>CM066337.1:19902812-20512812 GCA_033807585.1 Hydrophis major | reverse complement strand
GACCAAAACTAGACGCGGTATTCCAGGTGTGGTCTTACTAAGGCTTTATAGGGTGGTATTAGTACCTCATGTAATCTTGGTTGCTCTTCCGTGCACTCTGTTTTATTTCTGCAAGATTTGTTTTAAACAGGAGAGTGGCATTCACAAATGGGACTTCCCATCTCTTGAAGGACAGACAACGATATTCTCTGTTTTCTTCCATCCTTATTTCTTGCCTTTATGGATTAAGCCAGAGAGGCTTGGTCATCCAATGAAGAGAGATCGCAAAGGAGATAATCTGGTTATTTAACTCTGAGGGTTCAATCTATGGCGGAGAAACGAGCCATATTGATTGGAATAGATGATTTTGTCTTTATTGTTTATTGCTCAACTTCCAACATGTCTAGTTTCTCTCCACGTGGTTTTGAATCTGTAGTTCCTTATTTTTCTTTCGCTGATCTTCCATTGCAGATTGGCTTCTGGAACTGGGTGAACATCAGCAGTATCAACAATCTGGCTGATGTACATTCTCTCTATGTTGGAGGCCAGCCGTTGAAGAAAGAAGCCCGCGAGCTCTTCGTCAAGGGCAGCATGAATGATATTAGGAATAACTTCCAGGTGGGAAGAAAATCTTAGAAAACTCTCTTTCTGAGAACAGAGTCTTAGCTGGTAGGACCCAAGAAAGTATCTGCATTAAATAATCAGGAAGCAATAATAAACTAGCAAATGGCTTATGGTCTACCTTTTAAAAACTGTCCATTTCTTACGTCTCTCTTTTTTCAAAGGAGCTGATGAATTACTGTGCCCTTGATGTTCAGGCTACTTATGAAATATTCCATGAGCAGCTTCCTCTTTTTTTGAAAAGGTGAATTATTCATTGAGTAAAAAATGTATTGAACATGAGACTCCAGTGTTCTGGATTAGCTGCCAGTCTTGGTTGATTTGGTATATAGTTGTTTAGGACTTTGTAAAAAAAATTAGGAGCAAGATGTGAGCAGAGTTTAATTTGTGGAGTCCGCGGTGCTCTCTGAGTTTGGTTGCAGATATTTCATTACCCAATTAGACAACATCTTCAGTGCTAGAAGGGAATGGGATTGAAGGAGAATAACTCACTGGCACTGAAGATGTTACCTAGTTGGTAAATCAAATGTTACCAAGCTCAAAGAGCAGTAAGGACCCCACAGTTCAACCCTGAAATACAGTTACTCTCTTTTATTATTTACCACTGGTTTTAGAAATATAACCTTGCTGAAATAATAATCCTTAATCTTAAAGTACTTGATTATTCCCCAAAGAAACAAATAGCAATGATTTTTTTCCTATGGGGAAAAGATATTGGGTGCCCCAGTGAAGGGCAGTATGGGGTTTAACCAGCCTTTGAAGCTAGATTTATTTTATAGAGGACCATTCTGGATTTTGTCCATTGATTTTGACAGATTGTTAAAAATTCTCCTTCATTATCAGATACTTTCTCTCTATAGGCAACATTGTCCATCATCTGCCAGAATTTGGATTTAATATTTTGGGGTTAGCATATTCCTTTCTCTTATTCCCCATTAGGTGTCCACATCCCGTAACTTTCGCAGGTATGCTAGAAATGGGGGTTTCTTACCTGCCTGTTAATCAGAACTGGGTGAAGTACCTGGATGAAGCTCAGGTCACTTATGAGGAGCTGCAAAAAGAGATGAAGAAGTCTTTGATGAACTTGGCAGACGATGCTTGTCAACTGCTTCACGAGGAAAGGTACCAGTCAGTCATGGCAGAGTAGGTTTTAAATCAGAACGACACTGTTTGCTGAGCACACGGATCTTGCAATTGGGATCTCGGTCAAGCAGCAGTAGGGTGATAATGAGAGAAGATGAATGGAAGAAGAAATTGACTGTTTGGTTGACTCCGTGTTTGGTTGTAGCCTGCAGAATCTCAGATGCCTTTGGATGGGTGATGCCTTTGGATGGGAAAGTCTGTTTTAGATGAGGAGTGGCTGTTGAAATGATCCTTCCTTGGGGTTGGCCTGTTGTATCCCAATAGGTACAAAGATGACCCCTGGATGTGGGATCTGAAATGGGACCTCCAAAAATTTAAGCAAAAGAAAACGAAACCAACTAGGAAGAAAAAGGAAGGTGCCAATGAAGAGCCACCCAAAGTAGTGGGGAAAGCATCTCCACCAGAGTGGCAGGAAGGTAAATGATTATTTAGTGATGAGGTTAATAGCAGATTTCCTTACATTGGTATAATTGGGTGTTTGATCTCTCTTCATGGCCAGCTCAAAGTCATAGGCCTTGTGGTCCAGAGTTGTCTTTCTGATCACCTTTAGGTCCATTGCAGTCACTAGCTGGGATCACACATGCAGGGGTGGGATGCCACCGGTTCGGCCCGGTTCTATAGAACCTGTAGCTGCAAAGAACAGCTGACACTGAACCGGTTTGGTGTTTGGCCCACCCACCTGCCCGGGCTCTAGGCTGTCCTTTATTCCCTGCTTCTCTGTCCTCAGCTGCTTTGCATGGCACAGCTGAGGTTGAAAAAGCAAGAAACAAGAGGATTTTCAAATGCTGCGCACCCGAGCACAGTGCTTGTCAGCTGTCCAGGCAGCACAGCTGATGATTTCTTGCAAACGCTACACACACGATTGTCCCCAGTTCAGAGAATCTAGAGAATTGGCAAATCGCTCCACTGGCTGGCCCCTCTCCACCCACTCATTCCTTATCTGGCATGGGAGCCATCCAACTTGCCTGGTTTGGTAAGTTGCTATTTTTTCTCTCCTCCCCTCCAATTATTAGCTGTTCTGCTCTGCCAGGAGATTTAGATTAGCTAGAAAGCAGGAAATCCTTGGATTTCTTGCTTTCTAACTCATCTAAAAGCAGAGCTGAACTTTCCTTAAGACTGAAGCTTTTCAGTGCAGACTCAGGTAGCTGATTGCAGATAGATAGATCTATAACTTAATCTTTGATTCTGTGAGCAACTCAATCTGCCTGCCTGCTTTGCCTGCTTTGGAGTAAAAGTTGCTCTTTTTTTATTAAAAAAATCAATACTTACATAAATATTTATAATATTTACATACAAGTCATGCCCACCCAGTCACATGACCACCAAGTCACACCCACAAATTAGACCACACCCACAGAACCAGTTATTAAAGAAATTTTAATCCCACCCTTGCACACATGGTATTAAGCTGAAATTGTGCATTTGTTTTGCTTTGGCATACTGCACTCCTGTAGGCCAACCATTGTGGTTACAACACCTCAGTTAAGGCATAACGCAGTGCACCACCCATCATAAGTGGGGTGATTCTGGAGTTTACATTCAACAAACTGTGGTTTAGCATCATGTGTGAACCAGTGTCATCTTAACCATATTATAATTTTCATTGAACATTGAGGGAGTCTTTGAAATTAGTTTTCTGAATGAGAGCTACAAAGGACACACGTGCATACTCGCACATTAATGTCATATAAGCAAAATAAGTCATAATTAGCAAAACGAAAATGAAAGGGAGAACATAAGAGAATAAAAATCTAGCTAAACCTAGCCTATACCAACAGTATTAACCATATTTCCCTATCTTTCTTTGATTGTGCTTGCATCCATTCATACATTGCATTTTGTAAACTTCTCACCTCTTTCTTGAGAATCTCAACGGCTCTATCCAGCCTCAATTTCCCTGATTGTCTTCTCTCTTTTCAATTCATTTGCTATTACATCAGGCTATAACTTTGCAAGACGTGGGGTTATTGGGGCAAGATAGGTTCCGAGGCTCCTTGAGATCAGATAAGGTGCAGTTAAGATGAGAATGAAGGTTAAGGTACAGTCAAGATGGTTTGCATGCTGCTTGTATTTTTGTGTGTGTTGTCTATGTTGTATTGTTATTTTTTTGAAAATAGATCCTGGTCCCCCATCAGAAGAAGAGCAAAGCCAAAATGCCAGACAGCAGGTTCTTCAGAATCTAAAGGAGACAGTGGTTTTGCAGCCAAAGAGAATTCAGCATCTCCCTGGCCACCCAGAGTAAGTTTCTAAAGAAAGGTTTCATGTAGATAAATAAGGAGTTATCTTGAAACAGTTCTGTTTCTTTCCAGCTATGATAGATTTCTCCTCCTTTCAAGCCCAACCAACACAGCTGGGTCTTTCTTTGCCTAGATTTCATGGCAATGGTGTACATCTGTTCTTTGGAAGGACGGATAACTGAAGTTGAAGCTCAAATACTTTGGCCACTGAATGAGAAGAGAGGACTCCTTGGAAAAGACCCTGATGTTGGGGAAGATGGAAGGCAAAAGGAGAAGGAGACTTGTAGAGGAGGAGATGGTTAGATGGTATCATCAATGCAATGAACATGAATTTGAACCAACTGGGAGACAATGGAGGACAGGGGGCCTGGTGCACTGTGGCCCATGGGGTCATGAAGAATAAAACGTCGATTCTGAAGCTGACCTGATTGAGGCCATTTTGAGGCTTTGGTGTTGCCACACTGGAGCTGAGGGATAGGGAGGGGGGAATAGAGATAGCTGCGGTTTTATAGCCAAAACAAAATACTTTCTCCTGGGAACCAAGAACATTCCCACAGGTGGTCGGAGAGAGGAGGGGTGAAGTTACCAGGCAACCAGATGACACCGGGATTGGACCATGTGACTGATGGTTTGGGGAAGGGAGGAAAACTTTTAATTGGGTGAAAATCATGGGAA
This sequence comes from Hydrophis major, assembly GCA_033807585.1. Taxonomy (NCBI): domain Eukaryota; kingdom Metazoa; phylum Chordata; class Lepidosauria; order Squamata; family Elapidae; genus Hydrophis; species Hydrophis major. The sequence goes on along the minus strand of CM066337.1, from coordinate 20,508,157 downwards.
CATTCAGAGTTGGTTTTCACCAGCTTGTTCCAAGATGATATATCCAATAAGCCTGTTCTTTGAGGAATTCACCTGCCTCAGAGTTCTGTTTGCTGTGGGTGTATGACTTGGAACCCTGAAACAAACAGCAGGAACCCTGAAACAAACAGCTTTGTTAGCAGGCTTCACCATCCAGTTGTTGGTCAAGTGTCAAAATTGTTTGCTTCTTCCTGGGTAGGTGGTATCGCAACCTGTGTCCACGTCTCAACGATCCTGATTGGGCCCCTGGACCCAGCCTTATCAGTCTTCAGATGAGAGTGACTCCAAAGCTCATGAGGCTCACCTGGGATGGCTTTCCATTGCATTACTCTGAGAAGCGCGGCTGGGGTTACCTGGTGCCAGGAAGGAAGGACAACCTGTTAGAGGATGATTCAGAGGCTGCATTGCCCACCTGCCCTTTCAGGTAAGGAAGGATTTCTGGGGAAGTGAATCCCACAGAGCTACACCACCACCTCCTGCATGTTGTCAAATGGAAGCATAATTTTGAATATAGTTCTCTCAGTATACAAGTGTATGTCAGGATTCTGGCAGTTACCCCCATTTACATCACGAGTCTCGAGCCAAACTTCCAAAACTTAAAAGAAGATTTATTAGGAGTAAACATGCCGGCACTGCCTGGGTGTAGCCGACTCTGAGACACATCATTCACTGTCACCCTTGACCCTGGTTTTCCTCCACCCCCTGGGTGTATCCTAATTCATATTCTCCAATGGGACACTTCCATAGCCCAGAATCAGGCTCTCCAGTTAGAATTTTGCACGGCAGAAACTTCAGTCACCTAGTTACTATCTTTGAACAGCTATTTATGGAATGCGCTTTTGATTTCCAAGCTGCTGCACTGCTCCCCACTCCTTTTCTGTTGACAACTTTAAAAAGACCATAGAAATATTTTATGAGTTGACAGTGTATACATCTGGCACAAAGAGCTGTATTACAGTCTTCGGTTGGAGAACAGCAAAACTGTAAAGGAAGTATTGGAAATGACACTTAGCAAGTGGCGCTGCAGGGATGGTTCTCCAATGTTTCTGGATTTTGATGCTAATAAAAAGATTTAGTCTTGTTCTCGAGAGCTGTTAAGAGGAGAATATGCTTTGGTGAACTTATTTATATTGTTAGTAAGTAGCCAAGAACTTTGGATTTAGCAAACATACATTGTCCTGGAAAGAAAACCCTGTTCTTTCATGCAGATATCGGATCTAACGTGACTGTTCCCCATTAAAGTGATTCAGTAATGAGAATCAAGGCCAAACATTTCACTAGACAAGGGATGACTGTAATTCTGCTGCAATTCAGGGCATTAAAAACTCTTGATTTCTGATAGGGTAATAGAACATCTGTATCGGGAATATTGCAAGGGGAAAGGCAAGGAGCAACCTGTTTCCTTTGACAGCTACCTGGAAGAAGAGTTCTTAACGGAAAACGGTGATTTTTGGCAAAAGGTACTGGCTATTCTCTCCAAGATGAGATATACAGTTTTGTGACAGAGTGTGCATTGTATTGTACCTTGTCAGATATTGGGTGGGGGAATTCTTATTGGATTGTTGGTGTGTGTGTGTGTGTGTGAGAGAGAGAGAGAGAGAGAGAGAGAGAGAGATACCTTATCCATCCATCCATCCATTTATCCATCCACTCATTTATCTGTCTGTCTGTCTATTTTACCTACCAACCTACCTACTTACCTACCCACTTTACCAACCTATCTACCTACCTATCATCCATCCATCCATCCATCTACCTATCATCAGACCTGTATAAAAGTGCTATTCTGTGGTCTCCTTACAAGGAACAGTCATCTAGCGCACAGATGGATGATCTCCTTATCCAGAGAAGTTCCAAGGAACCAGTCTACTCACTGGCTCCTTGGTCTTTGCAACAATTGTTTTTGTAGAGACATCTGCAGGTTGCATTACCTCCCCCCGAAGCTTCAAGAATTCTTATTGGGTTGTGTTTTACAGATGAAAAATGACTATGCCCTAATTATTTTTTTAAAAAAAACTGGCATGTCACATAGCATAAAACATTGGTTGCTTGTTTATATGCAGAGGAAGTGTTTTTTTTTTACATTTTATAAATAATTCTTCTTATCAGATGCAAACTTGGAAGAAAAGCAATAACTGTGGACAGACACATGAGAAGAACATGTTTCACATGTTAAAGGATTTCTTTTTTTTTCATGTCAGTTTGAGTTGCTTGGCCATGTGGAGGTGGATACAGATGTGGACCCCATAACTAGAGAACTGAGACAGGTAATGACCTATCCAAAGAAAGAACATAATCATAATTCAATCTGACATCAGGCATGCTTATGGCATTCTTACCTACCTACCAATCTACCTGCCTACCAATCTTACCTACCTACCACATACGTGGTTCCCCTTGCACATGCGTGCTAGTCATTTCCAGCTCTAGGGAGTGGTGCTCATCTCCGTTACAAAGCTGAAGAGCCAGCACTGTCCGAAGACATCTCCATGGTCATGTGGCTGGCATGACTAAATGCCAAAGGTGCAGGGAACGCTGTTACCCTCCCACCAAAGGGGTCCCTATTTTTCTACTTGCACTTTTACATGTTTTCGAACTGGCAGAATCTGGGACAAGTAATGGGAGCTCACTCTGTTACATGGTGCTAGGGATTCAAACCGCCGAACTGCCGACCTTTCTGATCGACAGGCTCAGCGTCTTAGCTCCTAAGCTACTATGTCCCTTCACCTACCTATATACCTACATACAAATGACTCTGGGTGGACTTACAAATGCTTAATCCTGCATCGGTTCTTCTGGACAGGACGAAATGGAATCGGTGAAGAGTTCCCCCGAATATCACCATGGCAATGGACCTTACAATGATGTCAATATACCTGGATGCTGGTTTTTTAAGCTGCCTCACAAGGTAAGAGTGAACCTCACAGCGTGTGTTTTTGTGTATCTGTTGGGGAAGCCAGTGTCAACTTGCATCTACTGGCATTGTGCATGTGTTGCCATCTTGACATCCCTGCAGTTTGTTGCAGTTTCCTCCACACCTCACTTCCTTTTTGATTTAGTGCACACTGGTGTTTTTTATTTAGATTTTTTTTTTTTTTTTGTATTTTGGTGAGGGGGAGAATATGGCACTCTTCACTTACCCAAGCATGCATCCGTTTCACCAATGAGTTTTGACTGGAAGAATTCTTACTAAAGGCACCTTAGCAATTAAGTATCTTTTCTCCTGATTGGAAAGACAAAGAAAGGGAATGTAAATGGCACCAGAGTTTGAATTGGTTTTGCTTGCTGTTGTGAAGATTTGCTCATTCTCCGTTGTGGTGAATACAGTTGAGGAATGTTAATTAATGGAAAAACTATTCTGCACATTTAGAATATAAGAATAACTTTCAGGAATAAAATGGGCCTTAGTGATTCATCTGATCTGATATAATCTCTAATATTCCCATGGGGATCTGAATTGAGAGGGAGCTTCTATGTTTGCATGGAAGAAGGAGTTTCTTTAAGATTAACCAGGAAGAAGCATTGCTTTTTGCTCTCAGAATCTGTTTTGTCAATGGCTTCGTGAGTCAAAATAAACTTTCCTCTCCTGCTGTTGAAAGGATGGCAATGCCAGCAATGTTGGAAGCCCATTTGCCAAGGATTTCTTACCCAAGATGGAAGATGGTACCCTTAAAGCTGGAATAGGAGCAGCCGATGGGACCCATGCTTTGGAAATCAACAAGAAAATCTCTTTCTGGAGAAATGCTCATAAACGCATCAGGTGAGCAGACGAGCACAAATTCAGTTGCATTGCCAACTATCCATCGCATTAATCGGATAGAATAGAATTGACTTGACTTGACTTGAATTCTTTATTGGCCAAGTGTGGTTGGACACATAAGGAATTTGTCTTGGTGCAAATGCTCTCAGTGTACATAAAAGAAAAGAGACATTCGTCAAGAGCCAAAAATCATCAGGTACAGCACTTAATAATAGTCAGAGGTTACAATAAGCAATCAAATCATACTAAGACACAGTCAATATAAATCGTAAGGATACAAGCGACAAGTTACAGTCATACAGTCACAAGTGGGAGGAGATGGGTAATAAGGAGTGATGAGAAGATGTAATAGTAGTGCAGACTTTGTAAATAGTTGGACAGTGTTGAGGGAGTTAGTTGTTTAACAGAGTGATGGCATTTGTGTCTAGTTGTTCTGGTGTGCAGTGCTCTATAGCAGGGGTCTCCAAACTTGGCAACCTTAAGACTTGTGGACTTCAACTCCCAGAGTTCCTCAGAAAGAAAAGTTGACTGAGGAACTCTGGGAGTTGAAGTCCACAAGTCTTAAAATTGCCAAGGTTGGAGACCCCTGCTCTATAGCATCGTTTTGAGGGAAGGAGTTGAAACAATTTATGTCTGGGATGTGAGGGGTCTGTAAATATTTTCACAGTCCTTAATTGCTTGTTCTTCCTTATTCTCTTTTCTCTCCTTTCCTTTTCCTTCTGCACAGCAAAAATTTGAACTCTGTTCCATATGTAGAATGTCATCCTTCTATCATAAACTTGTTCAGGTTGCAGAAACCAATTCCAAGATCCCAACACCCAAGAAATGTTCAATATGAAGAGAGGACCTAATCTGGGGCAGCTGGAATGCGTTCCCAATACAGGTCGTCCTTGACTTAACAAGAGTTTGATTAGTGACCATTCAAAGTTACAATGGCAAGGAAAAAGTGACTGTTTTTCACATGGACCGTTGCAACATCCCCATGGTCATGTGATGAAAATTCAGTAGCTTGGCAACTGGCTCATATTTACGACGGTTGCAGTCTCCCGGGGTCACTTGATCCCCTTTTGTAACCTTCTGACCAGCAAAGTCAATGGGGGGAACCAGATTCACTTAACAAACCATGTTACTCACTTAACAATGCTGGGATTCACTTAACAACTATGGCAAGAAAGGTTGTAAACTGGGGCAAAACCCACTTAACAAATGTCTTGCTTAGCAGCAGATATTGGGCTCAATTCTGGCTGTAAGTCAAGGACTACCCATACCTGATGAACCATTGGGGGTGAATGCTGATAGCCCCGTTGTAGATGAGTCCAACATCAAAATAAACTACTTTCCTTCAGGTAGATTACTGGTTTTGCCTTTGGAATATTCAGTGTCAGCTTTACCAGACAGGAAAACCAGCTGGATAAGCTTAGTCTTTATTGTAAAGCTTTTGTTCTCCTTGCAGTTCACAGATAGTGGTTTGGTTGAAGAAAGGAGAATTGCCAAGATCTGTAACTAGGTACGTATAGAGAAATGCAGTCAAGACCAATGTTGCTTAATATATATATATATCTTTTATTTTATCTGAAACTAGAAACCTCAGCTAAAATCCATGTAAAGGTATGCATTCAAGTAATGATCCTTTTGGGCCTCAGTTACTATTTTTTACTGTCACTATGAATCTCTTCTCTCTGGAAAGAGGGTGCAGAAAACAACCGTGATAAAAAGCAACTCACAGAGTTAGTTTTTTAATGGATTTAACATTGTGTCTTCTCCTAGGGGAAAGATCCATAGTTCTGGAGCTCCCTTTTGTATTTTTCACATGGATAGTCTTGGAATTCTCCATCTGGGACCTCAGAATCCCGCTGGAGTTCACTTAAATAGTACTTTCCCCTGCAATCTGCAACAAAATATTTAAAAAAGCAATCTTAATGCATGCACAGTTAACAAGAAGATGACACTGCCTCCTTTTTCTGGCTATTTATTAGGACTGTGCTTTATTTAATTTCAATCTTTAAACAAAGCAAATTTGCAACAGTTTGCTATTAAGGATATAGTTACAGAAGGAACTATCTAGTGGTCAAAATGCCAGGGTGATAACTCTATCACCATTACAGTTACTATATGGGGTGGTGGAAAGGTGGCTTTCAGCTTAGCAGCTCACCCACAATTGCTCAGATTTTCTGATGAACAGTAATATGTATACTATGGATCCTGAAAATAGGGAAGGCTAGAACTATGGGGTTTTGTGTGTGTAAATAAGGGAACAAGGGAATTTTTATACCCATAGGAGTAGCAGTCGCTTGGGTGAGGATAGTTTGCATGCCTGTGGATCAGCTGGAGGAAGAACCAACGAACTGGATCTTTTCATCTTACTGAGATGTCCAGGCCAATGATTGAAGATCAGCTTTTAACTGCTTTGGGAGCACAAACAGCAATGTGGAATCTGCAGGATCGCTGATGATAATCTTCTGGGCTTTGAAGTGGGTTCTCACTGTGATCTTTTTCTAGGCATCCGGATTACGATGACGAGAATGCTTATGGAGCTATCCTTCCACAAGTCGTGACTGCTGGAACAGTAACTCGGCGCGCCGTGGAGCCCACGTGGCTGACCGCCAGCAATGCCAGGGTAAAATTGTCTTTTCAGATGCTTCATATGCGGAAGGCTGCACCGACCTTTTAGCTGTTCCTACAGTGGAGCTGAATATGAAATAGCATGAAAACAGGAAGTTGCAGGCATGTTTCCATAACGCTAAGAGTTTTGAGACCCTTCCAGACTTGTAATCGAAATCTATTTGTGTTGCTTTAGACCCGGGAAAAGGGTAATTTCTTTTCTGAAGTCCTAAAGTTTGGGTTCAATGGTTGGTGGCACAGTGGTTGGAATGCGATACTGCAGGCTACTTCTGCTGCCTGCCAGCTGCCTGCAATTTGGCAGTTCAGATCTCACCAGGCTCAAGGTTGACTCACCTTCCATCCTTCCAAGGTTATTAAAATGAAGACCAGATGGTTGGGGGCAATGTGCTGACTCTGTAAACCGCTTAGAGAGGGCTGTAGAGCACTGTGAAGCGGTATACAAATCGAAGGGCTATTGCTATTATTCTGGCTGCTTCACCCTCCTATATGGCAGGGCTAAGATTAGGACATACGGAAGAGCAGAATAAATTTGGGTTTTTTTCTGCCATACCCAATGCAAGACTCAAACCATCGACACACACATGGAACCAATAAAACAGCATGACTAACTGTCCATTTTGAAGAATGAGTCTTTTGGTGAGCGAAATGATGGAGGAGAGAAAGGCAGTGCCTTTTAATCCAAGCCCACAGATAGACTGCGGCTTCTTGAGAAGCAAAATCTTTTTCCTATTTCTTGCAGACTGACCGGGTGGGCAGTGAGCTGAAGGCTATCGTTCAGACTCCTCCTGGTTACCATATGGTTGGAGCTGATGTTGATTCTCAAGAACTTTGGATTGCAGCTGTTTTGGGAGAAGCCCATTTTGCTGGCATGCATGGTAAGTATCAGTATGCTGAGAAGTTTTCTCCCGGGTATTTGGCAGTCAAAATATTGTGCCCGAAGCATCAACATTCTCTGTGTCCTCTCTGTTAACAGCTCTTGATAGATCAATGTTCAGTACATTTATTGTCTCCTATTTTTGAATGGTCTCTTGAATAGGTATTCTCAGTTTATTCCCCCACAATTGGGACTAGAATTTCGAATGAGGTGGGAGTAGAACGGATTTCCAGACCCCCCCCAAAATTGCACAATACAGGAACCAGGAGCACTACTCAGGTGACCCTGAAGACACAGATAAACCTCCAAGTGGCCCCAATGACCCTCCAAAAGGATGCAAATGACTAATGCTGTCTGCAAGGAATATAAATATAAATCCTTCCATTCCCTCACCATCCAGTCAGAGCGGAAGAAGCTTCTTGGATGAGAAGAAAAACGTCTGTTCTTGGTTCTTAAGCCACCTTGAGATGATCTTTTGCAGATAATACAATGCAATTATATGTTATAATTGATCACAGTGAAATGAATATTATGAACTAGGTTTTATAAAAGTTGAGATTTGCTCGAAAAGGTTGATGTGAATCTGTAATTAAAGTCTAATGATTTGATTATAATATAATATGCATAGTTGATCTATACAATATGAATTTTAATTTTAATTTAGAAGGGAAAGACTGTTGATATCGTGCACAAAAGATATGTACCAACCGACACATTGTACTTGGTGTTTTATGTTTGTGTTTGTCAATGTTTGCTGTCAAAAATAAAAAAAAAGTTTTTTAAAAAAAGAGATGATTTTTTGCTTCCTGACCCTCTTTTTCCACCCCTTCGAAGGCTGCACCGCGTTTGGCTGGATGACCCTTCAAGGGAAGAAAAGCAACAGCACAGATCTGCACAGCAAGACGGCCTCCACCGTGGGCATCAGCCGAGAACATGCCAAGGTGTTCAACTACGGGCGCATCTACGGGGCAGGGCAGGCGTTTGCCGAGCGTCTCCTCATGCAGTTCAACCACCGCCTGACAGAACAGGAAGCCGGTGAGAAGGCCCGGAAAATGTACACTGTCACAAAAGGAATCCGACGGTAAGGTGGCCTTGGCAGAGAAGGGATTTCTGCTTTTGGTGAATTGACTTGAATTGATTTAGAGGCTGTCCCAATCCGTGCAGCTCTGAGTATAATAATACAAGCAGAATGGAATAGAAATCGAAATAATAGAAATAGAACAGAGCTCGAAGGGACCGCAGAGGTCTTCTAGTCCAGCCCCCTGCTCAAGCAGCAGCACCTACACCATTTCAGGCAAATGGCTGTCTAGATAGACCCTTCTTAAAAACCTCCAGTGATGGAGCACCCACAATTTCTGAAGGCAAATTGTTCCACTGATTAATTGTCCTCCCTGTGAGGAAATTTCTCCTTAATTCCAGGTTGCTTCTCTCCTGGATTAGTTTCCAATCATTGTTTCCTGTCCTGCCCTCTGGGGTTTTGGAGAATAATTTGACCCCCCATCTTCTTTAATAATAAAGTGTAATAATGCAAAAGCATGGTATGAATTGTCTTGGACTTCCCATGGTTCACTTAGTGGCTGTTCAAAGTGACAGCGGCACTGAAAAAAAGTGACTTATGACCATTTTTCACATTGCAGCATCCTCCTGGTCAGGTGATCAAAATTTGGACGCTTGGCATCCCCTTTTCTGACCTCCTGGCAAGCAAAATCAGCAGGGAAGCCAGACTCGCTTAACAAACTTGTTACTAACTTAAGAACGGCAGTGATTCACTGTGGCAAGAATGGTCATGAAATGAAGCAAAGCAAAGCATGCTTAACTGTCTTGCTTAGCAACAGAAATTTGGGGCTCAATTGTGGTCATAAGTCTAGGCCCACCTGTAGAGCATCCAAGAAGTCAAGAGAAAACCCATCGGCATTTAAGCTTCCCACAAGTTGCTGGTTACTTTTTACCAGTCTACCATCTAGAGCAGGGGTCTCCAACCTTGGCTCCTGGAAGCCTGGCGGACTTCAACTCCCAGAATTCCACAGCCAGCTGTGGAACTCTGGGAGTTGAAGTCCGCCAGGCTTCCAGGAGCCAAGGTTGGAGACCCCTGATCTAGAGCATTTTGGCATACTGTGTAATGGTGTGGTATGCTGGATGCTCTGTAGTGGATAAGATGATGCTCCAGAGAGTTCATAAACACAGCCCCCAAAAAATCATCAGTTCCTTGCTTTCTTCTCTGGAAGAGATTGCGAAGACCAGACTCCTCTCAAGAGCACTAAAAATTTCCATAGACCGTTCTCATCCTGAACATTCATATTTCGATCTGTTACCGTCAGGGAGACGTTATAGGTGTCTTAAAATGAGGGCTAATAGATTGAGAAACAGTTTCTTGTCTTGAATCAAACAGTGCATATGTGATTTAGTCCTATTATTATTATTTTAATTTTTAAATACTGTGTAGTATGATTGTGATGTGGTGTTTGGGGCACTGTGCTGGAGTGCTTTCAAATTTCATTGTATTTGTGGAATGCAATGACAATAAAGGTGTTCTGTTCTATTCTATTCTATTCTATTCTATTCTATTCTATTCTATTCTATTCTATTCTATTCTATTCTATTCTATTCTATTCATATGGTCTACCAGCCATTTGAACCCAAGTCCAACTTTTAACAGATTAACAGAGTTGGAAGGGACCTTGTAGGTCATCTAGTCCAACCCCCCATCCAAGCGAAGACCCTACACCATTTCTGACAAATGGTAGCCCAGTCTTTTCTTGAAAGTCTCAAGCGATGAAGTTTCCACAACTTTCAAGGACAACTTCTGTTCCATTGGTTGTTGGTTCTCACTGTCAGAAAGTTTCTCCTTGTTTCCAGGTTGAATCTCTCCTTGTTCAGTTTCCATCCATTATTCCTTGTCTGGCCTTCGGGTACTTTGGAAAATAGCTTGACCCCCTTCCTCTCTGTGGCAGCCCCTCCAATATTGGAAGACTGCTCTCCTGTCTCCCCTGGTCCTTCTCTTCACTAGACGAGCCTAGTCCTAAAGACAGAGACAGATTTTAAGAGCTTGCTTAAACAGGTTCAGCATGAGGCTTGTAAATTTTGGCAGCTTTTAGATGTATATGGAGATTCTCAATCCATCCAGGTCATGGTTGTCCCAAAGGTGCTTTTTTCAGGAGGCAGTTGGACTTTCTGGTTTTTCTTTGTAGATGTTTCGCTTCTCATCCAAGAAGCTTCTTCAGCTCTGTTCTCAGAACTTCAGAATTTTAGAACTGAAGAAGCTTCTTGGATGAGAAGCGAAATGTCTTCAAAACAAGACCCAGAAAGTCCATTTGCCTCTTGAAAAAAAAGCACCTTTGGGACAGCTTTTAGATGGTATCTCCCATCCTTGTCTTTCCTCCTTTTTTCATTGCTTACAGTTGCCACCTGTCTGAGGAAGGAGAATGGCTAGTGAATCAATTGGGCCTCACAGTAGAAAGAGCAGAAGATGGTTCCATACCCATGCAAGACGTCTGGCGGTTACAAAGAGAAGCAAAGAAGCGGTAAGAGATAACAAAGGCCAAGCTTTACTGATGTTTTTCCTTCAAAATAATCAGATTTGTGCAAAAAAATTATGTATGTAGGTATGTATGCATGTATGTATGAATGTATGTATTTCAGTTTTGTTCAGGTATTTTCCCACATCATTGTAGTTGTGCTTTTAAAGTTGTAGCGATGTTTTGGCAGAATCTCATCTGCCATCATCAGGCTTGTGTGTTGTGTTCGTCTGTGAGTCAGGCTTTCACAGACGTTTCTGTTTTAAATTTGGTGCTAGCCTACTGCTACAGAAATGGCTGTGAAAGCCTGACTCAATACACAAGCCTAATGACGGCAGATGAGATTCTGCCGAAATGTCTCTATAACTTTAAAAGCACAACTATAATGATGTGGGAAAATACCTGAACAAAGCTAAATAACATACATATAAATACCCGCGAAAACTTAAGAAAACATATATACTGTGTGTGTATGTATGTATATATATGTATGTATGTATATATGTATTTGTTTTCTGAGGTTCTCGTGGGTATTTGTATGTGGATCTTTGGTTATTTGGGTTTTCTCCCGCGTAATTTTTATTATGTATAAGTATACACATATACTTACCTACCTACCTACCTATCTATCTATATGGACTGTTGGCACTAAAATGAAGTCAACGTTCTACATCAGAATCATTTATACTCCACCCTGCAAACTTCTGCCAGGAATTACATGCTTTGCTAAATTCTTCAGCATTCAGAGTTCTTTGCGTGTTGCCCCTAAATATCTGGTAATTGCAACCAGACACTCTAGGGCGGGGTCCCCAAACATGGCAACTTTAAGATTTGTGGGTTTCAGCTCCCAGAATTCAACTCCCAGAAGTCTACAAGTCTTAAAGTTGCCAAGTTTGAAGACCTCTGCTCTAGGGATTCCTGAAACATTAATGAAACGTCCTTGAATTTGCTTTTTTAGCTGTAAGGCCCAGAAAGTAAAAAATTACTTGTTATTGTCACTTTAAACGGAAGCTGAAACGCTACAAAACTAAAATCTGGGTCTTGTATGATTGCAGTATCAGTTTATTCTTTTGGAGACAGGAAGGGCATCTGACCATCAAAACACTGCTGGCTCCATTCAGTTGCCCAGATTCCACCCACAAGGGATTATGGGGTCATTAAGACGATGATCACTTTGCTATTCTTTGCTCTGTGTGTGTCCTGCTGCAGTGCAACTCTTCCTTCTTGCAGTTCAATGATTGCAACCCAGGGTCAGATTTTCTGTTGATCTCGAGTTCAGCAGGGATGCGCTTCTTATTCTAGGTCTCGTAGGAAGAAGTGGGACATGGTACGCCAGCGAGTGTGGGCCAGTGGCACAGAGTCTGAAATGTTCAACAAACTGGAAAGCATCGCCATGTCGGACGCCCCCAGCACCCCGGTGCTGGGCTGCCGAATTTCTCGAGCGTTGGAGCCAGCAGCTGTTGGGGACGAGGTGAGATAAGAGATCCCTCTGTTCTAACGACAGCTAGTCCTCCACCCAGGACCACAAAAACTTTTTGTTGCTAAGTGAGAAATGTGTTGAGTTTTTCCCCATTTGTTAAGCAAATCCCTGCAGTGGTTAAATTGGTACCACGGTTGTTAAGGGAATCTGGCCTCCCCATTGACTTTACTTGTCAGAAGGGGGAAATCACGTGATCCCAGGACACTTGCAACCGTCATAAATGCGAGTCAGTTGTCAAGTGTCTGAATGTAAATCACATGACTATGGGGATGCTGAAATGGCGTGTGAAAAATGGCTGTAACTCAGTTTTTTTCAGTGCCATTGTAACTTCAGTAAGTTGAGGACTATAGTTGATTTTTTTTCTTTTTAATTTGATGAGTCGTGGTGGCGCAATGGTTAGGATGCAGTACTGCTGGCTACTTCTGCTGACTACTGGCTGCCTGCAATATGGCAGTTCGAATCTGACCAGGCTCCAGGTTGACTCAGCCTTCTATCCTTCCGAGGTGGATAAAATGAGGACCCAGATGGATGGAGGCAAGAGGCTGATTGTAAACTGCTTAGAGAGGGGCTGTAAAAGCACTGAAGTGGTATGGAAGTCTAAGTGCTATTGCTAAAAGTAGCGACCTAGCTGTAACTGGAGATGTCCCAACTGTCTTTGGTTTTGTTTTAGACCTGTCTGCAATTGCACATACACATCAACGCATCAAAGCTGCAAAGGGGTGGATGGGTAAACATAGTTTGCAGGTGGGCTAATGCGCAGACCTTCCAAATTTCAGCTACCCAATTAGATAACAAGAATAATCTTCATTGAAAAAAATATTAACAGTATCGGTTGGGTTTTTTTTTCTTTCTTCCCTTCTAGTTTGTGACCAGCAGAATAAATTGGGTGGTTCAGAGTTCAGCTGTGGATTACCTGCATTTGATGCTCGTATCTATGAAATGGCTGTTTGATGTATTTGACATTGATGGACGTTTTTGCATCAGCATCCATGATGAAGTGCGTTACTTGGTTAAGAGTGAGGACCGCTATCGGGCAGCACTTGCCCTGCAGATCACAAACCTCCTCACACGGTAAGCACCGGTCTTGTTGTTCGGCAAGCAGCTCATACTTTATTGGGAATGTTTTCTAAATCTGCTGCCTTCCAGATGTTTGGGGTTTACAAGCCCAGATGTTTTATGCTAGGTAAGGATTTTGGAAACTGTGTTCCTATTGACCTTGGAGAATGCCGGTCAGTTTGGGGAAGGTGGTTCAACTGGTGGGAAATGAGCAGCATGGTTAGAAATTTTCTTAGATCAATAGGAATTTATTGGCAATAATATTCAGTTTATATTGAGTTGGAAAAGAAATTATTGGAAACAAATCCTCTTGAGACGCCGTAATTTAGTAGCTGCATATCAAAACTAAATATTAAAAATTATTGTGACAGATTACTATTTAGAACTTTGATATTCTAATCCCAATTATCTGGAAGATTACATGTTAAGAGTGTTGGAGTCCTAATTATTCTCAAATCTTGGAAATAACATTGGCAATAAAATATTTTAAAATTAAAAAATGCAGATCTGATTTTTTAAAAATTACTCTCCCTTCATGCAGTTTTTACCAATTATATATTTGTGGAATAATAGTAGGATGGTTCAAGATTGCATCATTGTATTTACAAATCCCAGAGAATCTGTGGCATCCAGAGAACAGGGATGGACATTTTTACCTGTCCTTCTTTCAGGTACTTACAATGAGTGAAAGAGCTTCAAGGACTAAGTTTTGGACATAGTTTTCAACCACAGATTCAAGCGTTAAATAGAACATGGCCAACTAATATGTGTGAAACTCGAAAAATTAGACTATTGTGCAAAAGTTCATTTATTTCAGTAATGCAACTTAAAAGGTGAAACTAATATATGAGATAGACTCATTACATGCAAAGCAAGATAGTTCAAGCCGTGATTTGTCATAATTGTGATGATGATGGCTTATAGCTCATGAAAACCCCAAATCTGCAATCTCAGAAAATTAGAACATTACATGCAATCAATAAAACAAGGATTGTACATAGAACAATATCGGACCTCTGAAAAGTATAAGCATGCATATGTACTCAGTACTTGGTTTGGACCCCTTTTGCAGCAATTACTGCCTCAGTATGGCGTGGCATGGAAGCTATCAGCCTGTGGCACTGCTGAGGTGTTATGGAAGACCAGGATGCTTCAATTGTAGCCTTCAGCTCTTCTGCATTGTTCGCTCTCATGTCTCTCATCTTTCTCTTGGCAATGCCCCATAGATTCTCCATGGGGTTCAGGTCAGGCGAGTTTGCTGGCCAATCAAGCACAGTAATCCCACGGTCATTGAACCAGGTTTTGGTGCTTTTGGCAGTGTGGGCAGGTGCCAAGTCCTGCTGGAAAATGAAGTCAGCATCTCCATAAAGCTTGTCTGAGGAAGGAAGCATGAAGTGCTCCAAAATCTCCTGGTAGATGGCTGCGTTGACCCTGGACTTAATGAAGCACAGTGGACCAACACCAGCAGATGACATGGCTCCCCAAATTAACACAGAGTGTGGAAACTTCACACTGGACTTCAAGCTTCTTGCAGTATGTGGCTCTCCATTTTCCTCCAGACTCTGGGTCCTTGGTTTCCAAATGAGATGCAAAAGTTGCTCTTATCAGAAAAGAGGACTTTGGACCATGAGCAACAGACCAGTTCTGTTTTTCTTTTAGCCCAGGTAAGATGCTTCTGACATTGTTTGTTGTTCAGGAGCGGCTTGACAAGAGGAATACGACATTTGAAACCCATGTCCAGGATCTGTCTGTGTGTGGTGGCTCTTGATGCACTGACTCCAGCCTCAGTCCACTCCTTGTGAAAGTCCCCAACACTTTTGAATGGCCTTTTTCTGACAATCCTCTCCAGGCTACAGTCATCCCTGCTGCTTGTGCACCTTTTTCTTCCACACTTTTCCCTTCCACATAACTTTCTATTAATGTGCTTTGATACAGCACTTTGGAACATCCAGCTTCGCTTGCAATTACCTTTTGTGGCTTTCCCTCCTTATGGAGGGTGTCCATGATGGTTTTCTGCACAACTGTCACGTCAGCAGTCTTTCCCATGATTGTGATTCCTACTGAACCAGACTGAGAGACCATTTAAAGGCTCAGGAACCCTTTGCAAGTCTTATGGCTTAATTAGCTGATTAGAGTGGGACACTTTCAGCCTAGAATATTGAACCTTTTCACAATATTCTAATTTTCTGAGATTGTGGGTTTGTGGTTTTCATGAGCTGTAAGCCATAATCATCTCAGTTATGACAAATCACGGCTTGAACTATCTTGCTTTGTATGTAATGAGTCTCTCTCATATATTAGTTTCACCTTTTAAGTTGCATTCCTGAAATCAATGAACTTTTGCACGATATTCTGATTTTTCGAGTTTCACCTATATATGGATAAAAAGAAAAACCCAAAGCTCTTGTTTAGTAATTTAGAATAAAGTATTATAAGATAGCACTTTCTATTTGATATATTCCCCCCCCCCCACTTTTTTTTTTTTCCAAACTAAGGAGAATTGCTTTTCTGGCTGATTAAAATGTGGTTTTTTTTTCTCTAAAGGAAAATTCCCAGAGGCGTATGATGGAAATAGTGAGGGTGTGTTGTGATGATATGCCTTTGAAGCAACATATTTTCTAAATGATGAGGATCTACTCCATAGGAAGCGATTCCCACTTCTAAATGCAGCATTCTCTTTTGTAGGTGTATGTTTGCCTTTAAACTCGGTCTTCAGGATCTGCCTCAGTCGGTGGCCTTTTTCAGCGCCGTAGATATTGATCATTGTTTAAGGAAAGAGGCGACAATGGATTGTGTCACCCCATCTAACCCAGGAGGACTGGAACAAAGCTACAATGTCTCCCAAGGTGTTTATCAAGATTGTTACTGATTTTCAAAATCAGGCTTGACAAGAATTCTATCTTTCAGTTGCTGGATAATAGCACTAGCAATAGCACTTAGACTTATATATCGCCCTCTCTAAGCAGTTTACAGAGTCAGCATATTGCCCCCAACAATCTGGGTCCTCATTTTACTGACCTTGGAAGGATAGAAGACTTGAGCTAGTCAGGAATCAAACTTCTGGCAATGTGAACGGAATTAGCCTGCAATACTGCATTGTAACCACTGGGAAAGGAAGGAAGGAAGAGCACTTAGACTTACATACTGCTTTATAGTGCTTTTACAGCCCTCTCTAAGTGGTTTACAGAGTCAGCATATTGCCTCCACAATCTGGGTCCTCATTTTATTTACTTCAGAAGGATGGGAAGGCTGAGTCAATCTTGAGCAGTGTGCTGTCCCAGCCAGTCTATAGGAATTGGATAGTTACTTAGGAATTATGAGCTGTCCCCTTAAGGGAATGCATCATGGTAAATGTAGTTAAGGTATCCTGGGAAATGTAGTCCATATCACGTGACCACATCTGTAATCCTGATTGGTCGCTAAATTGACCCTTGAGGGGTTGGGGGAAGTTTTCCTCACTTTTGCCTGAACTCCCTAACTCATGGGAGCTGATTTCTATTGCTACAAGATGGGTTAGGAGATAACCATCTTTTACTACAAGGCAGATATACAAAGGGTTGGTCATTCAAGAACTTCATCACAAACGTGAGTTATGAGGATACCTGATGAACCAATAAATGTAAGTTGTTATGGACGTCTTGTTGAGTTATCTATCTGCATCTGTACAGCTTCAAATCCACCTCTGTGCAGAAGGCAGAAAAAGCAGGCTAGGATCGAACTGCTGGCAGCCAGCAGAGTTAGCCTGCAATGCTGCATTGTAACCACTGCACCACCATGGCTCTTCCTTCCTTCCTTCCCACTTAGCAATAGCACTTAGACTTATATACCGCTTTACAGTGCTTTGCAGCCCACTCTAAGCATGTTTAGAGTCAGCCTCTTGCCCCCAACAATCTGGGTTCTCATTTTACCCACCTCGGAAGGTTAGAAGGCTGAGTCAACCTTGAGTCTGTCAGGATCAAGCTCCTGGTAATGTGAGCAGAGTTAGCCTGCAATACTGCATTGTAACCACTGGGAAGGAAGGAAGCAGGGAAGGAAGGAAGAGCACTTAGACTTATATACTGCTTTATAGTGCCTTACAGCCCTCTCTAAGTGGTTTACAGAGTCAGCATATTGCCCCCACAATCTGAGTCCTCATTTTACCCACCTCGGAAGGATGGAAGGCTGAGTCAACCTTGAGCCTGGTGAGATTTGAACTGCCAAATTGCAGGCAGCTGGGTGCAGCAGAAGTAACTTGCAGTACTGCACTCTAACCACTGCACCACAGAGGCTCCTATAATCCTATATAATGAGAGGTTGTAAACCTTTTTCAGCCTGGAAATCAGCTTTGTACAAGGCTTCTGACATCCTCAGGACCAGTTTGGCTATTAAGACTTTGCCCGGGAGTATTCCTTAAGGAGAAACCCAAAATGCATGCATGAATGATCATGTTTTCTGCAACAGGGAGGGAAAGTATTAACTGAGGATAGTATCTTCCCTTACATTCTCTGACTGAACAGGATACTCTTATGCATGACTAGGTAGAAATGAGAGGCATTTAAATTGAAGGAGCCTGAATATTTGGGTAACAGGATATAAGCATTTTATTTTATTTTTCCACAGAAAGATACTTATTTTTTAAGAAGTGAAGCCTCCTATTCTAATAATGGAAGGAACATACAAATAGCAGGGCTGTCTGAAATTGCTTTCCCAAGTTAATGTGCATTTTTAAAAGTATATAGTTGTTTATTTTCAGAAACACGGTTAACAATTGCTGTACCTAATGTGACAGTTTAAGAAACCAACACAACATTATGCATTTTATTGAATTGTTAGAGGAATACTTTGCCAAAGTAAATGAAGAAAGTTCAGCTAAGCCCCAACCCTAGCATATTATCTATGTTCATAGTATCTGTAATTTCTGATCAATATAAGGAGAGCTTGAATTAAATGTTTTAATCTGCTTGCTCTTTCCTGCCTTAAATAAACCCCTGCCTGGGCCAGGATGTATTTAGAAGCAAAAATCTTCAAAGATTCCAGCACACAAATCTTTACAAATTAAGTTTTAACTTTTGTACGTTTTTAATAAGCACAGAAATGATTCTCTGAAACTTCATTCTTGTTAACTTCTTACAGGGGAAGCTCTGGATATATACAAACTTATTAAAATAACAAAAGGTTCCTTGGAAAAGGGAAAATGAAATTTGATTTTAGAAGCTAACCGGACACACTTCTTCCCAGGGGGATCCTCCAGAAGGAACCTCTTGGTCATGGACATCTGCTTTTTCTTCTCACTCCAAGTCAAAAGGAGAACAGGCATCTCCAAGGACTGTGGCTCCCATGGCCAACATAGTGGATTAGAGATCAAAAGGAAAAGTTGCAAATTCAATGTGCCTTATGGGGACAGGCCACGGACAGATCATCAGCAAGTTGCTGATACTGCAAGCATGAAGATTCTATGTGCAAAGGATATGGTGAAGAAACACTTTTCTAATAAACTGTAGATTATTTGAAAAAGATGGCGTCCTTGTAGATGTTAAAAACAGTGCAAAGCCAGGCATTTGAGAAGAAAAGGGGCAGCTCTCATTTCTTTTGTCTTTTTTTCTTGGGTTCTCTGCTGGTGTTTGACTGGGCAGATGCAATGCTCTGGAAGAAATAAAAACAGAGCACATGGAAAACTCCACATTAGCCAGCGAATGACTGAAATAGTGCAAGCCGTATAATCAGCTAGTTAACCAAACTAGTTACATCTGTTGTACAAATCTCCCAAACATTTTGGAAGGGTTTTTTGTTTTTGTTTTGCCTTTGTTAAGATATGTTTCAAGGGAAGAAACAGAAGAGAATGATGGTAAGGATGGAGAGCCTGCAATAAAACGTTTCTCCATTCTGTTTTATTTATTTATTCTTAAATTAAAAGTACTCCTGGAAGCAAGAACATGGCTAGTCTTTATTCCTGCTCCCAAACACTAGCAGTGTGGAATTGACCTTTTACTTTTGAACAGGACTACTAGAGTGGTTGCCATGTTCCATCAATGGTTTGCTTTTAAAACAAGCTGCAGGACACTAGAATTATTTAAACTGATGTTAGCACGCCTGGGATTGATACTCATACAAACTTCGCAAGGAGAATTTAAAGAGAAATAGATTGCTGCTGTCATCAAAATAAGGATCCTTTGGTGTGTTCCATCAGACTATAAAGAAAACCCCTGGAGATGAGCACATTTGAAAGTTTGGGGCCTTAGTGGGAGAACAGTCACAAAGTGGCTTCCAAAATGTAATGTCCCTGTCCTCTACCAGCAGCAAGAACATCTGTGGAGCCCAAAGGCATTGTTGCAAATTGGAAGGTGCTCTGCCACACCCCCTTTTCAATGTACAGGTAGTCCTTGACTTAAAACATTTCATTTGGTGACTGTTTGAAGGTTCAGTGGCACTGAAGAAAGAGGACTTACAATCATTTTTTTCCACATTTAAGGCTATTGCAGCATCCCAATGGGATTAAAGTTTTGTGCTTGGCAACTGGTTCATATTTATGACGATTGCAGGGTCACATGACCCTTTTGCAAACTTCTTGCTTTTATATTTTGTATTAAGTTATAAAGTATTGCAAAATACAGAATACAAAAGTAAACAAGAAGACAATGAGAGAGGGGGAAGAAAAGTGAGGAAAGATAGGGAAAGGAAAAAGCATTGACTTTCCACTCTCTCTGTTACAGTAGAATAAGGCATTTTTACAAACTTCTCACAAAGTCAATGGGGAAGCCAGATTCACTTAACAGCTGTGTTACTAACTTAACAATAGCAGTGATTCACTTAACAACTTAACAAAAGGCCGTAAAATCGAGTAAAATTCCCTTAACAACTCTTTTTGCTTAGGAACAGAAATTTTTGGTTCAATTGTGGTTGTGTATCGAGGACCACCTGTATATCATGACAATAGCCTTTTAAAAGAAGGTGTGTAGGCATCAAGGGAGGGAGTTTTGGAGGCAGGTGGGTGACCCCAGGCATCACATGGTCACCTGTCCTGCAAACTGACCTCATCTTGGTCTGGCTCGTCCTCCGCATCCTGTTCTTGTAGGACATTTTCTACGGTAGATACATTGATTCGGAAGTCTCGGGAAGCACTTAGTTTCATGTATTGCATTAGGTTAACCTGGAATAGCCAGAGGTCAGGCAATCGTTTTACAAAATGTTTACACCAGCATTCAAAGCATTGAAAAAAGTCATCACAGTCAAATTTACACTTTGGTTATGTGAGTTACGGTTGCTGTAAGTGTATGGATCAAGTTTGATTTCACCGAAAATTCGCATCTGAATAAAAACACAGTTTGAATTTGGTTTGTGAGACAAATATTTCATCAGAGGGCTTCATACGAAGACCTTTCTCAATCACATTGAATTCTAACGGACCTAAAGCATACCAGATGTTATTTTGAAGTGGGGTAAAGAGCTGAAATTGCTTATTTTTCATTTGAAAAATAATTAACATTTTGAATTTGGAGGCAGGGCTAATGTATCATTAAGTGCACAGACTTCAGAGTGCAGCATAAAAGATAACACTACCTTATATCATAATTGCCAGTATTATAAAAAGGAATTCCTACATTTGAAAAATTAAACCTTACCTTTGACTTTTTCGAGAGATGGATCAGAAAATTCTCATACTGTTCTATGGCGAAAACCAAGTTTGGAATTGGTTTAGTCTCCCGCAATACTTTAGCCTACAGATTCCAAGAAAATGAGCATATTAATAGAAAATAACACATTATTACTGTTTAGGATTTTATCTGTTTATACAACTACCCCTCTCATAAGAAGTGTCACCAAACAGCATCCAACAAAGAAGTTAGCAAAAGTGGAACAAATTAAAGAAGTACCGTATTTTGAGATCAAAATAGAGCAGATGATATTAAATAGCTAAGCAAGTGTTAGGTACGAAGGAGTTTTTGAAGCAACAAAGCAGTATACTGTTGGCTACACTAGTTTCACATTTATGCAAACAAGAAACATGGAAAGATTTTAAATATTTTAAACTATTTTTAAACATCACTCAACTGAATCAAATCTTCACACAGACATCTTATGTAACTAGAATCTCGCTGCGGACAGAAGCACAAGAAAGTCTTCTGTCCAAGCATCAACCATGTTAAATCCACCCCATTTTCTCTTACATTTATTGTGCACAAACACACCAATTGTTTCTGGTTGTGTGAATATCTCCTTTTCCTAGATGTTACTGCAGTTTTAGAATGCAAAAATGTCAGGAACTACTGTGGGACAATGGTTTAAACGCACTCCTAAGACTGACATGAAAGAAAATATTGAAGATCAAATTTTAATTCAGCCTGGCTTCAAAGAACTACATAAATATGAAAAATTAACCATGCTTACCATAACAGCGGATTCCTCTCCCTTTTTGTCTTTTTTCTTTTTTTCGATTGCAGAGGTCAGGGTTTCACGTTGGACGTTCTGTAGAAAACAAAAATTACATTAGGAAGGCACATTTTTAATGAGTCTGGTGGGAATAGAGCAGCTGGGTACATGAGTCTCTAAGCGGTTGATAGAATCAGCCTCTTGCCCCCAACAATTTTGGGTCCTCATTTTACCTACCTCGGAAGGATGGAAGGCTGAGTCAACCTTGAGGATCGAACTGCCAAATTGCAGGCAGCCAGCAGTCAGTAGCCTGCAGTACTAACCACTGAGCCACTGTGGCTCATATAGAATGTTAATCCTCAGATTTTAATATTGCAACATCCACAGATATATTTGGATTGCCACCAGCTTCCCATCCCTACCAGGTGATGCTCAAACTCAAATCCAATTTGATTCAACAAAGTTGCTGCGTCAGCACTCCTCTTTGTAAATTAATAGTAGCTTCATCTGGGACTAGAAATAAGAGATGGAGCACATTGTTCTTGAACGTTCTTGCTATTCTTGTTGGGGGAAAGTGCCACCTATAAAACATCTTATACAAATTTTCTTTATATGCTGTTGACATTGTCATTTTATAATTTTGAAAAGTGCTGGAAATGTCATCAGATACCTGGCTCGTATTACCATATGTGGTGGACTTGTGAGGAAGCCAGGAAATACTGGACTAGAATTCGCATATGGTTGGAAAAAATGATAAAGAAACATATAGATTTGAAACCAGAGATTTTTTTATTGGGAATCTTACCTGATACATATAATAAAAACTTAAAAGTATTTGATTGTAAATGTATTAACAGCGGCTAGGATTGTATTTGCTAAAAATTGGAAGAGTGAGAAAATACCCTCAGAGGAAGAAATTATTAAGAAAATATTGGATTGTGCTGAAATGAGTAAATTGATATTTGAAATTAGAGAACAAGAAGATAAACAATTTTATGAAGTTTGGGACCCTTTTTTATCAATGGTTAGATAATACAATAGAATAATAGAATATTTAGAAACTTAGGAAATAATGAATATATATATTTTTTATGTTTTGATAATATGCTTATAAAATTTTATTAAGATAGATTTGGTATTATTTTATGATTTGTTATAAAATAAATTAACTAAATTATAATTATCTTGCTTAAGTATGAATTAATAAAATTATAGTCAAATGATTGTTTAATAATATTAGGATACATAATTGTTGATTGATAATATGAGTTATGTAACATAATTATTATGATGACTATGAAATAGATGCACAAAAGAGTGGCAAACCAACCGATGCAGTGTCTGTAAATTTATGAAGGAGGGTGATGTTTTTATGTTATGTCTTATGTTTTATGTGTTTTTGTTTGTTGTTAAAATCAATAAAACTTTTACTAAAAAAAAAAAAGAAGAAAAGAAATGGAGCACATTGTCTCACCTGTATGTATGTAATGAAGGCATAGCACTGGGGAGTCATGTGGGAACCAGACAGTCTAACCTGTAGAAACAAAGGGGTGATAGTTATCCTGAAAGTTTCCCTTCTACGATCTCCACAGAATCTCCATTTCTGCCTGACCCGATAGTTATAATGGTGCCTAATCATGATAGGCATGGTGCATGGTGAGCAATACTCACCAGTTTCTCAAATCGTCCTGGAATCCCTCCAGTTGTGTTTCGACACACTTGGAGATACTAGGAGACAAATGCAAGAGGTTGTATCTGAGTGATAGGACCGTCTTACACTGTGAAAGAAGATCTATGAACGTGGCCTAAGGAAGGGAGCAGTGGTGCATGAAGAGGAGAAAAGATTACCCAGAAAGAGGACAATGTGAGAAAGAAACTCAGAATAATATTCCCTTTACTTTGCTTGATATAAGGCAGGATAGAGAGAAACTCTGATTGGTTTTCAAGATTGATGTCAACAGTTTGAGGTAGGCAAGGCCAAGAAATAGCATGGGAGGCAATCAAGAATACATGTTATTGTTGCAGATGGAGTAACAGAATCTTGCCCCTTTCCCCAGGTAAGGAACATTGTTTTTCACTAATCCAACTCAAATCAACATGTCTTTATATAAATATTACTAGCTTGATACCTGTGCTTCGCTACAAAACTATGTGGTTGGGCTTAGTTTTGGGGGAGGAAAATAAGGGGAGGAAAATTGTGCCTCTGCCTTCCAGCATCCATCGGTATTCCTCTGGCTAGCATCCTGCCAGTGTGTGAGAGAGTTGAGGGCTGTTTGGAAACTGAAACAGTATTTGCTGTGTGAGCAAGAAGACAGCAAGGAGCTTAGGCGTGGCTTAGCTCAACTGTTCCTTACTAAAGCTGGTTGCTGCTGTGAAACTAAAACTGAAATTCCTCTGCTTGTGTTTTGCATTTGGAACAGATTTCTTTTCAGGTGGGGAGGGTGGAGTAGAACTCCTTAGCATCAGAGCGTGTTAATAATAATATACGAAATACTGATGCTCTGATGATCATTTTGAAAAAATCCTTTCTTAGTGAGCACCTAGAAGCCAAAAGGATTATACATGCCAAATTTCAAGTTTGTAGGCTTTACAGTTCTGGAGATTTTGTGATGATGCGTGAGTGGTATTTCACTTTTATATATATATATATATAGATTTATATATATATATATATATAGATTTGATAGATAGATAGATAGATAGATAGATAGATAGATAGATAGATAGATAGATAGATAGATAGATAGATAGACAGACAGACAGACAGACAGACAGATAGATAGATAGATTGATTCCTGGGCCTTATAGCAGGCAACTCCATTCTAGTATCTGAATAACTTTGGCAGATACCACTTAGATTCAGAACCTTCTTAGGAATAATCCTATAGGAATTTTCTGCATGACCAGTTTTTTTCCCTACTTCTCGGCGTACCAACTGTCTACATTTTAACTCCCTTTAAATAATGGAAATCTGGTAACTCTGTCTTTACCCTTCCAGGTCAGTAGCAACTCACATATTTTACAAGTGTTGTGAGAATGGCATACATCTTGCTGAGACTCCTAAGCAATGTGTCCACACAACTCCCTGTGGGTAAGGCTGTTTGGACCAGCTCGTGGTAGGCGGTCAGTGCAGTCCCAAGCTGTAGAACAACAGCCTTCTCTAGAGATTGAGTTTGGTTTACGGCTTGAGAGGCATTTTCTAGTTTAAAAAAAAAAAGGGAGAAAGTTACATTCAGGTCATAAATGATAAGGTCTCAATGCTCTAGGATTGTCTGCGCTTTGGATGGGAGGATCTTTTTTTCTCGTAAAGATGTGGTTCAAGTAGGCTTAAAGTTCTGTAGAGATTCTCAGTTATCCAAGTCATGGTTGTTCCAAAGATGCTTTTTCAGGAGGCAACTGGACTTTCTGGCTTTTCATTAAAAACTTTTTGCTTTTCATCCAAGAAGTGTCTTCAGCTCTGATAGGATAGTCTTCAAAGAAAAAAACAAGAAAGTCCCGTTGTCTCCTGAAAAAACGTATTTGGTTCAGGCTTCTAACTCATGGTAGAAGAGAGACCGTGACTCTAAGTTTCCTTGTCCCTGAATCCCTCAACATTTCCATTCTTAGAGATATTTGTTTCATCATCAAAATTGGGTGCGATGGTTAGTTTCCTGCTATTTTGAGCAAATACGGGAAAACTGTTGTGTAAGTTTTAAAACAAGAATTCATTAGATCCAACATATGGCCATCATTATGTTTATTGGATCAAGCCAGTCAGAAAACATCAATCTTCGACTGCAACTTTCTTAGACTAAAACAAAACAAAACAAAACAGAGAATAAAACAGGCTGTGGTAATGCTGAATAAAATTATGCAGAATGTTCAGAAAACAGGGAAGATCTGATCTACACATCTGGAGGCTCCCTTTCACTCCGTGAAGATTAAACGCACAATTTTGTGATCAGCCACATTTCTACTCCCTTATCTCATCTCTTTTATTCCTGTTGACCACCTAAAGGTGTCAAACGTTTTCCTTGTGACATTTTTTTTTCTTTATAGTCAAAATGTATAGCCGGAATCTCTTCTGAAAAGGAGGATCTTAATATACCTAATCATATGAGCCATGGTGGCACAGTGTTTAGGGTGCAGTACTGCAAATTACTGCTGGCTGACTGTAAATTTGGCAGTTCAAAGCTCACCAGGCTCAAGGTTGACTCAGCCTTCCATCCACTGAGGTGGGTAAAATGAAGATCCAAATTGTTGGGGGCGATATGTTGATTCTGTAAACTGCTTAAAGAGGACTGGAAAGCACTGTGAAGTGGTATATAAGTCTAAGTGCTATTGCTATCTACTTGTTTAATCTGACAAAAGTAGGGGCTCATATTTTTCAAATACCAAGATAAAGTTCTAATTATATTAATTTGACAGTTGAAGCTCTTAGACTTCTTTAATGGTCATAGTTTGGCTTTCCACAATGGCAGTCACTTCTGACATAAAGCAGGCAATTATCCAAACATTTCACAAAGGCCCTTCATAAATATTACCTGCTGCCTCAGATCCCAAATAATTTTTCATCTTGTTGATCAGCCAATCTACCTCTTCAAGGATTTTGTCTGCTTGACTCAAAACCATTAACTTAAAGAGAGAGAAAGAGACAGAGGTTGAGACAGCTTAATGCCACATAAGTTCAAACAAAGTGCTATAGAATGCTCTCTTCTAAAGTAGCATTATTCATGTTTCAGTCGTTGCATTCTTTAAGTTGGATCCCAATATAACTTACACAAGCTGTAGGAGCTGCAGTCTTTGAGTTCACAATAGCAAAGTGACATTGATGTTCCATTTCAACATCCTGTGAATATTAACAGAATTAGAGGTGTTAATTCAGATGTTTGATTTCTATTCCACTATCTTATCTTCACTACAACCCTATAAAAGATAGAATTAAAGTAACTGGCCCAAGATTTCTTTCTCAGCTTTGTTGAGAATTTGAATTTTATCTCTCTTGAATCGAGCAAAACTCCTTTTTAAAAAATATCATTAATTACATTTTTATGCCACCCATTCTCCCTATAACGTAACTCTACTGGGAGGATTTGCTACTTCAAGAATCCCATTAAAGGTTAAATAAATTGATCAGGTTCATAATGGGTTGTTTTACTCATGGCTTATTGATAAAGTAAAGCCATGGCAACTGGCACAATATATTGAGCTGCAAGCTAGCTTCATGCTTCAAATGCCCAGTATCAAATCACATTACAATTTAGCTTGAAAGGGAAAATGTTAGATTATCTTTGCCTTGGCAAATGTATCAACCTTTAAAGTCCATCTGGTCTTCCTCACCTGGTTTATGTCTCCCAGCTGAGCATGAATGTCTTGGGCAAGATCACGCAGTATGGTGACTGGACTTTTAACAAGAGCATGCAGTGTGAAAAGCAGAGAGAGTAAACCTTTGCAGCAAGGAGCATCTTCTGCAGAGAAAGAGAAAAAGCTCTATCAACAAATTTTGAAAACATCTGAATGTGGCTAATCCAGCCTCGCTCATCTTCAGAGGCATAAACTAATCACTCTCTTGTACACAGTTCAATTGTTCTGATTTTAGTGGCTTGTATGTTATTTTATTTTATTTTATTATTTTGCTATAAAGTCCTCCGAGTATATTCAAATAAGACTGACTGATTGGTTCACTGGGGAACCAGACATACTTCTATCTCTTTTTTCATCATCATAATGAATTATGATCACTAATCAGTATTATCCATAATTGAAAGTTCCAATTTGGTTCCCACTAGCAAAAACGTTGAGGTAGTCACAATGAACATAACTGGCTTTAAAAGTGGAGCTAAAAGGCTACTGGCTCACTCACTCAAATCAGGTGCTCAGCCAATGTCCGATCTGCGCTGGTTGCATGGAGGTACTGAGCAGCCCAAATTCACACTGAAGCAATTAACACTTACCCAAGCTAGTTTCCTTGCAAAGCTTCACTGTCCATGATAACAGCTGTACAAACTATGGAGAGAAAGCAATTTCTCATTAGTTGATTACTCCTCAGTCAGTTAAATTCAATTTTCAAGGAACAAGGCTCTCAGAGCATCCACTTAAAATTAATAAAAAGAGTAACAGACCATTAAAACAGAGTCTTGAAAAAGGTGGTAGCCTTGGCAAAGGTAATATGACCACACTGACATTTAATACAGCAACAGCAAGTGAAACAAGTTATTATAGAGGTCTTTGGAAACTGTGGTTTTCAATAGATAGGTAGGTAGGTAGATAGATGAAAGATAGGTAGGTAGGTAGATGAGATAGATAGATAGATAGATAGATAGACAGACAGACAGATAGAAAGAATAGACAATAAAATAGACCAAGAAAACTGAAAACAGAACTTAACTTCAGTGTAAACTGAAGTCAAGAACCAACTAAAAGAATAAAAACTTTAGAATGAATCAATTGTTCTTTTATAATACTCAATAATTCCTTGCCATTCTGGAAAGCATAGCAAGGAGGTAGTTGTATCAGATATGTTCACTACCTTGAGTTATTAGTAGAAATAATAAAGGGAGGATACAACTCTGCCACACAAACAAATACCTGGGATGAGGAAGGGTCCAACAGTTTGGAGAGCATCACAAGGATGTTGATCAACAGAAGAGCTTCCTTGCTGTTGAAATCTTCTTCTATGTTGCTGAGCAGGTTTGTTAGTGATCTCTGAAAAAGGCAAAAGGAAAAGATGAAACTCACAACAAACAAGGTACAATCATCTGAAGGAGGTATTAGTGGTTTGAGAACCAAGTGTCCCATTTCTTGTTTACGGGACTTGGAAGATTTTCTAGAGAAAATTACCTCGGGAATTATTACAGAATCTTTTCTCAAGAAATCTCCAAAATTAGAGTTCTGTCTGATTGTCAAACTTGTGATTCTCCAGTTTCTTGGAAGTGCTTAATGGTCATCATCACATGCTTTAAGCTCACCTGAAACTGCCGAATCTGGAAGGCAGCTTTCTCAGTGACATTCACCTCCGCTGCTGCTTCGTCATCGTCTTCATTTGCAATATCTAACAAAGAGAAATGAAAAGATGGCAGCCAAGAAGAAGTGAAAAGCCAGAAAAGAAATTCATGAAATCAGTGTGAAAAGGACACTGGAGATAGAATTTGGGTTAGGAAACGAAGCCGAATCAAAATTACCCAAAGCCTGGAGGAATTGTGAGATTTTAATTGGATAAAGTTGTGGCACTGTGTTAAAAATACGCAGTAGGCCTTCCAAGCATAACAGCGAGATGCTTTTGCCTTTATCCTTCTTCCCAAATTCTTCTGCTGATGTTGGGATTGAGGTGTATCTCCAAAGGAGGACTCTGCAGGAAGTGGAGGATAGTCAAGAATTAGATCCGGTAGACCAAACAAATAAATCCATGCATCTTTTATACTGCTTTAAACTGTTCTTGTGGTGCTTTTAAGGAACTTTAACAGTAAGATCAAATCAAAATGAAGTTTTTACAAGAAGAGAAGTGCATGGAATATATGTGTGTGTGTATGTGTGTGTACGCGCAACACAAATTTAGCTACAGTATGTTTCCTTCATTCTTATTTCATATCCTGATTTTTCTTTTGGCTTACGATTTTTGACTCCATTTCTGCACTCTGCATATCGTTTCCCAAAAGAAAAAAAGCTGTTAAAAATAGGTAAGAATGCATATAGATTCTATTAGATGTTATTTCTGCAGCTCTTATAGACAAAAAAAAAAAAAAGCAGTATTAAAACACTGACACCTCTTGACTACTTAGCATTTTAACTCACCGAGTGATTTTGCAAAGATACTGGAACATCTTCCCTGGGTTCTCTCCTTCCGGCCCATCTGTCTGCCCTGTCTCATCCAATTGCTGCACTTTCTGCAATGCTACAGTG
This sequence comes from Hydrophis major, assembly GCA_033807585.1. Classification (NCBI taxonomy): domain Eukaryota; kingdom Metazoa; phylum Chordata; class Lepidosauria; order Squamata; family Elapidae; genus Hydrophis; species Hydrophis major. The sequence continues at coordinate 20,478,608 of CM066337.1, read as the reverse complement.
ACAGCATAGCGCATGAATTCAGTGCTGGAGCGGAGAACAGCCAGGCTCTCCTCGTGGCTTTGGGCACAGTCCCTAATGGGTTGGAAGAAAATTCTGGACTGAGTAAGTAAAACACAGAGGGAGAATGAGAGAGAGCATGAAAATATACAAATCATGGTCTTTTAATGATCCCATAATCCCTTGCGGCGTGGAGTCTGGGCAACTGAATAGAGGCAGTAAAGTGTTTTTAATGGCTGGATGCCCTTCCTATCACCAATGCGGAGTTTTATTCAGCAGATAAGAGAGAAATATCTGTCTCTACCTAGGATCGAACTCACAGCCTGCTTATTGTGAGGCAAGAACTTCACCTCTAGGCTACCGCAGCACTCCTCATGAAAATATACAAATGCCATGTCTGAATCCATGGATGTTGACTGAATTTATTACTGGCTTTTATAGCTCATTTCTGTACTTCTAGGGCCATTTCTAGTCCACCTCATTTCTGTTGGCTGCTTTTGATTCTTCAAAACACGCAGACAGTGATCAATACTTTATTTATTTATTTATTTTTACCTGAAAAGACTTGTAAGTAAAGTACACACAAAACCCATGGATAGGAAACTTCGGGCAATTTTGCTTGTGGACGAGAGTTTGTTCTTTCCCGCTTTCTCTTTCAGGATTTCACAAAGTTTTGCGTAGCACTTGAACAGGCTCAAAACATCTTCAAACTTGTTCTTACTGCAACACACATTACCAAAGGTAAATATATAAACTCAAAAGCTCAGAAGCTTTAGAAGAATTCAATTCCTTACTTGTAGTTGCCTGTACTAAAGTTGTATTCAATCAAGACCTCACAGATCCCCATCACTAAAATGGCATAGATGCTGTTCTTTAAGCCCACTCCGGTTGATTGAGAGAAGTCTGCTGATTTATCCTAACATTCAAAAGCAAGCAAATTAGAAAGGCCACTTCTAATATTTGTAAATGGCTGAATAGCAATAGCACTTAGACTTATATACAGCTTCACAGTGCTTTTACAGCCCTCTCTAAGCAGTTTACAGAGTCAGGATTTCCTCTGCCAGCAATCTGGCTCCTCATTTTAGCCACCTCGGAAGGATAGAAGGCTGAGTCAATCTTGAGCTGGTTAGAATCGAACTGCTGACAGCCGGCAGTCAGCAGAAGTAGCCTGCAGGACTGCATTCTAACATCTGCACCACCACGGCTCTCAATCTCTTTCCCATTTGCTTTCCCACATTACGGTTTACATTGTTTATACTATTGTTTCTGTTGTTTTTAATCTCCGTTTCTTTCTACATATTGCACAGAGCTGTTTGGAGTAGAGTGGCATAGAAATGTCACAAATAAACAAATGAATCAATTACCAGCTCAAAATCTTCCAGTTCACTCTTGATCATTCGTCTTGTGATGGATTCCAACATCCTATCCAATTCTTGCTGAAAGCTTCTATCCTCCTCCTCCTCCTCCTGATCTTCTTCAGCTTGCTGGTGCGCAGTTAAAACATTCGTATACCAGGCCAAACAATGTTGAATACAGCACAAAAGGTGAGCCTGAAGGAATCATGGCATTAAACTATGAATGAAAAATGCCCTTTTCTCATTTCAAGCCAGCCAAACCTTAAATATTTTTTCAAAAGCTGCATTTCGTTTGCCTTCAATGAATAAAATATACTAATATATATAATACACAGGTCAATATCTTCTTGTTGATTCGGAATGCAAACTCAGATACACATTTTAAACAAGTGTTGTTGTTTTTTTTTAAACTACTATCTGAATGTTCCCACTTTTTTCTTTCTTTCTCACCAAAGGTTCCTGCAAGAAGATTTGATCTCTTTGAGCCAGGATGCATTTTTCCAATTTCAATGGGGGCAGCAGGTCTGGTTCAGCTTCATAATATTGTTTTATCTGTTGCAACAAACCAAAGAGATTAATTTGTTAAATGATAAATAATCTCTTATTTATAGATTATAATCAGTGAGGAGTAGAAAACTCCCCCATTAAAAAGATTTTTAAAAAATATTAGAATGAAGAAACCATTTGCCAAACGAGGGCAAAAAGATTGTCACAATCACCATTTCCTTCCAGGAATAAACAGGCTTTTATTTCCTTCAATGGATTCTGGGGTGGATGAATCTTCTTTGCTACTTGCCTATGAATGATAATGTATTTCAGAACACAGCCATTCACTTGAGTGTCCCAAAGTGCTCTTCCAAAAGGCAATTGGACTTAGTTTTTTTCTCTCTTTGAAAGTATTTCACTTCTCATTCAAGAAGCTTCTATATTTCTGAAAAAAAACTGAAGAAGCTTTTTGGATGAGACCCAAAGGGAAAAAAAAGTCCAGCTGCCTTTTTTTTTGGGGGGGGGGGAGCCCATTTGGGGTAGCATGACCTGGATGATTGAGAATCTCCATATTCACTTGAGTAGCTGTAAAAATTCAAAATATTACTCTCATGAAGAATATGTGACGTAGATCCATATTTCTTTCTCCTTCCCGTCTACATGGTAAATCCTTTTTCTTCATTCCTCTTCTGGGGCAAAAACAGTTTGCCATTTGGCCTCATCCAATTTCTCTTCAAAAGCAGAACTGTTGTGGTTCACCGGCAGCCTGTGCAGACGGCAGCGGAATCGGACAGTGGGGAAGAACAAGGACCAGTCAGGGAGTCTGTGGAGGACTCAGGCAAGGGTCCTGCATCCGATGCAGCGATGGGGCCAGGACCATCTGGGAGTGGGGTGCTGACTCCAGACCTTCCAGAGTCTGGCAGCAGTGAGGCAGAGGAACAAGAGGAGCCTGTTCCCAGTGCGCAGAGCTGCTAGAAGGCAAGAGCAGCTGAGACAAAAGGGGCGACTCGGGAGTGAGGCTTGGAGGTGATTGCCCCTCCCATAAGGGATAAAGGTCAGGCAAAGATGGTGAAACCTTTGCAGGAAGCAAAGTTGTTCATTCTGTTCAAATTAATCCTTGAAGTTCTGTGTGGATTTTGTACTTTGGTTGTTTTTTTTCTAGTTCATTGGGCACTTTAGTTGTTGGCAGCAATTCAAAGAAGATAAAGGTGGCTGCTTATCTCAAGAGACTGTTTGGGACTCATTACAGGCTGGGAATGAATATAATTCCCAGTGCTGAAATAAAACAAGAGTAGTTTGGACTAAGCGTGTGTTTAATTACGGTCTCAGGAAGCCTTGGTCAGAACAAGAACCACAATCCCAACCAAGGGTAGACAAGACTCAAAAGAGTGACCCCAAAGTCTGGCCAGCATTTCACTTAAATCCAACTTCTAATGTTTGATCACTACTGTACCTGTGAGAGAAGCATGTCCAAAATGGAATGACTCAATTGAGAATTTCTGCGCAGGACGTCATAAAAACCCTGGAAAGTCAAATGAAATCTGTTTGTTTGTTTGTTTGTTTGAAAAAGTGAGCTTGAAAGTGATCAGAGAACTGAAGAAGCAGAAAGTGTACCACCACCCACAAAGAAGAGAGGGGTCAATCTAATCTCTAAAGAACTTGAAGGCAAGGCAAGAAGCAAGGGATGGAAAAACTAACCAAGCAGAGAAGCAACCTAGAGCTAAGGAGAAATTTCGGTGAGAGCAATCAACCAACGGAACTGCTTGCCACCCAAAACTGTGGGTGCTCCGACAGTGGAGGTTTTTAAGAAGAAATTGGACAAACGTTTGTCTGAAATGGTAGGGTCTCCTGCTTGACCAGGGGGTTGGACTGGAAGATCTCCGAGGGCCCTTCCAACTCTGTTATTCTGTATTCTGCAAGTAGTCAGTTTCCTTGAGACATAGCTAGAAATGTAGGCACGCGAGGGAATTAAGCTGAATGCCAAAGGGACTTTCCTTACCTCGTAGAGGGTGAGTCTGACATCAGCCTGCTGGCTCAGGCATCGTCTCAGGCTGCCTAGGATCTCTAGGCAAAAGGCCTCATTGGCTGCCGCATTATAGCGGGCGTGGACATCTACTTGGACCTGGAAGGAAGGAGCAGTCATGGAAATCTCTGTACAGGCAGTCCTCGACTTACGACCGCAACTGAGCCCAACATTTGTGTTGCTAAGGCATTTGTTATTAAGTGAATTTTGCCTCCTTTTACGTCCTTTCTTACAGCCTTCACAGTTGTTAAGTGAATCACTTCAGTTGTTAAACTAGTCAAACTGTTGTTTAAGGGAATATATCTGCTGAACAAAACTCCGCATTGGCAACAGGAAGGGCATCCGGCCACTGAAACACTCTGTTTGCTCCATTCAAGTTGCCCAGGCTCCACCCCGCAAGGGATCATGGGGTTGTTAAATGAAGATGAGGATCAAGTGAGGCTGATTTCATAGGCTTACAGAACAAAGTGTTTCTGTGTCCAGCAGGGTTTGACATGTATAGGATTCGGTCCATAGAACAGGAGTACAACAGTTCATTTAGCGGCTGTTGGAAGTTAAAACGGCACTGAAAAAAATGACTTATGACCGTTTTTCAGACTTACCACCATTGCACTATGATCAAAATTCACATGATCAAAATTCAGGCACTTGACACCTATATATGACGGTTGCCCAAGATCATGTGATCATCTTGTGTGACCTTCTGACAAGCAAAGTCAATGGGGAAGCCAGATTCTCAGGAGAGAGAAATATCTGCCTCTACCTACGTAGGATCAAATTCACAGCCTTCTGATTGTGAGGCAAGAGTTCCATCTTTAGGCCACCGCACCACTCTATCAGCCTAACTCCGAGAGTTAACATCATTGCCCAGAAGATCCTGGGTTGCCCTCTCCCCTCTTTGGAAGAGCTTTATAGCTCCTGCTGCCTTAAGAAAGTTCAAAACATCCTCAAAGATCCATCTCATCCTGGGAACCCTTTTTTTTAACTATTACCATCTGGCAGACGGTACAGAATATTAAAAACAAGTACAAATAGGCTGGAAAACAGCTTCTATCCCAGGGCAGTAACTCTTTTGAATTCTACTAAATATTAATGCAATATCAGGGGTTTTTAATTCAATTATATAGAATGTGAAGGATGTGTGTTTGTGTTTATTTTCATGATCATGATGTGCACTGAAGATGGTGTTTGATTTCGCTGTATGAAGTGAATAAACTATGTGTATGAAGACAATAAACTAAACTAAATACTAATAATACATTTATACATACTAATAATACATACAATAATAATATGCCTGACTCCCAGGGACTCTGTTGCCATTTCTGGAATTGCTCAAAGTGCCATTGCTCAAAATGTAGACATTTGGAATACTGGATAGTTTGAATCCATGGGTTAGTTCATTGTAATTAGCTGTTTCTATCATTTCTCAAACACATCCCTTCCAGTATATGCATTGGTGCTTCAGATCAAACCAAGAATCTGCAGAAGAGCTAGTGAAACATGCTGGAACCAGCGCCCTCCACTTTTTTTTTTACCTGACTGGCTCCAATTGCTTGGCTGCATTGGGAAGAGGACAAACTCCCCAGAACCTTAAAATTTTTCAAGAGGAGCAAAAATCCAGCAACTGCGGACTTGCGGGCATCTAGCTGTCTGCAATCAAGAGAAAAGGCGAATTTAAGGTAGTGCTTCTCAACCTTGGGATGAAAATTTATAAGAATAATGGGCTACTTGTTCACCACCAAAACCTAACAGATAATTTACAAAAAACATGAACATTTGTTAACTTTCCTTGTCATCAATCATACTTTTTGGAAAATTTTACTCTTCAAGGAAACATTTTTTGAGATAAAAGCGTTTAAACAGTTCTCCTGAGTGTTACTTTTTTAAAAAAGTGTTTGCACATATGTGTGCAGGGGGAAATCAACAGACATGGAATACGTTTTCGGAAAACGAACAGAGCTTACCCCGAGAACATAGATTTGCGAAGAACAAGGATCAGGGAGTCCCTCAAGGTCATACTTATTTTGAGCAAAGGCTGGGGAAAAAAATGTGGTAGACTTGAGTGTGACAGGCTTGATAAGCAAGGGATTTCTGAGAAGGAAACAGCAGCTTGGAAACAAGAATATGATAGAAAGGGAAGATTTTGACATGCGTCTTGACTTGATACACCATCTTAAAACTATCACAATACCAAAAAAAAAGTTTCCTAAGCTACTTTGGGCCTTTTCTGTATGGGTGGGAGAAGGAAACAAACCCCTGAGTGATTAAAGATTCGTTTTTGGTCCAACTACGCTTTTGCGTTTCTAATTATCTATAGTGTTTTAAAAAGTACCCCTTTTTGAGCAACTACATATTTATAATGTTACATTTACCTGTACAGCCTTGAGAATCCCTTGAACTGTGTCAAGAGGGAGGAAAGATAAATGCTCAAAAGCTTCTGTAACATTAGAGGAAGAATTCTGGAGGACAAGAGGAGCAGATAGAATTATGCTGGACAATAAGTCTGCAAAGAAAGGAAGAGAGAACATTCAAAGCTGTGGCATCTGGTAGGAAAAAGGACAGGATGCTCTGACTAAGCACATCCTTTCAAAAAGGAAGGCAGATACATGTTTATTTCCAGTTCTGTGTAATACCCATGTAGTGTGGCTATAGTATTATCATTTTTATCATCTTCTTTACTTCTTCCTACGATTGGTATTATTCTCTCTGCTTTGCATGTATACCGAGTGCTTCTGTACTGGAGACAAATTCCTTGCATGTCTAATCACACTTGGCCAACATAAAGTATTCAAGTTCACAGATTAAAGAAGAGGATTTATCCACTATTCCTCAAGCCCCTGCTTGTTTTGCTATGTGAAAGGGTTAACAGGCCCTTTTAATATGTCCTACTGAGATCAGAAAACATGGGTACATAGCCTACTTGGCCTTGATGAAAATCAACTAGTAATAATCTTGAAATCAATATCTTCTTGAATTCATATATGGCAGAGGAATTATTTACATTATCATGGCTTGCTGAGCAAGCCGTTATGGTTTCATGCAGTCTATCATTTGCTTTTTTAAGTCAGGAGCCTGGGGAAATTCCTGGCTGATGAATTTTTCTTGAGATAGTGTACTGGAAACTTGAGTGGTGCAGTGGCCTAGAGGTGGAGCTCTCACCTCACAATCAGGAGGCTGTGAGTTCAAAAGTTACCTATGAAGTGGGTGATGGGAATGCCTGCATTTGTGACCACTCTGTTCAGGATTTGCTCCAGAATTTCACTTCTGATCAGTTCATGGACCTGGAAGACAGGGTATTTTAAAAAAAAGAATGCAAGTTTTCTCCATCTAGTTGCAAGAGAAATGCTATAGGCTTTGGAAGCTGTGCTACATTGGTTGACCTCTTTACCAGGAAGATCCAAAGATGTTTACTCCCCAGTCCTACTGATAAGCACAGAAAAATGCATCTATAAGCACTTCGATGCATCTGTGAAAAAGAGGGCTTCTCTGTGGTGGTGTGATATATTAGTTTTACTTTCCCAGGCAGTAGAGGTGGTATTCCCAGAGGTGATATTCAGCAGGTCCTGACCAGTTCTGGAGAACCAGTAGCGGAAATTTTGAGTAGTTCGGAGAACCAGCAAATACCACCTCTGACTGGTCCCGCCAACCCCATCTATTCTCTGCCTCCCATCAAGTCCCAGCTGATCGGCTAGATCTTCTTTGGTTGCCCTGCACAGGAGAACAGAGCTGGAAAGGAGGTTAGCAGGGTGGGGAGGAAATGGGAATTTTTCAGTAACCTTCCCCCTGGAGTGGGGGGGAATGGAGATTCTACAGTATCCTTCCCCTGCCATGCCCACCAAGCCATGCCATGCGCACCAAGGCACACCCACCGAACCAGTAGTAAAAATTTTTGAATCCCACCACTGTAGGTTACCCTCCTGATGTTTTAATTATTTAAATAGTATTTATGAATGAAAGTTGGCTTGCTCCTTTTGTTGTTTCCTGTTTCCTGCAGGCAGTAAGAGGCAGGGTTAAAAATTTTTTTTAAAAAAAATTAATTTGAGAAGGAAAAACATATCAAAACAGCTTCAGTTTTGCCTTTAAAGACAGTCTAGAAATATGTCTATCATAAGAATTTGAAGAAATCCTATATCAGCAGAAGAAAAAAAAATCTTAATGTTATATCTACAGCGTCACACAATTCCATCTTTACGTTACCTTGAACGTTTCCAAGAGGATATCAGCTCCCAATTTACACACTTGCTGGGCTGGAGTTTTGGGCAGAATATGGTTACTTTCCATGGCTTTACCTCCAAAAGGCCTTTTTGACCCATAAGTGTCCATCAGGATAAACCCAAGTTCTACCAGACCCTGAGTCACATGATCCCAACCAAACACGCTGCATGGGAGGAAAGTGAGAAAGAAAAGAAAACAGCTGTCAACTCATAAAATATTCCTAGGCCTATTTTAGTAGTTGCCATAAAAAAAGGTGGATGGGAAGGAAGGGAATCTGGGAGAGCAGTTGAAAGCAAAAGTACATTCCAACTCTTCTCTTTAGAAGATTGTCACTAAAATACCAGAGTTTTTGTCCACGAATATATTTAATTGGGGAACGTGAATGAGGACACCCAGCCCGTGAATGTGCTCAATTGGAGAATCTGGTTGATGAGACACCAGATGGGAGGGGGGAAACAGGGTCACAGGTGACTGTAAATTAAATATGCCAGAGTTGGCTTCACACAAAGCAGTGCCAGTATGTCACCTCTAATAAATCCTTTGATGTTTTTTGAAGTTTGGCTCGAGAATCAAGATTTAATTAGAGCGATTGCCAGAATCCTGACAACAGCACAATGAAGGGATTCTACAGCTGTATTTTAAAGTTCTTATAATAAATGTGGTTCGGGTTTACATGTGGAATTAGCTGGAGGAAAAGGTAAAATTCCTTGCATTAATTGCTTTCAACTGACAGGCTGTTGTAGTAACTCACCTGTTTGCTACAACTTCCAAAAACATGTCAGATACATCATACTGCAGAGGAACTAAATCCTGTAGAAACCTGGAGCCCTGAAGAAACTGTTTGTCCTTGAAAGTTTTCATAACTGACGTTTTCAGAAAGTCAAATATCTAAAATACCATGAGAATGAGCAATTAGGAATTCCTTCGATCAGTGTCTTGAAGGGAAGAATTCAGCATATTCAGTACAGAACAAGCATAACTAAATATGGCAGCATGACCAAGTTTTCTGTAATTGACTATGAGAAACCTTCAAAATCTAGAAAGACGGACATACCTGTTCTTTAAATCGGTGTATTCTGGCCATTGAAAGCAGAATGGTCACACTGAAGGGGCAAAGGGCTTTGCTAGGATCTCCTTGCTGCTCTGTCTAAGAGGCATCAAAACAATGCAAAGCAATTTAAGAGGACTTCCTATTTACAAAGAAATAATGCCATATTGCTTGCCCAAGGTCAACTCAGTCTCTTAACTCTTCATTTAATATACCTTTAAGTATTTTATTAGCTCCTTTCCTAGATCATGGTCCAGATTTATCGCTAGGACAACATGCAGAATGATGGTGCCTTCCACGTGGCGGAGTTGTTCTAAGGGCACTGTAGCTTCTTCAAGTTCCAGGGATCTGGAAGATTGAATTTCGCTTGTAATAAGAAGTGAAGGCAATAAGTCTGCTTCAACAAAGGGCAATAGAGGGTCACAACTTCAAATCGAGAACATGAGAAAAATGACTTACTTTGAATCTCTCTGCTCTTCTTTTTGCTTTTTATCCATCTGGTTGAAAAAGTTGACAATCCCTTCCAAAATGTTTTTCTTGCTACCCTAAGAAGTTATGAGATAACTGTGTTACGTGACCTTTATTGCCAAATCTTTGGGTAAACGGGATAATTCCTCCGAGCAGTGAAACTATGATATTAGAAAATTTGGGAAGGCAATTTCCCCAAAAGCATTACCTTTGAAGAAAGTAGCAACAGCTGATACACTAAAGGTGGGATTTCCTGGAGATCTAACTTTGAGAACATTCTTAAGATCTTTTCTACCACAAATTGCAATTCTTCTTTACTCAATGGAACATCCCTGCATAGTGAAACAAAAGACAGATCTGTGCCTTTTCAGAAGATAGCATCACATTTACATCAGAAGATACAAACTAATACATGCATTTATTTATGTATATATTATTATACATTGGCTTTCTTCAAAGCTGTAAGGAACAAAACTGGTTCTCTCCTTTTCAGTTAATCTTCGCAATAAACCTGAGTCTGCTGAAGTGAAGACTAGGTTAATTTATCAATTTTGTGAGACTGCCCAGCTCTATAACAATTCTATGTGGCATACATTACACATCATAATTTTGTTTGATTTTTGGCTCACTAAATCCTATAAATTGGGGTACTCTGGATTGCAAAGCATGACTCAAATAATGGATTGTTGTGGTTTAATCACAAACCAAAGTTAAAACAAAGCTGTAAGTTAACACAGCACAGGGATCCAGCCAATGAAAGATAATATCAACTGGACTTCCAGTTTGAGCTTCTTCAGCGACAGACCAAAACCTCATCTCTGCGAGGCTTCGATCCATGCTCGCCACTGGAGCGCCCCGAGCCGGCTGGTTTCGGGTCTAAGCCACTCCGTAGAGGTGGTGAAGAGTGGGGAGACTGCCAGCAGGGTTGAGGAGAGCCGCATCTCTCCTCCCCAACTGGCCATTACTCCCTTTCCCAAAGGCGGTTGCAGCAGTGGTCAGAAATGGCCACCACAAAGAAGAACTTGACCGGAAAAGAATGTGCAGGAGGAAGATAAGAAGAGAAAGTTTTGGTTGACCAGCTCAAACAGCAAAAGCAACAAATAAGATATGCTGGAATTGAAACTGTTACAAAACAATAACATTGTTCCCTAAGAAGATTTTTAAGCTGCGAAGGAGAGAGAAAAGGGAAAATATTTGGTTTTCTCCTTTTCCTATACTGACAGCTAAGAGACTTAAGCAAGAAATTGGAAAAAAGTCCACTTTGACATCAATAGGCATTTAATGCTGAAAATAAAAAGTCAAAGGGATAATAAAGATTTCTGGATAATTAAAAGCTTTTGAAAACAGGAAAGGAGAGAAAAAGAATAAAAGGGCAGGATCTGGAAGGGAGGAAACTGCCTGGAATTAAAAAAGAACTTACAGCAAAATCTCAACAAGACTTCCAAAAGATACATTATAACTGAAATATTGTAACAAAAACCCCAGGAAGAGAAAGTCAAAAAAGAAATAAGATATAACTCGAACCTATCTGGATTACTTGATGATTTCTGGATTCTTGGTTATTGTTTTGAATGACTAAAATCAATCGGGTGGTTGTTTAAAGCTGTTTAAAATCGCTCCACTTTTAGAAGAACTGAAAATGGAACTTAAAAAGTACAAAGAAGATGCACAAGAAGGGAGAGGTTCTTTTGGCTTCGTATTTCAGTTTTTAGAAATGGAGATTTAGAATTATGAGAAACAACAAGAAATGCCTGCAGAACAAGAAGATTGCGACAAAGAACAAGCCATCTTTAATGAACAAGTAATCTTAGATGGGGGAAAAAAAAGGAAAGTGGGGAAAGAGAATGGAAAGTTTTAAGATTGGGAAAAACAACTCCAAAAAAAAAAAAAGAGTGAAAAATAAGTATAAAATCAGAAAGCAACAGAAGAGGGAAATGCAGAAGAGAGAATTAGAACTGGAGAGACAAGGGGGTAAAAAGGGGAGGGAGAAGATGAGAGGGAAGAAAGAAAGGAAAAGAAGTTATAAAGGACAGAAGCAAAATATAGAGAAACAGGGTCTATTTAGAGATAATGGTTGAAAACTTAATGGAAAAAGGGATTCTGCAAAGGTACATAAGATAGTATGGTTATATTAGAACCAAAAATAATTTTAGAAAATATGAAACAATGTATGATTAAAATGTCTGATAAAATAGCTATCGTAATTCAGTGGAATGCTTGTCAATAAATAAATGTAACAAAAGGTATATTTAATGATTTATAAAACATATGTGAAGAGAAATAAGGGAAAAATTAATTATGGAGATTATGTATAAACAAAATATTTTAATGATTATTAATGATAGAACTGAACTGGAATGGAATGAGGGTTTATAATTACATATATTTACAATCTTTCTTTTTTTTAAAAGAATATAGTGTGTATTATAAGAATGTACCAAGCAGAATTCAATTGGAAGTTATGTATTATGTATTATATTGAAGGTCATAAACTTAAAATATATATTGAAGTTTAAATAAGAGTTGAATGGATTTAATTAAAAGATATAAAGGTGTCATACTCCAATTAGTAACTACAGGAGAAAATTTGTTTAATGAGAAAAGATAATGTGAAATTGAAATAGAACAGACAAAAGTATAAATATAATGATTTGAATTGAGATGAGATAATCAAAATAAAATTGAGAAAATTAAAAGAGGGGAAAAACTATAGAAAATGTAAAATAATATAAGATATGGAATAGAATACAAAAAGGAGCATGAAATTCAGTTTTGTGTCTGTATAAAGAAGTTCAACCCAGGACTATGCTATTTTCAAAAAAGATGTTTTACTTGTATTTTGTGTGTGAAAACCCAAATAAAACTTTATTAAAAAAAAAAAAAGAAAGATAATATCAACTAATAAACTTGTAGCTCGATCAAGATTTGAATACAGATGTTTTGATCCTAGCTTGGCATTCTAAACTAATCCAGGTCAGACGTGTATAATATTCTTTTCCCACAACCATTTTTTTTTCATTTAAAGAAAGCAGATAAAGACTAGTCTAGACAAGCTTCTCTCAGAATATGATTGGATTTGGACCATAAATAAATTCTGAACTTTGAACGTGTTAAATAATCTTTCTAAGTTCTTTTCAGTTTCATCAGCTAATTCAGGAAAGGATATAAAAGCATCCCTTAACACCTGGATCTTTCCAAAACGATACAGGCATGAATGCTTTCCTTTGGAACCTTTCCCACTTAAGGAACTCAAGGAAAGCCTAAAACACTTTTTGAAGTCCAAGCATAGACTGTTATTGAAGACCTCTGTGCACCCTATGATTGATCCCTAAGCCAGAGACAGACAGACAAAAAAGGGGAGTGGGGAATTACCTGACTTACCTGAACATGGAAGTTATATGGATCACATACTGAGGGCTCCACCTGTCCCAAAAAAATAAACAAAACACCTCAGACTTTGAATCTAAATATGATAACAAATATGATACTTTCAGAGAAACTGCATTTGTTTGATAAACTAAACCTACAGAGAGATTGATGGCTAGAAATTAAATATTCCGCAAAGCTTATACCAATACAGGTTACCAACAACCCATCCAGAATTCAACTCTTTTTCTTAAATAATGCTTTAATTCATAAAGTGGTATTTGAAAGCTCTGTTCTGAGGCTTACTCACAGGGTTACAAGGCAAATGCAATCATTAATATTTCCAGTTATTACCATTCTATTACTTTTGCTCATTATTTATGGGAAGAAATATGACACTTCATAAAATACTGGTGAAGAAAGCGTGAGCAGAAGGGAGGGGAAGAAAAAGAGAGGAGAGAATGGAATGGAATAGGAATAGAATTATTTATTGGCCAAGTGTGATTGGACACACAAGGGATTTGTCTTTGGTGCATATGCTCTCAGTGTACTTAAAAAAACATTCATCAAGAATCATAAGATACAACACTTAGCGTTAGTCATAGGATACTAAATAAGCAATCAAATTATACTAGGAAACTTAAATAAAACAATATAAATCGTAAAGATACAAGCAACAAGTTTATAGTCATAATTGGGGGCAGGGAGGGGAGAGATTGAGATTCCATATATTTATGGATAGTTTTGCATCTGCCTATGTAAATTATGCCAATAAATACTTCACATCAAATTGACCCCCAGAACAGATGCCACCAAATGGCATCTGGCCTGACAAAGCGCAAACTTACCTGCTGGAACAGAGGGTATTGATCAGCTGTTTCTTATATTCGTCTCCAGTAAGCTCACCTGAAAGGGGAATAGGTTAGATGTTGTTAGTTTGCAAAAGACATCAAGAAGGGAAAACTGAAGAGGAAAAAGCTTACCTGTCCCGTATTCAAGGGTCTCTTTAGATGTAGCCAACACAGTAAGAATTGTAGGAAAGAGTTCCAAAGACTTGCCACTCAATAGGCTGCCTCCTTTAATGGCTTCAATGAACAACATAGCCAAGTCAGCCAAAGTAAGCCCCGGTAGCTTATGAGCCTGATGTATTAAAATATATATTATTTTTTAAAAATCTGATCATGTATTAAGAGGTTTTAGACCAAATAAAGAAATGAGCTCTGAATTACATTATAACATCTATAAAAGTGTCACAGAAGTACCTCCTATACTCACAACCTGAAATATCATCTCCCAAAATAAGAGGAATTATTATATACATTTTGTATATCATGTCAGCTATTAAGAAGCTGAGGATGGATCCAGCCTAACTAGCTCAATGTAGACACTATATGTGATCATGATCGCAAAATGCAAAGCTATGCATGCCACAACTTCCTAATTGCATCCCTTCCCATCCTCAATGCCATTCAATTATGTTGGCTTCCTATTTTAAGAATTCCCCCTGCCAATATTAAAAAGGATTCTGGGATTTAGCCCATAAACTGCATCTGGAGACTGCCAGTTTAGAGAAAGTTGCTTTTTTAAAAATTAACAACTGTATAACAACGCAAGAAGGAAAAAGCAATCCTGGACAGTAATAAAGTATTCATTTTCAGGCATCTATATAAACACACATAGCACCGGGCTGCAAAGGAAATGATTAGCATGTTACTAACATATTGTCCAACTCAAAATAATATAAACTTTTTTAGACATAAAAAGTAATCATTTCCACTGTCACTCAGGGAAACCCCTGAGAATTATATTTGTATTTGTATTTTTTACCTCTAACATAAGCAATCTTATTATCTCAGATGCAATTTCCACTTGCAGGTCACCAGACTCCACTAACTCGATACAGTGTTTGTAAATATTTAGTCTTCTGGAAACACCCTTCTGTTGAGAGCAAGGGGAACCTAAACAAACAAAAACCACAAAAGCAACAAAATACTGTTAATTTTATACTGCTTGAACAGCGGAAAGTGGGATTTAGCAATCTGAAAGCTTGCATATTCCTTTATCAACACATAGGGGAATTTGCTTCCCCAATACTTCATTGATTAAAAAGATTCAACCGTTTATAAGCCATTAGTTGATGCAGTCTGTTCTAATAGTAGAACAGACTAATATCTGGGTTTCCTACCTTTTAATATTTATAAAAGGTAGGAAACCCAGTTATTAAAATGAAACAGAGAAGCAGGTTGTCCCCAGTATGGTCAAGAAACTGACATTATTTATATACTTGCTCAAAATACTAGCTTCATATGGACAAGTAGCCATGTCATTGGGTCAGAGATCAATCCACTAGTCCTTTGTAAGTACCTTTGAATATTCCTCTCAAAACAGCACCAATCCCCTTCTTCCTCAAAGCATGTTTCGTAATGAGGTCATTCAACTGTAGCAAAGAGACCAGAGTTGTCATTCTTTTGAATTTTTACATCCATCATTACCCCCAGTATTAATTTGAATAAAAACATGTATATTTATTGTCTTCTTAATGTAGTCTACAAATTATCACACGAGTAATCTTTGTGAGAGTATGAAGATGTTGGAAAAAAGAATTGAGAATTTAGACATAAACAATCAAGTGACACAGTAGCAGAGTCCATTGTTAGCTTATTTCATAAATGGCAATCTAGCCCAGTTGGCAAGAAACATTTTAATTTGTACAAAATATTTATGTTAATGTCTAATGAGCTTCATATGGTTCATGGTTTGATAAATATTCTATGAAAAGATCAGTTTTAATTTCAGTGGGACAAATACCAATATTGTTTTCATTTAAAAAACCCTATTTTTAACAACAACAAAAATATGGTTTTTAATTTTTGCAAATATCCTCAACATCTGTCAAATAATTTTGATTGTTTAGGGTTCTTGAGAGGCCTCCAAGGGCCCTCAGATCACACTTTAAGAAACTGCTTTAAAGAGTTTAGAAACTATAGTTCAGTCCTATCTAGATTGCCACAGCTTGCCCAGCATGGGAATCAACAGGAAGAAGTTACTGAAAATAGAACAAACATGCTTTTTAAAAAAAAACATTTCAAGGCAAAAGCCATTCATGACTAATGGGAACACTTTGAGGGTGGGGGTGCTGCCTGTCAGATAAGCAATTGGGGCTGACCTCTTTTTCGTCCAAGTTCTGCAGGCACGACTGGAGGTGCTCTGAGTTTCCCTCTGCTGCTAGAAGCAGGATTTTCTGGTCCATTTTGGCAGTGCAATGGAAGCTTCAGGGTCACTTACCAAATCTTCAAGAATAAGGGATATTTACTAAAATACAAAAACAGGTTCCTCCATTTGTTTTGCCTCCTAGGTCAAGGAAATGCTGTCATTTTAATGTATGCTGATTAGTGTACATTCAAAGTGACCATAAAGTTATTTTACTCTATTCTATTCTATTTCTGGAGAAGACCATAGTTGCCCCTCCGTGACCCCCTCCTATTTCCTCCCAAATGACCCCCATGGCCTCACCCCTATTGGCTGGTGCCCACATGACCTCTCATCACCCAATCAGCTGCTCCCATTGCCTAAGGTTCCTTTGAGCTGCCTCTGGCCCCAATGAGCTCCCCCCAATGGGTTCCTCCACTGACCCCCCTTTCCCCCAACCCCCCCTCCCAATTGACACCCCCCAAATCTCCCTTTCCTCTCCGCTGCCCCCCTTGCAGGACCCTGCCCCAATTGGAGGTCTGACCCTCAAGCTTCACACCCCCAAATCCTATTTCCCCCACCCAAATGACCCCTCCCCCATAGCCACATCCTATTGGCTGGTGCCCACGTGACTTCTCATTACCCAATAAGCTGCCCTCCATTGCCTGAAGCTCCTTTGAGACCCCTTCTTGCCCCAATGAGCTTTCTTCCCCCCCATGGGTTCTTTGACCCCCCCCTTTCCCCCAACCCTCCCTCCCTTCCACCCCCAAATCCCCCCTCCCCTCCGCTGCCCCCCCTTGCAGGACCCTGCCCCAATTAGAGGGCGGTGGGGCGAGGGCTTTTCTTCCCCACCTTTCCTTTCTGCCCGCCCGCCCTATCGAGGCATTCCCGCCTTCCTCGCCAGCCTTTCCCAGGGTCGAATCTCCCGCCAGGAACTACACAACAAGCCCCGCCCCCTAAAGCGCGGGGGGGGAAGGGAAGGAGGGAGGGGCTTTGGTTTCCCTAGGCAACCCGTCCCTGCATCGCCTTCCCTCACGTCTTGACGTTTCCCCCCCCGAAGGGCGGTCCCAAACAAAAGACCCGGATGGAGCTATGGCGCGCTTTTGCAAAAGTCCCCTATAGTTTCGTGGACGCCGGGTTCGAGTCCCCCGTTTCCCCCTTCAGTAAGCGCGCGAGAGGTTTCTTTGTCAAATATCGAGGTTTTTTTTTTTTAATCCAGCAGTATATTTGTAACAGTCTCTCGCCTGAGATCTTAAGAGGTTTGAGTCAAAGTTGCATCGCTTGCGGATTTGCTATTGCATTGATTTCTCCCTCTAGTGCAGGGCTCTTCAACCTTAGCAAATTTAAGACTTGTGGACTTCAACTCCCAGAATTCCTCAGCCAGCAAAGCTGAGGAATTCTGGGAGTTGAAGTCGACAAGTCTTAAAGTTGCTAAGGTTGGAGACCCCTGCTCTACTGGACCATTGCCCTGATCTCTCTCTCTAGCCAAAGCTAAGGGAACCTCTCTCCAGCTTGCAAGGGTGCAAGGAAGGAGGAAACCCTTTTGTGGCATCACGAGAAGCGTGCATGCATTCCCAGGTGTTGCATTTTTAACGAACGACAGCGTGGCCATCTGTGCCTCAAGCCTGGGCGTTTTGCAACGATAGAAGGAGACTTTTTTTCTCCCTCTTCATCCATCCAGTATTGCACTTTTTCCTAAGGAGTGAAAGACTAAATGCATTGGCCACTGTCATGGTGCCTGAGAATCACCTGGGAAGGCAGGAGGAAGAACATTCCCCAGTCTGGACAACTATGGTGCAGATTTTCTGGAGAGCTGGCCATTTCCAACCTTTGGGACAAGCATGGCCTGGATGACTAAGAATTGCCATAGATTTAACATATAAAGAATGGTTGCTGGAACTGGGTGACATGATATCAGTGTTCCAATATCTTAGAGGTTGCTACAAAGAAGGAGTCAAGCTATTCTCCAAAGCAGCAAAAGAAAGGGTAAGAAGCAATGGATGGAAACGAATCAAGGAGAGAAGCCACCTAGAGCTAAGGAGAAATTTCCTGACAGACTAGAACAGGGGCCAACCTTTTGGGCCTCAGGGACCACCAAACTCATAATTTTAAATCCCGCAGACCAGAGAACCTGGGAAAATCCCAAAAATAGTCTGCAGGAAATTTCCTCACCCCGTTTTCCTATCAATCAATCATTCTTTATTTGGTATCGCAGGATACCATCTCCAGCTCTGTTCTCAAGTGGAGAGAGAGAGAGAGACTTTTGGCTTCAGGCAAGGAAAGCATCAGAAGTCTTTCTTTCTCTCCCCCAAACTTCGTCAGAAATGAGTCTTTGCTGGCACAGCCTTTTGGAGCAGGAGGCCTTGCAGGGTCCCAAAGGCTCATTTCCGCCGGAGTTTGGGGCAGAGAAAGAAAGACTTTTTTAGCATTCCTTGCATGCAGCCAAAAGCAGAAGAGGAAAGAAGCAGCCTGGTGGCCAGGCCAGGTGCGTGGAGTGACAGGCACATTCCCCTCTGCCTCCCCCCCCCCATCACTACCTTGTGTTGTTCGCAATGCAAGCGACACAAGCCTTCTGTTCCCACACAGTCTGGATTAATTGCTTTGGGGGAGGGGGGTCCTTTCTCTGCGGGTGACATTGTCGGTGACATTTTTCTGCAGACCACCAAAATTTTCTCGCAGACCATCACTGGTTGGTGACCACTGGACTAGAACAATTAACCGGTGGAACAACTTGCCTCCAGAAGTTGTAAATGCTCCAACGCTGGAAGTTTTTAAGAAGAGATTGGATAACCATTTGTCTGAAGTAGTGTAGGTTATCCCGTCTAATTAGGGGGTTGGACTAGGAGACCTCCAAGGTCCCTTCCAAATCTGTTTATTCTATTCTAACCTTTAGCCATGCACTTTGGGATGAACACCCTTCAAAGAGTGTGGGAGTATGAACGGGTTTTCAGAAAAATTGCAGATCACAGGAGCCATTTGCACGGCTCGGGTGACCCTGAGGACACACATCAACCAAAGAATCCCAATGGCCAGCTGTCTGCAAGGAGTATAAATCCTTCCGTTCCCCACCATCCTGTCAGAGCTGAAGAAGCTTCTTGGATGAGAAGGGAAACATCTTCAAAAACCAGAAAGCCCACTTGCCTCTAGAAAAGGCACCTTTGGGAATTCCTATGAGAGAGAAAACTGAATCCAGGAATTCTGCACTAAACAGGATCAGAAGGGTGTTGCTATTGGATGGGAAATCTGTAGAGAAGTCAAAAGTTATTCTGGAAGAAGATAGGGCCCAACCACTTCCACACTGTTGCTAAGAGAACAGCATGACTAAGCCTATAAAAAATCATCAGCAGTCAAGTTCAATTTACAAGAAACCTTCCTTTTATTCAGAAAATGGGGATTACAGTAATCCGTGTGGCCTTCCTGCAAATGCGCAGCTTCCTATGAAAACTTGAGCTGTTGGAAGGAGGCAATCAAGGAGAACCATAGTCCCCAATGGTTAGTACAACTTGGCCTTATTCCTTAAGGATGTCAACTTCTAGAGACTTGAGCTGCTGTTATTTGTCATTTTCTCAATTCCACTGTTTGGAGGAGTACATTTGTTTATAGAGGGTCAGCCCCCTGGAGTAGGCACAATAGACACAACTTTATATCAAATGTGCAAAAATAGAGAAGTAATCATTTTGCCTGTTTACAGTCAGTAAGTAAGTTGCATTAAATTGAGTCATGGTGGCTCAGTGGTTAGAAGACAGTATTTCAGGCTAACTCTGCCGACTGCCAGCAGTTTGATTCTAACTGGCTCAAGGTTGGCTCAGCCTTCCATCTTTCCGAGGTTGGTAAAATGAGGACCCCAATTGTTGGGGGCATCAGACTGACTCTGCAAATTGCTTAGAGAGGGCTGTAAAAATACTATGAAGTCTCAGAAGGCGGAGCTTCGTGCCGGCGTTACAGCTGCGATCTCGGGGCTCTGAGATCGCAGCTGATATTTTCGCCCCTGGTCGGTCCTAACGGACCTAAATCGTCCCGGAGAGACGGTGATTGTGAAGGGCACTGTTCCAGGATCCCAGAGACATCGCAAAGTCTCTGGTTAGATTCGGAAGAAGCCCTTTTGCTGGCGGCGGAGAGGCAGCCTCCATAGCTGCTGAAGTCGGGACAGCTCCGAAAAGAAAGTGACTGGATTGAAGTGTGTCGGTTGGGTGAGAAAAACTCTTTTGTGTTGAAAATTCGCTGAGATTGGAAAGTTCATTCTGAAGAGAGGAGGAAGCTGTGGGATTTTTTTTTTGACTGAAATTGTTTGAGCGGCGTTTTTAAAGTGTTGTCAAATTGAGGCTTGGGGTGTTTTTTTTTTCTTTTTTTTCTATATTCTTTGGGAAAGATTTTACTGTGACTTAGGTAACCAGACTGAATTTTCTTATATATATACTTTTAGGCTCCCTTTGACTTTTTTTTTTTTTTTTTTTTTTAGGATAGAGGCTTCCTTTGGTCATTTTTTTCTTTTTTTGGTATATATTAATTCTTTTTTCCGGTTGGGGCTGAGAAAGAGCATTAAGAAACTTTGTAACACTGCCAACTAGAGGCTTGAAAGTATTCTATCTGAATTGGAGAGAATTGCAAAAAGACCTCATCTCAAGGACTTTTTAATGTGATAAGATAGAGGGAGAGCACAGCAAAATATTATTGCAGGTGCTTTCCTGGACTGTTATCAACACTTGAGGTTTGGCTTTGAAGTTGCTGGAGAAGAGAGTCATAACAAGAGCCTTGGATAAATAACAAAGTGCAGTGTGTTTTCTTATATGGACCCCATTTGTTAGCTTTTTTAAAAAAATCTTAATTTTTAGTAATATTTTTATTTTTGCCTTTTATTTTAAAGGGAAAGCCTCAGAGTTTTTTCTCTTTTCTTCTTTATTTTTTTTTTCCTTTTTATTGGGACTTTTTTGCTTTTCATATTTATCTTTTTGGATTATTCTGTTGTTGTGGTTGATTTTTTTTGTTTTTTTTTTCTTCTTCCTCTTTTGGACTATTTTTTGGATTATTGAGATTTCTTAATTGGATTAAGGTGTGAAGAACCTGAAGGAATTTTTTGTTTTTTGTTTTTCTTCTCTCCCTTTTTGCTTTTTCCTTTTTCTTTTGCTTTTAATCAATATTATTATTTTTGGATTTGTTTGTTTTTTCCTTTTTATTTTTTCCTTTTTTATGGTGGATTATCTCGTAATTGGATTAGGGTCTAGAAGAACCCGAAGATCTGTCTTCTTCCTTTTTTTCTGTTTCTTCTTTGGTTTCGTGTTTTTTACTATTGGAGTTCTCCATTTTGGATTATAATTGGCTGCCCTACCAGTTGGGTTAAAAGTTAAGAAGAATTTGAAGTTTTGCAAACATTGAAATGAGCAAGAAACCAATACCATCTGGCATTGCTGCTTCTACCTCTGCTTCCCCACCAGCTGGAGGACAACGTTTAATTCAGACAATGTTGAAGCAAGATAAGGAACAAGAAAAAATAACTTTACAGTTACAGATGATTATGCAAGGAATTCAAGAACTTAAGACAAAATCAGATATTATTGAACAAAGAACAGAAAATATTGAACAAAGAATAGAGAAGACTGATGAAAAAGTGGAAAATATTAAACAAATGATGGTTAAGTATGAGGAGAAATTCCAAAAAATTGAGGAAGAAGGAAAACAAAGAGAGAAGAAGATTGAAAATATTGACAGCAGATTAACAGCGGTCGAACAAGAAAAAGGTGGGATGCTGAGGTGGGAGATGGAAAGGTCAGAATTTTACCTCAGATTTCAAAATATAGAAGAGGAAAAAGGAGAAAATTTGGCAGCAGTAATGATAGAAATTTTGGCAGATGCTTTGGAAATTACAGAGGAAAAGATGATGGATGGAATAGATGAGATATATCGAGTCTATACAAGATATGCGATGAGAAATAAATTACCCAAGGAAGTCCATATTAGATTTACCAAAAGATCCATTAAAACGCAAATATTACAAGTAGCAAGAGAGAAAACACTGAAATACAAGGGTAAAGAGGTTGTGGTTTTAAAACAAATACCTAGAAGAGTGAGAGAGATGAGAAGAGAATATCGATTTCTGACCAAAATACTATTGGAAAACGAAGTGAATTATAGATGGCTGATTCCAGAAGGACTAGTGTTTGGGTGGCAAGAGCAGAGATATAGAATTGATTCAATTGAGAAAGCAGAACTTTTTCATGCAGAATTTTTTGGAGGAAGAAGAGAGGAAGCAGAGAAAGAGGCCTTATCAATTGAGTTTCAAGATGAACAACTGGAGATTGAAAAAGAGAAAGGAGCAGCAGGGGGACAGATGGATAATAAAGAACAGCGTGAAGTGAGATCCACGAGAGCTGTTAGACCTAAATATAAAGCATAATCATGGAGGAAAAAAAACTGATTACAATGAATATAAACGGACTTAATTCAGCTGTTAAAAGAAGGAAAACTTTTCATAAATTAGAGAAATTAAAATTTGATATAATTTGTTTACAAGAAGTTCACATTAAAAAACAACATGAACAATTGTTATTACAGCCAAAATTAGGGAAAACATTTACCTCTTTGACTCAATGTAAGAAAAGAGGTGTGGTTTTATATATTAAAGAGGCTATTCCAGCAAAATTGATTTACTCGGATGAAGATGGAAGAGTATTAATGGTAGAAATAATGGATAATAATATAAAAATACTCTTGATTGCAATTTATGCTCCGAATGATAAACAAGGAGAGTTTTATAAAAAACTGCACATGAAAATAATTGGACTGGACTATGTTAATATAATTATGATGGGAGATTTTAATGGAATTGTGGACAATAAACTGGACTATATAGCAACAACAACAAAGCAAAATAGAAAGGCTCTCCCAAGGTCCTTTTTTAAAATGACAGATGAATTAACTTTAAAAGATATTTGGAGAGAAAGAAACGTTAAAGCTAAACAATATACTTTTTATTCAAATAGACATTTATCATGGTCCAGATTAGATATGATTTGGATCTCAACAGAACTAATATCTAATATTAAAGAAACAAGCATTGAAACAAGTACCTGGGCAGATCATAGCCCAATGACAATTAAATGGAAGGGACAAAAAAAAAGATCGAGATGGACATTAAATAATACTATTTTAAAGGAGAAAGATTTTACACAATGGATGGAGAAGGAATTGGCTTTTTTCTTTAGAGAAAATAAAAAAGAGGATACTTCAACGCAAAATGTGTGGGACACTATGAAGGCATATGCTAGAGGTTTGATAATAGATTATACAAGAAAAAAGAATATTAGGAAACGGCAAGCTTCTAAGGCCTTGGAAAATGAGTATAAAACTCTTGAAAAAGAATTACAGAAAATGCCACAGAAAAAGGATATTAAATTGAAGCTGGATGTAATTAAACATAAAATGGATTTAATAGAGAAAGAAGAATTGGCACAGAAAATTAGAAACTCTAAACAGAATTATTTTGAAGATGCAAATAAACCAGGTAGATGGCTAGCATATAAATTGAGAAAAGAGAAGGAATCAAGAAAAATATTGAAGTTAATAGATGAACAAGGCCAAGTTTGTTATGGGAATAAGGAGAAAAAAGAAATTATCCGAGATTTTTATGGGCAATTATATAAACAAGAGAATATTGATGAAGGAAAAGTCAAACAGTATTTACAGGAAGCTAATCTACCAAAGATACCTAAAGAGACTGAAGAAATGCTAGAAAGCAATATAACAATGATGGAACTAAATGAAGCATTTAAGAGACAAAATAATGGGAAAGCTCCGGGCCCAGATGGGCTTCCAGTAGAATTTTATAAAACATTTCAAGAATTATTGAGCATCCCATTGTTAGAAGTTATGAATGAAGTTATGTTAAAAAAGATGATACCTAAAACATGGTCAGAGGCTTATATTACACTTATACCAAAGGAAGAGACTGACCCATTGCAAATTAAGAATTATAGACCTATTTCTTTATTGAATGCAGACTATAAAATCTTTGCTTCAATCTTAGCAGAAAGACTTAAAAAATATTTAAATAATTTTATTCACTCAGATCAAAATGGATTTCTGCCAAAGAGACAAATTAGAGACAATATGAGAGTAATCTTGGACACTTTGGAATATTATGAGGCTCATCCTGAAAAGCAAATGGCTTTGATATTCCTAGATGCTCAAAAAGCATTTGACAACGTGAACTGGAGATTTATGTTATTATTATTGGAGCAGATGGGTTTTGCTAAAAAATTTATTCAAGCAATAGAAGCTATATACAATAAACAGACAGCAAGGGTAATGATGGAGGGGGAACTTACAGATTTTATTAATATAAGGAAAGGCACAAGACAAGGATGCCCCCTATCTCCTTTGTTATTTGTGTTGACCTTGGAAGTCTTGAATAGAAATATTAGGGATGATAAAAGCATAAAAGGAATGAAAATTAAGAAGGAAGAATTTAAGCTACAAGCTTTTGCTGATGATTTAGCTTTTATTTTGGAAGATCCGATTGAAACAGCTCCAAAGTTACTGGAAAGGATAGAGTCATATGGAGAGGTGGCTGGTTTGAAAATAAACAAAGATAAAACAAAGATTTTGACAAAGAATATGTTATTGAGACAGAGAGAAGAATTGGCAGATCTTTTGAAAATTCAAGTTACAAATAAGGTTAAGTATTTGGGGATATATTTGACAACAAGATGTAGCACATTAAAGGAGAATAATTATATTAAACTTAAACAACAGATAACTACAGATTTGAAGAAGTGGGAAAACTTGCAATTGTCATTAATAGGGAGAATTTCAACAATTAAGATGAATATCTTACCTAGAATTTTATTTTTGTTTCAAACAATACCAATAAGGCTTGGAAAAGACTATTTTGAAGATTTAAATAAAATTATGTTGAAGTTTATATGGCAAGGTAAAAAAGCGAGAATAAAGCTAAAGCTTTTGCAAGATGCTAGAATTAGAGGAGGTTTTGGTCTGCCTAATTGGGAATTGTATTATCAAGCTGCAAGTTTGATGTGGGTCAAAGAATGGATAACATTAAGGAAACATAGGTTGTTGACATTAGAAGGGCATGATTTGCTGTTGGGTTGGCATGCTTTTTTATGGTATAAGGGAACTAAAACACAGGGTTATTTTAGAAGACATTATGTACGGGAGTCTTTGTGGTTAAATTGGGAGAAGATAAAAAGACAATGTTATTTGAAAATTCCAGTTTGGTTATCGACCATTGAAGCATTTTCCTATCCTATAATTTACAAGAAGGAACAAACAGTTAGATATGGGGAACTTTTGGATGAAAAGGGTGAACTTAAATCGATCCAAAACTTAGAAGAACAAGGTATAAGGATGAATTGGTTTTCATATGCACAAATACACTCAAGGTATGATGAAGATTCTAAAACGGAGGGATTTTATGATAAACAGACTGATTTAGATAAGATCTTGATGGGTACTGATGAGAAGGTGATTAAAAAATTATATGGTTATTTACTGGGAATGAAATTAGAGGAAGAACAAGTCAAAGAAACTATGATTGTTTGGGGGAAGAATTTTGGATATGGGATTGATTTGGAGAAATGGCAGAAATTGTGGTCTCAAAATTATAAAATGACAATGTCAACAGCATATAAAGAAAACTTGTATAAGATGTTTTACAGGTGGCACTTTCCTCCGACAAGAATAGCAAGAATGTTTAAGAACAAATCTGAAAAATGCTGGAAATGTCATCAGATACCCGGCTCGTATTACCATATGTGGTGGACTTGTGAGGATGCTAGAAAATATTGGACTATAATTCGCATGTGGTTGGAAAAAATGACAAAGAAACATATAGATTTGAAACCAGAGATCTTCTTATTGGGAATTTTACCTGATATATATAGTAAAGATTTGAAATACCTGATTGTAAATGTATTAACAGCGGCCAGGATTGTATTTGCTAAAAATTGGAAGAATGAGAAAATACCATTACAGGAAGAAATTATTAAGAAAATATTGGAATGTGCTGAGATGAGCAGATTGACATTTGAAATTAGAGAGCAAGAGGATAAACAATTTTATGAAATTTGGGATCTTTTTTATAAATGGCTAGATGATAAAATACGATAATAGAATATTTAGAATGCTAGATAGTAAGGAATATCTTTATTTTGTCATTATTTTGTTATTTGATATTATATTTATAAAGGATTTTTTAGGATTGATTTGATATGACTAGATGATTTGTTATAGAGTAAACTGGTTTAAAGTATTGTTAGCTCATTAAGCATAAATGATTAAAAATATAGTCAAAAATTTCTTTTTTTTTAGTGATATTAGGATATATAAGTTTGGATTGACAATATGAGTTGTTATGTAACATAATTGTAATTGAGACTACAGAATGAATGCACAAAAATGATGAACCAACTGACACACTGGATGTATATATAAGATTTGATGTTTTTATGTTTTGTTTGTCTTGTTTGTTTGTAGAAAATTAATAAAAACTTTTTTAAAAAAAAAAAAAATACTATGAAGTCTTAAGTGCTATTGGTATTGCTATTAAAATCAATGCATCAACTGGGTTCTTTATATGCCTGGTTTTGCCTACCAAAACAGATGAGATGGCCTATCATGCCCCTGTTGGAATCTGACTTGGAGGAGGAAGCTGAACAGCTGACAGGGAGTGGGAGTGTGGCCCGTTGGCTGTGGAAGAAACTGGGGAAGGGCAAAGTCTGGCTGGGCAGAGCAGGGGAGAGGTAGAGGTAGAGCAAGGGAGAGGGAATTCAGAGGAAGATCCAGGCCTACCCCCTCTTCATCCTAGGGCACGCAGGGAGGAATGGAGAAGGGAGCAATGTGGGTTGAATGGCTTGGGGGGTGGGTGAAAGCGCCCTGATTCCCTTCATTAGCTGCAGCTGGGAAAACAGTGTATAAAAGAGGAAGCTGCACATAGCAAGTTGTTGGAGCAAACGTGAAGTTATCTTGTATCATCGTGGTTTATCTGTATAACTGGTGTCTTCCCAACTGTGTGAGTTTTGCCGTGCTTTCAAGTCTGAAATTCCTTCTCCTGTTCTGTCAAGCTAATTACTTCAGTTTGGTTTGTTTGGATTTTAAGTTACAGTTCGTGTGTGCCTTGTTTTGAACTGAATTTTCTACAGTCAAAGGTTGTTCCTGGGAGAGTTTTTCTTCAGCTGAAGGTAACCTGGACATTGGGAGCAAAGTTGGAGATAATAAAGGGACTCTTATTGCTTATTTGACTGTGTTGCCTTTGTGCCATGCCCCAAGTCATCACATGGCCTTTCTAAAGACGAAGATAAAAATTACATTGCCTTTTAGCATATATTTTTTTCCAACTTCCTAATCTAGCGGCTCTGGGACTTCAGTATGTTCCACACAAGCATGACCCTGCTTAATATTTTTGGCTGGTGTGGTCTTTCTAGTGTCTTCTACTTCTCCCACCATTAGATGTTCCCATGAACAGATGGCATTGTTCTCCTTGATGTGCTGCCTTTAGAACATCATCTGTTTGCTACTTGGAAATGTGCTGCCTTAGTGGCTCACACACCACCAGGTGGAGGCTGCAAGGCTGATCTTGCATAGGTGACCTAATTATTGGCCTGAGCACTCTGTTGAAAAATACTGGTGGACCATTTCAAGATCCTGCTTTCATATCGAGGTGGATGGACAGGCAGAAAGACATATTTGTAATCTTTCAGCCCTTCACACAGAGCCTCTGCAGACAATGTCAAATGAGGGCCAGACATCAATGCTTAAATACAGTATTGTGTTTGCTTAACAATGGCCAAATAATGCTATTCATGAAAATTGTCAAAATGTGTGACTGACCAATCAGAAGTTGTAGGGGAAAGAAAAGAGATGAAAGTGGCATTTGACTGAACCCATATTGTGCCTTCTCTACACAAGTCCCACTGACAGTTGTATCTCTCTCCTTTTTTCTTTCTTTTTCTTTCCTTTCCTTCCTTCCTTTCTCTCTCTCCTTTCTTTCTCCCTTTCTCTCTCTCTCTCTTTGATCTGCACCCACAATTGGAACACATATTTTCCTCCCATGGAATTCAAATCCTTACATTCCCCAAGCAATTAAAGAACATGCCTTTCATATTCTAGTTCCTCTCCACAGGGCCTATGTGCTTCTTTCTTTGAATCTGGAATCTTTTTAAGTTAAAAGAACCGTCTGCTAACTTTAATGGCCTCCCCCTTGCCTATTCTTTTTCATCTAAATCTAAACTAATCTTCTGTTCCTATTAAGAGGAACGGCCTGTGACTGTATGTGATAAACCAAGCTTTGATTTGTTTGGCTTGCCTTGTGCTATGAACGTAGCTGCCATGGATTATAAACTGCAGCTAATAATGGCTTAGCAAGTTATGAACACTCTGCTATTTGTAGCGTAGTCAAAAAAACCCATCAATACACTATTGTTTGATGCAACATGGGAACCCCAAAAGAAAGAGGGAGGCAGGGAGGGAGAGAGACAGAGACAGAGACAGACTCTGGATGAAAATGAACACACAGTACATAAAGTTTAAAATGGGAATAATTGCAGGTGTACATTGTGATATCAACAGAATACTACAAACAACAAATGTTTTGGGGTGACATTGTGATGGTGTCTTCGTGCACATGCCATCATTTATTCCGTTATCCTCTCTTCCACCTGTAATTAATGGTACACGTAGTCCTCAATATATGACAAATTGGGATTAGAATCTTCAGAATTGATTTTACGATCATGTTTATCATGTTCATTGAGAGAATCATGCAGTTGTTAAGTGAATCATGGTCATTAGCTGCATCTGGCTTCCCCAATCAACTTTTTCAAAAGCCATCTGGGCCGGTTGTAAATCATGATCGTTTGTTCACAAGACACTGCAACTGTCCTAAATGTGAACCAATCACCTGAATTGTGATCATGTGTGTGTGTGGTACAATGGTCATAACAGCAAGCATGGTTCATAAGTCCCTTTTCCAAGGTTGTCATAACTTTGAACCTCATAAGTACTAATACCATTCTATAAAGCCTTAGTCAGACCACACCTAGAGTACTGCATCCAGTTTCGGTGACCACTATAAAAAAAGATGTTGAGACTCCAGAAAAAACGCAGAGAAGAGCAACCAGGATGATTAGGGGACTGGAGGCTAAAACATCCGATGAATGGTTACAGGAACTGGGCACGGCTAGTTTAGTGAAGAGAAGGAGAGGGGAGACATGATAGCACTCTTCTAATGTTTGAGAGTCTGCCACAGAGAGGAGGAAGGGGTCAAGCTATTTTCTAAAGCCCCTGTAGGCCAGACAAAGAATAATGGATGGAAACTGAACAAGGAGAGGTTTAACCTGGAAATAAGGAGAAATTTTCTGACAGTACGAGCAACCAACCCATGGAACAGAATTTGCCTTTGGAAGTTGTGGGAGCGCCATCACTTGAGACTTTCAAGAAGAGACTGGACTGCCATCTGTCAGAAATGGTGTAGGGTCTCCTGCTTGGGGTGAGGCGTTTGGACTAAATGACCTACAAGATCCCTTCCATCTCTGTTAATCTTAAATCTATCAAATCGCCCTTCAGCCCCTGCCCCATTCTATGTAAAGAGAATAGGCTGACGAGTACATAAGGACTTAGGAAGAAGCCTCCTGGATGAAGTAAAGAGATTCATGTCCCAGATCCCACCAGATGCTTCTAGGAAGAGCTCACTGATATGGAAGGTCTGGCTGGATTGATCTCACACACTGAGAAATCGATCGAAGTGTGAGCCATGAGCTGTGAGCCAACATTTCTCAGGGCAAGGAAGTCAGTTATGCCACCAAACACCAAACTTCAGAACCATAAGAGCCTGTTTAAGCAAAGGAATAGTGGGAAGAAGCAGGGATGCATTTAAATGCCATGGATATAAAGAGAACCTGCATCCCTGTGCTGACAGAGGATACAGGCACACAAATACGTACACATGTGGACATGGCAGGATGACAATATGGACTTCACGTATGTAAAATATCTAAATTCACCAGGAAGCTGCTCTTCCTCCTTTGATGGAGTTGCAGTCTCTGCCTTTTATCTCACTTTCAGAGTTCTCATGAATCCTTCATTCTCCCTCCCTGTTACGCTAATGAGTCTGGCCCAGTTATACAATAAGAGGCTTTTATGCACGGTTAATCGGTCCCAGAATCCCATCAACGTCCCCCGTTATGCATTTCTCTGAGCCAAATCTCTTTGGCCGCTCTTTGCCTTTGTTTCCATCCCCTCATTTGCCTTTTGTACTTTCCTTCCATGGGAATCCCTTCCCTGGTTTGGGTTGACCTCCTTATGAAGCCCCGCTGAGCAAATGCCCTGGGACGGCCTAATCCCAACGCAGCGTTTTCTAATGGGATGTTTGTCAGGAGTTTTCTTTGATCCTCTCCAGTCCCACTGGCTTCCCTGCAGCCTGCCTGTGTCAGGGCTCCTCACTCTGGGCTTCAGGATTTCCCACAGAGATCTTCCTCGAGGATCTTAGTATCCTTTGTGAGTATTTTATTTACTGAAGTTTTGCAATGTGGTCAGCATTGGTTCTGTTTCTGCAACCAAAGATGCCATAGCTTTACGGATTTTTTTTTAAGAATAGGAGCGGTGATGGAGCCCAATATGTGTCTATATTCCAGTGAAGAAAAGAGCAACCAACATGATTAGGGGACTGGAGGCTAAAACATACGATGAACGGTTGCAGGAACTTGGCCTGGCTAGTCTAGAGAAGAGAAGGACCAGGGGAGACAGGATAGCAGTTTTCCAATATTTGAGGGGCTGCCACAGAGAGGAAGGGGTCAAGCTATTTTCCAAACCATCTGAAGGCCAGACAAGGAATAATGGATGGAAACTGATCAAGGAGAGATTCAACCTAGAAATAACTTTCCGACAGTGAGAACAATCAATCAATGGAACAGAAGTTGCCTTCAGAAGTTGTGGGAGCTTCATCCCTGGAAGCTTTCAAGAAGAGACTGGACTGCCATCTGTCAGAAATGGTGTAGGGTCTCCTGCTTGGGTGTGTGTGTGTGGGGGGTGTTGGATGGATTAGATGACCTACAAGGTCCCTTCCAGCTCTGTTATTCTATTCTATGCCAGTGAAAAAACTGTGCAGAAGTTCAAGTCATTGTGTACTGTTTCTATTGAGTTAGACTATTTATCTACTGGCTGAATAATATCCATGGTAGAAGTCTTCCCCATGGCTGTATCTCAGTTTGTTTTCAAGGTAGATTCCAGGCAGTAAATCCAGCTGCTTCTGCATTCAAAGCATTTGCACCATCCCAGCAATGATTTGACCACCTGAGTCCAATGTAGGCTTTCTTTAGAAGTGTGGCACCAGCTTAATGAGACTTGCTTTATTGTAGAGTAGACTAAAGAAACAGTGGTATCTTCCAGATGTACATATTTCCATCTTGATCTAAAGTTTTATTGACAGACAACTTGGAAAGCCATCCTGTACTTCTGCCCATTTCAAAAGCTTCTCAGGTGCCATAGGAGTGTGGTTTTGTCCCTACTGTAGTTAGGCCAGTGTAGTAAGTGATGTATAACTCTTCCACAGGTGACTGGATTTGCATATTGCATTAGATACAATGCACCTTGATTGGTTTAGACTTAATGTGATATGTAAACCCAGTCCTTTTAATTTCTATAATGTAATCTATGATTTAATGTGCTATGGATTTGGTTCATTATGGATCTCTAAAACAAACACAGGATAAGGAACACATATGAATTCAGATTGAGCCATTGTTGCTGCTTATTGTTGTTGTTATTTTGGTTGTATTGTATAAAGGAAGTGATTTTTTTAGTTATTTAATGACAAAGTATTAATTATGTGTAACATTCTGAGAGAAGGCAATGAAATAACCTTCCTCATTATCCAAAATAAATATTTCAAAAATGTGTGAATAGGGGAAGAGAAGATAAATTATATAAGCAACATTTTATGACTACAAATCACATTTCCTTTTCTTTATAGTTTATTTGTCTTTCAGACCTTGTCATAAAATCCAAGAATGTACTACTTTCATTTTAGCCACTGCCAAGAGTGAAACCAATCTATACTGTTCAATGTGATTCTGGGAGAGAGAAAAAAACCACAATAAGATAATCATTTATATTTTTTGGCATTGACGACTTCCTTATTTTGTTTTTAAAGAAAAGAGGGCATTATTATGATTATACGCAACAAAGTGAAACCATAACTGCCAATTCTTTAGCTGGGATTGCCATCAAGTTTTTCCCAGGAATGCAGGATGCAGTAATATAGCTACATAGTATAAGTGAAGATTCAAGTTTTCCATTAATTTTCCATTATTATGGTTCATAGACAGATGTTCAAACTGGATTTGGAATTTTTATCCAACCAATAAATGAGTCTTTCCAAAGGACTTGGCAGGTGTTGTTTGACGGTGTTATCATCACAGGATATAAGCTATTCCAAGTGGGGCTGCCTTTTGCAATTGACTGATGGTGATATTGTCAATGATGCTGGTATTCAAGTGGTGCTCTAAATGTTTTGGGATTGCACCCAAGGCTCCTATTACTGTTGGTACTATCTTTGCTTTCTTTTGCTGCAGTCCAGTGGTAGGATTCAATTTTTTTTACTATCGGTTCTATCGGTGTGGGTTGGTGGGTATGGCAGGGGAAAGATACTGTAAAATCTCCAGTCAGAGGTGGGATTCGCCAGTTCTCGAAACTACTCTAATTTTCCACTACTGGTTCTCCAGAACTGGTCAGAACCTGCTGAATACCACCTCTGCCGCAGTCGTTCTATTTCTATTTGTAGGTCTTCATATTTTGTGATTTTTATCCCATTCTTTTTCTTCTACTCTATTGTCTCCTGGTATTGCAACATTCACTATCCAGGCATTATTATTATTATTTATCATTATTATGGGGACAAATACAAAAAGTTAAAACAACAAATAGGAGTTAGGCAGAAGAAGATAAAAACTCGACTATGTATAGAGAAATTTCCTATTTTTCACACTTGATGTCAGCCCTTCAAGGTAAATTAGAAAAGGTATGAATGCTAATATAATTTTAATCATGATATAATAACAGAGTTTTTCAAGTCTGAAGACTTCCCCTCTCCCTCCCTTTATCTTCATAAGCAAAAAGGAGGGTTACATTTCGAATGCTTTCTCAAATTATATTTCTCCCTCAGACTAAAATTGCTTTTATCTGAGCATTGTCTCACTTATAGCTCTTCTGTGTTCTTCCATGTTCTTCCCTCTGCCCTTTATACTTCTTAACTGTGTTTAACAAGTAGGGCTTGAAGAGAAATAATGACAGAACACTTTCCTAGGGCATAGAAGGGTTCAGATAAAAGTAGGGAAGACTTCTTACTGAGGCTTTGTAGAAGTATAATAAGACTGCCAGATATGGTCTGCAAGAATCCAAGCAACCCCTGGATGGCAGCCAAGAGCTGCAATTCTCTGTATCTCTTTTGCTACCATCTAGTGAAAGAGTCCATCCTTGAAAGTCAAGATATGGGAGCTCCCTAAGACAGCCCCTTTTAATGCTACTCAAGGACTGATGAGACACCAAGAGATGAAAGTTGCTGGGCTGACATTCTATTAGCTTTATTCAGCTCTTTTAAATTTTTCTACCTCAACAGACTTTAGATAAGTAATGAGGAAAAAATGAGGAAAAAACACCAGGAAAATATAGGAGGATTGCAAATTGGAGTTAGTGCGGTTTTCCCAACTTTGTATTAAATTGCAAGGAATGAATGATCAAAGTCATTCAGTTCCACTCAGGTAAGTTGACATCCCATTGTGTCCAACCTCTGATGGATGTGTCTGATGGATGTGCAGGCCAAGCTATCTAGAAAGCATCAGGATCGGAAAGGTGAATGCATACAAAAAAGTAAATTTCAGCAACTCATTAGGAGCTATGATGGCGCAGTGGTTTGAGCAGTATTGCATACTAACTCTGCCCAGCGCCAGGAGCTCAATGCTGATCAGCTCAAGGTTGACTCAGCCTTCCATCCATCCCAGATGGGTAAAATGAGGACCCAGATTATTGGAGGCAATATGCTCACTCTCTAAAGTGCTTGGAGAGCTGTAAAACACTACGAAGTGATATATAAGTCTAAGTGCTATTGCTGTTATGAATGTGTTCATATAATGCTTTGTTGGAATGCAGTTTGCTTGGTGAGCATGCTATGTTAGTAATAAGTACTAAGTACTAAAGAGAAATTTCCTGACGGTGAGAACAATTAATCAGTGGAAAAGCTTGTCTCCAGATGTGGGTGCTCCATCACTGGAGGTTTTTAAGAAGAGGCTAGACAGCCATTTTTCCAATGGTATGGGATGTCCTGCTTGAGCAGGAGATTGGACTAGAAGATCTCCAAAATGTCTTCCCATTTCATTTTTATTTTATTTTATTTTATTTTATTTTATTTTATTTTATTTTATTTTATTTTATTTTATTTTATTTTATTTTATTTTATTTTATTTTATTTTATTTTATTTTATTTTATTTTATTTTATTTTATTTTATTAATTTTAATTTTTTATTTTATTTGTCAATCGCTTACAAGATAATAGCTACAAGAATAAACATAGTTATGAATACATGAAATGGATACATATAAGAAAAATTAAAGAAACAATAGGACAGGGACGGTAGGCACGTTGGTGCGCTTATGCCCTCTACAGACCTCTTAGGAAAGGGATGAGGTCAATAGTAGACACTCTAAGGTTAAAGTTTTTGGGGTTTGGGGAAGAAACCACAGAGTGAGGTAGAGTGTTCCAGACATTGACCACTCTGTTGCTGAAGTCATATTTCCTGCAATTAAGTTTTGTGCAGTTTACCTTGAGTTTGTATCTATTGTGTGCTCTTGTATTGTTATGATTGAAGCTGAAGTATTCATTGACAGGTAAGACATTGCAATGTATGATTTTATATACTATACTTAGATCAGACCGAAGTCGGCATAGTTCTAGGTTTTCTAGGTCTAGAATTTCAAGTCTGGTGGCATAAGGTATTCTGCAATGAATAGAGGAGTGGAGAATTCTTCTTGTGAAATATTTCTGGACTTTCTCAACTGTGTTAATATCAGATACTTAATGTGGGTTCCAGACTAATAAGCTGTATACGAGTATTGGTCTAGCAAATGTTTTGTCCAATTAAGTGTGGTTAATCCATTCAGTCATCGTTAGGCAAACATTGTGTAATCTCAGGCTTTGCCTGCTAACAGGGTTCACCTATGGTTTTCTATCTCTTTTTCTTTCTCCCAGGAGCTGGATTGGAGTGCAAAGATGACAGCAATGGTGAGTTTTAACTCTCTTTTAACTCCCTATTCTCAAGTTCTCACTGGGGATAGCTGTTGGGAAACATGCCAGATTCAAACCTTCTCTTCAGCAGATTTGGCTCTTGGGTCACACAACACACTAAACCCCAAAGCAACAACCCTATTTTTGTCTGACATGTTCTTTATTAAGTCCAGCCTGTGTAGTTGTAGGTGCTCCATCACTGGAGGTTTTCAAGAAGAGACTGAGTGGCCACTTGTCCGGAATGGCATCGAGTCTCCTACTTGGGTAGGGGGTTTATTTATTTATTAAATTTATTTGCTGCCCATCTTATATAAAAATGAATCTGGAGAGGTTGGAATAGAAGACCTCCAAGGTCCCTTCCAACTCTGTTACTGTGTTCCAGCTATTTTCCTGTTTTCCTTGCTGTGTAAATCCAGCAAATCAGACCAAATGAACTTCCTTATGGTTCAGTAGTTAAATATGGGAAAATATATGCAAACCTAGCCAAGGTGTCTTTACCTAAAACTAAAGCATGAATTGCCTCCATTAAGCAAGTCAGGCTAAAATGCAGTTGTGCATTTTAGTGCTGCATGAACTTGCAGCCAAAAGGATTCCCAACCTCTCCTGCTGTTGCTAGCCTGAATCTTTCCTCCCTTTGCAATATCCCAAAGTGTTGACTGAGGTTTTGCATGAGCAAGGCAGAAGATGCTATTTTCATCTTGCAATTTCATTCTCAGACTGGCACCTTCAGGCCTCTTTCGGAAGAGGAGCAGGCTTTGCGGACTAAACTTGAGCGACTGAGCACCAGTGACCATGGTCCTGTGTTTGGGAAGCATGAGAAGATCCCCGCACACACACTGCAGAAGGTGAGCATCGTGGAAAATTGGGGAGAACAACAGGAGCAGGAACCCAAGGACCATTTGAATATGCCCAAGATAGCCAAGAAAAACATTTAGCACAGATCCATTGGCCAGCTGGCATTGCCACCCATTTTTATCCTGATCAGATGTCCTGTTTTAGAGAGGACTGTAAAATATATTTGGCTTCAAGTTCCTTGTGAAATTTTGCATGTCACTCAGACCTTTTAATCTATGCTCAGCTACCTAACATTGATCATTCTATTCATTTTAAGAGCTGCAACCATTTACTTCACAGCCTTGGCCACCTAATCTTAAAATCCTGTAATGTTAAACCAAGCCTAGGTGATAGAGAGAAGTACAATTACTATCAGCCACTGGATGGCACCAAACTCCAAAAAATAGGGCAACGTTAATTACAGTATTATAAACTTCAACTCAAAACTGTTGACTCTACTTGGATGCCAGTTCACTCTAGTTCAAAATGTTGGTTTGATTCACAACCACTCTTGATATGGAAGAGGAACCATTAGTTTTAAAGGATAATTCCCCATGTGTTTAAAAACATTCCTTGTTACATATAAATAACAGTTACAATTTGGTTTCCACATATTAGGAAGGACTCTGATCCTTGCATCCAGATTTCAGGTTCTTACCATATTTTTTTGGGGGGCGGGGGGAATACATTTTGCTAGAAAGGGTTTCCCCAGTTAATGACGAAAGAACTACAGGCAGTACTGGACTTAAAACCACAACAGAGACCTGAATTTCCATTGCTGAGGAAGTTAGTGGTGCCCAATTTCTCAGCCTTTTCTGCCACAGTTGTTAAACAAATCACTGCAATTGTTAAGTGAATCACACATCATAAGAGTGAATCCAGATGGAGGTGTGGTAGCTCAATGGCTTGATGATGCTGGAGATGATCTCTGCTTCAGCCGTTCAACTCCTAGCATTGCTCCTGTCAACTCGCCTCAGCTTCTGTCCACCTAACAGTTTGAAAGCATGTTCTGTGCGAGTAGATAAAGAGGTACCATTTCAGTGGGGGAGACAAGTTGGTGTTCTGTGCAGGCAGTCAGATTTCTGCTGGCTCCGAACCTTCCTGGTTGCAGTGCCTGTTTGTGTGGTGGCTCCAGGAACTGAAGGAGTCTTGGGTGCAAAAACCAGCTCACCCTCCCGTGACACACTTTAGTGTGCAAGTATTTGCAAGAACAGGGATGGTACCTTGGCAGCCAAATTACTACTCTGCAATAGCATTGTGGTCTCCTGGCTAATGCAACAATGCCATATGATAATAATAATAATAATAATAATAATAATAATAATAATAATAATAATAATAATAATAATAATAATAAGTGAATCCTGATTTCCCCATTGACTTTGTTTGTTGGAAGCCATCTGGGAAGGTCACAAATGATGATCACATGATCTTGAGACATAAATTCTGTAAATACTTGCTGGTTGCCAAGTGCCCACTTTTGTCAAATGGGGATACTACAACAGTTGTAAGTGCAAGGACTGGCCATAAGTCACACTTTTCAGTGTCTTATATCTTTGAACAGTCCACTAAATGAATGGTTGTAAGTTGAGGATTGCCTGTCCTTTTCCAGGAAAATGAGAGATTCCAGTATGATCCTCCAACTCATTGTCTATTTATTATATGATCTTTTCCTCTCATCTCTAGGCTAAAGATGAATTGAATGAGACCCCAGAGAAACGTGACTTAGCAATCAAAGAGCTTCAGGAGCTTATCCAGGAGAAAGCGAAAGATGGAGACGACATTTGCAAAGCGGTTTCTGAGAAAATGCAGGGGAAGGATGAAGCTTTCTTCCTTCGTTTCATACGTGCCCGCAAGTTTGATATCAACAGAGCTTATGATTTGATTAAAGGTCAGGATTCTTCCATTGGGCCTTTCCCTCCAGACATGCAGTTCCATAACTATCACTCTTTGTGGGTTGAAGTTTATTCACTTACTGATTTCAATGATTTTTGCAGTATCTAGCTCATAGCTTGGGTGGTGTGACGCTCAGTGGGTTCGAAACCCAAGTGCTGTACGATGGGGTGAGTCCCATTCTTCTCTAACTCCTGCCCACCAAGCAGTTTGAAGGCATGCAAATGTGTGTAGATAAATAGGTACCACTTTGGTTTGGAAGTAACAGTGCTGTGACATCATGCTGGCCACATGACTGCAAAAATGTCTTTGGACAGTGTTGGCTCAACAGCCCTTAAAACAGAGATGAACGCTGCACCTTATAGTCGGTTACGACTCGTGGAATAAAATCTGCAGGGATTTCTTTCCTTTCCTACTCACAGCAGCATACAAAGATTAAAAGCATCACAATAATATAATTCATGATTTTATGCTTAAACAACAACCCCGAAAAGAAAGCTCTACCACCAACAGAGCTAAGCTAATTGCCTGAGCCAAAAATCTAGAGGAACAGACCAGTCTTCTGAGTTTTATAAAAAAAGTTAAAAGGTTCAAAGACCACCAGGATTTCTGGGGAATGATGTTTTATAAGGCAATTACATAATTGCACAGGTCTGGGGTTCCAACAAGATGGCATTGTGGTTTTCCCCCCCTCCCTCTTCAAATAATTTTATTACAATTTACAAAGCATAAACACATAAAAATAACATAAACTAACACTTAGTGGAAATTGTAAAGAGTAAAAAGAGAATAGGGATAGAAGTATGAAAAATATAAAAAAATGGAAAGGAAAACAGCAATATATATAAAGAATGACTTTTGACTTCTTCTTCCAAGAACAGTGAAGAATGTTTACATTCAATTCTTTGTTTAAGACTATAATAAAATGTCAACCCCCCCCTTTTTTAAAAAAATTAACAATCAACAAATCCATATGGCAAATTTTGATTTCCCCCCCCCCCCCCCATCTCCTTCAAAAAGTCCACAAAGGGCTTCCAATTACAGATGAATTTCTTCAGTGATTTTTCTGTCATAAAGGCCCTTAACTTGGCCACCATTGCCAATTCTGCCATCTTTATTAACCATTCCTCTGCTGGGGAGTTCCTGTATTGTGGAACATGACCATATCAAGATGGCATTGTTTGATGGACAGAACCTGAAGCCTGCCTTCCCTGCTAGATCTGGTGGGATGAGCAGAAACAGTGGAGGGCAGGTGACACCCGCAAAGAGCTTGGTCCTATGCCATGTAAAACATAGGCAACAACCAGAACCTTGAATTGGATTTGGAAGCCTGCTGGGATGAGTTATATTACTTGGTCGCCATGATGTAAAAAAGATGTTGACACTCTAGAAGAACTGCAGAGAAGAACAACAAAGATGATTAGAGGATGAGAGGATAAAACATAAAGAGAATGATTGCTAGAACAGGATATGTCTAGTCTGATGAAAAGAAGGACTAGGGAAGACATGATAGATTTCAGGGGTTGCTGCAAAGAAGAGGGAGTCAAGCTATTCTCCAAAGCACCTGAGGACAGGACAAGAAGCAAGGAGAGAAGCAACTTAGAACTGAGGAGAAATTTCCTGACAGTTAGAACTTAGAACAACTAACCAATGAAACAATTTGCCCCCAGAAGGTGGAACACTTCAACACTGGAAGTTTTTAAGAAGAGATTGGACAATAATTTGTCTGAAATGATATAGGATTACCTCCTGAGCAGGGGTTGGACTAGAAGACCTCCAAGGTCCCTTCCAACTCTATTATTCTATTTCTACTCAAATTGCAGGTGGTAGCATTATCAGAACAGAATAGATCAGAATAAAAGAGTTGGAAGGGGCCTTGAAGGTCTTCTAGTCCAGCCCTGCTCAAGCAAGAGACCCTATACCATTTCAGACAAGTAGCTGTCCAGTCTCTTCTTAAAAGTCGCTAGTTTAAGAGTTCCACCACCTCCTTTAGTAATAGATGTCATTACAGTCGTACTACTTGTCTACTTGCCAGCTAATGGGTTTCAGATTTTTGAGATGGAATGCAGAGGAGTTCTGTTTGCGCTTACTTTTGAATGTCCGTTGAAGCATCTGTACAAACTGGAATCCGGATAGAAGCAAGTCTCTTGCTCAAAAAGGTTCTTCTATTCACACTCAAGTCCATGTGTGTAAAATTACATTTTTCATGCATCCAGGTTATGAATTTTAAAAGACTATTGTTGTGCCCTTGGCTTCCTTCAAATTAAAATGGGTAATTTCTATATCACAACAAAAGTGTTGAGTTTACTGAGTTATTGATCGGAGCTGATGAACTTATTGTTCAAAGCATGCAACTCTTAACTGAAAAAAAAAACCTGCCTCTGGCACCAGTTCCATCTTGGAGACGTCATGGTTTAATTTGATTGTTGAGCTGTTGGTTCGTGTAACTAGCATCTCTAATGTGGCACTGTTAGAGCTTCTATCCCTAACTCCAGGTTACGTCAACTTCCGTCAGCAGTATCCAGAACTCTTTGAAAATCTGGTACCCGAGGCAGTACGGAGTACCATTGAGGCTGGCTACCCTGGCATTTTGTGCAACAGGGATAAATACGGTC
This sequence comes from Hydrophis major, assembly GCA_033807585.1. Lineage (NCBI taxonomy): Eukaryota > Metazoa > Chordata > Lepidosauria > Squamata > Elapidae > Hydrophis > Hydrophis major. Next base: position 20,437,830 of record CM066337.1, on the reverse strand, counting down.
GGGTCGTACTGCTGTTCAGCATAGAGAACTGGGATTATGAAGAGATCACATTTGATGAGGTTGGTATTGTTTGGTAAAGGTGTTCACCTTTTTGTAAGTTTTTTTTCTAAATCTTCAACAATCATAGTTCCCCCTAAAGCATGGAAAGCACTGTGGCCCTCCAGAGGTGTCTGAACAGCAATTTATTTATTGAATTTATTTACTGAATTTATATTGCCGCCTATCTGCCCATGGAGACTTGAGACAGCTTACAGAATGTAAACCCCAAATTGCCAATATTTCTCATCTTTGGCAAGGCAACATCTGGAATGGAAAACATCTGGGTGCAAACTGCAAACAGAGAAAGAAGGGAGATGACATGTAGCTTGCCTGCTTTGTAATGAAAGAACTTCCACCCATCTTCAGTTTTCAAGATTTTTGTTTATTCTCTTCTTCTTAGGTGGAGTAATTATTCATTTACTTAGCAAGAACTTTTCTAGCTTGGACCAGAAAGTTTACATCAGTCAAAAGGGAACATTGAATGAAATTATTTTGTTTGGAATAAGCCATATGATGTCTTATCAGTTTTGATAGATGAATCTCTAGTGGATTAGATGAAAGTCATATCTAGCCAGGTCAGGTATATCTGTAGCCAGCCAGAAATCAATTCCCTCAGGAAGGGAATCCAGAAGCAGAACAAGCAAAATCAATTCACCAGTGTTTGCTATTCAGAAATGTACGACGATAGAATTAAGTAGCTGGGTTCACACACTGCACTACACTATAGTTTGCTTATTTTTGTAGAAGTAGCGCATCTGGGCTGGAAACATCTGAAAACCTAAAACAGAGTTAATGCTTTCAGTACCTCTTTGCTGTCGTCTCATGGTCCTTTGGACCTTTGGAGTTTTGCAGCCCATATCCAATAATTTTGATTTAGGGCTTAGTATTAGATGAACTGAACTAACTGTGCTTTGGAAACCAATTGATGGATTAGTGTATTATAATAGCTCAATTAATTGTGCCTTGCTAAAACTTCATTAAAATTAAATAAGCTTACTTTGATGAAGGAATCCATCCCACATATAACCATCACAACTTGCGCCCTCTGATTTTAGCCTCCATTTGACCAGGCAAAGCAGACACCGATATTAGAAAGTCAAGTGTTTATAATGACAGAATAGTTTGCACAACACACTAGTCCACAGTTTATTTTAATCATGGTTTGTTTAAGGAAACATATTTGGTTGGGGAGTTTACCCATTATGCTATGCTAGGAACCATGGTTTCCAAACAACAGCAGCTGGATTCATACAATCTATGCATAATCAAGCAAGTTTCATTATATCTTTGCATGATGTGTAAATCCAATCCTATTGGACGAGAATATTTGTAGCTCAAGATTGAACCATTGTTTTCTTGCAGATGTTTCATTACCCAAACTACATAACACCATCAGCACTGCTAACGTTACTTAGTTTGGTAATGAAACATCTGCAAGAAAACAACTAAGCTCAGAGAGCCCCAATGACCCCACAAATCCAATCCTATCTTCTCGGATGATGATTACTACTTGACTTGCATCACTAGCAGAACCAATGCAAAGTTTTATGGCTGGTGTTTCAAAGCCAATGGGGTAAGAGGAAGGTCCACGAATGTGTTGGAGCCTGAGCTGCTACTCTCCAATGGTTTTACTACAGATCCTCCGTGCCTACTGCGTGATCTTGGAGAAGTTGCTAGAGAATGAGGAAACTCAAATCAATGGCTTCTGTATCATTGAAAACTTCAAGGGATTCACAATGCAGCAAGCCTACGGTATCAAACCTTCTGAACTGAAAAAAATGGTGGACATGCTACAGGTGAGGCTGATCTACTTGCCTGCAGAGATGGAACAACATCTGGAAATTGCCCTAATTAATCATGCTAGAATATATGGGATAGCAGTACAAAATGGAGCCCTAGGGAAGGACTTGGGAGGCACAGTTCTAAATCTCAAATATAGCACATGTTGAAGTCAATGGATTTCTGCAATATTCTTTGCTATCTAACGGGGCTGCAGGAAATCCTCTGGGTCAGGATTTACAGTAACTCAGTTGCCTGTATGTAAACAATAGGCGTATGCACTATGCAGATCTTTGCAGTTTTGCTTTAATCAGGTTGCATTGTTTAGTTTGCTCTTTTACACTTTTGATTAATGGCTGCAGTCATGCAAACCCCAAGGTGGTGAGATTTAGCTGTAAACACCCAGTTAATAATCCCACTCCATCAATCATGTTAAGAAAATCGTTAAATCTGAGCTAATTTATTTCAGTCCACTTAGTCTTCCAAAGTCTTTCCATGCCTGAATTGTGAGATGGGTGGCAAATATATTTGGTATATAAATAAAAATAAATATTATAGAACTGTCTGTCCAGGACTGGCAGCACAGAAACACTCCCTTACAGTTATCAAACCAGAGACCTGGCTGAAAAAGACCCAGTTAATTTTTAGATGATAGGACAGAGATGTTGCTACTATCTAAATAAGAGCTGTGGTGGGGCAGTGGTTACAATGCTGTATTGCAGGGTAACTCTGCTAACCCTGCCAATTGCCAGCAGTTTGATCCCAATCGACTCAAGGTTGATTCAGCTTTCCATCCTTCTGAGGGCGGTAAAACAGGGATCCAGATTGTTGGGGGTTGACTCTGTAAAGCACTATAAAGTGGTATATAAGTCTAAGTGCTATTGCTATTGTTGTAAGTTAGACCTGGTGATCTTAGCCTTGCCAGGACTCTCTTACAAAATATAAGGGCTTTTGCAGCTAAAAATGGACACAAGGGGGTGGAGATGACAAATTGTTTCTTTTTGACGCAGTTGCTGAGACTGTGCGCTGACGGAATCATCAATAGGGAGGTTTGACTATTTAGTGGATGAGGTCTTGTGTGAACACGGCTAAGAAGAAATCTAGGTTTCTGGATAGATGAGATCTTGCTTAGGACCCTTTCCATTTTTCTGCCTTTCACATTTATCTTTGGAATTCCCAGGATTCCTTTCCAGCTCGATTCAAGGCCATTCATTTCATTCACCAGCCTTGGTATTTCACCACCACCTACAATGTTGTCAAACCATTCCTGAAGAACAAGCTTCTGGAAAGGGTGAGTTGTACTACTGAAGATGTTGTGGTTTGCTGCTGGCAGCCGGTGCAGATGGCAGCGGAATCGGGCAGTGGGGAAGAACGAGGACCAGTCAGGGAGTCTGGAGAGGACTCAGACGAGGGTCCTCTGAATCCATGCAGAGATGGGGCCAGGACCATCTGGGAGTGGGCTGCTGCCTCCGGAGCCTCTGGAGTCTGGCAGCAGCAAGGCAGAGGACTCAGGGGAGCCTGTTCCCAGTGCACATGTGTGCAGAGCTGCAAGAAGGCAAGAGAAGCTGAAACAAAAGGGCAATTTGGAATTAAGGCTTGGAGGTGATTGCCCTTCCCATAAGGGATAAAAGTCAGGCTAAGATGATGAAACCTTTGCAGGAAGCAAAGTAGTTTGATTGGTTCCAAGTCACCTCTGAAGCTCTTGGTATTTCGGCTGGGTTTTTTTGTACTTCGGCTGGTTTCTTTTCTAGCTAATTTGATACTCCTGTTTTTGGCAGCACTTCAAAGAACTGAAAGGTGTGTGCTTATCTTGGAGGATTGTTTGAGTTTAATTTCAGCTGGGAATGAAAACAATTCCCAGCGTTGCAATAAAATAGGTTTTGTTTTTAAAATAAGTTTGTGACTAATTACGGTTTACGAAGCCTGGGTCAAAACAGAAGACTGCACAATAGCACAGGTAGCCTTCGGCTTATCCCCACAATTCAGACCAGAATTTCCATCGCGAGGTCAGTTTTTTTTTTTAAAATAAGCAGAATAAGCTGCTCCAAGAGAACCCCAGCTTTCTCCTGCTCACATCTTCCCCCCTTTCTTTCCTTACTCAGGTTTTTGTGCATGGGGATGAACTTGCCACCTTCTTTCAAGAGATAGATGCTGACATTTTGCCAGCCGACTTTGGAGGCAACCTGCCCCGATACAATGGCAAAATGGTCGCCGAGAAGCTTTTCGGGGCCTGGATGGACACAGAAGACACAACACTCTAAAAATGAACAGCCTGAGGTGGAAGATCAGCCTCAGCCTTCCTTTGAAATGCAGTGCAGGTAGTTCTCAACGTATAACCCAGATTAGGACCAAAATTTAAGACAGGTGTTTGTTAAGTGAGCACCAGATGATTTTAGGCCCCCCCTCCCCCCCCCTTTTTTTTTTTGGCTACGGTTGTTCAGTTCTCCCACTGACTTTCCTAGTGAGAAGCCAGCTCAGAATATTGTATATGGCGATCACATGCAACCATTACAAACACAGTTAGTGGCCTACATTTTGATCGTGCGACCATGGGGGGGGGGGGGGCAGAATGCTGCGACAGTCGTAAGTGGAGGACCAGTCGAAAGTCACTCCCCCCCCCATGGTGATGTAACTTCAAACAGTCACTAAATGAATTGTTGTATGTTGATTGATGACCTGGATTGATGGGCTATATAGATTGTGATCATAAGCTCTATCTCTTTCATTCTTCATTTTTCACCCTCTCAGCCATCAAAGGCAGAGTCCTCCACTCCAAAAACAGGTGCTGTGATCCTAGCTCAGCCTTCCCTAGTGAGAAGAAAGCAAACAGAAGAAGACCATAGAACACCATGTTGGGGGTCTACAAAGAAGGCACTCTATGGCTGGTTTGGTTCACTTTAAGCCCAACCACTGGTGTATGCAATAAACCAGTTTAGAACTGACCTTATTAGGATTGGGACATTGGAAAAATATGTCTTCACTCACAGTTGTCTATTTTAGGATCACAACGTTAGTGGTCCTTGGAAGATGCTTCCAAGCTGTGTGTGTGGAGCAGGTTCTGACCAGTTCTGGAGAACCGGTAGCAGAAATTTTGAGTAGTTTGGTGAACCGGCAAATACCACCTCTGACTGGCCCTGCCAACCCCATCTCTTCTCTGCCTCCCATTGAGTCCCAGCTGATCGGCTGGGTCTCCTTTGGTTGCCCTGCACAGGAGAATGGAGCTGGAAAACAGGTTAGTGGGGTGGGGAGGGAATGGGATTTTGCAGTAAACTTCCCCCAGAAGTGGGGAGGGAATGGGGATTTTACAATATCCTTCCTCTGACATGCCCACCAAGCCACACCCACCAAGCCACATCACACCCAAGCCACACCCACAGAACTGTTAGTGAAAAAAAACTGAACACAACCACTGGTGTGGAATGGGCAGGCAACCTCTGAAATAGAGTAGGAAGTCACTGCAGAAACCTGCAGGCCAGATTCAATATTCCCTCCTCACTCCCCAGTATTTTTTCAGTATAAATCTGAGCTTTGTAGCCAACAGAAATGGTTTCAATAGCGTGCATGCTCTTGGCTTAAGTTGCTTTAGTAAACTAAATGCGCCAATCATGAAGATTGTTTGTATGCTCTGTGCTTTAAAATGCCAACGTACTTTAAGCAATTAGGCAGGGCAAATCAGAGACAGATGTATTTTTGTCTTCTTTTGCTTACTTTATTGGGTTCCAGCTCATCCCCGGGGGAAGAGCCTTACCTCAAAGACAAGAGCCCTGCCTTTGCATTATGGGAGGTCCCAGGCTCTGCTTTCTACTTCTTCCCATATAGCTGGGAAAAAACCCTCCTACTTGTGTAAGTCAAGCATCATCTTGCAATTTTTCACAACAGCCTGTGCATTTTTCTTCCCTGGAATGACCATCATCTCATGCCTGCCTGAAGTCTCTCAAGATTCGAACCTCCTCCTCCTGAAAAGGTGGCAAACTCTCAGTTAAGAATAATTGTGACTTTGCAGCCCCTTCAAAAATACTTTTTGTAAGATTACCTTAATTCGATGGAAGCTTCGATGGATGCTGAAGGTGTTTTGACAATTGCCAAGTACCACCCTGGATTTGTCCACTAATCACAACATGTAACTCTAACCTCTGGTTCTTACTATTAGTCCAGGGTCTGTCTAAACACTGAGCCATAATATTACAGGTCGTCCTTGATTTATGTCCCTGAGACACTGCAACCATCATACATAAATGCATGCCAGTTGCCGAGCGCCTGAATTTTGAATGTGTGATCAAATGGGTTGCTGCCAAAGTTGCAAGTGCAAGAGTTGATTTTTTAAGTCACTTTTTTCAGTGTCTTTTGTAACTTCGCTCACTCAATAAATGATTGTGAGTTGATGATCACTTCTTCTATATAGCAAGAGCAATAAGATTTATATACTGCTTTATAGTGCCTTACAGCCCTCTCTAAGCAGTTTACAGAGTCAGCATATCAGCCTTTGTAATCTGGCTCCTCATTTTACCGACCTCGGAAGGATGGAAGGCTGAGTCAACCTTGAGCTGGTGAGAATCAAACTGCTGGCAGTCGGCAGAATTAGCCTGCAATACTGCTGCATTCTAACCACTGTGCCATCACACCTCTCATATCTGGCCTCTCATTTGTGCTCCTGTCCATCCCTCAAGATGATCCTACAGCAGATGGATTACAGGCCAGGCTGTGGTTTTTTGTTCTTGTTTTGTTAGTGTCAGTCACATGCATCTGAAGATGGTTATAGAAATCTGGCCATCTCACAAAGCAGGAAACACTCCGCTTCTCCTCTTGTCAGATGCTCAGTTTTAAAAACAATTTCCCCAAGTGTAAAATCTGAACCAGGAGCTCAGAGAGAGAGAGAGAGAGAGAGACGCAATGTTAACCTGCTTATTCACATATCCTCCATTTGGGGCGATACCCCCCTGTGGTTTATGAAGGACATAAACGGAAAGCAAGAATGCTCTCCAAAGAGAAGTCCTTACTGTTCTCTTTCTTGCCCCATGAAATCAGATCTGTATTAGGCACCCTCTCTTTCCCTATCCTGCTCCACCTGGCTTCAATGCTAGGCTTGTTTGATTGGTGGAACAGGCCAACAGGGATAACTCCAAAATAGAAACCGTTGGAAGAAACGTACAAGAGGGTCATTCATGAGAAGACTGGCGCTGACTCAAGCTAAACAGGACATAAGCTCTGAGGCTGCAGACAGAAGTCAGGGAGCTTTCTGCCCACCTCCGTAGCATAAATTCACTCTTTGGGAGATATTGAGAACCTGAACAGAAGGGAAGAGATGAGATCAGATGTTCCTTTGCCATCTCTCAGACATTAACTCCCTCAGGAGTCAGGCAAGACTGAGACCTCCATATCTCAAAGTTAGCAGATATCTGAGAAGAGCTGAATTTCTTAGTTTTTTCAGATTATAGTTACGGTACTCCAAACCCAGACAGGGCTTGATATCTTCCCCAACTCCCAGAAAATTTGAATATTCATTTCCCCCCCTGAGAACTGGGAGAGGAAATTAAACAGATCCCTTGCAGCCTAGCAACATGATGTACTTATTTAATGAGGCATTTATAGAGTTGAAGTCTTGTGAACGCTGCCGCTGTGTTTGTTGCACGTAGAAGAGAAATTGTTTTTCAAAAATCACCTTTGTTATATACAACTTTGCTTACATTCTATTCCCTTCAAATTATTTTTCTTCTGTTTATTGATATTTCCTGAACTCCCGGACCCATGATATTTTCAAGTTTTCAAACTACTTGTTAGACTATTATTACTAATCCTATTCTTTCTTTTTACATTGAGTACTATGGTTGATTGTCTCTTTATGGCATACAAGCCTGTTAGCCAAAATGCCACTAACACAAAAAAAATACTAATCTGTTTGTAAGTACTTAGCTGATTTTATGAGAAATCTGGCCTAGGAACTATCTGCAATAAGTGCTGTGCTATGTTATTTCACTTCATGCTTCCTTAACTGGGAAACATACAAAAAGTTAAATTACACTGCAACATTTCCAGTCGATTATAAACGGCGAGCTAAATTAAATGCGTAAAATAGCAAATTATGTATTTTCAAGATCATCCCTCTCAACATTCAACATTTGTCAACCTTAAAATGGAAGCATCCATTGGTTCCCATTCTCCAGAGGTTTATGGTATTCTAATTTCAGACACAATAAACAATAAACCAATTTCAGGTTAAAGTATGTGTTTGTTCAATATGCATGTTGAATAGAGACGGATTGTTTGCAGTAGTTAAGTGTCGCTATCTGAAATAGCAGCAATGCATTTGGCTCCGCTCTCCAATAACAATTCTGCATTTGGTTTTTTTTTGGTAGTTTGACCTCTGGGGAAAAATAAGACATACAGGAAATCTAAATTCCAAAGATTCTTGTTCAAGTAAAGATAAATGATGAGACACCCTCCTCATTGCAAACTCAGTTAATGTCTTTATTTTTTTTAAGCAAAGAAATTCCATTGAATCAAATAACAAAATTACTGTTCTGCAATAGCCTTGATTGATCACACACAGAACAAAAACAAAACAAAACAAAAAGAAATATATCAAGGACACACTTTACTAAACTGGAAAAATTAACAGATTTAGAAAAAAATTGCATTGCTAGTTGCAAAACGTTATCCTGCAGACAACCGGTTCAAACAATGAAACCATGAAACCGGTGGTGAGGATCACACACAAAAATTCCCCAGGGCAGCATTTTTATTTCCAAAAGGAATTTGGGATTGTGGAAGGGGTTCCTAAAATAGGTCTCGGAATCCAAAATTGCCGATAAAATAAAACAAAACAGAATTGATGTCCAACAGCTTTTTTTAAAAAAAGTCAAAAACGCTCAACTTACTCCAATAAGGCAGCTGCAGTGACACAAATGAAAAAGAGCACAGGTACAGGTCTAGTTTCCTGAGGTGTTGGGTCCCTCTATTAGGACATCTTCAAGAGGAAAAGAAGGAAAAAAAGAGTGTAATAAATCAGAATTTTCCCTCTTTAAAAATTGTGCTTTTTTTTTTTTTTAAATCAGAAGATTTCGCCTACATGGATTTGCTATCAAACGCAACCCATTCTAAACAGCTTGGAATGACGTTAGCTTGGAAGGTCATAAAAATAAAGTATGGATACAACCTGTTAGTGGGTTAATTTCTTATATGTTTCAGGCAATGTTATGACTTTCTACTCTTGATATGAAACTGGACCGCTCTGGATAATGGCATAATTTATTTGTACAAATCCAGATGTTACTGGTTACATCAAAAACAAAATAAATGCCGCGCCCTCAAATACAAGGTTTTTCCCCGCAGTTCAGGAATCCTGAGGGGTGGGGGAAATAGTTGTGTTCCACAAAGACTGGAATCAAGTAAAGCTGCTGGGACTTTGGTGGTCCTAAGACCTGAGGATTTGAAAGGAAATAAAAATACATATCCACTGGTAGACAAAAGAGAAAAAGGAAGGGGTATGGCAATTCTCTGTTCCAGCTTAGCCAAATGCTGCCCATGTATGCTTGTGCCCTTGAATGAAACCAGCAGAAAGAACAGAACATTTAAAATGGAATGCACACAGTTCTCTAAGGAGATTCTTCCCCGGATCCCCAGTTGATTTATTTTTATTTTACTATGAATCTCATCAAGGACACTTCAAGGAAAAGGAAAAAAAAAAAAGAAGTGAGACAGACTTAATTAAATTAATTCCAGGCAGAAACACATATAGCACAAAGGTAGTTTGCAAGGAACAAAGAAGGCAAAGAGCTCCAATACCAGCGCAGCGCTGGGCGAGAATCCTTTCCTTTTTAAAGCAAGCAAAGAAATCCCCCCTCTCCAGTTGCTCTAACCAGCAACAAACTGCCTTTAGTTCTGATTAAGAGGATCTGCAGGAAGTGAACTAGGTTTGCTATTAAGACCATTGCATTAACATATGCAAAAGAAATAGAAGGCAGGGCAGAGAAAAAAAGTATGATATGAACCCCCTGAATTTTACTTTTTAAAATTATTATTATCACTATGACTGCCAGGCTATTCATCCCGACTGAAAGTCAAGCTGTCTCGTTGAGGTATCCTATGATAAAAATCCCACCCAGGGACTGGAAGCTCCGTTCTTGCCCATCTAAAGGAAGTGAACAATAACTGAGCTCACATCATTCTAACAATGCAATCTAAGCAAAATGGCCTCGTGTTTCGGTCTCTGTATGCATGAGACAGTTTGAGACATGTGCTTTTAAACAATTTTTCCTTAAAAAAAATAATTAACACACCTATGCACATCAAGCAAGTATCTGGGACTAACACACTGCTACAATTATATATGAGTGGGCTGTGTGACCTGGGGAACCTGGTCACATACGCCTTTAGATCAGAAATTCAGAATATCACAAATAGGCAATGTTTCTGGAGCCAAGGATGACACAAGCAAGCACTGACCTATCTGCTATGTGAGTAGCAGTGCCATCACTGGAAGCACAGGGACAGAATTTTCAGCCCTGCTTATAAAAAACAATACATAGATGAAGCTACCAGAGACTTAACGCACCAGTTACAGTACTTATTTTAAAGACGGCAGAGATAATATGGCTGAATTTCAGCAATTGTTAAATGGAAAAGGAATGGAAAGTGAAATATGGTCTATTAGTTGGCTAATTCTTTTTTTTACATGTAGACCTAAGGAACACTTGTCAACTAGCATGTATTTGGGAAATGTACATTTGACCCACAAGAAGGCTACAGTAACTTTAATGCAAGGACAAGCTGCCAAGGCATTAATTCTAGGACAGTTGTTGCCAAGGAAGAGTTGGCATCTATTTTTTGGTCAACTGGCAAAGTTGACACAGGATGAACCATTGGGCTACAACAGCTCATCAGGGGGGCTTGGTGCAATTCTCAATGCTACCTTCATTAAAAGGGAGAGTATAACGGGCTCACCCCAAAATTATGAGCAGTAATGTCTCCAGTATGCAAAAAAAATCCCCTCAACAAAATCTTGCCCAGAGGTTTCCTTTTAACTGATTTTAAAATAAATGATGGAAAAATAAAACCTGATTTGTTTCCAAGAACTTTCAAGCAATATTCTGTTTCACTAAAATAAAAAAGGGGTTTTGTCATCTAGGTATATAAATTGGCAACTACTGTCCGTTGATCAATTTCTCATCATTCCAGTCTTTTCCTTACAGAATTATTTGGTGGGAGGGAGAGTTTAGAATTAAATTTACCACGATCCAACATGGGTTACTTTTTCATTGATGCAGCAGAAAAGACCAAATTTGTGACTTAAAAGACATTCTTTTGACTGTGTGACTTACTGAAAACTTTTGATTTTCCTGATAAAAGCTGGGACATGTAAGGGTCTTATTACATTTACAGTATGGAGCAAGCAAACATTATTTTCCAAGGGGTTGTGTAGTTCTAAATGAATTTAAGTCAAGAAAGCCATCCTCATTGAACTTGGTACATTATACAACTGCACAGCCTTGCAACTCAATTTCCAAAATTTAAACAAGGAAGGATTAAATTCCTTGTCTTATTGTGCATAAAATCTGCACCTGGTTAAAAAGAAAAATAAAGGCAAACTCTACTCTCACGATCCCTTCAGCATAAAGGCTAGTAAGTGCATTTACTTGCAAGGAATTTTACAATTTTAATCCACAGCAATTATTTTATCAACTGATGCTCCTTCAGGGTTGTTGAAATATATTATTCCCAGCCACTAAGGTAAAGATACCAGATATTGATGGGACAGCACCAGATTAGGAAAAAGCCTAATTTTATTGCATTTATTTTAAATAGAAAGCACAAGAAAGTTATCCTGAAGACGGAAATGGTGAGAAATGGTGTTAAGATTCTTATAGCCTGCTTTTTAATACATTTTAATAGGAATAAGTCGTGTTCATTCCTATTTTATATATTTCAACAAAAACAGTTCAAACTAAAGGTTTGTTTGTCTGTTTTTTGTTACTTAAATGGAAATAAGCATTTGAGGTCATTAAAATGTTCTACTGCAGCTAAAACCATATGCTTATCTTGGATTTGGTTTGCTGGAAAGTAGCAAGAAATGTTAAAAAAGCAAATTAAGAAGACTGATAAGCATAATAAAAAAACTGATAAGCAACCATGAGGTTGTGGTGGGGGGGGGAAGAAACTTAAAATTTTTAATATGTGATCGATGCTTCCTATGTGAGAACAAAATAGAATCTGAATTCATTTATTCTGCTTAAGTCACAGAATTTGTTGAACAGGTGTTTTCAGCCTGGAGTAGTTTGCTATAGGAAATTATTGATCAATTAAAAATAACAAGAAAGAAATCCTCAGAGTCATAGTTGCACTTTTTAGAATCTCAAAACTGATTGGGAAAGTACCCCATGCATTTATTTTCAAGAAAGACTTCCTAACAGTTAAAAAAAAATAAACAAGTACCAGCTATAATTAAAGTGTCTAGGCAGCAAAAACAAAAGGTAGAAAGCATTAAAGTGCTAACTATTATAGGGGGTTATCATGTAGGGGAGAATGAACGACTGTTCAAATATAAACTGAAATATGCTGTAAGGAAGGAACACCAAACCGACAGTTCAAAACAGAACTGCAGTTGAAAAATAGTCTAATCGCAACGTTTCACTGTCTTAAGTAATCCAGATTTCAGAATAAGTGTGTCTGTGTATATGTATGAATAAAGATGTGGGGTTTTTTCCCACTTTCAGATTGGAAACCTACTCAGTACAAAAATCTGTTTCTCTATTCTACAGCAGCCAAAATCTTGCTTCTCCACTGTATCTGTGTTATTGCATCTCGCCCTAAGTTGCCAATCTCAGTTTGATGTCACTAAGCTGAAAATTGTAATGAGCACCTTTTGACACAGGGAATTGCAGAAGCCACTAATAGTTAAGGCATACAGTACATTTTTTTAAATAAAAAAAAATCTACCTCTTTAAACCAAGACTATTGTGGCTTTCAAAATCTTACTGCACTGCTCTAGTATGCTGTGGAGGCGAAAAGAATTTGGATGTTTTATTTTCTCCATCCATCGCATATGAAAATTCTCTATGAAAGAACAAAAAAAGAAAAGAACAGAACAGACAATTTAGATTGATAGTCACTGGTTTTTCACTTACAGACAGTATTAAAAGGCCTGGGTTAGGAGCACTCACAACTTTTACCACAAAATATAACACCTTGTTTTAGAAAAGGCAATGATTACAAGGCTACTTGTTTTAATGTCGTAGTAATAGAGTAGGGAATCTACCACTGAGTCCCCAAAGCTTTCTACTTGGAAAGCTCCATTGAGAAAAGCAAAGTGTGTGATTGAATGCACTCAGTTCAGGTCAGTTCTGGAATTCTCCAAAACGTTTTTCAAAGCCAACAAAATCCTTGAAATGCATTAAACATGGGAAGAGTGAGGTTCCTTCCTCCCTCGAGGTGGTGAGATTCTGGAAATTCAAACTCCCCATCATTCTCCCCTGCTTTGCAAACAGCTGCACCGATGGGCCCCGCCAAGATGATCGTATCGGTGTCTTCCGCAGGTATATAAATTTTCTCTTTTCTGAGGTGGCAACAAGGTGAAACATAACCACAAAGAAAGTACACTTCTATCTCGCTAGGCAAAGTTTTGCAAAACAACCAGAGGAGGTTACTCTGTTTTCTTAGAACAGTGAAAAGTGTAAGCATCGGAACATCTTGCCACTCTCAAAGATGTTCAGGAGTGTTGCACTGGTTTTGAAACCTTATAGTAAGCTACAGGCAAGCAACCCCTCAGGAGACTGGATGACTTTTGTCCCTGCATTGCCTGCCAGCCTACTCCCAAACTGTTTGACACAGCAACACTTCGTGTTGTAGCACTAGTTGGCATAAAACACTGCGGTCAAATGCCTACATTGAAGATGACCAGGCTTGGCCTGGGAAAAAGAAGGAAGGAAGGAAGGAAGGAAGGAAGGAAGGAAGGAAGGAAGGAAGGAAGGAAGGAAGGAAGGAAGGAAGGAAGGAAGGAAGAGAACTAAGTTGGAAACAACCTGAAAAGTCTTTGGGATTGTTTATTCTTGGCCGGACGATTGTTCTGTATCTGAGCAATGAGATTTATTCTTCTCCCACTGACAGATGGCATCTGCGTATTGCACCACAAGCTTATCCATCCAAGTGAGGGGCTCGGGAAAAAGGACTGAGCCCTCAAAGAATCCCAGGTGGCCCCCGTGTAGAGGTAAAACAAACATGACGTTCTCCCGTTTTTCTGAAAGAGTAAAAAATAAATGACGTTTAGAAGGCAATCTCGCTAGCTTTGGACTTCCCCCCCCCCATGTTTTTTTTTTTTTTCTTCGCAGGGTAAATAGGCAGCCACAAATGATACCAACAGAAAATAGGCAAAGAAAGACTACTGTTATGTTTGAATTAAATATCAAGAGGGTTTATAATTATAAACAAGTTGATATCATTTACAGAATCATAAACAAGCTAATATAAAGAGAACTCTAGTTAAAATGACTGTTACATTACTTTTTATTGTTACTAGTGTACATGTCAATATCTCTGTTTGCTTTCTTCTTGTTTTTGTAAGTGATATGCCCCGACAATACACTGTCTTCAAAATGTTTATGAATAAAAACAAAACATATACAAAAAAAAATATGGCCTAGAGATGGAGCTCTCGCCTCACAATCAGGAGGCTGTGAATTCGATCCTAGGTATTTCTCTCTCTCTCTGGGCACAATGAGAATGTATCCGCTGAACAAAACTCTGCATTGGTGACAGGAAGGGCACCCAGACAGTAAACACTCGGCTCCATTCAGTTGCCCAGACTCCACCCCGCAAGGGATCATTAAAAGATGATGATGATTACTGTAAATTGAACCCAAAGAGAAGTGAGAACTGAGCTTATCTTGACTCATTGGGGTATATTCTACATCAGGGGTCTCCAACCTTGGCTCCTGGAAGCCTGGCGGACTTCAACTCCCAGAATTCCACAGCCAGCTGGCTGTGGAACTCTGGGAGTTGAAGTCCGCCAGGCTTCCAGGAGCCAAGGTTGGAGACCCCTGTTCTACATTGTAGTAGGGTTGGAAAGAAAAGTTCAAGCAAAGGTTGGGCCTTACCTGAGAGGGCTCTTGGGATTGATAAAAGGCTATCATGCACCAAAGGGTCATCAGCAGCATTAACTAGCAAGAGGGGAACAAAGATCTGAAGAGAGAAAAGAGTGAGATGTGGGTTTTGTCTGATTTATTTTATTAAAAAAAAAAACATGCATCCTGCTCATAATATCCTAATGGAGGACTATCTCTTAGGGAGATCTGAATATGCAGAAACTCGCATCCTGTTAGCAAGGTTGACTTAGAGAACTAGGATATGTTTTTGGAAATCAAGTCACAGATTAAGAATACAATTCAGCCTGTATTTGTCCCCATGTTTTAGTTACTGCTTCAGTAAGAGGACTTAAATTGTTATACAGTACTTACTACTTATTATTAGTATAAGATTATCTAATTGTTTAGAGATTATTTGGGTGGTTTACAGCATAATAAGCATGAAAAATATTTAAAATATTCCCATAGCTGACAAAAGAAAAACTTTTAGGAACAGACCCGAACAGTATTCAACCAAGGTGAGGGAAGGGGAGACTTACATCTAAAATTATATCTAAACTATGGTAATTCACAAAGTTACCCTTGTGGTGTTAATCTTCTTCCGCAAGTTTTTTTTTTCCTCCTTGAGAAGGGATGGGGGAAGAATACATGAAAAAACCAACTTTTAGTCGTACTTGATGTGAATAAACTGCAAAACTATTAACTATTACAGAATTAAGGAGAAACTTCCTCACAGTGAGGACAATTAACCGGTGGAACAGCTTGCCTTCAGGAATCATTGGCACTCCATCACTGGATGTTTTTAAGAGGAAACTGGAGGGTTTCCGGTTTCACGTGGCTTCGGGGCAGCAGGAATTTGCGACAGCTTGCGATTCCTGCTGTGCTAGCCGCCGAGGTACCCCCGATCCAGATGGGTCAGGGGGATATGGCTGCCCTGTAGGGACAGCTGAAGAGAGAGGGGAGTCGGACAGGGGGTTGGGGGTGTCGCAGACCCCCTCCTCCTCCGGAAAAACCCCTTTTTCCCAAGGCAGTGGAGCGGCGGTCAGCAATGGCCGCCATGAAGAAGCCAGCAACCGGGTAAGATTGCGCTGGAGGAAGTAAGAAGAGTGAAAGTGCTGTCTGAGCCGGGTCAAGTAACATCTTTCAAATTGGTTGGAACTGAGCTGTTTGAATTGCTGGAGGATACATTGTATCCCTAAGAAGATCGAAAGCGGGGGAGAAGCTGTTAAAGGGAACTTTTTTTTTCTCTTCACTCTCCCACCCCATGGAAACAGCAGAAATGTTTGGACATATTGGACATTGAAAGTGAATTGTTTTGAGAGTTGAAGCTAAGGGACAAAAGGGTTTTTGGACATTGAAAAACTTAAGAAATTGGAAAACCCTTGTTGGAGGTATGGATTTCTGATTATTTAAAATTGATATTGCAAGTGGGAAGGGAGAGGAAAAAAAATTGGAGCAGAAGCTGAAAAAGGAGGAGATTGCCTAGAATCCCAAAGAAAGGTATATGGTAATTGGACCTCTTTGATTAAACAGTCACCCCAGAAAGAGAAAGAGAAGAAGGAAGAAAAGTATTAATTTTTGGAATTTTTTTTTTTTGGAATTATTTTTGATTAAAAATATTTGTGGTTGTTTTGGGAAAAGTTTCTTTTTTCATGATGGCATCGCTTGTGGATGAACTAAAGACTGAATATCAAAAATATAAAAAAGAAGATACTTTGGGCACTTTGTTTCAATTCTTAGAAATGGCGTTATGTACTTATGAAAAGTTGACTACGCAGCAGAAGGACTGGGACAAAGAAGAGGAAGAAGAAGCCATCTTTGATGAACAATGGGTTTTTTCCGGGGAGGAGGAGAAAAAGGATAAGAAAAAGGGGATTTTAAGAATTATAAAAACAACCAAAGAAGAGAAAAATGAGCGGAAAGGTGGAGGCAAGGTTAGAAAGCAAAGGAAAGGGAGTAAGAAAAGGGAGGAGGAAAAACAAAGGGGTAAAAAGGGCAAGGAGAATAATAAGCAAGAGAGAAAGGGGGGGAGGAGAAGCCTCAATGGGGGGAAGCAAGATCTAAAGAAAAAAAGTTTATTCAGAGACAATGGGTGAATTTAATTTAGGATAAAAGAGGGATTCTGGAGGGTACATAAGATTGTGTTTTTTATATGTGTATTTAGAGTATAAAATTCATTGTGTAATTTTAGAATCTATTAAACAGAATCCCAAGAAAAATTGTTATATGAAGTACTTTTAAGTTAGGGTAATGAGTTATAGACGTTACTCCAATGGGTGTATAGGAGAAGTATAATAAAAGAAAAAAGATGAATGGATAGTTGGAAATAGAACAGACAAAGAATATTATTGAAAATGGTAATAAGATATGAAAGGATATATAAAGGTTTTGTTATTTTTTTTTTTTGATGTTGTATATTGAAAAAAGGCAAAAAAAATTTTAATTAATAAGAAATAATTCGGATGAAAAGGAGAAGTTGGGATAAGATATGAAGTTAAATAGACAAAGTATTGATACTATAATTTAGAATTGTTATGTTCTATTGGTTTTCTTCTTCTATTATTTTTCTTAGAAAAGAACTTATAAGCTGTTATGCCTTGTGCATTGTTTATATAAAACTGATAAAAATGGTTTATATATATATATAAAAAAGAAAATGATAATAAGATATGGAAGGATATATAAAGTGAATATGATGTTTGAATTTGTGTCTGTGTGAAGAGTTTCAACCCGGGATCAGACAACCTTCAGAAAAGATCTTTTAGTTTTGTTTATGTTTTATTGTGTTCTCTGTAAAATTAATAAAATTTGTTTAAAAAAAAAAAAAAGAGGAAACTGGAGGGTTACTTCTCTGAAGTGGTGTAGGTTCTTCTGCTTGAGCAGGGGGCTGGATTAGAAGACCTCCAAGATCCCTTTTGCGCAGAGTGACTTGAATGTTTTCCAGGGGCAACTATTTGCTAGTATACCATCATGAGGATTACAGAAAATAGGCCGGAATTTGTGCTGAACAATTTCATAAGAATTATGCAGAAGTTTGAATCAGGATATCAAAAGAATAAATCCAATCAAATTTATTTCCAGTTCCAAAATTTCCTTGTTGCCTTTTATTTTCATTACCTTACTCTATCATAAAATATGTCACTATAGACTTCCCAAGAAACATTAACTTTTTAGGTGATCCTATAAAATTCTCCCTAGAATAATTCTAGCACTTGTATTATACACTCGGCCAAATATACACCTGCATCTTTTCTTAAATACACGGAAGCTGCACTCCATCTTCTACCCCGAGTCTAAATGACTTCTCCCCGCTCCCTATTTTTTTTTTTTTCATTTTAAACCACGGAACCAAAACAATAAACATTCAGTACATGCTATGATAAACTCACTCTGTGCAAGTAATGCAGACAACTCTCTTGTTCATAATATTCTCTCAGGGAGCCGTAACCATGAAATTTTCTAAGACCAGGAAAAAAAAAAGAAAAGAAAATGGAAGCACAGGAAAACTTTAATGAAGTATAATTGAATCACTGATAGTGGTGGGGGGTGGGGGAGACAGACAGACAGACTTTGCCAAGAAAACTGTCAGGACTTGTTCCAGGTAGTCTCTAGTAGTCAAGGACTGATATGAAGGGATAGATGGATAATTAGAAAATCTCTCCTCATACATTAAATATATTTTTTTTCTGTTGAATTAGCTCTGCCTAGATAAATTAATCCTGATTAGAATGCCAGTTCCTCCTATGAGGTTAATACATTTCTGCCTTGTTGATGAATAAGTCTGCTTCAGAGTTATAAAAGATAAGGCTCAAGGGAACCATCTTCTAACTGAAAGGGAAGAATTTCTAAAAGTTGGATTTCTTTTTCAACAGCAATTAAAGAAGTCCGTTGCCTAACTGATTATAAAGGTCCTAGCATTTTAGTTTTGTATAACTCATAAACAACTCATCTATCAATGTTTGCCTCACTATAATTATAACATCCGTTAACAAAGTAAAATGTAAAAGCATGGGTTCTTTCAAAATGGTTACATGCTTGGTATTAATAAAACTGTACACTAAGCAGGTGTTTAAAGATCTAGAGAATATTACAAGAGAGAATAAATCCTTAATTAACACATAGCAATAGCACTTAAGACTTACATACCGCTTTACAATGCTTTATAGCCCTCTCTAAGTTGTTTGCAGATTCAGCATATTGCCCCCAACAATTTGGGTCCTCATTTTACTCACCTCAGAAGGATGGAAGGCTGAGTCAACCTTGAGCCTGGTGAGATTTGAAATGCCAAATTGCAGTCAGCCGGCAGTCAGCAGAAGTAGCCTGCAGTACTGCACTCTAACCACTGTGCCACCGTGGCTCATAGCAAACTTTTCTAGCAAAATCCTGAATTTACAGAAATGCAGAAGAATCTTAACGTTACAGCTTAATCATTCTATTTAGTCCTGTAACTTCACTCATGCACAATACTGCTATTTATAGCATACTGAGAGTTATAGTTAAAAAAAAAAAAATCCTGCAGCAAGTGTAACTTTTAATGAACCCAAATAAAGGATGGCTGAAATTAATGAACCAGAAACTTAATTTCCAGAAATCATGATAATGCATTCCATTCCATTTAGGTAGAAAAGTCAACAATACTACTTTTTTGCATACCTCATAATGCTGTCATCGATCTGCATGAGAGACGTTGCCGTGTGAAGTCTGCTTAGATCTGTTTCCATTAAACTCTGTACCTTTCTCGAAGTTTCAGCAAACAAAGCTTGTCTAAAATACATAGGGAAAAAAGTCTGTTGTTATGCCCATCACAGACATCAGAGGCATAATCTTGATGTCATGATTATCTGAAAAATGGCTTTACATATAGCAATAGCACTTAAGACTTATATACCACTCCAAGTGCTTTATAGCAATCCCTCGGTGGTTTACAATGTCAGCATATTGCTCCCCAAAATCTGGGTCCTCATTTTACCAACCTCAGAAGGATGGAAGGCTGAGTCAACCTTGAGCCCCATCAGGATTGAACTCCTGGCTATGGGCAGAGTTAGCCTGCAATACTGCATTCTAACCACTGTGCTACCAGGGCTCCTGTATGGATACAAATCTTCACATTATTGTGGTGTGACACATGCATTTTATGTCAAATTCAAATCTTTTTCAATTTGTCCTTTAAAAAACCAACATGAAATTCAATACCAGTATGTTTGTGAATCTTACAAACAGAAGAATGTAATCCAACCAAAGCTAGAACGAATCACAAATCTAGTGTTTATAAAACTGGTCTTAGGTCTGACAGAATCTAGTCGAAACTGCCATTCCATTGTTAAGATTTCTGTCCAAATATTTTGATGGGTTTCTTCACAGTAATTCCATATTTACTAACAAAAACCCCATATGTATCCCTCAACTTTATTGAGTAATAGTAAGAATAAAAATGCAATTTCAGAACTGTAAAAAAGGAACCAAACAGTCACTGAATTTTTACATGCATTTAACAAAATCAAATCTATAAAGAAAAACAACTGAACTTTGATAAGTTTCGGAATATGGAAAAATGAATGTATTTGAGGATGCCTTTCAAAAAAGGTACATTTTGTTTTACTATGCAAAACTCTATTAAAAATGTGTTAATTTTTTTTCATAGGCAACATTTTTATGGAGGATGTCTTGTGATATAAATAATAAGGCATCAGGCTTATAGGTAGCCTTAGAGAACTGGGCTTGGCTAGTCTAGTAAAGAGAAGGACCAGGGGAGACATGATAGCGGTCTTCCAATAGTTGAGGGGCTGCCACAGAGGAGGAAGGGGTCAAGTATTTTCTAAAGCTCCTGTAGGCCAGACAAGGAATAATGGATGGAAACTGAACAAGGAGAGATTTAACCTGGAAATAAGGAGAAACTTTCTGACAGTGAGAACAATCAACCCATGGAACAGCTTGCCCTTGGAAGTTGTGGGAGCACCATCAATTGAGACTTTCAAGAAGAGATTGGACTGCCATTTGTCAGAAATGGTGTAGGACCTCCTGCTTGGGCAGGGGGTTGGACTAAATGACCTATAAGGTCCCTTCCAACTCTGATTATCTGTTTAATCTGTTAGTGTGCTTCTCCATGATCAATTACCACACAATTACATAGATATGACAGTGCAGATCAATCAAATAATTCACTTGGAATAGTTACTCAACATATGTTGTTCACCAGAGAAATCTGGCTTGATACATTAGAGCATAGAGACCATTAGTGATCCTGACTGTGAAGGAAATAAAAGAGCTGGGAACAAAAGGAGGACTGTGAGCCATATGTGTGAGCTTTGTTTTCTGTACTTGTAGAGCACAAAACATTTGGGGAAATTTGGCTCGGGGGTTGCACGACAGCATAAAAGATCTATTACGGAGACAAAATGTTTTTGGCTGATTAACAAGATATCCTTCAGATTTGCGAAGGATTGCTTGTACTTAAGACTGGGAACTCTTTTAAAATAGGGAGATTAAAATATCTTGCAGTTGTCAAAATGTTTGGATATCTGTAACAAATTAAAGAGATTCAATACCCTGTAAACCATAAGAAATTCTTGATGCCCTAAAATTTTTCCTTCCCCCTGTTCCTTGCCATGAAAGCCTTGAGGAGGAATCACTGCAGCAATTACAATTATTAGTATTCCATACGATTTGCTGATCTAAAAATATGCCAAAATTATTTTTTTTAAATTCTATTTTCCAGTTTCTGGTCATAACATTTTAAAGATAAATGCCCTAGTTTTCATCCAGATGAATCTAGTGAATAATCGCTCCAACCTGATTAAATAACTTAGCTTGAGGTAGTAAAAACTGCAATCCAACCAACACAAGCCTGTGGAGCAAAACAGATATATTTCTGTACCTGTGAGACAAGATGATTTTCTTCATGTTGTCTGCCATGAGAAAATTGTAAAATCTCCTACACTGATCCCATTGCATGAAGGTTTCCTGTGCCCTGATAAGGATAGAGAAGAAATAAATAAAAAATAAAGTCAATTAATCAAAGTTATTGGCAGGTTATAGTGACAAGAGGCTAACTTGCAACATTGCTCTGTTGGAAGAAAAATCTTTCTGGGTTCAGTTCCAAGTGGGGAAAAAGACACTGGAAACATGGAGGCTGTTTGGAAGGTTTAATGGTGCTACAGCTCCTTTAATTTTTTTCCTGGGGGCCACTAATACAAGTAATCCCTGTCTTATGAGTGGTTACTTAGCGACCATTTGATGATACGACTTACCTGAAAAAGGGGAGGCATGACCCAATTGTAAAGTTATGACTGTCACATCCCTCCCCACAATCATGTGACCACACCTCTGGCATTCAGCAACATGCCTGCATTGATGGCCATTTATAGCATCTTGCAATCACATGACTGCATTTCAGCATAGTTCTGCTGAAAACTGTCACTTCAGGTTCTGGGAAAAACCAGGCTCTAGTGAACAATGTGGTGTCCTTTAACAACTAGCGAAGAGTTTCTCAACCTTTCAACTTTAAGATGAGTGGACTTCAATTCCCAGAATTCCTTGATGGCTGGGGGAATTTTGAGAGTTCAAGTCTACCCATCGTAAAGCGGCTGAGTTTGAGAAACATTGTACTAGAGCATTCATTTCATGATTGTGTTCGCTTAACGATAGCTGCAAAAAAAGTTTTTATGACGGAAACGACATGCAACCATAATGGGCAATCTCCATTAGAGTCGTATGTTGAGGATTAACCTTAGCTCCACAACTTAGGCAGTGGCACAGAGAAGTGCTATTAAAAAGTCAACCATTAGGGGGAACAAAACCCTCAAAAACAGGAATAGGAAGCTGCCAACTTGCAAAAAAAAAAAAAAAATCACAAAAAGAGTGTATAGTTTTCTATACTGTCTCAAAGGGTCATTTTTAAAATCAGTTGAATGATCAGACGTTGCAAAAGCTGGCAAAGTACACACAGATTAACCCAGAATCCTGACTTTTAATATTTAGCCAGATTTGGCAGGGAAAACTTCATCCCTTAGACCAATTACTTAGTTCAAGCAAGAATTTTCTGTGTTATATTATGATCTTTCAAACTCTTGACTGAATACCCTTGGACCATGCAACATCATCTTGGCAAGCTGTTTGCAAAAAACAAGGTGTTAGATCCATTTTCCCATTAAGTACAGAATCGTCCCACTTTCCTCCAGTTCAATTCGACACGTATGGGATTGGACAAAATCAGATGTAAAATATAAAGTTTGCATTGTTCTAATCCTATTGCTTTTAAAGATTTAACTTGGACAAAATTGTGACCACTTCATGGCCTGAAATATAAAATCTGTGAGAAATCAGAGTCAAACTGAGTTGATATATTTTTGAATACGGATATCGCTGAATTCTACTGGATAATTAGCGTGCTTTTGGTATTCCAATAAGATCTATCTGTTGTATAGATTTTCAAATATAAAGTTCGTTAATTTTGGCCAGTCTAGCCTTTTATTTAGTTAAGATGTAGTTGTCAATAACATTCTAGGCCTAATTAGCAATTTTAAAATGGAAATCGAACACAGAAAAGTCTTTTAACCATGAATGACATGTATTGGAATAATAAACCAATACTTGACAGATTAAGATAACGGCTGTATTCCCTTTTAGTGATGGACTGAAGCAAACCAAACTGAAAGATCACATGAGGTTTCTGCCCAAGGAAAATAGAATGCCCCCTAAAAGAGGTAATATCCCCCCCCCCGAAACAGACAACTGCCTTTATTCTTTCAGATCTTTTGATTCCTTTTATATTTCTATAATAATTTCCTATCTGCAGTATATTTAGTTTTTCTTGTCTATTTGCAGTCTTTGCTTTATTGCATTTTACATGAATTTTGGGTTAATCCGTGGTGGCCCAGTGGTTAGAATGCAATACTGCAGTTCGATCCTGACCAGCTCAAGGTTGACTCAGCCATCCATCCTTCTGAGGCTGGTAAAATGAGGACCCAGATTGTTGGGGGCAATATGCTGACTCTGTAAACCGCTTCGAGGGGGCTGTAAAATGCTTTGAAGCAGTATATAAGTCTGAATGCTGTTGCTTTTACTGAATGTGTTAAGATGATTGATAAATCTTAAAAGTTTAATTAGATAATGCAATGCTAAAAATTCTGAAAGCTTTGGAAAACCACTACTTTAAGTGGAAGAATAGCAAGCAGAAGTATATTTCAAATATTTTTGTCACTGCTTTTTTTCTTTCATGAAATTCTAACTCCAGAACCACCAGTGTTTCAGATCTGTCTATGTGAAGATCTTATAGCTGAAATGTTGCCTTCTATTGTCATAATTTCCCAAAAAGACAGTATTTTGAAAAAGGACCAGAAAGAGGTAGTAGGTTGAATACAAGATATGTAGAAATGCTTTATTTTCCCTACACTCAGGAAAAGCACTTAGCAAACATGCTCACTTCCTGCTCTACCACAACAAAGTTCACCAGTCAACTTACCTCAATGCGCTATACCCCTGGCACACACTGACACAACAGAGCACCCGTTCCTGGTTAATATGGGACTCCCCAAGATATTTGCACACTATATTTCCACCCAGGCTAAAGCCAACAACAACAAGGTTGGACTGAGGATATGTCTTCTTGATGTAGGTCACCATAGCGGCAAATTCCCAGGTGCAACCTATGAAACAGTGAAGACAAAGACATGCTGGCTATGGAATTTGGGGAATTGAAGTCCATAAATCTTAAAGTTGCCAAGGTTGGACATGCCTGGCTTTTTTGGCAAATGGAACTGTAAGTTCCCATGTTTCTTCAAGACTTCTATGCTTTAAAAAATAATCTAATCATAATTAAGAAATGATGAACAATTTAACAATCATAAAACTAGAAACGGAGGATAATAACATGTCGCAAAAACCAGATACCATGAATAATGATAGTATTCTATTCTTAAGGACTTCTCATTGCAGGACAGAGTTTTCAAGTGTCAAGCCTGAGTATAGTTAAATAAAGCAATGGAGAAATAAAAGATAGGGCAGAGCATTACAGTAACATTTTGATTGCTCAATAATCCTCCAGAATAATCTCCTGAGGCTACAGACTATAATTATTTTTTTAAAAAAAGAAGTGCCAAAGGCTTTACACTAGAGATTTGAAATATTCATCATAAACAACAGGATACAAGGAATGGCAGGAGCCAATAGGATTTCAATAGAAAAACAAATTATTCCTTTGGTGCTAACTCCTGTCCTTTGGGTTTTATGAAGTATCAGCTTGTTCTACTCTCCAAAAGGACTGTAGTTGAAAAACTATGTCTTATTCCCTTTTCTGGCACTATGATCTAAGTCAAGCCAAAGAAACTGATACTTTAGCACTGTATGTATATTTCTAGGAGAAAACAGCTCTTTCTTCATGCACATAGAAACATGCTCATGTTGAAAAAGGTCTTTTTCATTGAATTACCCTTCTGTCATTTTTTTCCCTTAGAATGATTTAACAACATACTTATGTTTTCTAAGAGACCACAATCCTGGTTTGGGTTCACATGATTAGACACAACAAAGCAAAGTTCATTAGGGCTTACTGTAAAAGTGTGAGCTGAGCCATTTGAAAGTTTACTGATCACATTAGACTCACCCACACCTTTGACACTTTTAGGGACACAGGCATGATGGGAATTAACGCTAACAGGAGAAGGGGGAAGAATGAGCCAATATTTACCGTAAGTGAACATGCGTGGCGAAGTCAGTTCAATATTTGGGAGAGCCCCAAGGTGATTTAACACAGCACATCGGTAGCCCTTCTTTTGAGCATAGTCAACAAAGGTTCTGATGTACTGCTTCTCACTGTGATTAGCTATTCCAGGGCAGATGACCATTGTGATATCTTCTGGAGAATAAAAACATCGGAGAGGAAGAATTTAAGAAGTTGGATATGGAAAATGCAAAATGACATTTCATTTGGTAATTTTAATCTCTGGAGTCTAATTTCAGAACAAAGCAATTTTTACATTCTCTTCCCTCCCCCCCTCACACACACATAGCTCAGAATGTGGTAATTTATTATGTTACAGTACAACACAGAGAGAGGAAACATGACATCCATTACGTAACTTCAGTTTGTTTTCCCAAGCTCTTTAAAATGACCCAGAATTTATTTTGACAAGTTACTGCAAGCATCACTGAAAACAACTTCTCCAATTAGCAGGTACTGACTAAGACAACTTCTCTAAATGGGACTGGCTGTTTAAATTCCAGAAAGAATTTGTTTTTTAATCGCCTGCCTTTATTTATCTTATAGCCAGGTTCATTAGTGTTTTTTAAAAATTAATTTCCACCAGCAGCAGCAACCACGGGAAAACAAAAGTGTGCACGCACCTACCCCCCCCCCCCGAATGTTTGTCCTCTTTTTCTCAGAAAGGGTTTAAAAAGTTTTCCTAATTGGATGCCTGTCACAATGGGAACTATAACTTTAAGCTGTCACAGTTACTGGCTCTGTTTCCACTATTACATCTGAGAAGCTTCAAATTGAGGTGGTAGTCTTAAAACAGCTCTGGATAAGCTGCAAAGATAATAAGCTTCTGAACCTCTTATAAGTGATGCTAGCATTACTTACACCTCATGACATTTTCCCCCTTTCTCAAGATTATTCTTTAGGAGAAGGAAAAAGAAGACCGGATGAGAAGGGATTTGTTTTTGGTCTGTATTTTTCACGCCTGTGTGACAAATGGAAAGTAAGGTATCCTTTGGGGGAAAGATCAAATAATATTTTCTAAGCAATAATTAAGCTACAGGTAGGAGCGCAGTGTTACCTTTTAAAGCACCTTGCTGTTCAAGATTCTGCTACAGTGGGAAACATTAACTAGCCAGGTGGTATTCCGGCAAAAGGAATACACTGGGGAGGAGAATATCTTAGACATTTGGTAGAAGTTTCCAATACACCTGGATACTTTAAACCCCGCAGAGTGCTTTCCCTTCAAATGGACAACATCAAACATATGATTAGGGCGGATTCTCTCAAGCAAACAAAACAAGTTTCAGATTTTATTAAGCTCCTCTCACCCAGGGAGGAAAAAAAAATCCCAGACTTTACAGTCTGTTTAACAGACCTTAATCTCAACCATTATTGATTGATTGATTGATTTACAGATAGTCCTCAAGTTACAACCACAATTGAGCCCAACACTTCTGTTGTTAAGTGAGACATTTGTTAAGTGAGTTTTACCCCATTTTATGACCTTTCTTGCCAGAGCTGTTAGGGGAATCCCTGCAGTTGATGAGTTAGTAACCTGGTTGTTAAGTGAATCTGACTATGCTTGCCAAAAAGTTGCAAAAGGTAAATTACATGACCCCCGTGGGATACAGCAACAGTTGTAAGTATGAACCAGTTGCCAAGCGCCTGAATTTTGATCATGGGGATGCTGAAAAGGTTGTTAACTGTGGAAAAAAACGGTCATACATCACTTTTTTCAGTGCTGTTGCAACTTTGAACTAACTGAATCATAAGTTGAGGGCTACCTGTATCTAGTCACCTATCTCAGAGGCGTTACTTTTATGGGGGACAGGAGTAACATTTGAAATTCTACCCCTCTAAAGTAGAAATCAATGCCATGAAGCAATGCCTCTTATTTGACGGCTATAAAAAAATAATCTTTCTTTGTGTATAACACATAGACAGCTCTCGGGGCCAGAGGTTCAAAAGTCAGAGCCTGCCTCCCTCAAAACTGAAAAGCAAGTTATGGCCCCAGTAAAACTCCAGCCTCTCTATGGGAGTAAATGTTGCAGCCGGTACTTTCTGCAAATATTTACTCAAACTTCCTGCAAATATTTACTCAAACTTCCAGGTCAAGAAAGAATAGACAAGGAACAGGCTAACCTTTGCTACTGTTTTCAGTCAGCGGTTCAAAGAGGTCAAAAGTCGCTGTGGCTCCATCTGCCATAGTGAGGTACTTGCGAAGCCCACAAGGGTGCGGTGAACCTACTCTCCCCATCTTGCCGTAAAGCGCAGTCTGGATGTGCCCACTCTTTCCCCAGATCAAAGGTGGAATGTATCTAAAGAGAAAATGGAAATGCCCACATTGAAATACGTGCAAACTTGCGGTTTTGCTTTCAGACCCATCTTTAATTTATAGTGCAAATACTTATATTTTCAACGAAAGGGGGGGAAACCCCCCCACATAAAAAGTGCTTAGAAAGTGAAAAAAATATGAGGAAAAACCAAAGTACAATATAGCACTATAATAATGAAGGATTACAATTACATACGTTATCCATAAAAGCAATATAAATCAATCATAATTTATTAGCAAGCCGCCTTGGAGAGAAATGTTTACTTCTACAAAAACTACCATGAAGAAATATAGATCTTTTATTAGCAGACCAGCTTGGACACAAATGTTTACCTAAGTTGATATACAATCTAGATAGTTCAGATAAATAGCAAAGGTCACAGTTAAGAGCCAAAGGGGCAACAGATGGCAAATCTGAGGATCGGGTATAATTTAGTAACCTCTGAAAAAAACACTTCCCAAAGCAGCACCTTTGAGAGCAAACAACATATATATTAGAGTCATCACAAAAGTGCCACAAGTGGTGCTAAAGCAGATGGCCTTGTATCTTAATTTTATGGTTTTCGATATACTAAAGGGGAAATGGTAAATAAGAGGAAATGAAGAGGTTAAAAATGGACTGACATTGCTTTCAACACCACCATCTTGCCAGAAAACACCTGGCTAGCATTTCCAAACTATCAAAACAGGACAAGCACATTCTTTAGAGGCTGATCCAGAAATATAGAAGAATGGCCCTGCTGATCAAGCCAGGAGCCATTTTAGTGCAACATTCATTCTGTGGTCTTAAGTCAAGGACAAACTGTAATGTGTTGTCAAATATTTAAACAGGGAACAGCTGGTCAATATTGCTCAGGAACCGGAGTACAGCATGTAAAATAATTACCATCCTCATTATGGGGAGTAAAAGCTGAAATACTTGTTACAGAAACAGCTTGAAACACTGTTATAGAAATGACTTGAAAGGCTGCTACAAAAATGGTTTGAAACACTGTTATAGAAATAGGAAGCAAAGGGCTGAAGTTGTAACTTTTGTTGTTGTTGTCTATTGCATTAAAACAAAATCAGAAGTCCCTTTCCTTCTTCCTTTCTTTCGGTACCTCTCCTTTTTCTTTAACTTTCTTGTGTTTCCATTTGTGTTGTATACGATGATAAACATTAGCAAAATAGATGAAAGGGGGAATAAAAGCTGAAACAATTGGCAAAGAGCAGGGGTGTCAAACTCGATTTCATTGAGGGCTCACATCATGGTTGTGTTTGACCTTGAGGGGGCCAGGGAGGGCGTGGCCAGCTTGACATCCCTCAGGGGTGCCGGTGGCGGCCCAAGCACTCTGCCAGAGAAAATGGGCTCCGTTTTCGGCTGTGATGGCTTCCTGCTCAGTTCTAAGTTCGATCCTAGGTAGAAGCCAATATTTGGAATAGACTCTCCTGCTCGAGCAGATGACATCCAAGGTCCCTTCCAACTCTGTTATTCTATGAAACTCTCTGTCAGAGAAAATGGAGCTTGGGAACCTCGCGGGCGAGTCCTTTGCTGTTTTCAGGGCAGCCCCGCAGGCCAGATCTAGCCCATCTTGCGGGCCAGATTCAGGCCCTGGGCCTTGAGTTTGATACCCCTGGAATAGAGAAATGCTCAGCCCTGAAGAGCAGTGGTAACAGAGTGGTATATATACAAAAAGGAATGTAAGAGGACACCCATGAACGAAAAGGAGGAAGAAAAAAAGACAGACACTTATCCAAGGAATTTGTGATGTCATGGAATCTCTGACTGTAATAAAGTTAAGGCAGTGGAACCACTAGGATTGTAATCCTATCCTATTTGTTTGCAGAAACATTCATGCATCTTTCACATTCCATGCAGCGTTTTAATCTGACTAGCAGTACATGCATGAAGGGTTAGCCACACAGTTATTATACTGGAAATTAAGGGTGTTTTTTTTAGCAGTTTGGCTACCTCCCTTTTACCTCTCTAAGTTCTTTCAGAAATGAGATATATTAAAACTGACAAACAGAACACACTTGAAATTTTTGTGATTGATAATTCAGGATAACTGTGTGTGTTTAAAACGGATGAAAATATTCCAAAAGTTTGGTCTTGTTTGTCAATGAAACACAAAGCCATCAAGCTTCAGGGGCACAATTCTTTTCTTCTCAACACAATCCACTGGAATGATTCTTTTGGACCTCCTATAGCTTTTAATATAAAAAGCAATAACTATATAATATTACTATGGACTTGTGTATTGTAAATGGTGGCATTATTTTACATTAATTCTATTTTTAGATGAGTGATGGTACTAGAAGTTCATCGCTCTGTTCCTCTGGGCTCCATTTTATCCATCAGCTTATTTAACACATATATAATAACAGCTGAGAACAGGACAAAAGTTGTCCCTAAAATTGCAAATTACTCAATTCAAGCTTTCATTTTCATCCAGCCCAAATGAACCAACAGGTATTTGGAACCAGTCCTCCAGCATAGAACTAGAGTGAATGACTATTAATTCACTGAAGAATGTTCCTGCCATTTGGCTTAAATGCCCAGATCGGAGTCCAGCTTGTGGTGAAGGACAGGCTGCACTGTAGCAAATCCGCTGCAAAAGTTAGTGGTGCCCTTGAATCTGCTACAGCTACTGGATATGTTAATGTCCTCTATGATAAAGTACTTTTTTATCAGTTGACATGCCAACAGTGAGCCCCATCTAGAAAAGGAAAAGCTGGGTTAAGGCTATCATGAGGTGTAATAATTACTGCAATGTGCTGGAGGTAAAAATACTTTTGGAGACTGGGAAGGATTTTGAGTTACTTCAAACCAAAGCCATCAAGCACTGCTTTTTGCCAGATGCACTGGGTTTCAGCCCGGTTCTGGGTCCAGTTCAAAGTGCTATGTTGAATTTTGCACCATCTAAATGAAATTCCTGCCATATACATTTGCTAATCAAGTCGCTTCTTTACTGTGTTCCATGATTATAGAATATTCTTCCAAGAGACATAGTAAGAAACTTTTACTCCAAAGCACAAGAGGACAAGAAGCAATGGAGGGAAACTAATCAAAGAAACAAGCAAGCTAGAACTAAGGAGAAATTTCCTGACAGTGAGAACAACGGATCAATGGAACAACTTGGCTCCAGAAGCTGTGAATGCTGCAACACTGGAGGTTTTTAAAAAGATATTGGATAACCATTTGTCTGAAGTGGTGTAGGGTTTCCTGCCTAGGCAGGAGGTTGGACTAGAAGATCTCCAAGGTCCCTTCCAACTCTATTATTCTATTCTATTCTACTGAACTGAATTATAATTTGCTAGTTTTTCACATTAAGCTTTGTGGGTTCATATAGTACTGCCAAGCCAAAACTAAATAATTTGCATTATGGCTTAATTCAATGTATAAGCTGGCTCCTATGTTAAACTTTCATATAAAAGTATGGGTGCTCCATCACTGGAGGCTTTTAAGAAGAGATTGGATAAGCCATTTGTTCAGAATGGTATAGGGTGCACTGCTTGTGCAAGGGGTTGGACTAGAAAACTTCTGAAGTCCCTTCCCACTCTGTTCTGTTCTGTTCTGTTCAGGCTAGAGTGCAGTATGTATTCTTGTCTAAATCACTAAAGGCAGGGAAAAGCTGTTAAATA
The DNA here is from genome assembly GCA_033807585.1 of Hydrophis major. Taxonomy (NCBI): domain Eukaryota; kingdom Metazoa; phylum Chordata; class Lepidosauria; order Squamata; family Elapidae; genus Hydrophis; species Hydrophis major. The sequence goes on along the minus strand of CM066337.1, from coordinate 20,406,284 downwards.
TAAACTCTGCCTTCTTATCACATTTAATCTCTGCAGAGTATCCATTCAATATGGATATCTAAAGTCTACCGTTTTGTATAGAATATCATAAGCCATTTTTGCTATAGAGTTTTAACTGAATGTATAGTTTAGGCAATGTCCAACTTCCAAATGACTCTGGGTGGTGCACAATAAAGTTAAGGGAACAGAAAATACTGTACAATAATCACAAAAAGAATGAAAAAACAAGAACAATGGCAACCCTGGCTAAAACATAGTCGCAAATAACATTACAGGAGTTCATACCACCCTAACCAAACAGAAGGATTTCTGAAATATCATCAAGGTGCGTTGATATCTTGAAAGCCACATGGCTATCAAGAACCTCAATCTAGAAGGCTTCCAAAAAGTTGGTGATCCATACTTGGAACCCCTTGTTTGGCACATCTCTATAATTCATGTATTTTGCTAAAGGGGGAACATTATCTTGCTAATCGTGCTAAGGATATTCAGACTTTTATCACATGCTGTTTGCAGTTCCATTATTTTACAACCAGCATTAACTATTGTTGAATGATTTGGAGGTAACCCAGAACAAATAGCCAGATTAATGTAATCACTGAGTTGGTGGAAAGCGAATTAAATCCTATCAACTGTGCCCTGAGAATGCTATTTTTCATGGGCCTATTTGAAAAACTTGGCTGCTTCACAAGCTGATTTTATTAGAACCGAAAAATACAGCTTGACCTACATGTGTTGTTATCCATTTGTTCGGAGATCAAGCTAGAAGAAATATGTAAAATCTCTTAAGCTTTAATAAGTTCCTTGGAATTCCCACGTGAAGCATGGCAATTAAAATTCTACACATTCTACACCCAGTTTAATAGCAGCAATTTCTCCCCTGTTCTGTACTTTGTATCAGCTGTCATCTCTGAAGTTGTCTAAGTGCAGGTATTAAAAAAAAGCCTCCTAGAATATTTGTTAAAGTCTTAGGTTTTTAAGTACAAACCCATTACAACGGATCCAGCTAACTGAAGGAATTATACAACATATTGGTGGAGGGTTTTTTAGTTAGTTCGCAAGAAAAATAGTTAGCTAAATATAAAACCCAGTGTGGAGGGGACAGAAGCGTAATTAACTACTGGTATAATGCAGATATTGTTCAGGAACAAAATTGGTTCCTTCAAAAAAAAAAAATTATTAAAAGCAGATCTTCCAGAACTATGGACGAGCAAACGTAACACAAGATTATGCCTTTACTTGTGGGTTGGGGAAGGAATTTTGTTCCCAATGTTCTAGCAGAGGACAGAACACTCTTAAAGGCTGACTTTTACTCCTGATGTCATAAGAACCACTTGATCCTCACGATATAGAAATAAGAGAACTTTAAATGTATTGGTTCATTTCAGGAGTAAAGGGAGCTATACCAGGAAGTATTACTACAGTAGTAAGAGCTCGGTGGTGCAGTGGTTAAGAGTGCGGTACTGCAGGCTACTTCTGCTGACTGTCGGCTGCCTGCAATTTGGCAGATCAAATCTCACCAGGCTCAAGGTTGACTCAGTCTTCTGAGGTCGGTAAAATGAGGACCCAGATTGTTGGGGGCCAGAGGCTGACTCTGTAAACTGCTTATAAATCTAAGTGCTATTGCTATTATACTTCTAAGGTGTATTGTACACGTAGTCCTCGGCTTACACCAAATCATTTAGTGACCATTTGAAATTACAACGGCATTGAAAAATGTGACTTATGACCGTTTTTCAGAGTTATGACATGATCAAAATTCAGACATTTGGCAACTGGTTCATATACATGACCCCCTCTTGCGACCTTCTGACAAGCAAAGTCAAGGGGGAAGCCAGATTCACTTAACAACCGGGTTACTAATTGCAGTGATTCACTTAACAACTGTGACAAGAAAGGTTGCAAAATGGGGCAAAACTCACTTATCAAAATGTTTCACTTAACAACAGAAATTTTGGGCTCAATTGGGGCTGTTGAGGACTTTCTGTACTACTAAAGGTAAATAAATTGTTGCTAATTCTGCAATTAATACAAACATAATGCAAAGAATTAAGATAATAATAATCAAAACTTTGGGTTTTTTTTTTCTACGTGTAAAATTTATCTATTCCTCCCCTCAAAAATGTTGAAGCGGATGAGGTTTGGTGTTCTTTGGGGTACCCGTACGCATGCACACAAAAGAGGGATAAGAAAGTGCCCAATAGCTAGAGAAGAAAGAGCTATTAAAACAAAATTTAAAGAAGGTAATATAGCAAAGTGGAATAGTCAGGAAAGAGAAGAGGTAAGGAAAGTTCTGATATAGCACAAAAACCTGTAGAAGTATAACGCAACGTCAGAGCAAAAGAGCCTTCCTGAGCTACGATGGTTTAGTGTTCCTTGAATTCAGACCCAGCAGCCAGTAACAAAGTTAGCATAAAATCCCGGGTTGTAAATCAGCATCAATCCACAGAGCCAACATTCAGCCATTAAACTGGCTTTCCTTTTACTTCTAAACACAGATGGGAAAGGGGAATAGGGTTATTTTCATATCTGCATAGGGTTATACATCAAACTTAGAGGCTTGCAGGGAATGTTTCTTCACAAAGCACTCAGATTACCATGGGCAAAGGCAGTAATCAGACTGTATTCTGCTGGCACACAATACAAATGAAAATCTTCTTTATATGACTAGTAAAACTGGAGAATCCAATTTCTAAACTTTCTCTGAAGAAAGCAAGCACCAGACAGGCAGGCAGGCACTCATTGTCTGGCAATAAGAAACAGCTGATGGTTGCACAAGCTGGCTATGTATTCATGGGGCTTTTATTACTTGGAGTTAAAATGCATAGCCTCATTCTCTTGCCAGGCAAAATGAAGTGGAGTGAGTTTTAAAATGTCTGTAGAGGGCTACATGTGTTCTTTGAGGCTTAAATCTAAAGCTGTGATAAATGGGAGATAGTCAGAGGGAAAAAAACACCAAGAGGTTTTTCCCCCCCAAAGGGGCACAAGGGAATCGCTATTCAAAACGTAAAATGTAAAGCAAAAAATATTTACACAAAATGTTGTAATGGTTGCATCTGAAAAGTCCCAGAATACTTTTAAACAATTGGTAAGTTTTTGCTTTTAATTAATTACCTTTTTTTCTTAAAACTACTGTAGCAGCATTCATAATATAAGCATTTTTGAGTAATTTCCTAAGTAAAGCACTGCAAAATACTCCAAATATGCACTATAGGTGAACATTATCATAACGTTAAGACTAAAATAAGTCCCTGGAAGATGTTACAGAATCCATTATAAAAGCCACTAACAAACAATAATAATAAGAATTATTTGCAGCCATAACCTATATCACACCTATTCCCGTCCCCAAATAGTTCAAGGGCAAAATCAGAAATTGACAGGTGTTATTGATGAATTTTTATAGCCATTCAGGAACACAGGAGGGTGAATGCAAAAGAAAACCGAGGCTTGGATACCATCTACACACAAGATTTCCTGAGGCAAATGGGTACCACTCCTTCAACTATCCAAAACAAAACAATTTAATCTATAATTAGACGAGCCGATTTAGTCTCTACCTGAATTTCAACTTCAGGTATAATAGGTCTCTCAGAAGTGCTTTTTTTTCCCAAGAAGTGGTTTCGCAGCTTCTCTGATTCAACCACACCTTGATCCTGGCTGAATTGAGTGTTTCAGACTTGCTCTCCCTCCGGGATATACCGATTTTTTTTTTTATAAAGTAGGCACTTTTAATTAAGCAAAGCAAATTTCATTTACTGTAGGAAGAGATTCATAAGGCAAGGCTTTTATGATGTAAAGAAAGCGTCTAACCTGATGAAGTTGCTTCCAATATTGTACACAGCTTCCCCTTACCTTGCTAACATTAAATCAAAATAGCCAAATAATTCCATATATTGGTGGACTACTCACTCTTTGGTTAGGAGAGGGCACGATTTTATTAAGAAGCGGGCTAAAGGTGTGTCTTGGTATATGAGCTCAGGAGGAGCAGTTGGGCTCTTCAGATTCAGGCAACGGACAATAATGTAAAGAATAGCAGCGACAGCAGCCAATTTAACCCCATCAAACACTGCCGGCAGCTCAGGGGTTTCTATTAAGGAACTCATCTTGCTATCTGAAAAAGAAAACAAAAAAGTTTGGAAAATAGTCCTTTATTAAACTATCAAGTTAAAAAAAAAGCTTTCAAATCTAAGATCACTCAACTCAAGGAAGTTTCATACAGAACAGCTGATCCAATTCAATACCAGAAGCCTGACTACATAAATGAAAAACATCTCTGGATCTGATATCAAAACAGAGGCATTTTGAAGGCAAGAAACTAAGAGACCATGAGTTCTAGTTCTACATTAGATGTGAAAACTGACTTTGGATCAATCACCAGGACACAGTGAGTTCTAGTTCTGCCTTAAAAGCATGAAAGCTGGCTGGGAAACTTTAGATCCATCACTTTCTTTCAGCCCAACTCACACCACAAGGCTGTTATTATGAGAAAAATAGGAAGAGGAAGGAGTATCAGGTATGTTCTCCACCTTGAATTATTTATTAATAAATGAATACATTTCACTGCCACATTTTTAAAGTGTCTTCAATCTAACCGTACTACCCAAAACCTCACATTTCATTCTAGTCTAAGAGTGTGCAAGGTTTTTATTCCAAGAAAAATATTTACTCTGCTTGAAAATCATTATATGCTTCCTTAATGTATTTCAGTCACTTATCTTTGTACCAAGGAAGGAAACCTTATCTCAAAGACAAATCGATTAATTGTCATAAGCCTGGTTGAGAAGTTTAATGGGACATGTTAGATGACCTTGAAGAAGCATGGGAAAGAGATGTTGTCCAGGAAATCAGACAAAGAAAGGGTGGAGCCCCCAGTGGTTTATCGGTCAGACCAACATAGGAAGGACCCGCCCTTTAACTGATCAAGCAGTTGAAAGAGCTGGCAGGAAATTTGTGGCATCAGACGCACAGAGTTCTATTAATGCAGCCTTACAACAAAACAGAATTAGTTCGTCCAGTTTGTACTTCCTCTCTGGTTTAGCTGGGAGGGTTGACATCTATCTTGCAAGCCTGAAAGTACAAACTTCCCACCACTGCTGGATACATTAGGACGGGTCCCCCTTTTAAGTTTCTTTCTTTGATCCTTAAGCCATTGGGGGCTCCTGCCTCTCTTACCTGTTTTCTAGGCAGCATCTCTTTCCCCTTATTTCCCAAAGTCATCCACACATCCACTACAAAAAGGTGCTAAATAAAATACAGGTGATCACTTACAAAAGGTAGGCCTTCAGACATTTTGTAATCCTACCTGATATACGATTCCTGCCCAAATTTTAACCAGAAGGTTATAAGCCAGTATATGAAAGAAGCACAGAGAGAAAATTCCATTACTTCCTGATTTGCCTGGGCTGGTCTCTTTAACAGGAACAATAGCTAGTTAATATATTATAATACTGTAGAAACAATGCATTCCAAGCATACAAAACCCACCTGTGTAGTATGACACTTATTCTTAAAACAGGAAATTCCAGGTGGTCTAAGCAAATATGAAGTCCAATTCAAAGTTAGCCTATAAAACAAAATCAGATTGTATATCATTCTATTGGTAGCAGTAACTCATACAAGAAACAAGTCACAAGAAAACATGCTTAAAACAAGAAAGCATACTTAAAACAAAAGCCATCTGCTACACAATTTTTGGCCTGTTCTGTATAAATCTATTAGATAGAAACCACTTCAACTGCATCTACATCATTACTTGTACATGGGGAAAAACAACGTGCATAAAATTTGTCTTCATATTACTACGAATCAATTTCATGATCATCTGCACAAAAATGAAACAAATGTACAGTCTCTGAGATGTCAATCATCATCGTTTCATTTATCTCCAAACCCGCTAAAGTTGACACCAGGCTGAGATACTAGCTAGGTAGCTAGCTAGATCAACACAGATGTGTGTGTGTGTGTGTGTATGTTGTATGAAGAACCTAGTAATAATCAACAATACTGTTTCCATAATGATCCTGTAAACATATTTATACTAATGGGACAAGCTCATAAATTGCTATTACTGATAACAAGCCAATCATATATATGATGCTTACTTCAAAGTTAAAATGGAACTGAGAAAAGTGACATGACCGTTTTTTACACTCACATATTCACATGATCAAAATTCGGATGCTTGGTAACTGATTCACATTAATGATGGCTGCAGTGTCCTGGGGTCATGTGATCCCCTTTTGCCACCTTCTGACAAGCAAAGGCAATGGGGAAGCCAAATCCTTAATGACTGTGTGACTTAACAACTACAGTGCTTCATTTAGCGACTGTAGCAAGAAAGATTGTAAAACGGGGCAAAATTCACTTAACGAATATCTCACTTAGCAACAGAAACTTGGGACTCAGTTGTAGCAGTAAGTTAAGGACTACTTGTGTTCTGTGGGATTTAGTCGAAATAAAACTTTAACAGGTTTTGCCAAATGTTTCTATATGTATGTTACAGGCTGCGTTTAAAATTCTCCACTTTAAAAGCACTTTACATTTTAACATGGGGAATTTAGACTCATATCCAAAGCACCTAAATTAGGAATCCAATTTTGCGCTTCTTTTAATGCAATGCTATGCAACCATTTGCAATTATTTCCAGGGAGCAGAGGAAGTGCTGCTATTTATTAATCAACTTATTTAAATACATGTGCCTTAGCATTTTGAAAGGCAGAGCCATTTGATCATTTGCAGCAGATTCCATATACAATAATCAAAATTGAGACGTTAAATGCTAAATGATGCTTTAGAGACAGGCTCAAGTCTATTTTTACAACACTCTTTTCAGGCTTATAGGACAGTTCTGAAAGGAAGTGAATTCATTTGTAAAATATTCATTCCTAACATTGCTATATAGCAATGATAGCAATTAGTTCTTCATTTTTGTTATACTTTACATCACAGAAAGTTCAAATGCATTGTGGGCATGTTTTACATATATCTATCTGTGTATGTATATATACAGTGAATGTACAACATATATACAGTTAATGTACAATTTTAATGCAGTAAGTTAGTCAAAGTAAAACAGAAAATATATAAAGCTATCAAACAGCTATAGGGTCTCCTGCTTGAGCAGGGAGTTGGACTAGAAGCCTCCAAGATCTCCCTTCCAACCTATTATTCTATGTTTTAGTAATATGATTTCAAGTTCTCCTTTATATTACTCATTGATTCTTGGCACAAGTTTCTTTTTCTCTTTCAGACTCCCGGTGGCTTAAATTTGTATGAGGCAACTTCTTATTTTTACTACAATTACCGGTACAAGAATTCTGGTAATCTGCCTTACTCATCCCATAACCTCTAAGATGGTCATTTCTTTATTTCATCTGAAAACTGCGAGCAATATCTGTGACAATTACCTTTCCCTTCAATATGCCAATTTTTTCCCTGGAAAGAAGTATATTCATATGCTATCTGTATTTTCAAAAGTACAATAAAAAAAAAATCAAATTTCTGGACCTAGCTTTCTTAGCACAAAGGAAAGACTTCCTTCTGTTAATCATCATGACAAAAGCCAGTCAAACCCTTTACAAATCTGTTGTCTCAATAAAAAAGCTGTAGATATGCTAAAATTTTATACCGTATTGTTAAACTGTCTGAAGAGCAATAAAAGAGAATGCTTTCAGTCATTTCAGATCTGGCCCAAATTCCCCTATCTCATATAAGAAAAATAAACTCCCAATCAAATCTGAGAGATGTTTTTAAAGCAGCATTTTTAGAGAGCCATCGAAGATTTGTTATATGATCAAAGCAAGAAAAAGAGATTCAAACACATGCTTTTTCAACAAAAGTGGATATCCTATACAAGTAATTTATCAAAAAAAAATATACATCATTTTAAATGCAAGAAAGGAATACATTAATTGAAATTGGAGATGCTTCACCAGAAAGTGTCAGAAAACAATGCCTATAGCTGAAATACAGAGTAGACAATATCAAGAAATAGAAAAAAAAGTATCTAACAAAAGATATTGCAATATTTTGTGTTAAAAGCGATTTGGAAGGTTCTGAAAAATAAAATATTTGGCAGTTGAATTATTTTCTGACCTTCCCATAGCCTCTATCTTGGCATCTTAATGCTTATTAAATGCAAGGTAATAAATAGATCGTCTGTGAGAATGTTATGATTATTGTTAGATTAAAAAAAACATTGCCAACTATTTGTTTGAAAAGCCAGGAATCACAAAAGAGTCATTGCAACTCTGTGTCGATTGAATAGGCAAAAGCATGCCCTTGAACTTATTTCTCTATTCTGATAGTGATTCCAAGACATCATGATTCCAGGAATCATGATCAGAAATAAATCAGCATTTATATCAGGACAGCAAACCAAGCTGTACAGCAGCAGTGATATTCAGTGCAAGACGCCAGAGGAATTTGCTTACCCAATCCAACAGAACTATTAAATTGCTAACACAATTAACTGCAGAGGAGAACCAAAGTGTTTTTGTACCTGCAGGCAAGATGTATATAGTCTAGGCCTCCTCACATTGGACTAACACACTTTATAAGCGATTGTGTAATTTTTTTCCTGGCAAAGTACTTAAATAACATTAAATAAGCCAAATAAATAGCGAAGACCCATAAAAATCCATTAAAGAATAGGCTGCACACAGCTCAGCTACGTGGGATGGGAGAGGTACATATGACGTAAGAATTAAAAGCTAAAATAACTACTCATTAAAGTGTCAAGTATGGTTGAAAAGGGAATAACTGTCAAAGTATTCCTGAAGCAAAAAACAATTTGGGTGAAACCACTTTTGAACTTTGGAACAGGGCCAAAAAAAGAGGGTAGGGACGCATTATTCTCTCTCCCGCCCCTAGTCTTAACTCAAGAAATAATAGGAAACATGCAGTGCAGGAACCATTAACAAAGACAAAGTTGGAAGTCTTTCAAAGGACATCAAACTCCATCTTTGCTCATGCAGATAACTTACTACTGCAGATTATTTTGAAGTTGCAACATTATTATATTTTTATCCTATCTATTCATCTATCTAGGCAATGTACATACTTAATAGCTCTTTCTGGTGCCTCTTATTTTCTCTACAACACCATCACTGTGAAGTCACACAGCCAGCTTTCAAGACTAAGGCGGGGACTCTGATCCAGACTCTTGATTTCTAGGCCAGCAGCTTAATCACAATGCCAAACTGGCTCTAACATCTCTACAAGGCACACTTCCAGCTTCCATTTAAAAATCTACTTGTATTTTTTTTTTTAAAAAAAAAACACAATCTTTACAGACTACACAATTTGCCTACCTAGCATCTAATTTAATTTTAATCCAACTGGTTTGTGAAGTATCATCTAGAACTGAGAACACCCCTTGTTCTATCTACTCTGCAAAATAGGTATTTCATTTAAAACTTTCTACAGTAGTTTTGTATTTTCCTTTTATTGTCTCTTTTCTATATAGTGGAAAGACCAGGAGGGGGAAAAGAGAAAGGATGAGCGTAATGCCATCTATAAAACCATGCCAGAGTAAAGTGAGCCACAGCACACAAACCTCTCAAAGCAAGCTACTAGTATTCTAATGTGAACAGCTTTATAAAGTGACAAACAAGAGGATAAGGAGGGGGAAAGAGTACAATCAGAAAACACTGCCCTGGAAGAGGAAAAAGTGGGAAGTGAAAATATGGCTTTTCATAATGGATATTGGAGCCCCTGTAGATTGTTCATGTATGGGATTAAAGTGATCATCCAAAATCAATTAAACCTCAAAGAAACTTGGAATTCCCATAAGAAAAGACATTCAGGAAGATGTAGATCCCGGATTAGAAGGGTCTTCAGTTGATCCAGGAGAGCTCTTGGTCCACCTTCCTTAAAACCTTCTGAGATAGCCTGAGATTTCATCTCCTGCTAGTCCTAAGCAACTGACCTACCTATTCCCTCCCCCTTAAGATGTTGTGATTATTGATCCTTCAAGCAGGCTGACTCTCAAGTGCATTGAGACGCTCAACCCAAGTATGACTTTTGCACATTATTACATTGTATATTATTATTTCAAGTTTTTATCTTTTTTATAGCCTATAAAAATTCCAATTTCAAATGGATCAAGCAGGTTTTCTGGGTGTACAAATATTTTTAGACTATAAATCATATACCATATTAACTGGAATATTATTAAACTGTGTTGTTTTTGATTACCAGCAACCCTGTAGATTCCCCCCCCCCCCCATAATTGTATCAGTTATACCATTCAAAATTTTGGAAAAGATCTTTTTTAAAAAAAAGATCTATAAATAATATACCATATTAAATGGCATATTATTAAACCAAGTTGTTTTTGATTACCAGCAACCCTGTAGATTTCTCTGTCCCCAATAATTATATCAGTTATACCAAAATTTTGGAAGAGACCCTTTAAAAAAAAACACACACACACACATTATGTCTCCCTTATGGACACATTTAGAAAAAATCCCTAAATTAAAGTACCCTTGAAATAAAATAGAGGGTGGGTGGTGGGTGGGAGGCAGGTTTGGAGAGTGGATTAAAAAAAAGCCAGGTAGTCTCTCCCCCCTCCCCCGGAATAAAGTGAGTGAAGGGACCAAATCCCCCACTCCCCAGTTCCATTTCACACGTGACGTGTCCTTCACGGGTCAGTTACATTCCCCCTCTCTCTCCTCTCCCCCCAACCTACCTCACAGGGTTGTCGTGAAGGTAAAATCAGCCGCCTCCCCCCTCCCTCATGGAGGTGCCTAGAGCTCTCCGAGCAAGCAGTGTCTTCCTCCTCCTCCCCAACCCAAAGCAAATGGAAGAGAGAAAACTGCAGGCAGGGAGATGTCAAGGCAAGGCATCCCAACCGGCTGGCTGAGGCATGCTGGGAGTTGTAGTCCAGCCCCTCTGGAGGAACGCCAGAGAAAAAGAGCGAAGGGATAATTGCAGCCGCATCCACGGGAGTCGAAATGGAGGGGGGGGCTCGAGGATGTGGGGGGCACCTCCGGATCTCGAGCCGGCGGACGGATGGGCACCCGCCCTACCTCGCGGCTCCTCTTTTGGCCTCACCTGTGCGGTCCCGACGCCGGCGGTCCCGCCGATTCCCGGCCAGATAACGACTCCCATCAAGACGTTTCCCCCCTCCCTTCAGGTACGACCTTTCACACACCTCACGCCGCCGCTGCCGGCCGCCGCCGCCGCCGCCGCCGGAGGCTCCTCCCACTCGCGGGCCGCCGCCTTGGTTACTCCATTGGCGGCGGCGCCTGCCACTCTCCGCTTCCAAGCGACACGGGATTGGCTCCCGGATGCTGGTTGCGACGAATATTTTTTTAAAAAAATTGGGTGAAGGAGGCGCGGGGAAAGAAGGCGGACTTTCCAAGCCGCGAGGGGCGGTGCTGCTCGCTGCCCCGCCCCGCCCCTCTGGGAGAAGAGGCGAGCGAGCTATTGGGTCCTTGTGACGCAATTGGTGGAGCGGGAGTGACGGCGGGGAGGGGAAGGAGGAGGCGGGGTTTGAGGAGGAAACTGAGGCGGGGCTACGTCATGTCCACCGAAGACGGTGCCTCAACTCGCTGCTTCTGGTTGCCATTTTGAGTTTACCATCTGGGTGAAGCAACAAAGGCTTGTTCCGTGTAGAAGCACTCTGCTTAGATCAAAATCCAGTTTATTCCCCCAAAAAGTTTGGTTATTTGGGTAGCAGCAAACTTAATCCAAGTATTTGCTAGTTGCTCCATTTGCTGCCATTCCAATACATCTTTGTATGAAATGACCTGGCAGAAAAGCAAGGTTTTACACTTAGGCAGGAAAAATCAAAGGGAGAAGGACAGGTTAGAAAAGGGTCTTCAAACTTGGCAAGCTAGGCCCAGCTGGGTCAGCGTGCTTCTCTGTTGCCCATGAGCCTGGGGAACCTGCAGCTCAAAGCCGCCGCTAGCCACAGCACCATGTACTCCAGGAACAAGTGGAAAAAGCTCTGGCGGGAGGAGAAAGAAGGTTTGTTGAAGATGACATTGGAAGAGAGACGTAAAGAATATTTACGGGATTATGTACCCTTGAAAGATATTCCAACATGGAAGGAAGAAATGAAAAATTTCTTGATGCAGAAAAGTCTTAGTGAAAAAGTCTCCATATACAGAGGCGATATCACAGTGCTTGAGATTGATGCCATAGTTAATGCTGCGAATTCAAGTCTTCTTGGAGGAGGTGGTATGGATGGATTTATACACAGAGCTGCTGGTTCTCGTCTAGTTGCTGAATGCCGCAGTCTGAGTGACTGTGAAACTGGACAAGCCAAAATCACGTGTGGTTGTGACCTACCAGCAAAATATGTCATTCACACTGTGGGCCCTATAGCTCAAGGACATATTAGTAATATCCATAAAGAAGATCTGGCAAATTGCTATAAAACCTCCTTGAAACTGGCAAAAGAGAAACTCATCAGATCAATTGCTTTTCCATGTATCTCAACAGGCGTTTTATGGTTTTCCAAATGAGCCAGCTGCAGTCATTGCACTTACCATAGTCAAGGAGTGGTTAAGCAAGAATGAGAATGAGAAAATAATCTTCTCAGTGAATTTGCACAATCAATAGATGGCCCCAAAGCTTTATCAATGTGTGAACCTACTATGGCCTCCTCATGATGTATCTTGTAAAATTAACATAATTATTTTATCTTCATGATATGTTTGTTTATTGCCCTGCTTAATAAATCAATTCAGTCTTAACTAAAAAACAACTTGGCAAGCTTAAGACTTGTGGAGTTCCAGACATTGAATTCCAGACATCATTTATCCTATCTATATCCTATCTATCATCTGTCTCTCTAATCAATATCTATAGCTATCTGTAATCATCTATATCAAGGGTCTTTGTGCTGTCCCAGCCAGTCTGGGAATTGGATAATTACTTAGGAATTATGAGCTGTCCCCTTAAGGGAATGCATCCTGGGAAATGTAGTTCATGTCACATGGCCACATCTCTAATCCCGATTGGTCACTAATTTGACTCTTGATGGGTTGGGGGGAGTTTCCCTCACTTTTGCTTGAACTCCCTAACTCATGGGAGCTGCTTTCTATCGCTACGAGATGGGTTAGGAGATAACCATCTTTTACTACAAGGCAGATATACAAAGGATTGGTCATTAAAGAAGAACTTCATCACAAACGTGAATTATGAGGATACCCGATGAACCAATAAATGTAATTTGTTATGGATGTCTTGTTGAGTTATCTATCTGCATCTGTACAGCATTTGCATAACAAGGAGAGTCAGATATTTCCCAGCTCTCAAAGGAAAACCAAACCTCTGTCTTTAAACCTTCTACAAATCCAATGAGAGACTCTGAGAAATCATGCCTGTATGTTTGTTGGTAAAACAAAGCTGATCTTCCTCTGCTCCTCTGACAAAGCAATAAAAAGGCCACAGTTGTAAACATTCCTCTGGCCAGAGCCGTCTCCACAGCAATGGGCACATTCCTTCCCCCTGAAGAGAGACACTTAATCTAGCAATGATTTAAACAAAGTCAGCATCTTGCCTTTTGCTATGATTTCTTTTTACAAACTCTCTCAAGATTGACCAGAGTGTTTATCCATTGATGACCCCTTTTTGCAATTCTTGTGGACAATTTAATCAATTTAATTCAAATGTTCCAAGATAAACTGCAACCTAACAGACTCAAGTAAAGCAGCCTACATCCCTATCTGGTGGTCAAGAAGAAATTTACAATGAAGTTAAATAATTCTTCCTATTTTTTCCTTTTTTTCAAGAGTAGGCAGGAAATTCTCCCCCCTTTTTTTTCTTCCACAAAGTGAGACCTAAGCAACGCAGCCCACATCTACATCTGGGGCTCAAGGAGAAATTTCCTAAACTGATTTTTTTTTACACAGTTTCTCAAATATTGACCAGAGTGTTTCTCCAATGATAACCCCTTTTTTGCAACTATTGCACACCATTTAATCATCTTAATTCAAACATCCTAAGAGTAACTGCAACCTAACATGGGTGTAGCAACAGCATCTTCCAGACCCTCTGCTGCTACCTTGTGAAGCAAGCAACAATTATAGACATTTCTGCGTTCAGTCCTCAATCTTCAGACTTTGTGACTCAACCTCTAGTGCCCCCTTCTGTTACAAGCTCACAACGCACTCTAGAAGCAGCCATATTGTGTGTTGTGTTAGCATTGCCCAGACTCTGCAGTGCCACCTACATGCTCAAGTATTAAATCCAGCAGCAATTCTACTTTCTGCTACTTGCTTGCAGCACCCCCAGTACAAAAAAGGGAATTACATGGAAAACCACTGAAATTTTCCAAATTTCTCCCTTTACCAATTTGAAGCATGGCAACTTCATCAGCCATGACAGATGTCTCTGATGTACCAGAAGACCCAATTCCTCCACCCACCCTTGTTGTAAACATGGAGCCTGATTCCCAAAACCCAGTTTTAGATGTCCAACTCTCTGGAGAAGCTGCGATACATCAGAAGGCCTACAACCTCAAACAGCATAGGAAGCTTACCTCATCCACGGTGACACGCTTCAGAGAGGATTGGGAAAGGCAGTATCACCATCATGCAGATGCATGGATGGAGCTGGTCAAGATCTGTGACACCCCCAAAAGCAAGTTGCCCCTCGAGAGCCTCTTCCTGATGCAGAAGGAACACCTTGCATGATGGAGAGAGTGAAAATAAGCTTAAATGTATACAATCGAACCTGGAAGACCCAGAGTTCCAAGAACACATTCATTGCTTCAAGGAGGCAAACAAAGAACGTGAAGACAGCATTCAGGAAGGCAGAAACTCCCTCCAGGCCATGCTCTTTGTTGCGCTACAGAAAGAGCAAATACCTAGGGAGAAGACCACATCCGACAGAGATCTTAAATCACAAGCAGCTTTTTCCCACCACTCAAAGAAAGTCTTCTCCCTCCATCCCAAACCTGCTAGATCACAAGCAGCTTCCAGTGTCTTGCACCAATCCTCTGCTGCCGGCTCTCACCATCTTTCTAGAGCATCCTCCCATCACAGTGGCGCATCTAAGGCCTCCAAAGCAGCAAGTTATACTGAAAGAGCTGTAGAAGCCCAAGTTGAAGCTGCAGCAGCAGAGGCAGATTTATGTATTATGACAGAGGTGATACGGCAGAAAGCAGAAATGGCCAAACAACAAGCAGAAATGGCCAAAACTCAGGCCCAAGTCAGGTTACTCAAATGACAGAGATGGCAGTGAAAACAGCACGGGCCGCAGCATGGCAGAAGGCAGCCAATGCTGCCTCCCTCAACTTCGACCTCAAAGACTTGGGAGAAGAGAGCCAAAATACACAGGTCAAGGCCTACATGGATGAGCAGCACTCGCTTCTAAACGAGCAGATGGAACCGCCTCAGTTACCTAGCAGTCTCCCACAACCAGGGAAGCACGGATGAATCTCAACCACAGACTTTACGCATCTGACATTGTACGACCTAAAGTACGAGATTCACTTCCTACCAATAGCAAACCTTCTCCAACTGATGTTGTATGTACTAAGGTCTGAGATTCTCTTCCCAGCACCAGCAACCCTAGTGCAATGTCTCAGACCCTGCTGGCTGAGCAACTTAGCCCACCAGTGCTTACAACAACTTCTCGACGAGTTGACACGCCTTCAACGACAACTGCCACACTCAATCTACAGGCAACAGCATTCCTGCCACAACCACAATACCAGTCCGGCTCCCAGGCAATACAAGGTAACTACCCAGCCTACACATCAGTGTGACGCTCGACCATCGTCCCCAGTATGGGAGAAGGACATCTTCCATAAGTACTAGGAGGAAGACTACAACCCGTTGTTGACTTAAAACCTGAACCCAACCTACGAGAATCCAGGGGGAGAACCCTCTATGTCAATACCTCCCCCCAACTCAGCAAACTTGGCTGTACAGAGTGGAAAGCTAAATTTGCACGCCAACGGAATTTGCAGATACTCTGACAAACCAGGCAGCGAGTATCTAGTATGGAAGAAACTCTTCTTGTGCCTCGCCTTGATGAAATAATCGGAGACTTGATAGCGTGGTTAGGACCACAGTCTGCCGACATACCGAGGGCACTTTTGGCATCCCACTTAGATGACCCAGCCAGTGCCCTACGGTTATCATGGTAAAGGCTTGATGAACTATATGGCGCTTCCAAGGATGTAGAAGCAACACTCATGGATAGCCTCAACAGTTTTCCTAAAATTCCTATCGACAAGCCTCACCAAATCATATACCTCGCTAACATACTTGTGCAGCTGAGAATGGCACAACAGGATCCCAACTTACTGGCATTCGCCTATCTCGATCACATCGACACACAGAACAAAATTGTTCGAAAACTTCTGCGGGTGCTAATTGAAAAGTGGCTCCAGTTGACTGACACCTTCATGGCCAAGGATCGCCACCGCTTTGTACTCTTTACACTTCTTGAAGAATTTGTGTCACACCAGGCGACAGTGTACAACACACACCGGGCCCATGGACTCAGAGCTGTTAGTCCTTCTAATGACAGAAGCTACAACAGCAACCATATATCGCCCTCAGGCCCTATGCACACTACCAGGGAAAGACCCTTCATGGCTGTCCATAAGACTGAGGTATGTTCCTCAACCATAAAGAGTTCACCTGCTACCTCATCCCATCCACCCCAATTTAGATCTCCCATTACAAGGAGAAACCAGTTTTGTCCCATGCACCACACTTGTCACTCGCTGAATAGCTGCACTGGGTTTGCAGTGAAATCACTGACCCAACGAAAAGTGTTGCTAAGGGAATACCACTACTGCTACAAGTGTTGCGAATCTAAACACCCGTCCAAGTACTGCACAGCCAAGGTGTGATTCGACTTATGCCATAGTGACCAGCACCCGACTGCGCTGCATCCAGACTCCAAGCCGCCACTGCAGATATCTTGTAGCCCTCCTTTGGACAAGGAGCCTCAACGTAAAACAGAAGCACACAGGGCTCCTCAGCAGACTGCCAAACAGCAACCAAAACCAAGGATGAGTGTCAACTGCACAGCACTGCACGCCAACTTTGAATTATGAAGCTGTCCCCTTAAGGGAATGCATCCTGGGAAATGTAGTTCATGTCATGTGGCCACATCTCTAATCCCAATTGGTCACTAATTTGACCCTCGATGGATTGGGGGGAGTTTCCCTCATTTTTGCCTGAACTCCCTAACTAATGGGAGCTGCTTTCTATCGCTACGAGATGGGTTAGGAGTTAACCATCTTTTACTACAAGGCAGATATACAAAGGATTGGTCATTAAAGAAGAACTTCATCACAAACATGAGTTATGAGGATACCTGATGAACCAATAAATGTAATTTGTTATGGACGTCTTGTTGAGTTATCTATCTGCATCTGTACAGCTTCAAATCCACCTCTGTGCAGAAGACAGAAAAGTCTTCAAACTTGGTAAGTTTAAGACTTGTGGACTTCAACTCCCAGAATTCCTGAGATAACTGGAGGAGGAATTCTGGGAGTTGAAGTGCACAAGTCTTAAAGTTGTCAAATTTGAAGACCCCTGAGTTAGGGGAAACCTGGCTCAAAAACAGTAGCTGTGAGAAAGTCCTAGTGGACGATCACTTAAAACATGAGCCAGCCATGTGCGGCGCCATCCAAAAAAGCTAATACAATCCTGGATTGGCACAGAATCAAAATCACACAAAATATTAGTACCGCTTTATAAAGCCTTAGAAAGGCCACACCTGGAATATTCCATCCCGTTTTGATTACCACTTTGCAAAAAAAAAAAAAGGTGTTGAGACTTGGGAAAAAAAGTGCAAAGAAGAGCAACTTAAGATGATTAAAAATCCTGAAGACAAAAACATACGAAGAACAGTTTGCAGGATTTGGGTGTCTAGAGAAAAGAAGGACGGGGTGACAGGATTGCAGTATTTCAGTACTTGAGGGGCTGCCACAAAGAAGTTTATTTTCCAGATTTACTTAGCATGTTATTAACAGCTGCAGTGATTCACTTAACAACGGTGGCAAGAAAGGTTGGAAAATGGGGCAAAATTCACAACTGTCTCACTTAGCAACAAATTTTGGGCTCAATTGTGGTTGGAAGTTAAGGACTACCTGAACTTTTCCAATTGCTTGTCTAAAGTATCTGGAGGAAG
The DNA here is from genome assembly GCA_033807585.1 of Hydrophis major. Taxonomy (NCBI): domain Eukaryota; kingdom Metazoa; phylum Chordata; class Lepidosauria; order Squamata; family Elapidae; genus Hydrophis; species Hydrophis major. Next base: position 20,388,167 of record CM066337.1, on the reverse strand, counting down.
TTCCACCAATTCTTCATTAACATCATATGATTCATCACGTTTGTTTCTTTAAAGATGCTACACCTGTTTCTTCCCTTACACAGGACATGCTTTTAAGTTCGTGTTGACAACTGACTGGCATTTTTCTTTGTATACAAAGCCATTCTGAATGTTAAGAATGGATCCTACAGGAATGTGCCGCATCTTTGAAATTACCCATTACAGGATGAAGATCTCTGCCTCATGCAGAACCTAGTAGAACAGAATGTGGATAAGGTTCAAAAGTAACTTTTGCTAGTTGAGTCAGCATAGAAATACTAGTGAATTTCGTCATATTCTGGATTTGCATATTTCAAAACAAAATAACACTTGGCTATGTTAAATATTGTACGGCTGCTCGTTGCCTGGCTGATCTGGTTAAGTGTGTGGTGTGACTGCACTGCTATGGTATAAGCTCCAAAAATAAAGAAGGTATTAAGAGGAACAGTATATTCTCTGAAATTAAATAATTCCCCACAAAATGGGAGGAATTTTTTGGGGAGAGGGAGACTTGGGTGTAGAATGGTGACAGTTCCTTGTGCACTAGGAATACAATTCATAACCCTGGTGATAAATTAATTATGAATTGTAATTCTTATATTGGTTTGTTCATCACATTTTTTACTGTAAGAGAGGTCCATTTGGATTCTGCTGGATTGCCATGGCATATAATACTTCGTAAAGTAAGTAACTGAATAAAATGCAGAAAAAAGAAAAACAGGCTTCAAATCTATGTGCTTCACATTTGTATATTTCCCCAATTTCTAAATAAATTTCTCCAACCCTTATGTTAATATGAAATATCCCACTACTGTAATCCCTTCTACCTTTGAAATTATCTTCACAAATATATAGCATATGATACATGATGACTTGCATACTTTACCATTAACAAATGGGGGGCGGGAAATCATCATTTAGAAGATGTTTTCAGAAAGCAAAACAAACAGAAACCATTCTTTACCATTATGTGTCTAAAATGTTACATAGATGGTTTAAGTAAATAAACAAAAACTGTCTCCTTGTTTATTCTAAAATATGAAATATACAGATGGCTGCAGAATACATTTAACCAGGTTGCTGAATTAACCCTAGAAAACTGACCTTTCTAGGTTCCCAAACAAAACTGAACCATAAACTAAGCAAGCAGTCTGAGTGTGCATAACAAGGCATAAAAAAACATGACCAAGATTGGCAAATGGATGCTAGTTAAAGCAAGCCAGGTAAATGCAATTATAGGATTGTTGAGCTAATGGTAGTCCTAGTACTGCATGATTTTTTAAGATCCTAGTGAATCCAGTGAAAAGTTTGTGCTTAAGAGGTTAGAGTCTTAATCTACAATATATGTTAGTGAAAGGGAATTTGATGACTTGGTTTGAGTCATACTTTAGTTTTTTTTTTTTTCATCAGCTATTTTGGGAAAAGGGCCTCTTCTTTGCCTTAGAAGAAAATCCATGGCATGTATCAAGAATGTTTGTACTAAATATTTGGTCAGACATTTAAATTGTTTTATTCTCAGATTACCAGAATGGATAGTGCCAACTGTCATGCAAAGAGACTCAAATATTTTTTTCCAACAGCAATAGGCCATTATTAACAACAGTGAATGGTTTTGCCATAAGTAGGAACTAGCAAAGACCTGGATGTTTTCCATTGTTGCAAAGGTGCAGGAAAACAGGGAACAATTTGAAAAGGAAGTTCAGAGTAACGGAGTTGGAAGGGACCTTGGAGGTCTTCTAGTCCAACCCCCTGCTCAAGCAGGAGACTAGTGGTGGGATTCAATTTTTTTTGCTACTGGTTCTGTGAGCGTGGCTTGGTGGGCATGGCAGGGGAAGGATACTGTAAAATCTCCAGTCAGAGATGATATTTGCCAGTTCTCCAGTCCAAACTGTTCTGTACATTCATTAGCATTCTTGAAACCCCGTGCTTTGATTGGCCAAAGCGCGGGGCGATCTGATTGGTTTAGCGAGCCGCGCTGATTGGCCCGCTGAGAATCTCCCGCGATTGGTGGATACGAATTGCGGGAGATTCAAAGTGGTGCCATTGGCCGTGGCCGCTGCGGCTTGAGAATAAAAAGCCGCTGTTTTTCCCTTGGAGCCAGATCGATTCCAGGGACCAATAAAGAGCTGAAACCTAGTCACCGCCTCCTGGTCTTTTTACTGATGGACACGACACTGGCAACGACGATGGGATCCCGATTCTGAACCCCAGCAAGCACATGTCCGACGGAAGCAAGACCGATGAGATGGCCAGCATCGCTCCGCCCGCGCCTTTCAACCCCGCTAGCGAGGACTGGGAATCCTACACGGACAGATTCCGCATGTTCCTCAAATGCAGCGGCATGAAGGACGCCACCGGGCTGAAGAAACGAGCCGTCTTCCTGACACACTGCAGGCCTGCAGTGTTCAAGATGGCGAAAGCCCTAGCGAAACCCGCTGACGTCACCGGGATGGACTGGGCCGACCTCGAACCCTTACTCCGAAAACACTACACTCCCGCCGTGCCCACCCTCATCAGACGGCACGAGTTTTATTGGCGGGACCAGAGGTCGGGCGAAAGCCTCAGTGACTTTGTTGCAGAACTGCAGAACCTAGGAGGACTATGCGGGTTCTCCGACATGGACGAGGCCCTACGGGACCGAGTCGTGCTCGGGCTTCGGGACCCAGTCCTACAGAGTCAGCTGATGGCCAAAGGCGACATCGCCCTCACCGATGCCATCGCTGAAGCCACTGCAGCCGAGGTCACCAGGCAGTCAGCAAACCGCATGCGGAGACTGGACGCCGGGGACCGCACAGCAAACAACAACCCTGGACGGGCGACCGAGGCCCAACCGGAAGCAAGTCACCGCGAAACTACCACCCACCATGGCGAATTCCACTCCACCTCTGACGCTTCGGACGAGGAGGAGGAAATCCACTGGCTCCAGGCAGGACGCGACCAGCGCAGTCGGCAGGGTCGTAAGTCGGGGACCGCGTGTGCCGGTTGCGGAGGCAACCACCCTAGATCCGAGTGCCGGTTCTTTGATGCAGTCTGCCAGCACTGTGACAAAAAGGGTCACATCACCCGCGTATGCCGATTGAAGAAAGCCTACAGCCCCAGACGGCGGGACCACAGCGAGCGGAGATGGGACAGCACACCCCCCAGAACCAGAGATTGCCCCAGCCGACAGCCGTTAGGACCAGAGTGGGTGAGGCTGACAAGGTGGCGAGACCCGGTGGAAGGAGGAAACCCATTAGACGGTCATCATCGGCCACGCATCAACCACCGATGCCCGAAAATTCTACATGGAGGTAGGCATCGAAGACGAGCCATGCAAGATGGAGGTGGACTCCGGGTCCTACCTCTCCATGGTCGCCTGGCAAGAAATCAAACGCTTGGTGCCTACCATCCAAAAGAAGGGAGGTGCTAACCAAATTCAAGGAAACCAGGCTAAAGGTGAAGAGGGAAAAGTGCCAACTTTACACAGAGCGGGTCGAATTCCTGGGGTACCTCCTAGACCAGCACGGCATCCACCCAACCGAAACCAAAATTAAAGCCATCAAAAAGGCCCCCACACCCAGGTCTAAAACGGAACTGCAGGCATTTCTGGGACTACTTAATTTTTACAATGTTTTCCTGCCCCAAAAGGTGACCGCGGCGGAGCCTTTGCATTGGCTCTTGGACAAGGCGGCTACCTGGACTTGGGGGAAACGCGAGGAAGCCGCCTTCAGGAAAACCAAGGACCTGCTCACTTCGGATGCCGTCCTTATCCAATACAACGAGACCCTACCGCTAGCAGTCACATGCGATGCATCACCTTTTGGCGTCAGCGCCGTCCTCAGCGGAAAAGAAGCACCCATCACCTTCTTTTCAAGGACCCTCACCAAACCAGAAAGAAACTACAGTCAGCTGGACAAAGAGGCCCTGGCTATCGTCGCCACAGTGAAGAGGTTCCACGAGTACCTCTACGGCCGGACGTTCACCATTATCACCGACCACAAGCCGCTGCTGGGAATCCTCGCAGGGAACAGGGCCACCCCGAACATTCTATCTCCTAGAATGACAAGGTGGTCCGAATTCCTTGCCGCCTACAGCTACCGGCTCACACATTGACCCGGTAAGACGATCACACATGCAGACGCTTTGAGCCGCTCACTGCTACCCAAGCTAGACACCGACCCAGCACCCACGACGACCACCCTCAGCATAGAGACTCTGCCTGATCTACCCATAACCCCGTCAGACATTGCCTGAGAAACTAATAAACGACAAACGTCTGGTGCGGGTGTTACATTGGGTAGAGAAAGGGTGGCCGGAAAAGGACAACGACGAGACATTCAAAACATTCCGGAACCGGCAAACAGAACTCTCACTACAAAAAGGGTGTGTACTGTGGGGGGATAGGGTGGTTATCCCGGAAAAACTGCAAAGGAAGGTACTGGAGTTGTTACACGAGGGGCACCCGGGCATAGTTAGAACAAAAGCCCTGGCCAGGAGTTATGCTTGGTGGCCAGGGATGGATAAACAAATCGAGGCTTGGATGGCAAGGTGTCAACGCTGCCAAGAAACCAGACCAAGCCCGCCCACGGCACCGATGCTAGAATGGGAAACCCCCAGGGGACCTTGGTCTAGGATCCACATAGACTTCACCGGGGCCACAAAGGGACATACATTCCTAATAACCATAGACGCTTACTCCAACTGGTTGGAGGTAAGCAACATGAAAACCACCACCACAGAGGCCGTGATCAAGGAACTTTGCAAACTCTTTGCAACACACGGCCTCCCAGATGTCATCGTGTCGGACAATGGGCCTCAATTCACCTCACTGGAATTTGAAAAATTCCTAGCGGAACCGGGCATACAACACGCACTGAAAGCCCCAGCACATCCAGCGGCGAACGGAAGGGCGGAACGGATGGTTCAATTCACGAAAAAAACCATCCAGAAAATAGACCACGGGGAGATCCAAGACAAAATAAATAAAATGCTTTTCATACAACACATAACCCCGAACACGACAACAAACAAAAGCCTGGCAGAGCTACTAATGGGGAGGAAAATAAGGTCCCCACTCGATAGACTGCACCCCACATACAACCCGGAAAACCCCCCAAACTCCTCCAGCAAGCACAGATCCTTTGCACCAGGCAACGCCATCTATGCAAAGAACCTAACCGGAGACCCACTATGGGTACCAGCAACCATAACCCAACTGACAGGTCCCCGCTCGTACCGGCTACAAACAACCGACGGACGAGCATGGAAACGCCACATCGATTAATTAAGATCGAGGACAGCCACAAGAAATACAACCGACATGCAACCAGACATAACCAATCCCCTTAACACAAACCAAGAGGGGAGGGAATACCCCGGAAACCAAATCCCAGAAGAAAGGAACCAGCCATACTCACCAGCAAGCAGCCAGCTCGGAACCTCACCAGGAAGAAGCAGCCAGGCCAGCTCGACCAGCCCGGAAAGACCAGGCGGGAGTGGCGAAAACCACAGCTCAACCAGCCCGGGTAGACCGGGAGGGAGCTGCAACGAACGGCCCGGCAAGACATACTAGGCGGTTCCACCGACGAGTCCGAGAGACACAGAAAACCCGACCGAACCGGCCGGGAGCCAACCCACGACTGACCTGTGCAGGTCCGGTAGGCAAGTACGGAGCCCCGCCTAGCTACGGGACTACGTTACGTAGGACCAAACCAAGAGGGGAGGGGTGTTCTGTACATTCATTAGCATTCTTGAAACCCCGTGCTTTGATTGGCCAAAGCGCGGGGCGATCTGATTGGTTTAGCGATCTGATTGGCCCGCTGAGAATCTCCCGCGATTGGTGGATACGAATTGCGGGAGATTCAAAGTGGTGCCATTGGCTGCGGCCGCCGCGGCTTGAGAATAAAAAGCCGCTGTTTTTCCCTTGGAGCCAGATCGGTTCTGGGGACCAATAAAGAGCTGAAACCTAGTCACCGCCTCCTGGTCTCTTTACCGACGGACACGACACAAACTACTCAAAATTTCTGCTACCGGTTCTCCAGAACTGGTCAGAACTTGCTGAATACCACCTCTGCAGAAGACCCTATAGATTTTTGCAGCTCAGATAGAATATCCTTAACTTTAAAGGCTTGAAAGAAATAATTTTTGAGCTGAAAGTGAATGCAGAAACATAAATGTTTCATTTATTTTTTTCATTTTAACAATGTATATCTGAAATTCCTTCTTTAGAATACCGTAGAAGATGAGGAAATGCATTACTAATTAAATGTTTAGCATTTTTATTGTGTTTTTTTAACATTAGGAATATTGTTTTCATGTTCAGTATATGTTCTCCAGGAAGACACTAAATATTTAAAAAATATTCCTGCTTACCTAGACTTGGAATGAATAAAAGAAAAGGCTACACTGCATTTTTCTGTCTTTTTTCTATTCATGCTCAAAGGTGGCACTCATTGACTCAACAATTCAGCATGTATGTGTATCTTGGACTCACATCTCATTGCAGAGTGGAGTTGAGTCATATGTTCCAACTCACTGTCTCCTGATAAAACTATAATAAGGCTACATGCTTCCCACTTGCTTGAAGTTAGTCCTGTTGGTTTTAGGGGAAGTGTTCTCTAAATGATTAGAAGGCTAAATGCAAATATTTATTCAGCTTGGCACATCAGTCCAAGCTGCTGCTGGCCCTTGTAGCTTAAGAGCTATCTACAACAAAAAGAAAAAACCCCACAAGCTCACAAACACGAAACCAATCCTGCTTTTAGCTTGCCAAATAGCAAGCTGGAATAAAAGGCACGACAACTTTAAATCAAACCAAAATGAGAATGTCCAACTTGGTAGTCCACAGATTATGGTTACCCCAATCGCATTTCTAACTCGGTAGTCAATATTATATGGCATGCTTACCAGAATGATTCTGCCACATTGAGTGCGTGCCTAGCTTTGTATATAGCTCAAGTCTATGTAAGAAGTGTATTGTTTGAAGAGCTGTAATGTTGCCATGGAAACACATTTCTTGTATTATATTTGGACAAATTATTTCCTTTCCTGAGTTAACCCTTTTCATCGCTCTGCAGAAAAACTGACTGCATGGCATGGTATTGATTGGGACGCGTGGCATCATCTTTTACCTACATATCTAGCTGCCTACATTTTAATTCACCAGAATGGTTTTAGAAAACTTTTAAGTACTTAATTGCTTTAAAAAAAAGCAAATAAGCAATCCAGTACTCCATCCATCATTCAATCAATATTTAAAAATGACTTTATTTTCAGGGAAAAGTTTTTTTGAAACAAAAAGAAAGTTACAAGACAGATAACAAATCCGCTCTCCATCTTGACTTTTTTAGCATTGTTGCCCCTGAAACATCCCTGTTTTGGTGTATTGCAAAGCTAACTCTTAAAATTAATGAGAGCTATCACCTAAGGGCTAAATTAAGCCTTAACTAGGCAAATGTTTTTAAGAAAAATTAACCATGGTTAAGCATTAGCCTTTAAATTTTCTTCTGTGTCTTTATTAATCAACCTGGCTTAGAATAGTTTATTGGATCTTTCACATCATTTTTTTAATTGTTATTTTTATCTCTATGTAGAATATGTTTGTTTAATAAGAATTTTGTAGGAATATTGTACAATCACATTTTCCAAAGAGTAATATATTTAACAAGGTGACTAAGCCCCAAAATTCTGAGTCACCATGGACACTGGAAATAAACAGCCATTAAAAACATGCAAGCAAAATTCCCTTGGGAATAGGCTTGGAGAAATCAATGAATTTAGTCACGCCTTTATCTACATATGACTTACATTTTAAGACTAGCTCCCATCTCTGACTCATACTCTGATATAGTTGATTTTTTTTTAACGGGAGTCATGCAAATTATTTGACAATGCCTCAAAAGCCTTGCCTCATCGATCAGTTGAGCCTTCCTAACCCAATTTACAGTACATACACAATGGTTAAAATTATAATAAAGCTATTGTTACTGGGTTGAAACACAACTTGCAACCTTTTACATAAAATACTAGAACACATATGGCCTTCTGGATCATCCTTTCAGAAATGTTTCCTTAGTGAATTCCTCAATGCCTTCAATAATGGCAAAGCTTCCAATGTTTTGCCTTCCTTGGAAAAGCTGGGATACATGCAGAGTCCCAAAGGTGGTTTTTCAAAAGCCAACTGGACTTCCTTTGTTTTTCCTTAAAATCATTTCACTTCTCATCCAAGAAGCTTCTTCAGTTCTGACTGGATGGTGGAGAATGGAAGGATTTACAGGTGAAACTCGAAAAATTAGAATACCATGCAAAAGTTCATTGATTTCAGTAATGCAACTTAAAAGGTGAAACTAATATATGAGATAGATTCATTACATGCAAAGCAAGATAGTTCAACCTGTGATTTGTCATAATTGAGATGATTATGGCTTACAGCTCATGAAAACCCCAAACCCACAATCTCAGAAAATTAGAATATTACATGCAATCAATAAAACAAGGATTGTACATAGAACAATATGAGACCTCTGAAAAGTATAAGCATGCATATGTACTCAGTACTTGGTTTGGGCCCCTTTTGCAACAATTACTGCCTTGATGTGATGTGGCATGGAAGCTATCAGCCTGTGGCACTGCTGAGGGTTATGGAAGATCAGGATGTTTCAATAGCGGCCTTCAGCTCTTCTGCATTGTTCGGTCTCATGTCTCTCATCTTTCTCTTGGCAATGCCCCATAGATTCTCTATGGGGTTCAGGTCAGGCGAGTTTGCTGGCCAATCAAGCACAGTAATCCCATGGTCATTGAACCAGGTTTTGGTGCTTTTGGCAGTGTGGGCAGGTGCCAAGTCCTGCTGGAAAATGAAGTCAGCATCCCCATAAAGCTCGTCTGCGGAAGGAAGCATGAAGTGCTCCAAAATCTCCTGGTAGATGGCTGCGTTGACCCTGGACTTAATGAAGCACAGTAGACCAACACCAGCAGATGATATGGCTCCCCAAATTAACACAGAGTGTGGAAACTTCACACTGGACTTCAAGCGTCTTGCAGTGCGTGCCTCTCCATTCTTCCTCCAGACTCTGTGTCCTTGGTTTCCAAATGAGATGCAAAAGTTGCTCTTATCAGAAAAGAGGACTTTGGACCACTGAGCAACAGACCAGTTCTGTTTTTCTTTAGCCCAGGTAAGATGCTTCTGACATTGTTTGTTGTTCAGGAGTGGCTTGACAAGAGGAATACGACATTTGAAGCCTATGTCCAGGATCCGTCTGTGTGTGGTGGCTCTTGATGCACTGACTCCAGCCTCAGTCCACTCCTTGTGAAAGTCCCCAACACTTTTGAATGGCCTTTTCTTGACAATCCTCTCCAGGCTGTAGTCATCTCTGCTGCTTGTACACCTTTTTCTTCCACTTTTCCCTTCCACATAACTTTCTATTAATGTGCTTTGATACAGCACTTTAGGAACATCCAACTTTTTTTGCAATTACCTTCTGTGGCTTTCCCTCCTTATGGAGGGTGTCGATGGTTTTCTGCACAACTGTCAGGTCAGCAGTCTTTCCCATGATTGTGATTCCTACTGAACCAGACTGAGAGACCATTTAAAGGGTCAGGAACCCTTTGCAGGTGTTATGGCTTAATTAGCTGATTAGAGTGGGACACTTTCAGCCTAGAATATTGAACCTTTTCACAATATTCTAATTTTCTGAGCTTGTGGGTTTGGGGTTTTCACGAGCTGTAAGCCATAATCATCTCAGTTATGACAAATCACGGCTTGAACTATCTTGCTTTGTATGTAATGAGTCTATCTCATATATTAGTTTCACCTTTTAAGTTGCATTACTGAAATAAATGAACTTTTGCACAATATTCTAATTTTTCGAGTTTCACCTGTATATTCCTTGCAATCCTTCCATTCCCCACCATTCAGTCAGACCTGAACAAGCTTCTTGGATGACAAGTGAAACATCTTCAAGAAAAACAAAGAAACTCCAGCTGCCTTTTGAAAAAGTATCTTTGGGACAACCATGACCTGGATGACTGAGAATCTCCATAGCCATATACAACCAGAGGTGAATTTGCATTGAAAACAGCCCATGTTGAACTGTATAGCACATTCAAACATCGGCAATGTCTTGTGACATTTTGTATCGTGTGAGAAACTGTTTTATCATAATTTTTATGTCATGTTTTATAAAAATTTGCCAAATTTCAATTCTACAGGAGTTATGGATCCCAGATGTTGGAGACATTCTGTAAACCATTTTGAAGTATTGCACCTTGGTTCAAAAATGGTTGGCACCACATAAATGCAACTCATAGAGTAGCCCAAAGTACCCATTCCAGTGAGAGAGAAGTTCCCTGGGGATAGGCTCCAGCACAAGTCCGAAAGTTCGGAAGACAAAACCTGGTGATCGACCCAAATTGGATCCTGCAAGAATGGTTGCTCAGTGATGCATCATTTCATCAGCTGCAGTTTCAATATAAGCTACCATCTAACCCACATTTTAGTATGTTTAGTGAACACCACAATGCTGGGAAATAGAGTGGCAGTGGATTCCAATGTGAGTTAAAAATTCAACAATGGAGTTTGGAGTTATAAAAGTGTGGTGTCTGACACCCTTTTGAAGAAGTGAATGCTGCCATGCTGTAACAAAACAAGCTTTCTCAATGAGTTCTTTGCTTTGAAATTCAAGTAGGACTTTCTTATTAATGACCTGGCTGTTGTTTGTTTACTTTGCCTACTTTATTTACAGTATAAGATTCAGAAGAGTTGAATTTCTTTCCAGCCCTTCCTTGAGGCAAATCTTGCCTTGCCTACACATCCAACCAACCCAAAGACCAGGAGCCAAAACTCAAGTCCATCATCCTGGCCTCTTTGTTAAAGGTATTATATAGCCAATGGATATCCAGCTTAGATCCCATGCCCTCCTTAAGCATGACATAGTCCTGATTTGGTGGCAACTATCTTCATCTTTACTGTTATGTAACCATTATTTTGCTTATTTGTCACTTTCCCTGTCAGTCAATTGGCTGCCCTCTGTCCTTAAAGAAAGAATATAATTGACTAGGAGGTTTGTAAGAAGAGATTGAATAGCCCATTTCTCTAGAATGGTATAGTGTCTCCTGCTTGAGCTTGGATTAGAAGACCTCCGTGTTTCTTTCCAACTCAGTTATTCTGTTATGCCCTTGCTCCTCAAACATTAATTAGTTTCAATTCTTATGTTCTCCAGCAATTTTTTTTTTCAATCTTTGCAACTTTCAGAGTGTAGATTTCATAAACCAGGTTTTTCCTTCCAAAACTTCCCTGGTTGGGGAATTCTGACAATCAAAGGGTTGAGAAACAATAATAGTAGTCACGATGGGACAATTATGTTGGGGGGCTGGCTGCCTTCTCTCTGGCACTATTTCAGCCCCATGAAATCTCATAAGTTTTCTTATTCCAGAGATGCACTCCTTGGTGTCATCAGAGTGTGGTTATTTGCTTGCACATGTCATTACCAAGCTAAATAACATCAACATTGCAAGTGAATGTGGAGTCTGCTTCCTATTTATATTTAATAACTTGCCCTGCCAGTGTTGATGAGGGTGTGGTTTTTTTTTTCTTTCACAGTTCCTTCAGTAGGGTATTAGAATAGAATAGAATAGAATTTTTTATTGGCCAAGTATGGTTGGACACACAAGGAATTTGTCTTGGTGCAAATGCTCTCAGTCTAAAAGAAAAGATACATTCGTCAAGAATCATAAGGTACAACACTTAATGATAGTCATAGGGTGCAATAAGCAATCAAATCCTACTAGGAAACAGTCAATATAAATCGTAAGGATACAAGGGACAAAGTTACAGTCATATAGTCACAAGTGGGAGGGGATGGGTTATAAGGAGTGATGAGAAGATTAACAGTAATAGTAGTACAGACTTTGTAATAGTTGAACAGTGTTGAGGAAATTATTTGTTTAGCAGAGTGATGGCTTTTGGGAAAAAACTGTTCTTGTATCTAGTTGTTCTAGTGTGCGGGGCTCTATAGTGTCATTTTGAGGGAAGGAGTGGAACAGTTTATGTCCGAGATGTGAGGTATCTGTAAATATTTTCACAGCTCTCTTTTTGACTCGTGCAGTGTATAGGTCCTCGATTGAAGGCAGGTTGGTAATTGTTTTTTCTGCAGTCCTAATTATGAAGTCTGTGTCTGTCCTGTTGGATTGCAGAACCAAACCAGACAGTTGTATTATACTCTACTTGACAGTCTTCTTGCTGTTAATTCCTGTTAACTTGGGTGTTGTCTTTTTGTTTGCTTCTTAGCTTTTCTACAATCTCTTTAGAGCGGTATGTAAATGTGAATTATCTCTGTGTGTCTATTGATGACTGGTGATGTTACCTAAGCAGGTAATGAAACATCTACAAGCAAACCACAAGGCGCAGAGAGCACCAAGGACTCCACAATTCAACCCTGAAACCATTCTCTTCTACTGAATTTAAGAATTTAAGTGTCCTAAAGTCAGAAAATTCCCATTTCTGCTGTACTACCTGCTTGGTTCTCCCCATTAGCTGGGGATATGCTGAAAGAGTCAGCAACAAAGCAAAAAAATCAATCATCCTGCTTGTAACAAATACTATTTAACACGTGAGTAACACCGATTGTCCTTACCACCACAATTGGGGCCAAAATTTCTGATGCTAAGCAAGACGATTGTTAAGTGAGTTTTGGCCCATTTTTGCAATCTTTCTTGCCATAGTTGCTGCAGTGAAGTTACTAACATGGTTGTGAAGTGAATTTGATCCATTGACTTTGCTTGCCCGAAGGTCGTAAAAAGGGGAACCCCTGAACTCCAGGACACTACAACTGTCATCAGTATGAACCAGTTGCCAAGCGCCTGAATTTTGATCACGTGACCATGGGGATCAAAAATGTTTACTAACAGTTCTGTGGACCTGGCTTGGTGAGCATGGCAGGGGAAGGATACTGCAAAATCCCATTCCCTCCCCACTCCACTGACCTGATTTCCAGCCCTGTTCTGTGGAGGGCAACAAAAGAAGGCCCAGCCAATCAGCTGGGACTTGGGAGGCAGAGAATAGATGGGGATGGGATCAGTCAGAGGTGGGATTTTCCGGTTCTCCGAACTATTCAAAATTTCCACTACCGGTTCTCCAGAACTGGTCAGAACCTGCTGAAGACCAGGTTCTGATAGGGATGCTGCAATGATCACAAGGTGAAAAATGGTCCTGAGTCACTTTGTAATTGTAATTTCGAATCATCACTACACAAATGGTTGTAAACATAGGACAGCCTGTATGCAATTAGAAAGGGAGGGATTAGCAAAGGAGGCAGCAATGTTTATGTTTATATTGTTTTATGCTAAGCAAGAGTGGCTAATTGGTCCTTAATACAGTCATAAGGAAAATCAGCAGAATTCTAATTTATGCTGTAATAGAGACGCAACATTAAATCTTCAGAAGCCGGTAAAGGAAAACCCATCTTTTGATGCGCTCGCAAGGCCGAATCCAACTCAGTTTGGCTAAGATTTGAGGTTAAGAAGGACCTCTACTGGAAACTTGTAGAATCGCTGTGAGTTACCAGAAGGACTCATCCATTATTAAATTCTGATGTGGTTTGGAAACTATGGTTTATGTGGCCTGAATGCATCAAACAGTAACCTACTCTACGAATCGTGATTAATAAATCCATGGCTTTGGATTTTATATGGACTGCTAATGTTTTCTTGGCCATCTGCCCTTAATCATTATTTGCACTCCCAAGTTCAGTTCAGCAGCAGTTACTAGTTGTTTAAACAAGCAGAAGCTCCTTTTCTTAATCATAACTCTATGTTTTTATATGCTAAACAGAGGTGGTCTTCAGCAGGTTCTGACCAGTTCTGGAAAACCGGTAGTGGAAATTTTGAGTAATTCGGAGAACCGGCAAATACTACCTCTGATTGGCTCTGCCCCCATCTTTTTTGTTGCCTGGCACAGGAGAATGGAGCTGGAAAGCAGGTTAGTGGAGTAGGGAGGGGAGGGAATGGGGATTTTGCAGTAACCTTCCCCTACCATGCTCACCAAGTCACGCCCACAGAACTGGTAGTAAAATATTTTGAATCCCACCACTGCTTCAGTTATATATGCTAAACTTAGTGGAAGATCTGTCATTTGTGAGACTGCCCAATCTTTAGCACAACTGGCTTGAAAGCAAAGAAATTAAGATATCCATTTTTCTTTTTTCAGTAATGTATTTGGTTCCAGATAAAGCTGACATCATTAACAACTTTAAAGGAATATCCCAGTTTCTCTTAGCTTCTATGTTTTATTTCTAGTTATACATTTAAAGAGCACCAATCTACTAGAACGTATTTTCCAGTTAAGGGTATCTGTTCAAACAGTCAGGTTTCTGTGTTCAGTTCTTGGTGAAAATGATCAAATAAAGAAATCAGGAAAACAAAACAGTAATGCATCTTAGATCATGTGTGGCTTAGAGCATTTGATTCCCCCCCCCACACCATTTGACCTTACTGTTTACTGGCCTGTTTGTACAACAAACACATGAAGCATGACTATTAGAAGTAATACAGTTGCCTGGATTAATTGAATACCTCAGGGATGTCCTGGTGAAAAACAGTCAAGATGGCGGCACCCTCTGAATGCTGCTGAATTATACAGAAAACTATTATTTGAGTTTGTACAAAACAGGGAGCTATAAACTACATTTATTCTGTTGAGTGATCCAGCCATTTCTGGTAGCTTTCAAATGCGTTAAAAATAAAAATTATGTCTGGAAATTCTGAAAGGGAAAGTGCTGTTGGATAAAATAATGGTTTTCATTCTATCCCTGACTTTTTGTGCATTCACAGTTATTGATGTGGATGTGCACATCCACAAATACATGCACCATATTGGATAATACTTCGTATAACACTTTCATGCCATCAACCCTGCTCAACATCTAATCCTCAAAGTACTGTCTTACATTGAGTATATTCACCCATGTTGTATGGCTGTAGTATTATTATTATCCTTTTCATCTCCTCTATTACCCTCTATAATTGATATCATTATTGTGATTCTTATTACTCTGATGTTTTGTATGTGCATTGAGAGCTTCTGCACTGGAGACAAATTCCTTGTGTGTCTAATCACACTTAGCCAATAAAGTGTTCTGTTCTGTTCCGTTTAATTCTAATTCTAATAATCCTAATTCTAATCTATAATTCTGCTCTATTCTACATTCTACATTCTACACACTACACTGTACATTTCTCTTCTCTTCTCTTCTCTTCTCTTCTCTTCTCTTCTCTTCTCTTCTCTTCTCTTCTCTTCTCTCCTCCTGAATCTTTGGAATCCTGTGGTTCTTTATGGAGTTGCAGACAGGTGTAATACTTATATACCTGCACACTCTAAAGTCCTTTATAAATATATATATTGTACTGCCATTCTTTAATATCCCAGTATTCTTGCTGATTTTGCTAAGAAGAAATTTCATTATGAATTTCCCCTGGAAGTGATTTTTACTATAGCTTTCGTTCTTGATGACCTAGAACACAACCTACCACCGAGTGCCAGGAGGGATAAAGATTTGTTCAGGCAAATGGAAAGTCAGACAGGAATAACAAATGCTAAAATTGTCCACATGAAACAAAGGAGAACCTGTTGTTAAAAATGCGAAAACCCAGTCAATGTGTAAACATCTTGTAATGTTGCTAGGGGGCACTATATTAAAGGTAAAACAAATGAATCAGAAAATCACTGTTTATTTTTAATCTATGTCCCTGTTGGTTTTTTGACATCTGTACTGTCAATATTCTATTTACACCTTTGTCCTTTCTCACATTGTTTTGACAGATTCTTTATAGACAAAAGGCTTAGTGTGATGTTAAGAAACACTATCTTTCTGTGCTTCCATCACATGGAAATACTGAAATAAAAAAACCCAGCTTGTATATTTTTGAAGGAAGATAAACTATAGGGATTTCTATTGGCATCATTTTAAAACAATAACAGAGTTTAGATCTGGGAAACTAGTGTTATAAATTAGCAGGATTAAGGCATTGCACAAAGCATGCACTTTCTGTATTGTGCAAATGAGGTAGTCTGATGTAACTGAAGGCATGACCAGAAGCAACGGATGGAAACCCATCAAGGAGAGAAGCAACCTAGGACTAAGAAGAAACTTCCTGACAGTGAGAACAATCAATCAGTGGAACAGTTTGCCTTCAGAAATTGTGGGAGCGCCATCAGTTGAGACTTTCAAGAAGAGATTGGACTGCCATTTGTCAGAAATGGTGTAGGGTCTCCTGCTTAAGCAGAAGGTTGGACTAGAAGACCTCCATGGTCCCACTGTTACTCTGTTATACTGTTAAAACAGAAAATATCTGAAAGTACCGTAGTCATAGAAGAACAACATGGGTATTTGAGGTTCTTTAAAAGGAGGCTTGGAGGCCTGATCAACTAAATATACATTTTTCTGCAGTTAAAAAATATTCAAGCTAATTCAGTTCAAGTTTGACTCTTGGCAATCATAAACTCATCCATGTGAATGTTGCCTTGGCAACAATATAGAGATGGATAGTTGTTCCTTCTTCTACGATGTTGTTTGAATTTCCAGAACTCTTGAAGATTATTTTCCTGAACCACAATGGAAAATCACACCAAACGATGAATTATGGCTGTGTAGTTGTGGAAAGTTGAGCCGTAGTTTGCCTTCCCTATATCACTTAACTTAGAAAAATAGGTGGCAATTTATAGTTGGATCTGTTTTTCCTTTAGTAAAACAGAACAAAACACAGCCATGAGGATAGTTCAGTTTGGATCAGATCTCAGTGCTGGGATAAAGGATGCGAACCTCTTCATACGAATTCCTTAACAGTAGCTCGGTGGCATGGGTGTCCTTGGAGAGACCACAGAAAGGCAAAATTGCATTATTATATCATAATGCAAATACTGCAACTTAAGTACTGGTGTCAGGTGTTGGGATATAAGTACTTAAGGGCATGTTATACACAATCATGTTGCCACACACATGTAATCACAATCTTGCCTAGCTGTAGAAGCCACTGTGAGGCCCAAGGTACACTCTGAGCTTGGTGGTTTGGTTGCAAACATTTCATTACCAAGCTAGGTAACATCATCAGTGCTAGAAGCCACTACTTGTAAAACAAATAAGTGTAAAACTACTTTGGGAATAGGGTTAAATTCTGCCACTATCCAGTGTTGTGGTCCCACTTAGATCTTCCTTTTTCAGCTACAAAAGTATTCAAAGCTGGTCAGTATTCAGAATAACTATTGTTTAGCTATTCCTTCATACAAGAAATAGGATTGCTACATAGACCAAAAATGGAGAATTGTGATCGTCAGTACGTTGCTGAACTACAATTCCCAACAGATCCAACCAGTAAGGTCAACAGTGAGTGATGCTCAAAGTTATATGTGGTAACATCTGATGGGTCATAGAATCTTCAGCTCTGCAACAGGAAACTTGAATATACTTCTTCTAAATCCAGCTGTGTACGCAGTGGGTTAAAGTTATGCAAAGCAGCATTTTGAAGCACTGCTGCCCCATCCCAGGTGGGAGCCACAGAAAGTAGGCTGAAGGCAATGCTTTGAACATGTCTTCTTATTTCATCAGTCAGAAATGTATCAGTGGCTCATCAGGTTTTCAGGAAGAGGACTTCCTTGAGGGTCTGGGAAGGAGCAATTGGGGATGAAGGTTGGAGCCAGGAAGCAGGGAAATGAGAAGCAAAAGAAACAAAGGAGAGAAAGAAAAGTAAACAGTAAAAGAAATAGGAGGAGAGAAAGAATAACATCCATCCAGCAAATTTGGGAGATGAAAGCACAGGAGAGCTGCTTAGAAAAACAGGGCAAACATAATGATGGAAGCAGTATGAGACCATGTATCTGTAACATGGGGTTCTTTCATTCCTTCAACCACAAGGGTTGCATCTCTTTCCACCCCCTTTCACCCCAGGTTGAAATGGGCAGCAACCATCTGTCATGTTCTGGTGGCGATCGTGGTGGTGAACACCATGTATGTAACAGACACCATCTTTATTTTATTACGTATTTTATTTAATTAGTTTAGTTTGTCAAGCATGTATGAAAAAACAAGCATAAGTATGAACATAACATATAAACATATAAGTATAAACAGTTATAAATATATAGATAATAAATGAATATGAAAAAATGGGAACAGTAGGACAGGGACGGTAGGCATGCTGGTGCGCTTATACACACACCCTTACAGACCTCTTAGGGATGGAGTTAGGTCCATGGTAAACAGTTTAAGGTTAAAGTTTTGGGGGTTTGAGGATGTAATAACAGAGTTGGGTAGTAAGTTCCAGGCATTGACCACTCTGTTGCTGAAGTCGTATTTTCTGCAATCGAGTTTGGAGTGGTTTACTTTAAGTTTGTATCTATCGTTGCCCATGTGTTATTGTGGTTGAAGTTGAAGTAGTCATTGACAGGTAGGACATTGTAGAAGACAATTTTGTGCACTAAGCTTAGGTCAGACCACAGGCGGCATAGTTCTAAGTTGTCTAGGTCCAAAATTTCAAGCCTGATGGCATAAGGTATTTTATTGCAAGCAGAGGAATGGAGTATTCTTTTTGTAAATACCTCTGAACACACTCAGTAGTATTAATGTCCATTATACAGTGTGGATTCTAGGCAGATGTTGTGTACAACCCAATTGCTTCATGTAAATAGGACTATGTCAGCCTTTGATCTTGAAAGATGGATTATGATGACAAGGCTCCTGTTCCAACTTTCCTTCAACTCTGCCTTCGTGACTGATAGTAGAATACAATTAACAATACCAACGATAGAGCTCCGTTCCATGGCTGACATGTTTTTGGCATCTGAAACAAAGAGCATTTTGAGAAATTAGTTCCTACTTCCTGGTTTTTCATAATACAGTTAGACATTTTAGCCTTTGGTCCACGTTTTCCCCATTTAAGAATGCCCTTTTCCTCAATGTCATAGCTATCCAAGTTTCTACACCAGGTGCACATCATTCTCCTGAACTACAGAAAACAAGAAAAGACAATGAAGTTAAATTTTCTTTAACGGTCATTCATGCCAAGAATTAGGATTTAGAACACCGAATCTTCAGATTTGTGTTCTAAGCTAGCCTTGGAACTAAAGCAAATATTGCCAACGCTCTGAATAAAAAGCCTTTTCAAAAATGTGTGCCATGAAAACCATTTGATAGTTAATTTCTCCCAAAGTCTCAAAGGAAATGAGATTTTCTTTGAGGATTTCTCAAAGGAAGGATCGAAAAAAACAAAAGGCAGGAAAAAATGGGCTTCACTGGCTTCACAGGTAGTTCATATATGGTCTTTGCCCACTGCCTACCTAAATCATGGAAGAATACTGCTACACTCCACTCACAAGAATTTCACTAACCTTCTCCACTTTGAGCTAAATGTAAAAGCAGAATCTCTTTTTGAGCCATGGTGATGCAGTGGTTAGAGTGCAGTACTGCAGGCTATTTCTGCTGGCTGCTGGCTGCCTGCAATTTGGCAGTTCGAACCTTACCAGGCTTAAGGTTGGCTCAGCCTTCCATCCTTCCCAGGTCAGTAAAATGGGGACCCAGATTGTTGGGGGCAACTATTCTGACTCTGTAAATGCTTAGAGAGGGCTGTAAAGCACTGTAAAGCAGTACGTAATCTAAGTCAAGGGTCTTCAAACTTGGCAAGTTTAAGACTTGTGGACTTGAACTCCCAGAATTCCTGAGCTAATATGACTGGAGAAGGAATTCTGGAAGTTGAAGTCCACAAGACTTAAAGCTGTCAAGTTTGAAGACCCCTGGTCTAAGTGCTATTGCTATTGCTATTTGATAAGGCTGAAGGAGAAATAAAGAATTTTTCTGCCTAGCTCCAGTAAAATGCAATTAAGCACCTGCTGGCTGAGAATTAAGTGTCTACTCAAGGACAGTTTACTCCCTGACTTGATAACAATTATATCATCTTCTTTCATTCCTAAACTTTATGCTGGGATTTCAGGTAATCCTCAATTTACAACGTTTGATTCAGTGATGGTTCAAATTACAACGGCCCTGAAAAAAAAAGTCACTGATGCTCGATTTTCACACTTACGACCAATGTAGCATCCCCATGGTCACATGATCAACATTTGGATGCTTGGCAACGGGTTCATATTTATGACGGTTTTGCAGGGGTCATGTGATCCTCTTTTACGACCTTCTGACAAGCCAAGTCAATGGGGAAGACAGATTTACTTAACAATCTACTAGCTCAGCAACTGCAAGTGAGTCACTAAACAACCGTGGCAAGACAGGTCACCAAGGGGGGGGGCAAAATTCACTGAAAGAATGCCTCGCTTAGCAACATAAATTTCAGGTTCAATTATGGTTGTAAATCAAGGACTCCAAATTGCCTCATTTGTTGTACCATGGGAAAAGGTAATGACAGGGTATCATTTCTGGACAACGATGCTAATCAAAAAGACCTTTGAAAGGCAGACTTGTAGGTAAGTCGTGGAATGGCATATTGCTTACCGAACACAGAGGTTGGTAACTCAAAGAGCAACAAAGGTCCTAACTGGAATCCCCCCATTCAATTGTGGAGCCGATCGGAAGTTCTGTTCCCCCACCATAGAGTCTCCTCCTAGCACAGTATCCTTTTTTCCTCTGCTGACCGGAAGTCCAGTTCCCCCAACATAGAGTCTCCTCCTAGCTCATCCTCTACCAGTCCTAACCAGATACAGATAATCAGAGTTGGAAGGGACCTTGGAGGTCATCTAGTCCAACCCTCCCCTGCCCAAGCAGGAGACCCTACACCATTTCTGACAAATGGCAGTCCAATCTCTTCTTGAAAGTCTCAACTGATGGCGCTCCCACAACTTCCAAGCAAAAGCCCTATCAATTGTGGAGCCAACCAGAAACATCCCCTCTTGCAATAGAGTCTCCTCCTGGCGTGGCGTGCTTCCTCCCCCATTAACCAGAAGTGCCTCTCAAAATTGTGGCACCAACAAGCGACTGAGAGCCACAGCAGAGGGATGAAAGAGCCACATGCAGCTCCAGAGCCACAGGTTGCTGTTCCCTGACCTCACACATTGTGGTCTGTGGACATGTGACACCCACTTTATTTTTCTCCTTTTGCGGAAGAGTTTTGCAGAGAAAATAACAAGCTACAGAGCCACCCAGCACATTGGCTCTGCCAGTCAAGCACATGGATTTCATTTAGGCCAGATGGATGATTCAGGGCTGTGTTTGTTTGGGAAGGTCTTTCTCCACCCCACCAGGAAAAGAATAGTCATATATCAAGGAAAGAAGAAGGAGTCATGGGCAAACATTTTCTCCGAATGTGGACTTTTATTAGGCCTGACATTGCATGAGGTTTCCAGCCTTTTCCAAATATGTGATTTTATTTTTTAAATAAAGCTGTGGGCAGGAATTTCCAGAACAAAAACTCAACCCAAGTAGGAAATGAGTATTCCAGAGTTTTCGACTATTGTCCTATTTCTTTTGGGTTAAGTTTTGAGATGATGGCATTGACCAGTTTTAGTAAGAGAGAAAGGTTGGAAGCAGTGGTGGGATTCAATTTTTTTTACTACTGGTTCTGTGGGCATGGCTTGGTGAGTGTGGCAGGGGAAGGGTACTGTAAAATCTCCACTCAGAGGTGGTATTTGCCGGTTTTCTGAACTACTCAAAATTTCCGCTACTGGTTCTCCAGAACTGGTGAAAACCTGCTGAATACCACCTCTGGTTGGAAGAGATTTTAAACAAGGTATCTGGGCTGGAGGTTGGTGCCTTTTGGGATATTACTCAGAATTCAGACATTGCCAATGTTTTTAGAAGATGCTTTAATCACACAGTCCTATGACTTTAAAAGGGAGCCTGATATTTTCCACAACTTGTTCACAATTCCCCGTTGCTTCTGTTGTTTTCTTGCCCATGTAAAACCTGGTAAGGAGAAAAAGTCACAGATGCTTCAAATGTTTAGATTTGCTTTGGCCATGCATTTTGAAACGAGCCCAGATCCAAGCTGGAAATCTTCAATGATGAACCGGAGCCATGTTTTCTATCTGAATTTCACATCCATCATCCTGAAATGAGTTTGTCATTTATCTTATTATCTTCTGTGCCATTTATCTGGGTTTTAATGTTCTTTTGTTTTGTTTTTACCACTCCATCTTTTCAGCATCCATAACAGAGTGTTCCAACCTTGACAACTTTAAGGAAACTTGTATTTTCCAAGAACATATCAATTGGAAGAGATCTTATGGGTCATCTAATCCAAGCTCTTGCAAAATGCAAAAATTAACTAAATGTCCCTCACTGGATAGGCAATTAGACCCCATTTGGAAACCTCTAGTGCAGGAGGAGGGACCTGTGGACTTCAACTCTCAGAATTCCCCAGCCAGCAAACGTGACAACTTTAAGACTTGTGGACTTCAACTTTCAGAATTCCCCAGGTAGCATGGACTTGAAATTTCACCTGTCCTAAAATTGCAAGGTTGAAAAAGATAAGACAGGTCATGCATTCAACAGATCAAATACTTTAAAGGCTGCTGAAAGTTACCATAGTACAGATCCAACAGCAATCTCAAAAATGTAAAAACCTGGAGATTTAGGGAAAACCCAGTTGTTATGTGTCTTTATCACAAGGAGACTGAAGGGGGAATTTAAAAAAAAAATCCCAGTTCAAAGACAACCTTGGATCTTCATCTTTCCACCCCTCCCTAGCTGAAAAGCAAAATACTTCCTTCCATAAAACATAAACAAGAGATGTGGAATACAAAGGAGAGCTCACATTAATAAGGAACTAGCTTTCTGTAGTAGACAGTTATGGAAATGACCTTGACAAGGATCCTTGACAACCTTTATTTAAACACCAGCTTAGCCCTCAAAGAGAGGAGGAAACAATTCAAAATTGTTCCTGATTGTCCTTGATGCTGCTTGATATGAGAGCAGGGAAAGAGAATCTTGGTTAGGTTTTCAAGGTTCTTTAGTTGTTGCTATTATTTGCCTTTGAGTCTGGCTTGACTTCTTGCAACTGCAGGGACAAGTTGGTTCAAATTGATTTTCCATTGTCTTCTTCTAAGGATTGAGAGAAATTGACTGGCCCAGATAGCTTTCATGCCTAAGGCAAGACTAGAACTCATGGTCTTTTGCTTCTAGACTACTGGATTTAACCATTACACAGAGTTGCTTGTTTCTGTTATTATAATCTGAAATTGTATAGTAGGATCCAATAATCCTTGTGGCATCTGTTGTTGTTTTTTGACGATCTATTATAAAGGGTTGATACTTCTAACTCATTTTGTTTTTCATATTTGATAAATTCCTGAGCAGATGCTATGCCATTAAATGTATCTGTAAGATGGCATTAGAATGGAGGAATGGAGAATGGAGGAAGTCCAAGGCTATCAGAAGTAGGCTGCAGACATCTGGATTAGGTGGCATCAAAAATGAGACTTATATGGATTTCTGTTGCAATCTAGCGATCATGTTAATTTTTGCACCCCTAATATAGTAAATATCCTATAGTATAGATAGAGTAAATGTAGTATGGATATAGTAAATATTCCACAGTGGAACAATCCCTGGCTGAGTTCACATGACTCATTGACCCTAATCTAATCAACTTTAAGAACCAAACTGTTGTATCCTCGGAAATGATGCCAGGAGTCGGTGACTTCAAATCATGCTCTTTTATTGGGGTAGGAACCGAACTGGCGCTATAGAAAAGGTTCGCGGCTTTTATTCCTTTAGCCGCGGCGGCCGTGGCCAATGGCACCGCTTTGAATCTCCCGCGATTCGAATAGACCAATCGCGGGAGATTCTTAGCGAGCCAATCGGCGCGGCTCGCCTAACCAATCAGAGTGCCCCGCGCTTTGGCCAATCAAAGCGCGGTGCGTTGCAAAGAGTTTGCCGAGTTCCTTGATCACGGCCTCCGTGGTTGTTGTCCTCATGTTGCTTACCTCCAGCTAGTTGGAGTAAGCGTCTACTATTATAAGGAAGGTGTGTCCTTTTGTGGGCCCGGCAAAGTCTATGTGGATCCTAGACCAAGGTCCCCTTGGGGTTTCCCACTCTAGGATGGGTGCTGTGGGTGGGCTTGGCCTAGTTTCCTGGCATCGTTGGCACTTTGCTACCCATGTCTCAATCTGTCTGTCCATCCCTGGCCACCAAGCGTAACTTCTGGCCAGGGCTTTAGTCCGGACGATGCCAGGGTGCCCCTCGTGTAATAGTTCCAGAACCTTCCCTTGTAGTTTTTCTGGAATGACCACCCTATCCCCCCCATAGTACGCACCCTTTTAATAACGAGAGTTCCGTTTGCCGGTTCCGGAATGTTTTGACGGACTCGTCGTTGTCCCTTTCCGGCCACCCTTTCTCTACCCAATGCAACACCCGCGCCAGACGTTTGTCTTTATTAGTCTCTCGGGCAATGTCTGACGCGGTTATGGGCAGGTTGGGTAGAGTCTCTATGCTGAGGGTGGTCGTCGTGGGTGCTGGGTCGGTGTCAGGTTCCGGTAGCGGCGAGCGGCTTAAAGCGTCTGCATGGGAGATCATCTTATCCGGTCTGTGTATGAGTCCGTAGTTGTAGGCCGCCAGGAACTCGGACCACCTTGTCATTCGGGGAGACAGAATGTTCGAGGTGGCCCGGTTTCCTGCAAGGATTCCCAGCAGTGGCTTGTGGTCGGTTATGATGGTGAATGTCTGGCCGTAGAGGTACTCGTGGAATCTTTTTACGGCGGCAACGATAGCCAGAGCCTCTTTGTCCAGCTGGCTGTAGTTCCGCTCCGGTTTGGTGAGGGTCCTTGAAAAGAACGCGATGGGCGCTTCTTTTCCGTCGGGGAGGGTATGGCTGAGGACAGCGCCGACGCCGAAGGGTGATGCGTCGCATGTGACGGCCAGGTGTAGGGTCTCGTTGTACTGTATAAGGACGGCATCCGAAGTGAGGAGGTCCTTTGTTCTCTGGAAGGCAGCTTGCTCGCGTCTCCCCCAAGTCCAGGTCGCCGCCTTGTCCAGAAGCCTATGCAAAGGCTCCGCCACCGTCGCCTTTTGGGGCAGGAAAACATTGTAAAAGTTAAGTAGCCCCAGGAATGCCTGTAGCTCCGTCTTCGACTTGGGTGTGGGGGCTTCTTTGATGGCCTTGATTTTTTGGTTTGTGGGGTGAATGCCGTGACGGTCTGGGAGATATCCTAGGAATTCAACCCGTTCCGTGTATAATTGGCATTTCTCCCTCTTTACCTTGAGCCCGGTCTCTTTGAATTTGGTTAGGACCTCCCTTGGGTGACCCTCTAGTTTGGCTTGGTTGGTTGCCGACACTAAGACGTCGTCGAAGTATGGTACCACCCCCTTGATGCCTTGTAATAGTCTTTCCATTAGGCTTTGGAATATTCCCGGTGCCACGCTGACTCCGAATTGGAGCTGGTTGCATTTAAATGCTCCCCGGTGGGTGACTATGGTTTGCACTTCTGCCGTTTCCTCGTCGACTGGCAACTGTTGGTATGCCTGGGCGAGGTCGAGTTTGGCGAAAACCTTGCCCCCTCCCAGTGAATGCAGTAGGTGTTGCACTACTGGGATGGGGTAGGCGCTTTGTTGCAACGCACCATTTAGGGTGGCCCTATAGTCCCCACAGATCCTCACCGACCCATCGGGCTTGATCGGGGTGACTATGGGGGTCTCCCACCGGGCGTGGTCTATTGGCTGTAGGACCCCTTGTTTGACGAGCTTGTCAATTTGCTCGTCTATCTTGGGTTTAAGTGCGAATGGCACCCGCCTTGGTTTTAGGCGTTTTGGGGGAACGTTTGGGTCTAGGTTGAATGATATAAGGGGCCCTCGGTACTTGCCTAGGTTTCCGTCGAAGACCTCTTGGAATTCCCGGGCCAGTTGTTGCTCCCAGCTGTCGTCGGTGACGTGGTCGATTCCTGTGACTGCGATGCCGAGCGGGGCGAACCATTGCAGTCCCAGTAGGCTTGGGCGGTCGTGATCGACGATTGTCAGGGGAAGCTTTTTGGTGCGCCCTTTGTATGTTATGTTGAAGTGTCTGGTTCCGACTTCCGGGATGCGGTTTCCCTGGTAGTCCTTTACGATTAGTCTCTGGCTGTCTAGGCTTTTCCTTTGGATGGTAGGCACCAAGCGCTTTATTTCTTGCCATGCTATCATGGAGAGGTAGGACCCGGAGTCCACCTCCATTTTGCATGGCTCGCCCTCGATGCCTACCTCCACATAGACCTTCCAGGCGTCATTGGTTGTAGCGTGGCCGATGGTGACCGTCTGATGGGTCTCCTCTCTTCGCCGGGTCTCGCCGTCTCATAGGGATCGTCCGTTCCGGTCCCATCTGTTGTCAGAGGGGCGATCTCTGGTCCGGGGTGGTGTGCTCTCTCTCCTCCGTTCGCTCTGGTCCCATTGGGGCGGGCTGCGGTTCTTTTTGAGGCGGCAGACGTGGGCGATGTGTCCCTTCTTGTCACAATGCCGGCAGATCGACTCAAAAAACCGGCATTCGGACCTGGGGTGGTCGCCTCCGCAACCGGCACAGTTGGTCCTCAACTTACGACCCTGCCGGTTCCGTGGGTCGCGGCCTGCCTGGAGGTGATGAATTTCCTCCTCTTCATCAGAAGTGCCCGATGCCGAGTGGAAATCGCCCTGGTGGGTGGTCGTCTCGGGTTGGGCCTCGGCCGACCTTGCAGGGTGGTTGTTTCCGCTGCGGTCCCCAGCGTTCGGTCGGCGCATGCGGTCGGCGGATGTTCGGGTCGCTTCGGCGGCTGCGGCTGAGGTGAGGGTGTCTGCAAGGCTGATGTTGCCCTTGGCCATCAGCTGGCTCTGGAGGACAGGGTCCCACAGGCCGAGCACGATTCGGTCTCGCAAGGCGTCGTTCAGGTTGTCGAATTCGCACAGCCCCCCTAGGTGCCGTAGTTCGGCGACAAAGTCGCTGAAACTCTCACCCGACCGTTGGTCCCGACGGTAGAATTCGTTGCGTCGGATCAGGATGGGTACCTCTGGAGCATAGTGCCGCTGAAGTATTGGCTCGAGGACGTCCCAGTCCATCGCGGTTGCGTTGGCGGGTTTGGCGAGTGCCTTGGCCATCTTGAATACCTCGGTCCCGCAGTGGGTCAGGAAGACGGCGCGCTTCATGGGGCCGGTGGCGTCCTTCAGATCGCTGCACTCGAGGAACATGCGGAATCGGTCGGAGTACGATTCCCAGTCCTCGGTGGCGGGGTTGAAGGGTGCGGGGGGTGCGATTTTCGCCATCGTGGAGATTCGTCTGGCTTCCGTCGGACACGTGGTTCGGTTCAGGGTCTGGATCCCACCTTCGTCACCAGTGTTGTATCCTCGGAAATGATGCCAGGAGTCGGTGACTTCAAATCATGCTCTTTTATTAGTGTAGGAACCGAACTGGCGCTATGCAAAAGGTTCGCGGCTTTTATTCCTTTAGCTGCGGCGGCCGCGGCCAATGGCACCACTTTGAATCTCCCGCAATTCGAATAGACCAATCGCGGGAGATTCTTAGTGAGCCAATCGGCGCGGCTCACCTAACCAATCAGAGTGCCCCGCGCTTTGGCCAATCAAAGCGCGGGGATCTCAAGAATGCTAATGAGAGGACAGAACACAAACCATTTGTAACTCGGTTTTCAAAATCCATAGTTTCCAAACATTGCAATATAGTTCATGCTTCTTTGTAAAAACAAAATCATTCATTACAGAATAGTTTCCACAAAAACAATGGCTATGGAAATAATGTACAAAAATGTATGGTGTCAAGGAGAATTGCTTCCCTCAGATATGTGCATGAGACAAAACTTCAGCAAGAAAGGCTGAATATGAGGAAGAAATGTTCCCCCAAAGACATACCCCAGTTAAAGTAAACATTTCTTTAAAAAATTTGAAGCTAACAAGGAAACGAGATGAATGGAAATGGACAGATTTTACAAAAATATATTCTGAGAACTCAGTCGATGGGCTCATGCCAGTCTTCACTTTAATCATAGCTGTGCCCTGACCTGCTAATTTTATTTATTTTTTAACCATTGGCTAAAATTTGCTGTGTTGGATAAATCAGGAAAACCAAGAGGTGTTTGATTGTCTTGACAAAAGGACTGGAAACTGGCCTACAGCTTAATCCTTTTTGAGACTGATATGAAATTGTGCTGCAAGCTTCTTCCACCTTGAGCATATTCACAGTTTGAGGGAGGTAAAATTCCTCCAGGCTCAGATAAGGAGCTATAAAATGTAAACCTCATTGTAATATGACCTGGAAGACTCAGAGTGCTCTGTATTTAGAATTAGGCTGCCACTTATATGAGAAGTTTTAGGGAGAGGTTAATTGGTGAGATTTTACTGCAGTCTGGGGGAAGAAAAGAGGCGAGAGTTGAATTGAGTTACCAATTTATTAGTGCATATAAGTGAGAAAAGCGAATACAAACATGCACTCAGACCAAACTAATGTGCAATTTAGTCCTTATTTCCTTTTCTCCTTCAGAATCAACAACAAAAAAGACCATGGCAAGAGTACATTTGGCAACTTTAAGACCTGTGGACTTCAACTCCCAGAATTCCTCAGCCAACTATGCTGTGCTATGCTGTGCTATCCTGGCTGGAGAATTCTGGGAGTTGAAGTCCACAAGTCTTAAAGTTGCCAAGTTTGGAGACCCCTGGGATAGAAGGCCAGAATCAAGAGCTGGAAAGTCCAAAATCAATCTCATCTCTTTCTCTTCCATATGTTCAACATCCACTCCTATACATACACTAGACAACCATGCCCCATTGGGTAATTGTTTCAGAGATATTTCCTTACCTAAACAGCCCCAAAAGTGCTTTTTCAAGAGGCAATTGGACTTTTTGTTTTTTCTTTGATGACGTTTAGCTTCTCATCCAAGTCGCTTCTTCAGCTCCTAAACAGAGAAACAGAACGACCAAGGATGGACGAAAAAGGTAGTGGGAACAGGACTTACTTCCAACTTCCTACCAGCTGGTATCTACATTGCGTTTCATTGTGGGAATCTGTCTGGGAGCATCGGTAAGCAGTCTTACAATCTAAATGATGAATGGCAATGAAGATGGGGCATTTTTTAATAACCACAACCAAATCGATCGCACAAGGTCCAACAAAGCCACTTCCAGGAATGCAGTTGCCATGATAAACAGAATAGAATCAGCACAGGCCACGCTAGAATTCATGCAAAGCTCTTCAAGAGGGGAATGGCCATGAGAGCCCGCAATGTGACTGTGATGCTCCAGAACAAACTATAAAACAGAATTCAAGAATGTGTCCTCAGGAAATTTCAAGGCAATTGGGATGATCTCACCACAATCTCACCAGAAGCTGTGAGATGGTTAGCTTCGCGGTATTGAATTGTAACATCTATTGCAATTCTGTGGCTCCATATTATGGTGATTTTATTATGGTTTTATCTAAATTAAATATATTGTATTGCCCACATATCTTTTATGCACACACTCACACAAATAAAAGGGAGGATCAGGGATCTCCCTTCCTCTGCCTCCCGACCCAAGGGGACCCGCAGGAGAGCAAAGAAAAGAATTGGTAATATCAAAGGCATCAAATTTGAGTCCTTTGCACAGTGATATCAGGACACACCTAACATCTTTGTGGCTTCTTTATTCTGTGCCTGTGGCTTGTGCTGTACTTAAGAACCAAAGTGATCCATTTGAAAATATATCAGAGCTGGCACTGCCTTGGTGGTACCCTTCAAAAATGTTTCAGTTTGTTGCCTAGCTGAAATGGAATCCAAATAATAATGCTGTGCAGTGGTATTTTGCTTTTCAAAAGCTGTACTTGGCATGTTCCTTCAAAGTGAAATCATAAAGTGATGCCTCACATCTCTTTATCACAGCAGATTAGGCTTGTAAACTGCTTCTCCCTGCACAAGAGAGACAGGTCACATTGCAGTGGGCTATGGATGACTGTTCACCCCACAGATGGTCCTCCCCTCTACAACAAACAGACTTTTGTAATTCTCCACCAAATTTGTCAGCAGGGAAAAGGGGAGAGAACTTCTCAAGAAGTCTCCAGGGAAAAGAGAAATTCTCCAACCATTTCTCAAAGAAAGGACTTACATATCTGAGGTGATAGCAACATTGCTATTGATAAAACAGAGAGAAGTAACCTCCTGAAATAGCTATGCTTTTGGAGTTGAATGGCTACCTGGGAAGCTAGGGAGGCTGAAGAGCAGTGGAAACTGTTGTGTATGCACTATAGTTAATAAAGTATGAGCTTAAGGTAAAGTGCAGGGTTCTGGCCCTGCACTTCTATTGGCTGTTAGGCGGCCAGACCAGATTGGCTAGTTCTGAAGAATCCGATTGGCCCTTAACAGAGAGTTCTTATTGGTTGAAGAGCTAGCGTTCCTAGTTCGTTATTGGATAAATCTTACAAGGGTTGCCTATATAAGGCAGAGTTCACTGTTGTTAAATTGAGAAGTCACTATGTAAATAAAAAGCTGAAGTTCACCGTTCAGAGGCTGTCTCCATTTATTTCAACCCATGCTCAATACTTAACACTGGAGACGAGGGTGGGATCCGAAGACGTCTGAACCGAAGAAGCCAGGAAGCAACACCAAGTACGTGACAGACGACGCCAACAATGGAACCATGTCCGGCGGCATCGTACCACCCGCCAAGAGGATTGGGAATCCTACATGGATCACTTCCAAATGTTTCTTGAGACGAACAACTTAAAGGACGCCACGCCAGCAAAGAAAAGGGCGTTGTTCCTAACGCATTGCGGCCCAGCCGTATTTAAGATGGCTAAAGCACTCGCCAAACCTCGAGAAGTGAAGGCCATGAGCTGGGACGACCTCGAACCCATCCTGAGAGGCCATGACGCGCCAACCATGCCTACGCTCGTGAGACGCTACGAGTTTTATCAGAGGAACCAATGAAAAGGGGAAAGCGAGGCCGATTTCGTGGCGGACCTCTGAAATTTAGGGGGCCTCTGTGGGTTCACTGATTTAGAAGAGGCACTGAGAGATCGAATAGTTCTGGGACTAGATGCACTGGGCTTGCAAAGCAAGCTGATGGCGAAAGGTGACATCAGCCTTACTGATGCCATCGCCGAAGCCACGGCAGCAGAGGCAACCAAGAAGTCGGCTGCACAACTATGGCAAAGCCGCACTCCGGTACCACCACCAGCCAGCGAAATGTCACCTAGTTCAGAAGGGCAGCTGGCGACAACGCACCACGAGGACCTCTCTTCGTCGTCAGACAGCGACGAAGAAGGGGTCCATTGACTGCGGTCCGACCGGGACCCTTGCCCGAAGCCCTTACGCCCTTGCACTGACTGTGGAGCCAACCATGCCAGGTCCGAATGCAAATTCCATGACGCACTCTGCCATGGGTGCGGAAAACGAGGTCACATCGGGTGGGTCTGCCGCAGCTTGCCAGGACGCAGCCAGGCCTCAAAAGGGGCTAACTGTCGCCAATCGACAGGAAGCCATCCTGTAAGGCGAATGCCAGTAAACCACTCCTACAGAAATCCAGCCTTGCAGAGAGAAGAGGCTCACCATACTATCACTATCGGTCACGCCTCAACCTTGGATACTAAGAAAATCCGAGTCATGGTAGCCATCGAGAACCAGCCGTGCCACATGGGAGTTGACTCGGGATCGTCCCTCTCGATGGTGTCTTGGAAGACACTCAAGCAACTCATCCCCACAATTCAACGCCAAGATCTCCAATTTCAACGCCTCATCCTCAAGGACTACCAGGGGAATCGAATCCCCGTCGTCGGGTCTTGCCGAGTCCAAGTCTCCTTCAAGAAGCACACAGCGTACTTACCTCTAACGGTCATCGATAGAGATAGGCCTAGCCTACTAGGCCTCCAATGGTTCGCGCCACTCGGCATTGAAGTGGCTGGCGTGAACCGAGTCGGTGGTTGTGATTGGGAGGAAGACCTTATCTCTGAGTTCAGTGACGTCTTCGCGGACAGCTTAGGCGAGTATAAGGGGACCCCGATCTCATTCAGTCTAGATCCAAAAGTAGCTCCCATTTGCTTGAAGCCCCGTCGAGTTCCGTTCACCCTAAAATCAAAAATTGACGAACAACTCGACAAGCTAATTGCTCAAGGGGTGTTGAAGCCCATCGATCACTCTCCATGGGAAACCCCTATTGTAACATGCGGTATCTGCCATCCCGCATTAGATGGGCGCCTCATGAGAGGGAGCAAGGGAGAGAGAAACGACACGAGACGAGGTTTCCTCGGGATGAGCGCGCGCCGAATGCCTTGGCACAGGCTCTTTTATTATGCTTTTTCACAGGGGGGTGAAATTCTTCAAAGCCCAGGGTAAACAAAACATTCATGAATTATAATAGCTTAGGTCAGCAGGAAATACATAAGATTTATAATAGCTCAGGTTAGTAAAGACAACAGGGTATCAGAAAGCGTAATTTATAGCAATTCAGGTCAATTAGAACATCATTTTGTATTGACAGCTGTTTAAACTCCTCTTCTCTTTTGCATGCCTGGCAAAGATCACTGAAGAGACAGGAGTCTAATGTTTACATGAGAAAGATACAATGCAGACAGGAGTCTAATGTTTATACAAGAAAGCTAAATTGTTACAATGCTAGGATGGCACAGAATTGCACTGATGCAAAGTTGCAAATCACATGAATGATTCATAGTTACAACATCTCCTCTGTTTTTATTTTTTTATGACGAGTCTTCTTCCTTGTCCAAGAAAACAGGAACTACTTTTCTGAAATGTTCTCCGTCCCCGTCATCTAGGCAGGCGTGCGACCCGTCAGCATCAGGGTTGTCCAAGGAGCAGTAACTCAGCAATGATATTTCTTCATCCGATGTTAAAGACATAACATGAGCTTGCAATAACACATCAGCATCAGTAGTCATGGAAGATAATTGATCTTTAAAAAATTGCAATATTCTATTAAAACAACAAGGTCCTATAATACATATCAATATAATGATTATTAATGGTCCTGCCAATGCAGTTAAAAGGGTTGTGAGCCATGGTGAAATAGAAAACGAACCTTGATACCAATTAAGCGTTTTTCTAATTCATTCATAGAATCCAGCACGACCTCACTGCTATCAGCATAGAAACAACATTCTCCTTTAAACCACCACCCCTGCTATCAGCATAAAGACAACATTCTCCTTTAAATCCCCCCCCTGCTATCAGCATAAAAACAACATTCTTCTTTAAGCGCAGCACACAATCCCCCTTGTTTTAAAAATAACAGAGCTAAGCCTCTACGATTTTGCAAGCGAGGGGGTGTTCCATGGATACCTATAGGGATATAAAATCATCAGAGTTATACTCACAAGCCATACTTGAATGCAAAAATGATTTGGATTTAACAATTTCATCCCCGTGGATACATGCCATGAAACCAGTGTAACAAACTCAAACAAAATTATTGCCAGGGATAAAATACATTCCTTTCAGGCGTGATGTTAAAGTTCCTCCTGCAGTGTTGTGGATTGCAGGATATCCCCTGGTTGTGTGGGTGCGTCTGCCAAATTGAATTGAAATGGTGGGTAGAAGTTTTCTATGCAAGAAAAATTGGTTGTAGAACTTAAACGAACTTTTTGAGAGTCAGTTATAGTCCAGGCAATATTATCTCTTCTATGAGGCTTCTGCAGATCGTCATGGGCAGTTCTTTGGAAGCGTTGCTTATTGACAGGATCAGAGCTCGGGTATATAAAAACATGACAAGCAGGAGAGAGGCTTATGGACAAATTAGTTGTAGAACATTTACCAGATGAGGAAGGAATACAATTAATAGAAAAAGGATAATAATTACAATAATGACAATGAAGATTAACTTGATCATTCATTAAGAACGTTAAATGGGGTGGGGAAACCCTTGATACAATATAAGGACATTTAGATCCCCCTATGTTTAGATTGAAAAGAGGAAAAGATTTTAAGGTTCCTTTCCATAGGAAGAGTAAAGAAGAAACAAAAGAGCGAGGAGTAGAGTGTTCTTTAAAATAAAACAGAAATGACAGAGTGAAAACTTATGGATAGCATTTTCATGACATACCCACGTGGAACAAGTATAATAGCCTTCTGTTAATGAAATGATTTTAACACGAATAGTCTTTTGACAGGAAGCATAGGTTTTGTTGAAGTAAGGTAGAAATTGCAAAGAAGATATAGGCAAGAATATCAGGAAAGATTTTTAAGATACAGATGTAGCAGATAAATTCCCATGATAGGGTCTTACTGCCTGACCAGGGATTCAGAGAGTGGTTTTTTCTGGCAGTAAGATCGCAGCGTTTCCTTTCCCCCAAGCTCAGCAGGACTCTGCCAAGCAGAATAATGACAATCTGTTAGGAGGGGTGAGGGGGAGGAAAAATGACGAAAAGCAGTAGAAATAGGAGGAATTTAGATTTAAGAAAGTTTAGAGTAAAAAGACAAATGTTAAGAGAGTTTTGCAATGCTGGGAGGTTCGGGGTTTTTTCCCGCAATGAATACCAATTAAGAGCACGTTTCAGAGATAAGTGAGCTCATTACACAATAGCCTAATAGCCTGTCCCCAGGCTGTTGCAGGGAATTCCAAACTTGTGGATTACATCCCATCTGTTACAGAAGTCCTGAAAAGCAGAACTTGTGTAGGCAGATCCATTGTCTTTTTTTGATTTCTTTTGGACGTCCCAGCGAGGCAAAGGTACGAATTGAATAATTGTTTTACAGCTTCTCCCCTTTGAGGAGTAGCCAAAATAAATCCTGAATATGTATCTATTGAAACGTGCAAATATTTCCATGGGGCAAAAGGTGGATACTAAGTTACATCCATTTGCCAAATTTCACAAGCTTTTAATCCTCTAGGGTTTTACTCCTATGGGAATGGAATGTAGCAGCTTCTGCCTGAGTTAGAGAAAATTAAAAAGTTATCATAACTTGGCAGGGGAGATTCAAACACACTCCCTGCTTCTATTTTTTGATGGACTTTTAAAGCCTCCATAATTTTCCTCCAAGTGACCAAAAAGTCAATAGGTGCACGAGGAGGACAATGGAGATATTCACCAATTTTTTGCCAATTGGAAAATTTTTAAGGACCCTTCCTCTGAATAATTGGGACAATGTTGCCACACATAAGCCAATAATGTAGCAATAGATTTCCTTTTTATGGGAAAGCCCTTTAAATTAGCAGAGTATTTAGAAGAAGCGACTAGCTCTCTCAATTCCTTCTGCTGTTGAGAAAAGCCTCCACCCATACTTACTAAAGTCGAGACCGTCTTTCAGATCCGATGAGGTGCAATTCGCTCAGGCGCCTGGCGATGCACAGCTCCAACCGAGCTGATAAGTATGGGCGCGCCGCTGAGTATCCCCCTTAGGGAATCACGTCGGGGTCACCAAAATGCGGTATCTGCCATCCCACATTAGATGGGCGCCTCATGAGAGGGAGCAAGGGAGAGAGAAACGACACGAGACGAGGTTTCCTCGAGATGAGCGTGCGCCGAATGCCTTGGCACAGGCTCTTTTATTATGCTTTTTCACAGGGGGGTGAAATTCTTCAAAGCCCAGGGTAAACAAAACATTCATGAATTATAATAGCTTAGGTCAGCAGGAAATACATAAGATTTATAATAGCTCAGGTTAGTAAAGACAACAGGGTATCAGAAAGCGTAATTTATAGCAATTCAGGTCAATTAGAACATCATTTTGTATTGACAGCTGTTTAAACTCCTCTTCTCTTTTGCATGCCTGGCAAAGATCACTGAAGAGACAGGAGTCTAATGTTTACATGAGAAAGATACAATGCAGACAGGAGTCTAATGTTTATACAAGAAAGCTAAATCGTTACAATGCTAAGATGGCACAGAATTGCACTGATACAAAGTTGCAAATCACATGAATGATTCATAGTTACAACAGTAACACCCATTAAGCCAGATGGGTCAATTCAAATTTGTGGGGACTACCGGGCCACTTTGAACCACGCTCTACAGCAGAACGCGTATCCAGTTCCGGTGGTGCAGCACCTCCTCCATTCCTTGGGGGGCGGGAAGGTTTTCGCTAAATTGGATTTAGCTGAAGCTTATCAACAATTACCAGTGGATGAAAAAATGGCTCAGGCCCAAACTATTGTAACGCACAGGGGTGCCTTTAAATGTACCCAGCTGCAATTCAGAGTTAGTGTAGCCCTGGGGATCTTCCAGAGCCTTATGGAAAGGTTATTACAAGGAATCAAGGGCATTGTCTCTTATTTTGATGACGTATTAATTGCAGCCCCTACAAAAAAAATCTTACAGGACCGTTTGAAATGCGTTCTAAAAAAATTCCAAGAGGCCGGACTTAAGGTGAAAAAAAATAAATGTCAATTGTATACTGACAGTGTTGAGTTTCTAGGGTACCGGGTTGATAGCCAGGGCATTCATCCTACCGAAAGTAAATTAAAAGCGATCAAAAACGCTCCCAGGCCGGTTTCCGGTTCCGCGTGGCTTCGGGGCAGCAGGAATTCGCGACAGCTCGCGATTCCTGCTGTGCTAGCCGTCGAGGTACCCCCGATCCAGATGGGTCAGGGGGATATGGCTGCCCTGTAGGGATAGCTGAAGAGAGAGGGGAGTCGGATAGGGAGGTGGGGGTGTCGCAGACCCCCCCCTTCTCCGGAAAAACCCCTTTTTCCCAAGGCGGTGGAGCGGCGGTCAGCAATGGCCGCCACGAAGAAGCCAGCAACCGGGTAAGATTTTGCTGGAGGAAGTGTGAAGAGTGAAAGTTTTGTCTGAGCCGGGTCAAGTAACATCTTTTAAATTGCCTGGAACTGAGCTGTTTGAATTGCTGGAGGATACATTGTATCCCTAAGAAGAGCGAAAAGCGGCGGAGAAGCTGTTAAAGGGAACTTTTTTTTTTCTTTACTCTCCCACCCCATGGAAACAGCAGAAAGATTTGGATATATTGGACATTGAAAGTGAATTGCTTTGAGAGTTGAAGCTAAGAGACAAAAGGATTCTTGGACATTGAAAAATTTAAGAAATTGGAAAACCCTTGTTGGAGGTATGGATTTCTGATTATTTAAAATTGACATTGCAAGTGGGAAGGGAGAGAAAAAAAAAATTGGAGCAGAAGCTGAAAAAGGAGGAGATTGCCTAGAATCCCAAAGAAAGACATATGGTAATTGGACCTCTTTGATTAAAAATTAACCCCAGAAAGAGAAAGAGAAGAAGGAAGAAAAGTATTAACTTTTGGAACTTTTTTTTAATTGTTTTTGATTGTCTTTGATTAAAAATACTTGTGGTTGTTTTGGAAAAAGTTTCCCTTTTCATAATGGCATCGTTTGTGGATGAACTAGAGATTGAATATCAAAAATATAAAAAAGAAGATACTTTGGGCACTTTGTTTCAATTCTTAGAAATGGCGTTATGTACTTATGAAAAGTTGATTACGCAGCAGAAGGACTGGGACAAGGAAGAAGAGGAAGAAGAAGCCATCTTTGATGAACAATGGGTCCCTTCCGGAGAGGAGGAGAAAAAGGATAAGAAAAAGGGGATTTTAAGAATTATAAAAACAACCAAAAGAGAGAAAACTGAGCGAAAAGGTGGAGGCAAGGTTAGAAAGCAAAGGAAAAGGAGCAAGAAAAGCGAGGAGAAAAAGCAAAGGGGTAAAAAGGGCAAGGAGAAGAATAAGCAAGAGAGAAAGGGGGGGAGGAGAAGCCTTAATGGGGAGAAGCAAGACCTAAAGAAAAAAAGTTTATTTAGAGACAATGGGTGAATTTAATTTAGGATAAAAGAGGGATTCTGGAGGGTACATAAGTTTGTGTTTTTATATGTGTATTTAGAGTATAAAATTCATTATGTAATCTTAGAATCTTTTAAACAGAATCCCAAGAAAAATTGCTATACGAAGTATTTTTAAGTTAGGGTAATGAGTTATAGACGTTACTCCAATTGGTGTATAGGAGAAGTATAGTAAAAGAAAAAAGATGAATGGATAATTGGAAATAGAACAGACAAAGAATGTTGTTGAAAATGGTAATAAGATATGGAAGGATATATATGCTTTTTTTTTTTTTGGATTTTGTATATTGATAAAAGGCAATAAAATTTTAATTAATAAGAAATAATTTGGATGAAAAGGAGAAGTAGGGATAAGATATGAAGTTAATACTATATGAAGTATTGATACTATAATTTGGAATT
Organism: Hydrophis major; assembly: GCA_033807585.1. NCBI lineage: Eukaryota > Metazoa > Chordata > Lepidosauria > Squamata > Elapidae > Hydrophis > Hydrophis major. The sequence continues at coordinate 20,350,109 of CM066337.1, read as the reverse complement.
GTTATGCCTTATTGGTCTTTTATTATTATTTTTTCCTAGAAAAGAATTTATAAGCTGTTATGCCTTGATTCTTTGTGCATTGTTTTTATAAAACTGATAAAAATGGTTTTTATATATATATATAAAAAAGAAAATGATAATAAGATATGGAAGGATATATGGGATGAATATGATGTTTGAATTTGTGTCTGTGTGAAGAGTTTTAACCCGGGAACAGACAACCTTCAGAAAAGATCTTTTAGTTTTGTTTATGTTTTGTGTTTTGTATGTTTGTGTATTGTGTTTTTTGTAAAACTAATAAAATTTGTTTTTTATTAAAAAAAAAAAAAAAGAATCAATAAAACCTTGGAGGAATGTTAGATGAGAATAATTGTAAACAAGCCAGAAAGAAATGAATATGATGACTATAAAATGGATAAATATAGAAAAGAAATGAAATTGAATAAGAGTAAAGAGAAATAATGAGAAATTTGCTGAAAGATATTTATGTGTCCATATGGAAATGGGATAAATTAGAATTATGTTGTATAAAAATAATGTTTTATTCGACTTGTAAAAATTTATAATGTTAAGAGGTTTTATGTACTTAATGGTTAATGATGTGTTGTTTGTCTTTAAAATTAATAAAATTTGTTTCAAAAAAAAAAAAAACGCTCCCAGGCCATGCAACAAGGCTGATCTCCAGGCGTTCTTAGGCCTCATCAATTTCTATAATGTATTTTTACCGCACAAGGCAACTGTTGCTGAACCGTTACACTGGTTATTAGATAAAAAAGCATTGTGGGTATGGGGTTACCGGGAAGAACAAGCGTTCCGGAATGTTAAAAAACTGCTCACATCTGACTCTGTACTCATGCAGTATAACGAGACTTTGCCGTTAGTTATAACCTGCAATGCATCGCCTTTCGGCGTGGGCGCCATTTTGAGCCACGTACTGCCTAATGGGAACGAAGCCCCTGTTGCATACTTTTCGAAGACTCTTTCAAAAGCAGAGCGAAACTATGGACAAATTGATAAAGAAGCCCTCGCAATCGTCTCAGCTGTAAAAAAAATTCATGAATACGTGTATGGGAGGATCTTTACTATTGTAACTGACCACAAACCGTTGCTAGGGATAATAGCCGGGGACAAGCCAACCCCCTACATATTATCCCCTAGAATGACCCAATGGTCAGAATTCCTAGCTGCTTATAATTATCGGCTGCAATATCGCCCGGGGAAAGCCATTCCCCACGCCGACGCATTGAGCCGAGCACCGCTTCCAGAGACTCTCGACGATCCGGCACCAACGGCAACCATGTTGCAAATCGAAGCACTCAACTCGCCACCCATGACCGCCCGAGACATTGCGAGAGAAACCAAATGAGACCACACCCTAGCTCGAGTCCTAGGCTGGGTAGAACGTGGATGGCCATTAAACCAAGTACCAGATGACTTCACACCATTCAAATCTCGACAGACTGAACTTTTCTCTCAAAGGGGCTGTATCATCTGGGGCGATAGAGTCGTTGTCCCAGAATGACTCCGGAAGACGCTGCTGCGAATTCTGCACGAGGGCCACCCCAGCATCGTGCGAATGAAGGCGCTTGCACGAAGCTACGCATGGTGGCCGGGCATGGACCGGCAAATCGAGCAGTGGGTTAAAGCGTGTCCCAATTGCCAACAAGTCAGCAACACCCCTCCAAAAGCCATGCCTACTGAATGGGACACGCCACATGGACCCTGGTCCAGAATCCATCTGGATTTCGCAGGGCCAACCAAGGGCCATACTTTCCTACTTACAGTCAACGCCTACTCCAATTGGCTGGAAATTCATCGTATGACGACTACGACCTCCGAGGTGGTGATCAGGATTCTAAACAGACTCTTTGCAACCCACGGATTGCCAGATGTCCTGGTGTCCGATAACGGGCCACAGTTTACTGCACTAATGTTCAAGCAGTACCTCGCTGACCACGGCATCCGCCATGCGCTCACCTCGCCTGCGCACCCTGCGACCAATGGCCGAGCAGAACGCATGGTCCAATTTGTAAAAAAGACCTTGCAAAAGGTAGACTATGACAATATCGACGACAAGGTCAATCAAATTCTTTTCTTGCAACACATCACTCCACATAGCGTCACCGGCAGAACTCCTGCCGAACTACTGATGGGACAAAGACTCCGCTCCCACCTCGACCGGCTGCACCCTGCTTACGAACCAGAAAAACCAATAGGATCCAGCGGCCGCTGTCGCACCTTCCAGGTAGGAGACCTCGTTTACGCACAAAACTTATCGGGTGACCCGATATGGATAGAGGTGACAGTAGTATGTGTGACTGGCCCCAAATCCTATGTGGTGCAATGCCTTGACAATAAATTGTGGAAACGGCATATCGACCAATTGCGGTCACGACTTGCAACGGCCAGTCAACAGCTCCCCCATGACCAAACCAAGGGGGGGCAGGTATGGAAGAAGATGAAGTTCCAGGGAACCCGCTCGAAGGGAACGATGAACTAAGTGATACTCAGGAAATGGAGCAGGAAGGAGAAACGTTTTCACCGCAGGGAATTGCAGAAAATGGGGGCAATGATGAAGAAGTAAACTCCGAGCAAGAGGCAGAACTACTGCCAAACAATGATCTACCTCAACAGGATTGCAATCAACCAATCCAATGAAAATCTAAGAGACTTAAAAGACAACCGTCCTATCTAAGGGACTATATAACTACACCGGAATTAAGAAGCCAGGCAGAAGGGGTGTTGTGTATGCACTATAGTTAATAAAGTATGAGCTTGAGGTAAAGTGCAGGGTTCTGGCCCTGCACTTCTGATTGGCTGTTAGGCGGCCAGACCGGATTGGCTAGTTCTGAAGAATCCGATTGGCCCTTAACAGAGAGTTCTTATTGGTTGCAAGGGCTAGCGTTCCTAGCTCGTTATTGGATAAATCTTACAAGGGTTGCCTATATAAGGCAGAGTTCACTGTTGTTAAATTGAGAAGTTACTATGTAAATAAAGAGCTGAAGTTCACCGTTCAGAGGCTGTCTCCATTTATTTCAACCCATGCTCAATACTTAGCACAAACAATGGTTATACAATGAAAGAGAGGACATTCATCAATACCCTTGGAATATCTCATAATTTGCAAAAGAACATTATAATCCATTCATGAGTACTTCTCTGAACATTCTACAACAAATTCTCTCCCACCAAACTAGACACTATTCAGTAGAAAAAGGCAGAAGAATGTCTCTATCTAGGTTTATTTTTATCAACTACTTCTAAAAGTTATCATAGACAATTATTCTCCTCATGGAAGATTCTAGTCTCATCTGTTGCTGTTGGGCAACCCACAGTCAATGACCCTCATGGACTGTGGTCTCTTGGCGCAAAACCTTCTCCATAACTTCTGCTGCACCTCAAAACATCTTCTCTAACATTGCCTTCTAACCAAGGAGAACTTAAAATAAAAAGGGCATGCCAAGCAAATTGCTTCGGAGGTAGTGGAGATAGTTCTGTGATGTGCAACTCTAAGAATACTGTGTCTATGGAGATTCTCATTCATCCAGGTCATGGTTGTCCCAAAGGTGCTTTTTCAAGAGGCAACTGTTCCCACATTTTCCACATGGCGACTACTTCTGAACTTTGTGCTTGAAGCGGAAAAGAATGAAAGATTGATTTTGGGTTTTACTGATTAGATTGATAGATCTTAATAGAAATGGCTTGTTCCCAGGGGTGAGATTCAACCGGCATTACTACCGGTTCGGTATTTGTGTTGTGCTGCGCGTGCATGTACTACACCATTAGCTGAGCCACCGGGACAGCTGATAAGCGCTGCACGTGGGTGTCCAAAAGCCTCTTTTTTTCCTGCTTTTTCAACCTCAGCTATGCCGTGCAAAGCAGCTGAAGTTGAAAAAGTAGGAAATTCAGGTAAGAGCCCAGGTGGGCCAAACAGCAGCAAACACAGAACCGGTTGAGTGTCTGCTGCTCTTCAGAGCTACCGGTTCTATAGAGCCGGGCAGAATCAGTAGCATCCCACTCCTGCTTGTTCCTATTATTATGAAAAAAAAAAATGAAAAGTTGTGATTTGAATTTTTATTGCCTTATTTTACTACAATGGAGAGTCAATACTTTTTTCTTTTTTTTTCCTTTTCTTCCTCCCTTCTCTTCCCCCTCTTCCCCCCCCCACCGTTTTCCAATTTACTTTTGTATTTTGTATCTTATTTTATCTTATAAGTCAATAAAAATGTTAATTAACCATGAAACTATGAAGAGGCAGCTGGACTTTCCAGTTTTTCTTTGAAGACATTTCACTTCTCATCCAAGAAGCTTCTTCAGCTCTGACTGGATGGTGGGGAAGAATGCTGTGTGTGTGGTTGTTGTTGTTGGTTTGTTTTTGTTTTTGTTTTTGCAATATCTGGTGTAGCATACAACTGTTCATACTGCAGAGACAGCCAGAGACTGAGGTTTGGGACAATGCTTGGAAGAAAACTATTCCCACCAGAAATCTAGGAAGCACATTACAGTGAGATTGTTCCCCTGCAGAAGCCTTTTATGGGAGAGAAACGTTGTTGTGGAGCTGGTTCTGTTTTCCCCAAAGAGGGAAAGTGGTCTGGGGTAAAGTGCAGGACAATGAAAAGAAATACCCACCTTCTATCCAGCTGTTCTTCAGAAGTTCAAAGCAAGAATGAAAAGCGGAACCAAATGTTTCCCTTTCTCTAAACTTTGGCTGGGGTAACTGTAATACGAGCTTAACAAGCCTTGGTCAACATACGTCTGTGGGAGAATTGAAATGGCATATAACTTCCTCCACTGTGATATAAATAGCATTTCCCCCATGAACACCAGCTTGTGAATAAACAGCTTGAAGATTTGCAGGAGAAAATTCTTCCATGGGCACAAGATCTATTTAGACTTTGCAAAAAGCTAGATTTCTGTCTCAGATAATTATCCTGTACATGCCAATTATGTTTTAGTTGCTTAAGATTATCTCCTACATTATTATTTCTGTAGATGTCTAGATTACCTTTTTTCCTTCATTGCAACTGTTTTTTTTGGGGTGGGGTGGGGGTGGGGAAGTGCCTTTATTGGGTATTTGCCTATCATTTCCCCTTAGCCCACCGTAAAAATCCTTCATGTGTTCAGTGTTTGAATGTGGTTTGTTCCTTCACCAAATTTGTTGGCCTATAGAAAAGAGCAAAGGAAGGAATAGCAGAGTTTGAAGGGACCTTGGAGGTCTTCTAGTCCAACCCGCTGCGCAAGCCGGAGACTCTATACCATTTCAGACAAATGGTTGTCCAATTGAAGCAGTATGGAAAGTTTCTAATAAAGAAGGTACACATTTAGCAGAAGTCCCTTGACCCCATGCTTTGCTTCTTGTAAAAATACTGTGCAAAACCCCAAAACTGCTGAACTAAGGAACTAGAACTAACCACGTTACTGTAAACAAGGGTGGACATGGAAAATAATAGATGGTGCAAGATAACTAAGTAATCCAAAATGGTACTTCTCATTGCCTTTATATTTCCTTTATAGAAATGTATATGTTATTCTCCTTTTTTGGTAAAATGTAACAGAGGAAATGCCCCGGCCTAGTCTGAGGTCATGATATTTATAAAAGTAATGTCTCAGGAAGAGTTGGGGGTTCAGAATTTGCCATGCTAATGCTCTGAACTTTGTGCACAAATAAACCTGTATTCTCCAACCTTTCGTGGTCTTGTGTCCTGATTTTGGAAGCAAGATTTTCTGCAACATTTAATGACGACCGCAGCAGGACGCAAGGGGCCCTGAGGCCCACTGGAGGGTCCACCCTGGGTGCCAGTGCTTCGGTGAGTTGAAGGGAACCTCCCAGGCACCATCGGTCCTTTGAATCCGAGGGACTTCCCGAAACTGCTGTTCTCTGGCGGTGGCGGTTGACACTCCCAAGAACCACAGGTGAAAGGTTAGGAGAACAGGACATCTTCCAGCCGGCTGGTGGAGAAGGAAGATACCTGCAGGCAACTATTGAATTGGGAAAATAATCCCTCCCTGTAAGCAGGGATGGAGGGGAGGACTGATCACCCTCTCTTAAGGTAAAGGTGGGTGGACTTGTCAGAAATGACTGAGGTGAATGACTACTGCAGTTCCCATTGGTGACTATGAGTGTCCAGCACCGTGGGCCAGTAGAAAGTGAGTGGCATCCGCAGTTCCCACCGGAGACTGTGTGCATCCGCTCCCTGGATCGGACGTGAGTGTGTGTAAATCCCTGGTGTTTTCAGAAAAGGAGGGACCCCATACCCTCCTCTCCAACCCCCTTTCCCGATTGTCTTGTCTGGTGACCTGGGTGGCTCATGGGTGGAGGAGAGAGTAAGCCTCTGACCCCACTGGGGTCTATGTTGAAGCATTTACAGCGATATGTATTGACTTGTAAACCCCATGTCTTAGTAACCTCCCCACATACCATCCACCCAGGATGGGAGGTCTGGGTCAAGGACTGGAAATGAGAAACATTGAACCCAAAGTGGAAAGGGCCGTACGCTGTCATTATGTGTTCTCCCCTTGCCATTAAGGCAGCTGAGATAAAACCGTGGATTCATTGGTCTCAAGTTAAATTGGCCGCACCTACCCAATGGAAAGTAGAATCCCATCCGATTCACCAGTTAAAAGTAACTCTCCAGAAGATCTCGCATGATATCTCCCCTTATGGTGACACTCCGGAAGCTGTCCCTCCACCAACGGGAGATGACGAGGAAACGACCCCTGCAGGTGTTACTCCGGAAGCTAACACCCATTGCACGGGTCTCCCCTGGAAACTTCGATCGCAAGCCAAACCTACTCAAAATTAGGAACCCTTTAGAAAGGGGGGAATTGGTGGTGGTGAGAGACATACCCCATTGCGATATGGAGGCTAATCAAAGGATGCGAGAGACCGCATGCATCCGCAGAGGCCTTATGCCTTCTATCTGGATTGTAACCATCCTGCTAGTGGTTAGTGTTGTCCTTAACTCCCTGTACTTATACGAGCTGCTGGTGGGTAAGGATAATAACACAAATATGGTAATACCCCTTGGTAAGGATGCAGTTGATGAATGGTACTCCCCAGACCCTTCTGATGATGAGGAACCCCCACCACTAGAGGAATGGGTGCAAATTAGGCCATGTGATATGTGTTTTATGGTACAGCCTACAGGAAGACATTTTACTTATAGTGTAACCAGGTTTCCTAATTGTTCCACTACCAATCTCCCTCAGTGTGAGCATGAGGGAACCAGATATTGGCAGTGTGTGTACAACAATACCATAAGGTACCACCTCCTACGTACCCCCTGGATACCAATTAGACATGTTTGCATACCTTGCAAAAGGGGAGGAGCGAAGGCAAGATAATGAATGCCATCCATGTGTCATTGATAAGGGTTCTCTTCACGCTACGTTTGGAAAGCCACCCTCCTGCAAACAATTCAATCTAACATCATCATGTTATCGTATGACATATGGAAAACTGACTTCACATGGCTCATACATTAATAAGACGAAAACAATGTTCAAAAAGTGCAATGGGACGAAGGGTGTATTATGTTATATAGATAACGATCCAACTCTACCTCCACACCCAAGATGGGACCCCCCAAGATTACAGCACCCTACAGGGGACCCCCCAAAATTACAAAAATTTTCCCGGCCAATACACCACACCAATGCTGCAAGAGTGCAATCTGGGAGATCAAATGCTCCTGCTACTAAAGATGCCTTATGCCCAAACAATTGTACTGTATGTCTTAAAGTTGTGATGAAAGGGAGGACAATCATCACAACTTTGGTGTATCATACTCATTATACTTGTGTAAAAACAGTAGCCCCTTGTTGCTATAATGGAACCTGGTACTCTATTTGCCCCCAAAGAATGAATGTTATGATCCAAGGGTTACTCCAGCCCAAACATGGCTAATAGCCAGAAGTAAAACTGCCAACGGCAACATAATCTCCCAGACAAGAATAGAGACACCTGAGAGTCTGGGTAACGTTACATCTGATATATCCAAAGCTGCTTACTGGCCTAAGTCCTGTGGTACTGACTTATCATGGCATAGGACATATGCACAAAATGATATTTATGTCTGTCCTTATAACCACCCTGCTGGTACCTCAGGAACTAAGCGCATGGCGCCTCAGAAATATAACACAGGTGAAATGTACTACTTAGATTTGAAATGTGTGAGGTGGGCTATCTATAACTCAGATAAGGGAAAGGGAACTGATCTCCAGATATCAAGGGTACATCAGAACAAGGACTGTACCCTATATAATTGTAGTTGGGTCAACATCACCTTACTTAACCTGCAGCTCTGGATTAATCTGTATGGTCCAACAATGGGAATTAGAATATATGCCACAGGTACTGACCCCAGAGGTATCATCCACCTGTCACTCGAAACTAAGACACATGCTACTAAAACCACCCATTACAGGTATTTCTCTGAATTTTGGCAGGAGGTAGACATTGAATTCCAACCTTCATGGGAAGCACGAAACCTGTTCCTAGAACTGGCCTCTACCATAGCCCTCACAATTAATGTCACCAACTGTTACATATGTGGAGGTACTAAAATTGGGGACCAATGGCCATGGGCAGCACAGGAATGGAATTATTCGATCGCTTACAACCAATCGGCAATGCCAAAACACCAGCCACTCTCCAGGTGGGAATTAACTGATCCTATCATAGCTCAGTGGTGCTTAGCAAATACACAAGGAACAGGGCCCACTGTAGGGGAAACAGAGTTCATAGAAGTCCGTGAATGGAACTGTTCTACCAAATCTTGGGAGTACTGGCCCAATAACACAAACCAATTCTGGTCTAACTATTCCCTGAGCAACATTACCGAAGCCCCTCCTGGGGTACACTGGATATGTGGTGATGTGGCATATAGTACCCTACCTTCGAACTGGAGAGGAGCATGTACTTTGGGAATGATAAATCCTTCTTTCTTCATGTTACCCTTACATATACCTCAAGTAATGAATGCCAACCAGTGGCAGAATAGAAAATTAACAGCAGATTATAAAATAGGAGATTTGAAGGATGATGAGTGGCCCCCAGACCATATCATCCATTACTATGGTCTGGCTACTTTGGCAGCTGATGGTACTTGGGGGTACCGTACCCCAATTTATATGCTAAATCATATCATCAGACTCCAAGTGGTTGTAGAACTAATTGCCAATGAAACAGCCCAGTCTCTGTGCACCCTAGCAGTCCAACAGAAAAAGTTTAGAGATGCAATCTATCAAAACCGTCTAGCCGAAACTTCCGGTTTGCGTGGCTTCGGGGCAGCAGGAATTCGCGACAGCTCGCGATTCCTGCTGTGCTAGCCGTCGAGGTACCCCCGATCCAGATGGGTCAGGGGGATATGGCTGCCCTGTAGGGACAGCTGAAGATAGAGGGGAGTCGGAAAGGGAGGTGGGGGCATCGCAGACCCCCCCTTTCTCCGGGAAAACCCCTTTTTCCCAAGGCGGTGGAGCGGCGGTCAGCAATGGCCGCCACGAAGAAGCCAGCAACCGGGTAAGAACTGTGCTGGAGGAAGTGTGAAGAGTGAAAGTTCTGTCTGAGCCGGGTCAAGTAACACCTTTTAAATTGCCTGGAATTGAGCTGTTTGTTGCTGGAGGATACATTGTATCCCTAAGAAGAGCGAAAAGCGGCGGAGAAGCTGTTAAAGGGAATTTTTTTTTTTTTTTTTTTTTACTCTCCCACCCCACGGAAAAAGCAGAAATATTTGGATATATTAGACATTGAAAGTGGATTGTTTTGAAAGCTAAGATAAGAGACAAAGGGATTTTTGGACATTGAAAAATGTGAGAAATTGGAAAATCTCTGCTGGAGGTATGGATTTTTGATTATTAAAATTCTCATTGCAAGTGGGAAGGGAGAAAAAAAAAATTGGAGCAGAAGCTGAAAAAGGAGGAGATTGATTAGAACGTCTTTGTGGATCCCAAAAGAAGATATATGGTAATTGGACCTCTTTGATTAAAAATTAATTCAGAAAGAGAAAGAGAAGAAGGAAGAAAAGTATTAACTTTTGGAACTTTTTTTCTTTTTTTAATTGCTTTTGATTGTCTTTGATTAAAAATTCTTGTGGTTGTTTTGGAAAAAGTTTCCCTTTTCATAATGGCATCGTCTGTGGATGAACTAGAGATTGAATATCAAAAGTATAAAAAAGAAGATACTTTGGGCGCTTTGTTTCAATTCTTAGAAATGGCGTTATGTTCCTTTGAAAAGTTGATTACGCAGCAGAAGGACTGGGACAAGGAAGAAGAGGAAGAAGAAGCCATCTTTGATGAACAATGGGTCCCTTCTGGAGAGGAGGACAAAAAGGATAAGAAAAAGGGGATTTTAAGAATTATAAAAACAACCAAAAGAGAGAAAAATGAGCGAAAAGATGGAGGCAAGGTTAGAAAGCAAAGGAGAAGGAGTAAGAAAAGCGAAGGGAAAAAGCAAAGGGGTAGAAAGGGCAAGGAGAAGAATAAGCAAGAGAGAAAGGGGGGGAGGAGAAGCCTTAATGGGGGGAAGCAAGACCTAAAGAAAAAAAGTTTATTTAGAGACAATGGGTGAATTTAATTTAGATTAAAAGAGGGATTCTGGAGGGTATATAAGAGTGTGTTTTTATATGTGTATTTAGAATATAAAATTTATTATGTAATTTTAGAATCTTTTAAACAGAATCCCAAGAAAGATTGCTATATGTAGTATTTCTAAGTTAGGGTAATGAGTTATAGATGTTACTCCAATTGGTGTACAGGAGAAGTATAGTAAAAGAAAAAAAAGATGAATGGATAATTGGAAATAGAACAGACAAAGAATGTTGTTGAAAATGGTAATAAGATATGGAAGGATATATATGCTTTTTTTTTTTTTTTGGATTTTGTATATTGATAAAAGGCAATAAAATTTTAATTAATAAATAATTTGGATGGAAAGGAGAAGTAGGGATAAGATATGAAGTTAATATTATATGAAATATTGATATTATAATCTGGAAATGTTATGCCTTATTGGTCTTTTATTATTTTTTCTTAGAAAAGAATTTATAAGTTGCTATGCCTTGATTCTTTGTGCATTGTTTTTATAAAACTGATAAAAATGGTTTTTTTATATATATATATAAAAAAGAAAATGATAATAAGATTTGGAAGGAGATATGGGTTGAATATGATGTTTGAATTTGTGTCTGTGTAAAGAGTTTTAACCCGGGAACAGACAACCTTCAGAAAAGATCTTTTAGTTTTGTTTATGTTTTGTGTTTGTATGTTTGTGTATTGTGCTTATGGTAAAACTAACAAAATTTGTTTTTTATAAAAAAAAAAAAAAGGAAAGAATCAATAAAACCTTGGAGGAATGTTAGATGAGAATAATTTATACAAGCCAGAAAGAAAAGAATATGATGACTATAAAATGGATAAATATGGAAGAGAAATGAAATTGAATAGGAGTAAAGAGAAAAAATGAGAAACTTGCTGAAAGATGTCTGTGTGTCCATATGGAGATGGGATAAATTGGAATTATGCTGTATAAAAATAATGTTTTGTTTGACTTGTAAGGATTTACAATGTTAAGAGGTTTTATGTGTTTATGTATTTAATGGTTAATGATGTGTTGTTTTATCTTTAAAATTAATAAAAATTTGTTTCAAAAAAAAAAAAACCCGTCTAGCCCTGGATTACCTATTGGCTGTGAGGGTGGTGTATGTGGTAAGTTTAACTTCACCAACTGTTGTCTAGAATTCGATGATATCGGTGAAATCATTGAACAGCGTGCTAGACATATGGAAAATCTCGCACATGTACCTGTCCAGAAGTGGAATGGCTTTGACTTTGGTGACATTTTTGGGACTTGGTTTCCAAAACTGCCTGGTCTTCAAGCCATAGTTGCACTTGTTGGTCTGATTGCTGCAGGATGTGTAATTCTACCATGTATCCTCCCTATCTTTGTCAAAACAATTTCGAACAGTCTTTCTATGTTAGTAGAGAAGAAAGCTACTGCCAATTATGGCTTTATGGGAATATGAAAAATTGAATGCTTATGAAGAGTTTATCTCCACAGTAATCAGTAGATTTGGATATAGTTTCAAAGGGGGGAATGAAGCAGTATGGAAAGTTTCTAATAAAGAAGGTACACATTTAGCAGAAGTCCCTTGACCCCATGCTTTGCTTCTTGTAAAAATATTGTGCAAAACCCCAAAACTGCTGAACTAAGGAACTAGAACTAACCACGTTACTGTAAACAAGGGTGGACATGGAAAATAACAGAAGGTGTAAGATAACTGAGTAATCCAAAATGGTACTTCTCATTGCCTTTATATTTCCTTTATAGAAATGTATACGTTATTCTCCTTTTTTGGTAAAATGTAACAGAGGAAATGCCCCGGCCTAGTCTGAGGTCATGATATTTATAAAAGTAATGTCTCAGGAAGAGTTGGGGGTTCAGAATTTGCCATGCTAATGCTCTGAACCTGGTGCACAAATAAACCTGTATTCTCCAACCTTTCGTGGTCTTGTGTCCTGATTTTGGAAGCAAGATTTTCTGCAACACAATCTCTTTTTAAAAGCCTTCAGTGATGGAGGACCCACAACTTCTGAAAGGAAGCTGTTCCACTGATTAATTGTTCTATCAGGAAATTTCTCCTTGGTTGATTCTCTTCTTGATTAATTTCCATCAGTTGCTTCTTGTTCTGCCTTCGGATGCTTTGGATAATAGATTGACCCACTCTTCTTTCCAGCAACCCTCAAATATTGGAACAGTGCTATCCTGTCACTGCTAGTCTGTCTTTTCATTAAAGTAGACATACCCAATTTCTGAAACCATTCTTCATATGTTTTAGACTCATCTTTGTTGCTCTTCTCTGCACTCTTTTGGGAGTCTTTTTTATATCAGGGGTTGCCAACCTTTTGGACCTGAGGGACCACCAAATTCATAATTTTAAATCCCATGGACCACTAATATGAATTTTGACTGATGGTGGCTTGCTGACGATGGGAAAGTCGGTCCCATATTCCAGAGCTGAAGTAGTCACAGAACTGGCCCCTATGGTCATCCCGGAGCAGCTGCTCCTCCAGTCTGGGAGGAGGAGCAGCCGCCCCGGGGTGGATATCCCTCCCCTGCCATTGGTCTTACCTTCCAGTTCCAGCTCGTGTGGCTCTACTCAAGATAAAGTTTGCACTCAGCCAAAGGGTGGGGCCAGCGGGTGGGCCATGTGGGCAGCACAGCCTTGTGTTCCCACACAGCCTGGATAAATTGCTTTGGGGGGTGGCTTGGGGGAGACATTTCTTTGTGGACCACCAAATTTTTTTTGCAGACCACCAGTGGTCCCTGGCCCACTGGTTGGCGACCACTGTTTTATATCCTGGTGACCAAAACTGGACACTGTATTCCAAACATGATCTCACCAAAGCCTTACAAAGCGGTACTAAACACTTCATGTGATAATGGATAGATTGTTAGTTTTTGTTTTTTAAAGGAATCTCCTTGTAATCTTTCTGGGTGTGAACATTATCCCTCTGTTGACATTCACTCGTGTTACAGAGTGTAGGGTTTCAGAACTGCCATTTATTGGTGAAACAAATTCTAAATGATGCCACGTGAAACAATGAATGCTTGACAGTATTTTGCTAGCCATGCTGTTATCTTCTTCAAATCAAAGTAACAACCAAACTTGGCAAGAGATCTCACATCCTTATATAATAACTTGTGTCAATGGGCAAGATGCCCATAGCCACTTGCTAAATGCCATGTGCTAGATGACAGCTGACAATCCTTCCTGCTTATGTTAAATGGCTTTATGGCAGGAAAAAGATAGCCATAAACAGAGGTTCAGGTGCAAATGCAGATGCTTTAAAATGGCTGTCAGGGCCTCCCTAAAGAGGCTTTCATTCCGTCTCCCCAGGCTTCTATAACAGCCATATGATACCAAGGAAATACATATGTGGATTAGGGAGGAAATTTATCATTCGACGTCACCGATACTGGCAGGTGAAACCAGAAGCAAAGAAAAGGGCATGTAGTAAGTAGAAGGTCTTCTGGGGCAGGACCAGTTCTGTAATCCTCAGAATGTGGGACCTGTCAAAGTGTACTGACAAAAGAGAATGTTTGTAACTCAGGGTTGAAATGAGGGGTCCTTGGTGCTCTCTGAGCTTGGTTATTTTCTTGTAGATGTTTCATCACCCAAACTAGGTAACATCATCAGTGCATCACCTAGTTTGGATAATGGAATGTCTGCAAGAACTCAGAGACCACCAAGGACCCTTTCCTATAAAAGTGTGTTAATTCATAAGCAGAACTCCACGGTGGTCAGTCACCCCTATCATACAATAGGAATTCTAAAAATTCCCCAACCAGCTTTTCACACTGGGAAAAAGTCCTACTTTTTTTTTTTTTGGCCCAAGTTCTAACATTCTCCTAGGCTTGATTACTACAATGTTCTCTACATTAGACTGCCCTTGAAGACTACTTGGAAGCTTCACCTGGTCCAGAATGCAGCAGCATAGGCAGCAATAAGCATGCCTTGGCATAACCGTGTGATATCTCTGCTTCGTGAGCTGCAACTGGTTGCCCATTTGATTCCAGGTGCAATTCAAGATGAAGTCCTACATGGCATGTGGCCTGGAAGGAGCTCCTATCTCCCACAGTATAGGCCCAGCTGATCCCATCTGGCAGGGTTGGTATGCTCTGGATTCCTTCCATTAAACTGTGCCCTCTCAGGATCCCCCAAAATGGACCTTCTCCTTAACAGAACCTGTCCTCTGGAATGAACTTTCCTGCTTCCACCCTGCTGGTGTTTAGATGTACTAGTAGATTTGAAATCATAATAACGAGGAGGAAGAGGAGGAGGAGGAGGAGGAGGAGGAGGAGGAGGAGGAGGAGAAGAAGAAGAAGAAGAAGAAGAAGAAGAAGAAGAAGAAGAAGAAGAAGAAGAAGAAGAAGAAGAAGAAGAAGAAGAAGAAGAAGAAGAAGAAAAAAAAATAAAGTTTGTTTTGTTTCTGGCTTTCATTTTTATGAATAGAGGAGGAAGGGAGCTATGTTGAGCTATGCAGAGGATTCCCATCTGTGTTTTCTCTTGACTTTACACCTCTGCGGCTGCTGCTAGGGAAGATTCTTTTATCTGTTGTGCTGTTTTCTTATTGCCAGGCTGGCCTGGCACCTCCTGCGTCTCACCACATGACAAAGCTTCCACCCGGATCATGTCAAGGCGAGTTGCAAGTAATCCCTCAGGAAATTGGACCCCGTTAATGACTAAAGGCAGGGCCTGCTTTATAATCTCATTATCCTGCAGTCCAGATTCCTTCTCCAAGGCTGATATTAACCATTGTGGCTCAACAAGACAGAACAGAGGGACAGAGATTGAAGCTTCCTCACTTTCAGAACTTAGAGCAGGAAATTAAGCAGAAGATGTTTATTTATTTTATTTATTTGATTTGTCAGTCGCTTACAAGATACAGGTATAAGAATAAACATAGTTTTGAATTCATGACATAGATATTATGAGAAAAATAAAAAGAAACAATAGGACAGGGATGGTAGGCACGATTGGCGTGCTTATGCACACAGGCCTCTTAGGAAGGGGTGAGGTCAATAGTAGACAGTCTAAGGTTAAAGTTTTTGGGGTTTGGGGAAGAAAGCACAGTCAGATAGAGTATTCCAGACATTGACCACTCTGTTTCTGAAGTCGTATTTTCTGCAATCAAGTTTGGTGTGGTTAACCTTGAGTTTGTATCTATTGTGTGCTTCTTGTATTGTTATGATTGAAGCTGAAGTATTCATTTGCAAGTAGGACATTGCAATGTATGATTTTATATACTATATTTACATCGGACCGAAGGCGGCGTAGTTCTAGGTTTTCTAGGTCTAGAATTTCAAGTCTGGTGGCATCAGGTATTCTGCAATGAGTAGAGGAACAGAGAACTCTTCTTGTAAAATGTTTTGTATGCTCTATTTAATAGTGTGATATTACCAGAGAAGAAGCTATGTAGGATTAGGTTAACAACTCTTAATACCTTTTTGGTATGTAGTTACAGTGGGCTCTAGCACTTAGGTCATTAGAGATGAGTACTCCAAGGTCCTTGACAGAGTTTGGATCATCAACAAGGTCTTGACTATTCAGCCTGTATTTTTTTTTCTGATTTTTTTTTTTTTGCCAATATGTAGGAAAGAGTATTTATTTGTTGAGATTTGAAGTTGCCATTTGTTTGATCATTCTGATACATAGTCAAGGTCTTTTTGAAGGGTAGCAGTTTTGTCTGTGGTGTTGAATAGCTTTACATAATCAGCGAAGAGAATGCAGTTGCTCTTGATATGATCACAGAGGTCATTTATGTAGAGTATGAAAAGAGTTGGTCCTAGAACACTGCCTTGGGGGACACCATTGTTGACAGGTACAGAATTTGATAGAATTTACTCCCAATTTTGACCATTTGTTGTCTGTTTGACAGGAATGCTTTTATCCAGTTATGTGGGTGTCTAGAGATACCATAAGATTTTAGTTTTATGAGTAGTTTGTCGTGTACAACTGAATCAAAGGCTTTACAGAAGTCTATGTAGATTGCATCTATTGTTTTGCTCTGATTGAGTTGTGTAGTCCATATGTTTTTGCAGTGTAAGAGTTGCAGATTACAGGATAGTTTTTTTCTGTAACCAAATTGTTTATTAGAGAGTAGGTTGTTTGTCTCTAAGTGGAGGATAATGGATTGGTTAATAATTGATTCCATGACTTTACAGGTGATGCAACATAAGGAGATTGGTTTATAATTTTCAACTAGGCTGGGTTCTCCCTTTTTGAAGATGGAGATGACTGTGCCTTGTGACCATAGTTTGGCAAGGAGCTGGTCCTGAAAGATTTTTCAAAGATTATGCTTAGAGGTTCTGCTATGGCAGTGGATAGCTGTTTTAAGAAGTAGGCACATATTCCCTCCGGTCCAATAGATAGGGATGGTTTTGGATTGCGTAGTGCTTTTTCAACAATGTCTTCTGTAAAATCGATATGTATTAGATCATTGTAGTTGTCTGTGGTTCGACTAGGAAGTACTGGGTATAAGGCATCCAGAAAATATCCATGATATGAATCACTCCGAGACATTTTCTCTCCAACTGATTTATTTAGAAACAGATCTGGCATGTCAAAGGCAATTTCTCAAAGTGAAATTATTTTCGCGCATTACACAGAATCCACCTTCTCTCCTCCCTTCTCTCCTCCCACTTCTACACTTCATCAACCACGAGAACCAATTAACTGCAACTGGGATTTCTTAATATGACATACAGAATAACCTTGAACTTTTCTACTCCTCCAACCCTCTTCCATGAAATGTGACAGCTGAATTTTAAAGCTGACACTGGGCTTGATCTATTGCTGTTTACAAATACTGAGCCAAAGAATGTGTTAAAGAGGTTTGCTTTGATGGTGTTGTCCATTGCAGTCTTTGCCATTAGGTCTTTTCAGGGGTGGGATGGACCTTGAGTCTTTTAGTTTGTTGTTTACAAAATTGTAGAAAGCACGGGAATTTGTGCATAGAAGGTTTTCCTCTTGTTTAATGTGATAATTACTGCATTCAGTTTTTATCTGACGGCATAGATTTTTGTATCGGCTTTTGAAGTAGGCAACGTGACCAGATTTCTTTTTTTGTCAAACTGATCTCTTTTTGGATTGAAAAAAATGAGAATGTGACACCTGGATTTGAACCAGAGACCTCTTGATCAGCAGTCAAATGCTTTACCACTGAACTATCTGAAGTGTCTTATCTTTTAGGCTAACAGTGAAGCAGTGGTGGGATTCAAAACTTTTTACTATGGGTTCTGAGGGCATGGCTTGGTGGGCCTGGCAGGGAAAGGATACTGCAAAATCTCCATTCCCTCCACACCCCACTAACCTGCTTTCCAGCTCCGTTCTCCTGTGCAGGGCAACAAAAGAAGACCCAGCTGATCGGCTGGGACTTGGGAGGCAGAGAATAGATGGGGCGGGGCTGGCCAGAGGTGGGATTTGCCGGTTCTCCGAACTACTCCAAATTTCCACTACCATTTCTCCAGAACTGGTCAGAACCTGCTGAATACCACCTCTGCTTTGAAGGGTATGTCTGGGGGCACATGCCTAAAATTAAGCAAAACCCCAACAGAGGGATGATGGTTGCCAGAACTAGGCCTATTAATTTATATTTGCTTATCATAAAAAAACAACAACAATTGCTACCAACCTGCCTTCCACTGAGGACCTGTATACTGCACAAGTCAAAAAAAGGACTGTGAAAATAACTACAGATCTCTCATATCCTGGACATAAATTGTTTCAATTTCTGCCCTCAAAACACATTATAGAGCATTGCACACCAGACACAAGGACAGTTTCCCCTCACATGCTATCACTCCGCTAAACAAATTCTCACAACACTGTCAAACTATTTATCAAGACTATTACTATAGTTCTTCTCATCCTTCCTTTTACCTATCTCCTTTTCTACTTATGATTATAACTTTGTTGCTTGTATTTTATGATTTATGTTGTTGTATTTAGTTTCCTAGTATGATTTTGATTGCTTATTTAATATCCCATGACTATCACTTAGTGTTGTATCTTATGATTCACGATGAATGTATTTATGATGACTATGATAATGATTTATCTCTTATATCTTTATGCATACTGAGAGCTTATGCACCAAAGACAAATTCCTTGTGTGTCCAATCATACTTGGCCAATAAAGAATTCTATTCTATTCTATTCTACTCTATTCTATTCTATCCTATCCTATCCTATCCTATCCTATCCTATCCTATCCTATCCTATCCTATCCTATCCATTTTATTGTTATTGTTAAGGCTGTGGCTATTCTATCCAAAGTAGAAAAAAACCCCAAAAGAACATAATGGAGATTTTGCAAATAAAAACCTTCTAGCCACTTACCACCAATTGATCTGAATATAGAACAAATTATACCAAAAAGTCAAAAACATTATCTGAAGGCCTTCTGCAGGATCACAGAATATTGCTACATTTATCTCCTAGCTCCAAGGCCACTCCTGTTTTTTATGCAGTAATCAACTTTTTGCTGTCTGCTTGTCGGCCTTGAATACTGTGGACATCTGTGCAATGTCTAGATAACAGCATTGTGCACTTTCTGGCACCTTTTATTTGCAACCTAGCTGGCTTCAGCTCTCACTCAGGGAAACCAAGAAAGGAGAACAAATGATGGTAGTGGAACCCAATGATAAAATTTTCAAGACAATATTCATCGTGCGATGCCATCACATATTTGCATCAGCGGCCATGCAGTGTTTGTGTGATGGTAGTGCATATGTATTCTCACTTTGGTGTCATTGCAGTTTGCTGTAAACACCACTGGTTATCACAGACTTTGGCTCAAAGACTCTCTATCTCCATGTGCCCCAACTTTCAAAGTTGTGAATAGAATATTGTTTGAGTAGCCTGCTAGAGCCCCCAGATCTTCAAATATTATTCAACTTTGGTATCCGGCCAATGCAAACACCAAAATATTCCTCGTGTTTTTTAATATCTCAAAGCTGCAATAAAGAAGAGAAGTCAACCTATTTTTCAAAGCACCCAAAGTCAGAAGAAGAAGCAATGGATGGAAGTGTCTGTGGAGATTCTCAGTCATCCAGGACATGGTTGTCTCAAAGGTGCTTTTTCAAGAGGCAACTGGACTTTCTCGTTGTTCTTTGAAGACGTTTCGCTTCTCATTCCATCATCTTCAAATAAAAACATGTCTCTCACACCTCTCTAGTACTGATTTTAATCTCCTTGTGGGATTGTTGTGAGAAGGAGAAATGAGGAAGAGACAACTAAGTTATTTTGATGATGGGATACAACTAAAACCTTGGAGTGACCTTAGTATTTCTATGAATTCTGTAAATCTTACATGCTTATAAAATAATTTTAGAATGGAATAACAGAGTTGGAAGGGACTTTGGAGGTTTTCTAGTCCAACCCCCTGCCTAGGCAGAAAACCCTATACCTGGTCAGACAAATAATTCTCCTATCTTTTCTTTAAAACTTCCAGTGTTGGAGCATTCACAACTTCTGGAGACAAGTTGTTCCACTGATTAATTGTTCTAATTGTCAGGAAATTTCTCCTTAGTTCTAAGTTGCTTCTCTCCTTGATTAGTTTCAACCCATTGCTTCTTGTCCTGCCCTCAGGTGCTTTGGAGAATAGCTTGACTCCCTCTTCTTTGTGGAAGTCCCTGAGATATTTTATGTTTATAGAATGCTATCTTAGTAGGCATAAAGAGTGGAAACAATGAACACTGTCCTTTGTCTTTAACAATCATGCTTGGATAACAACTATATATGAAGTCTATTTTAGGGGAAGTTGGGTCAACCTTGAAACTTCACAGCTTAGTGATACAACAGATACGAAGCATCATAAGCTAGAAGGAATGCTCTTATCAATTTTCTTCTTCATCATGACAAATCTACACTCATCAGTCTCATGCTCTAAAAAGCTGGCTGGTGGCGAACTGGCCATTAGAATAACCTATCAAACACAAATAAGTCAGGGAAATGGAATCAATGAACATATTAGTGCTTTATTGGGGAAATTAACTTAGCAATCTGATCCCGATTGGCCAGATAGATGCTTTAGGAAGCTTGCAAGCAAAGTGTGCAATTGAAGGTTTCTTATGTAACTTCTCTTTGGTCATCATTCCATTATTTTAGATTGTGGTATTCTGTGGCATACCAGTTCAGTTTGTGTGGTCCATTTCCTTAAATATATCAAGCCAGGTGAACTACAGATCAACATCATCTAATGGAGAATTTCATAAATTGGTTGGTTGTGGTTATTTATGAAATTCTCCATCAGATGACATAGTCCTTGACTTACAGCCATTCCTTTGGTGATTGTTCAAAGTTACAGTGGCACTGAAAATTTTTTAGGACTGTTCCTGACACTTATGACCACTGTAGCATCCACATGGTTATATGATCACAAGTTCAGCAGTTATCAACCAGAATGTATTTATTATGGTTGCAACATCCTGGGGTCAGGAAATTGCTATTGTAATCTTCCCAGCTGGACAAGCAAAGTCAATGGGGGATTTGCTAAACAATGGCATGATTCACTTAACCACTGCAGTGCTTCAGTTAACAATCATGCCAAAAAAAGATAGTAAAATTGGGCAAGATTTACTTAAGAACCCATTTGCTTAGGAACGGAAGTCCTGGTCACAATTGTGATCACAAGTCAAATACTCTGTGTACTTTTGGCTTTGGAGGATAAATGAATCCAGTCCTTGAAGTTTGTAAAGCATTGTATGAATACTACAAAGTGTTGTTGATTCAGTAACTCATGCCTAAGTAGACCCAGCCTTGTACAAAGCATAATGCAATTGCCCGTTGGAAGGACAGGACCAGAGTGGGAAATCCTTTCTCCTTGGGCTTAGACCTTTCCATTATTTTATTTTAGTTCTTTAAATGCTGCAGCACAACCACAATTATTGACATATAGAATGATTCATACACAGACTTCAATGGATGATTAGAACTGCAGAAAAAAACATTGGTACTAATCTGCCTTTCACTGAGGACGTGAATACAGCATGAGTCAAAAAGAGGGCTGTGAAAATATCTAAAGACCCCTCACATCCTGGACATAAACTGTTTCAACTCCTTCCCTCAAAACCATGCTATTGGCCATTTCCCACCAGAACAACTAGACACAATAAGTCCCCCCCCCCACATGCCATCACTCTGCTAAACAACTAACTCCCACAACATTGTCAAATTACTTAGTAAGACTGCATTACTATTCTTCTTCTCATCCTTCCTATTACCTATGTCTTATGACTATAAACGTGTTGCTTGTATCTTTACATTTTATATTGTTTTATTTTCCTAGTATGTTCTGATTCTTATTAGTAACGTATGTATGATTTGATTGCTTATAGTAACCTATGACTATTACTAAGTGTTGTATCTTATGATTCTTGATGAATGTATTCTTTTTTTTTTGCTTTGTACACTGAGAGCATATGCACCAAAGACAAATTCCTTGTGTGTCCAATCACATTTGGCCAATAAAGAATTCTATTCTGTTCTGTTCTGTTCTGTTCTATTCTATTTTCAACCATCAAATGTCAATGAAAACATTTTGCGATCTGCCAAGTTCAAGGAAACCCTAATTTATCAGGTCTTGATTTATTGAATTTACATGATGGGATCATTGTATCTAATTTGTATATAATAGAGATGTTATCACCCAAATGGTATAAATTGCTCTAATGATGTACTTGGCTACTTATAGACTTTCTCCAGGACTTAAATCCTCAATTAATTTCCTCCAATTCTGCATGCTGTTTACTACTTGCAAACAGGAGCATCCTACTTTGGACATATATTATGTGAAGACCCAGCTGTGTAAAAAGTAGAAAGAAAGTAGAAAGAAAGAGAATAAGAGGCAAGGTTGATGGACTTAGTTATGGTGGTGATGAGTGCATTGTTGGGAGACTTGAAAGAACATATAAGGGATGGATTGTCATGGAGAAAAAAAATGTGGTTTCTAGGAGTAAAAAAAAGACTTGATGGCACATAATAAATCAATCAACCCAAAAATTTTGGCTATGACAGAACTAGAGAAATGGCAAATTTTATGGGAAAGAAACTATAGGTTAACAATGGCAACTTCTTATAAAGAAAACGTATATAAAATGTATATATATATAAATAATATATATAATATATAATATATATAATATATAATATATATTATATAATATATAATATATATTATATAATATATAATATAATATATATATATAATAATATATAATAATATATAAAAATGGCATTTATTACCTGCTAGGCTAGCTAAAATGTTTAAAATTATGTCTAGCAAATATTGAAAATGTAATTTAAAAAATGGGCATATTTTATCATAAGCGGTGGACTTGTTAAAGCAAAAAAAAATTGGGCAAAATACACAGATGGATAGAAAAAATAACAGGGAAACATATAGATTTTAAACCTGAAATGTTTTTATTTGGGATTATATCAGAAAAAAATTGATAAGAAAAGTATGTATTTCATATTACACGTCTTAGAAGCAGCATGGATTATCTTTCCACAATATTGGAAAAATGAAGAAATACTGCAAGACGAAGAGATAATTAAGAAGATATTAGATAGTGCAGAAATGGATAGACTTGCATTAAAAATCAAACAGAAAGAAAACACAGAATATTATCAAACATGGAACTTACTTTACCAATGGTTGGGAAAAGGCAGTGGAGAGCAAGAAGGGAATTTGTATTGTAAAATTAAATAATTTAAATACCCAGACAACACAATGTTTATTAAGCACTAAGAAATGTAATGAATAGAAAATTAATAAAACTTATTTCCTTTTTAAATCAATCAATCAACGCCTGCCAATCACATGCAGTTCTTCGGTCATGACAACTCTGCTAGTATCTGCAAGGACACACTGATACCTCTATCAGACTTATCTGGGTTGTTCAGTTAAAATCAATAGCCTCTGATAAAAAGGACCTCCCACATCTGATGCTTGCGAGAGGTTTTTTTTTTCTGGCATATTTTCTATTTCTCAATAGAGTAAGACCACAGTGGTGGGATTCAAATTTTTTTACAACTGGTTCTGTGGACGTGGCTTGGTGGGTATAGCTTGGTGGGCATGGCAGGGGAAGGATACTGTAAAATCTCCATTCCCTCCATTCCAGGGGTAAGGTTACTGCAAAATTCCCCTTCCTTCCCCACCCCACTAACCTGCTTTCCAGCTCCGTTCTCCTGTGCAGGGCAACCAAAGAAGATCCAGCCAATCAGCTGGGACTTGGGAAGCAGAGAATAGATGGGGGCGGGGCCAGTCAGAGGTGGTATTTGCCGGTTCTCCAAACTACTCAAAATTTCCGCTATCGATTCTCCAGAACTGGTCAGAACCTGCTGAATACCACCTCTGGAGTAAGGAGTGCAAAATACTTTTAATGAAATATGTGTAGCTTAATTAATCATAATAGGTTGGCTTTTTCAAGAAGGGAGCTGCCTCCCCCCCAATAAATTATTTATGTAAATAGTTGGTTTTCAATACATTTGTTATTGATTTGATGAGGATTTATTCTTATTTAACTTCAGTAATAGAATCTGGGCCTCAGCCAGATTAAAGAAAGAGAGCAATTTGTTTTAATAGCTGGGAAACATCTTTTTTTTTTATAATAGGTCGTTGGTTGGCTTAATAATAATAATAGAAGTTAACAATATTCATTGCTTTTATCCCATTTTTTCATCATCAAAACATTTAGTAGTGGATGTGTAAACTTTTCCCAAAAGTTTTCATAATAACACTTTCAAAAAATCTGTTTTGTTTTAAAATTTGTTTTAATAAGCTTTCCACAATCAAAGTGAATAAATAGGCATTCAAGAAACTTCTGTTTTTTCTTGTACTTCTGTTTTTAAAAATGTAGAGACTACGCAAACATTGAAGTTGTGTTTCATGTTGAGTATCAGGAACTAGAAATTTGATTTCTTTTGGGTTCAGCTCAAAAGAGCGGAGACGCTTCTGTAAAACAGTCTATCTTAATTACAGATTATGAAAAGATTTGCTAAGCAAGTTTTTTGATGTGGCTTTAAATGAGGAATCATTAGCTGCAGGCAACTTTTAGTTGGGCATAAACTTGGATTTACCTTTTTTTGCCTTTTGTTTCTTTGTCACTTCTCTTTTCCATTCCTGAGGATTTCCATATCTCTATGAGCCAGAATACAGAATAACAGAGTTGGAAGGGACCTTGGAGGTCTTCTAGTCCAACCCTTTCCAGACAAATGACTGTTCGGAGATCTCTTCTTTAAAATCTCCAGTAATAGAGGACCCACAACATTCCACTAATTGTCCTCACTGTCAGGAAAGACAGTGCTAGGTTAGTCCTAGGTTGAATCTCTCCTTGATAAGTTTCCATCTGTTCTTGTCCTGCCCTCAAGATGCTTTGGAGATGTTCTAACCCAAACCTGTTTCCAAGAAAGCAAACACAAGACAAAGGCAGCAGCCCAACCTTTTAATGTTTCATATATGAATTCTGTTTTTTCACAGATAAAAGGCTGCTTCCAACTAATTAGCTCCGCCATGAAAGAGTTTTTGCCAAGTTTTTGCAAGTCTGCCAAAAAAACAACAGATAAGAAATAGTTTACAACACAAGAGTCTTCAAATACCAATTGTAATGTCCACGAGGCTGAGTTTCAAAACGTCTTTGCTTCCTACAAAGAATGTTCGTTGCACAGCTGCCTTTTATTTTCTTGAAGGAGGGGTCATTACCTTGCAGCCTTACTCCTGAGTCGCCCGTGCTGTGGCAGCTGCTCTCTCCTGCGAGCAATCCTGTGCTCACGCGCACTTGGCACAGGCTCCTCGGGAACTTCCTCATTGCTGCTGCCAGCCCCCCACAATCTCAGAAGGCAGCAGTCCACTCCCTAATGGTCCTGGCCCCTGATCTGAGTCCTCGCTCTCCTCAGCCATCTGCATCTGCATCTGCTGCTGGCTAACCACAACAGGAGAATAGGTTGACCTCTCCTTTCTGTAGTAGCTCCTCAAATATTGGAAGATTACTGTCATGTCATCCCTAGCCTTTCTCTTCATTAGATTAAATATTCCCAATTTCCGGTGTTCCCTGATCAAACTTCCATGCATTATTTCTTTCCTATTAAAACTCACGTCTTAGAATTGCATTTGCTCAAAACTGGAAAAGTGATAATATAGGGAAAAATAATTGAAAAAATATTTGAATGTGCAGAAATGAATAGATTAACATTAGAAATCAAAGAAAAAGAAGAATCTGAATACTACATTGTATGGGACTTATTTTTCCAATGGGTAGAAAGTAAGTAAACTAAAAGGGACCATATGTATCTATAAAGCAATAGGAGAAACTAGTAGATATATTGGATACTACTTATGTTATATATATGGAAACGTGACTATTGTTATACTGTAATACTGAAAAGATTATTACTAGTAATTGTTAAGCACTTGAAATATGTACCTAATTGACACATGATTGAAATGGAATGGATTTTTGTATATAAAAATAAAAACTTTTCATAAAAAGAACCTCACATGTCTGTAACTTTTAACTGGGCGAAATGGTGCATCATAGTGTAAAAATTTGGGAAGCAAGAGACCTCAAATGGACCAACTTACAGAGCGCATCAAAACTCTGGGACCCATGTGGAATTCAAATTGGACAAGTTTTACAAAACATGACATGGTGTAACATGAATCACAAAGCATTTTATGCAATAATACCAAAGGTCACCAACATTTCCTGCTGATGTTTGACCGTGCTATGCAGTTTAAAGCAAACTACTTTCCAGGCAAATATACTTCTCTAAATATTTCCCTGTGGGATTCAAATTTGGCAACTTTTATAAAAACATGACATGCATAAAATGAATCCTAAAGAATGTTTAAAGAAAATCGGAAGCTCAGCCAGTGTTGAAGACCCTGAGGAATCTGGGAAGGAAATATCTCTGAAAAGATATAAAACAATCCGTGGCCGAAAGGAGTCCCAGATTGTTTTATCTGAAAATTAAGAAGGCCCCCAAAACAACAACCATTCTCTGCATGTTTGCATAAGCTAGTGCTTCCAGTTAGGAAGCTAGCCAGCTAGTCCAGTGACTCATACAGAGATGCACAAGAGCATCTGACTAATTTCTACACCATTCCTACATGGAGAATGATTGAAGGCTTTGGTCACACCCTATTCAAAAATGTGGGTCAATGGCTCCTATGAAGATTAGGCCTCAACAGGTCTTGCAGGCTGGTGTAATGAGCATTTTGCTTACAGACAAAACAACCTGTGGTCCTTCACATTTCCTTGATGTGGAAGCAATAATTGGAAGTTCTAGTGTGACAATATCTGGAGCGCTACAAATCTCCCAGCAAGAGCAATTAAAACTTGAGCTCTTACATGGGTTCAAGCAAAGGTAAAGGTTCTCCTCGCACATATATGCTAGTCGTTTCCGGCTCTAGGGGGCGGTGCTCATCTCTGTTACAAAGCAAAAGAGCCAGCACTGTCCGAAGATGTCTCCATGGTCATGTGGCCGGCATGACTAAACACCGAAGGCACACTGAGCACTGTTCCCTTCCCACCCAAGTGGTCCCTATTTTTCTACTTGCATTTTTTTTACATGCTTTCGAACTGCTAGGTTGGCAGAAGCTGGGACAAGTAACAGGAGCTCACTCCATTACACAGCACTAGGGATTCGAACTGCCGAACTGCCAACCTTTCTGATCAACAAGCTCAGCGTCTTAGCCACTGAGCCACCACATTCCTCTTTTAACTGCCATGGGTCACAATGTAATAATAAAAGCCATAGAACAATTAGACCGCTGCGCCAAGCAGAGGTTGAAGTATAGGTCCTCGGCTTACAATAATTCATTTAGTGACACATCATAGTTACAAGGGCACTGGAAAAAAAGTGACTGATGACTGCTTTTCACATTTACAACGGTTGCAGCATTCCACGTGGTCATGTGATCAAAATTCAGGTGCTTGGCAATTGGTTCATCTTTATGATGGTTGACTTGCCCAGTGGGCCCCATAATCCCCTTTTGAGATTTCTGACAAGCAGAGTCAATGGGGAAGAGCCAGATTCACTCAACAACCCTGGGACTAATTTAAGAACTGCAGCGATTCACTTAACAACTCTGGCAAGAGAAAAGCCATAAAACGGGGGCAAAGGCTCACTTGACAAATGTTTCACTTAGCAATGTAAATGTTGAACTCAACTGCTTGGTTAACTCTAGGGCTACCTGTCAGTGGTAGGATTCCATTTTTTTTTTTTACCACTGGTTCTGTGGGCGTGGCTTGGTAGGTGTGGCAGGGGAAGATTTCTGCAAAATCCCAGTCCCTTCCCACCCCACTAACCTGCTTTCTAGCTCCTTCTCTTGTGCAAGGCAACAAAAGAAGACCCAGCCGATCAGCTGGGATTCAATGGGAAGCAGAGAATAAATGGGGGTCAGAAGTGGTATTTGCTGGTTCTCTGAACCACTCAAAATTTCTGCTACAGGTTCTCCAGAATTGGTCAGAACCTGCTGAATACAACCTCTGCTACCTGCAGGGTAGAAACAGCTGAGTCCCAAATATGTGTTAACCTGAAAACCACGTTGGCTTGTGCTGGCAGATGCTGACCTACATTCCGGGGGGGGGGGGGAATTAGCCCAGTTCAGGGTCAGTTCTTATTGAGCATTAGTCTAGTTCTCCGGGAGTTGCGTGAATGCGGCTAATAAATCACGCGCCGCTGCGCGCAATGGCTCAGACCATCCCTGGAGCCCAGAAGAAGAGCGCACCGATTTGATTTGATTTTTTTCTCGTTTGGAAAAGTTGACGGTTAGCTGCCCAGCCGAGTTCATCCGAGCCAAAAGAGACGGCTTTGTAGGTGGGTGGGAGGGAGGCAAGCCTGCCTACTCCCTTTTTGGCTTCCTCGGGGCCGTCTTCTCCCCATTGGCTAGCCGGCTGGAGCACGTGGAGGCCGGGCGTAACTGGAAGGCTTGAGTCCCCGGGGAACGAAGGGGGCGGAGGGCGCTGAGTCACCCGCTCACCGACTTCCATCGGTCCCTGCGAGAAGAGCAAAAAGACCCAAACAGCCGCGGAATTCGGGACGGGACGGGACAAGGATCCGGCGCCGGAGGGAACCTCATGGAGAGATCGAGCGGCCAGCAGCTCCTGCTGGGGCT
The DNA here is from genome assembly GCA_033807585.1 of Hydrophis major. Taxonomy (NCBI): domain Eukaryota; kingdom Metazoa; phylum Chordata; class Lepidosauria; order Squamata; family Elapidae; genus Hydrophis; species Hydrophis major. Next base: position 20,321,426 of record CM066337.1, on the reverse strand, counting down.
TTGGATCGCCTTCTCCGCCTTCAGCGGCATCAGAGGTAAAGGGAGCAAGCCGGGATTTGATTTATTTTTTATTTTTTATTTTTTTTACTTTTAGGATTCTCTCCGGGCTCCAGCTCCACCGATGATTAGGTGGGGGAGCGCGCGATGGGGGTCTCTGGTCGAAACCTGCCGCGCGGGGCTTTTGCACGGAGTGGGTTGGATCTGGTCCTTTTCAGCCTCAAGACGGCTCGTTTCTATTTCGCTTTTGGTCGGGCTGGTTTCGCTCGGCGCCCAAAAATCGGTAAAGCTCCGAGGTGAAGGTTTCCATTTTGCACGTGAGTGTCAGCAGTTAAATCTTCCCTGAGCTGCTTTATGAAGTATGGTGTGCTAAATAATCTTGCTCTGCCAGAAACAGCAAAGAATCCTGTTTTTTTTTTTTAAATCTTTGCCAATGTACATTACGATGGTAACCCTCCCAAATTAAAATGAAAATCTTGCTAGGAAAGCTCTCCATCTATTTAATGATTTATTATTATTATTATTATTATTATTATTATTATTATTATTATTATTATTATTATTATTATTATTGGTTTAAAATTATTATTCTCTTTGTTGGATTGCTCAGTCTAAACTACAGATGCTGTATCAATCTTACTGCTAACCAAGTGAATAAGCTGTTAGTTTTTATAATGGCTCGGATGGGCTGGTGTGTGAACCTTGCCAATGTGCTTGGCACGATTTCTTTGTTTGTTTTTTTTAAGGTTCAGTGTGACTAACCAATTATGACTTCTTTAATAAACTATGGTTAAATGTAATCTGACATGTGGGAGTGGAGCTACTGAATCATGATTGAAAGAGGGTTCTTTCTTCAGCAACTGGAATAACTGTTTTGGAGCTAGGTGTTTTTTTTTTTTTTTTCTTCCATTGGGGCATTAAAGATATATCTGACTTCTTGTTTGCATCTTAAAGAATCATATTGTTAGCTAGGTTTGGGTTTAGAGTGTTGAACTCAATTGTTGTGATTTGTAGGCAGTGGTTGGATTTGTACATTTCTATAGCCCAAGATAAACAACCTTTTGATGCCCAAGAAAGACTCAAACTTAGTATTTTGGGGACTGTGGTTGCCAAGTTGATGGGACCACATCACATAATGAGTGAAAGTGAAGCTTGAAGTATGTTTGGGAGACACTGTTAAGCCTGGGTTCCCCAACCAGGGTTAAAGAGACAAGCTAAACAGAATGTGCAACATTAGTCAGATAGGCACACAGATAAATGAGATAAATGAGTGAGATAAGTTTGTATGTTTGTTAACATACAGTAAAAATAACAGATACGCTTGTGCTATCAAAAATATAGTTTATTCCATTTAGAGTTTATAGCATAGTCAAAATAACAGTCCATTAGTCATGTATCATTTTAGTCAGTCCATTCAAGGATATTCATTTAGCAAAGACCGTGTAGAATATCCAATGTCAGTTCATTTACAATAAACCAGTCCTTTCTCTCTCCCGTTCCAGTAGGGGAAAAACGCAGTCTTCATTCATGCAGTAATTAGGGATCATCAAGCCAGAGAGAGCAAGCTGTGGTACCTTGCTTCTTTTATGGTGCTTATACAACCACTCCCTTAATTACATTCCTACAGTTAAAGTTGCAGACACTTTAACTAATAAACCATGATAACATATTTATTATTTTACCTAAACCAGTTAGGGTAAACAATGTTATCCCTGACAGACACCAATTAGCTGCAGTGCACTAACCTATGATATATATCCTGCACTTTCAAACAAGTAATACTGTGCTGATCTCTGAAGGTCTCAAAAATAGGAGAGTAATCACCTCAGCTCTGAGCCTTAGAGAAATGTCTGAATCCAGACAATAGTGGCTCTTCAGCAAACTCTGGTTCAAACCAATGATGTCATGGCATGATGTGTGAACTCAGCATGCATCAGTGCAAGGGTCTTTTGCAAAAAGACATGTGGGAGAACAGAAAGGTAATTTAGACCCAGCCAAACTGTTCGTCAATTTGGCTCAGTACTGTTTATTTTTTTTAACACAGTTTGCATTATGTTAGCTGTTTATTTTTTTAACACAGTTTGCATTATGTTAGCTGAAGGATGCTTGGCAAATTTGTGGTTCAGTATGGTGTGCAAATCCAGGCAGTTGAATTTATTCTGTCTTGTTTAGTTATCCATGGGTTAATGTGCTGGGTGAAAGCAATCACTAAGAAGTCTTTGAGGTTTCAAATCAGAGCTGTCCCTGGGACAAAACCCAAGGATCTTTGGTCAGTGAAAAACATGTTTTACTGCTAAGCAACACATCCCTCTGGGCTTCATTGTCCTTGAGAATCTGGACATTTTTGTCTTGATATGCACTGCCTAACTGTGGCTCCTGAGAGTGAGAAGAAAACTCTGTAAGTGTTTAGATGAAAACATGCGTTTTGACATTCCCATAGAGCCTGCGCCTGCATACATGGCTGCAGTGAAGTCAACTCATTAATTTAAGTGTATATAGTTGGCTGGTTCAACTTCACTGCAGTTTCTTCTTATTGAGGTGGTAGTTTTAAAATAAGATAAATTGCATAGTTGGACAGGGACAATCCTGGATCGAAGGAACTTTCATTGTTATAGATACTCAATATTTAATTCAAGATGGCTGATAGGCAGGGATGGGATTCAAATTTTTAACAACTGGTTCTGTGGGCATAGCTTAGGTGGTGGGCGTGGCTTGGTGGTTATGTGACTGGGTGGACGTGGCTTGGTGGTCATATTATTGTCTGGGTGTGGCTAACTCAACATCACTCACATTGAGGCACGCATCTCTTCACCTGGCATCTCATGACTGTGGGGATGCTGCAACAGTTGTAAGTGTGAAAAATGGTCATAAGTCACTTTTTTCAGTGCCATTGTAATTTTGAGCAGTCACTCCACACAAGCAAAGTACCAGCAAAGGAAGGGGAAAAAACTCCAGGGAAGTTCCTGAGACAAGAAGTCTAGTCCTGCCAAGAATGTAATAAGGGTTAACGGAGAGGCAGTTTCTGTCAGCAACACCAGAATGTTTCCTTCCTGCCTTCCTTACAGGATTAGGCCAGTAATTTCTTCTAACAACCGGTTCTCTGAACTGCTTAGAATGTTAACAACCAATTCTAGCGATTAGGTGTGAACTGGTAGAATCCCACCCCTGCTGATAGGTGACTATGCATTGCTAACCAGGACTTATTTTTCCTAGCCATACTTAGGCTAGTAATAAAGGAAAATATATTGGTCTTCCGGTTTTTGCCTGGCTTCGGGGCAGTAGGAATTCGCGACCGCTCGCGATTCCTGCTGTGCTAGCCGCCGAGGTACCCCCGATCCAAATGGGTCAGGGCGATATGGCTGCCCTGTAGGGACAGCCGAAGAGAGAGGGAAGCTGGACAGGGGGTTGGGGGTGTCGCAGACCCCCTCCTCGTCCTGAAAAACCCCTTTTTCCCAAGGCGGTGGAGCAGCGGTCAGCAATGGCCGCCACGAAGAAGTCTGCAACCGGGTAAGATCGTGCTGGAGGAAGCAAGAAAAGTGAAAGTGCTGGCTGAGCCGGGTCAATCAACATCCTTTAAATTCGCTGGAACTGAGCTGTTTGAATTGCTGGAGGATACATTGTATCCCTAAGAAGATCGAAAGCGGCGGAGAAGCTGTTAAAGGGAACTTTTTTTTTCTTCACTCTCCCACCCCATGAAAAAAGCAGAAGAAGATTTGAAATTTGTTTGGGCACTGAAGGTGAAATATTCTGAAAGTTGCTTGGACATTGGATTTAAAAATTTAAGAAATTGGAAAACCTTTATTAGAGGTATGGATTTCTGATCATTTAAAAATTGATGTTGCAAGTGGGAAGGGAGCGGAAAAATATTGGAGCAGAAGTGGAAAAAGGAGGAGATTGCCAAGAATACTAAAAAAAGAAATATGGTAATTGGACCTCTTTGATTAAACAGTAACCCCAGAAAGAGAAATAGAAGAAGGAAGAAAAGTATTAACTTTTGGAACTTTCTTTTTGAATTACTTTTGACTAAAAATACTTGGGTGGTTGTTTTGGGGAAAGTTTTTCTTTTCAGGATGGCATCGCTTGTGGATGAACTAAAGATTGAATATCAAAAATATAAAAAGGAAGAACAAGATGGAAAAGATACTTTGGGCACTTCATTTCAATTTTTAGAAATGGCGTTATGTACTTATGAAAAGTTGATTACGCAGCAGAATGACTGGGACAAAGAAGAAGAGGAAGAAGAAGCCATCTTTGATGAACAATGGGTTTTTTCCGGGGAGGAGGAGAAAGTGGATAAGAAAAAGGGGATTTTAAGGTTTGAAAAAACAACCCAAAAAAAGAAAAATGAGAGGAAAGGTGGATGCAAGGTTAGAAAGCAAAGGAAAGGGAGTAAGAAAAGGGAGGAGGAGAGACAAAAGGGCAAAAAGGGCAAGGAGAAGAATAAGCAAGAGAGAAAGGGGGGGAGGAGAAGCCTCAATGGTGGGAAGCAAGATCTAAAGAAAAAAAGCTTATTTAGAGACAATGGGTGAATCTAATTAAGGATAAAAGGGGGATTCTGGAAGGTATATAAGATTGTGTTTTTATATGTGTATTTAGAGTATAAACTTTATTGTGTAAATTTAGAATTTATTAAACAGAATCCCAAGATAAATTAAGTGTTATATGAAGTACTTTTAAGTTAGGGTAAAGGCGTCACTCCAAATAGTGTATAGGAGAAGTATAGTAAAAGAAAAAAGATGAATGGATAGTTGGAAATAGAACAGACAAAGAATGTTATTGAAAATGGTTATAAGCTGTTATGCTTTGATTGTTTGTGCGCTGTTTTTGTAAAATTAATAAAATTGGTTTATAAAAAAAAAAGAAAAGAAAATGATAACAAGATATGGAAGGATATATAAAATGAATATGATGTTTGAATTTGTGTCTGTGTGAAGAGTTTAAACCTGGGATCAGGCAGCCTTCAGAAAAGGTGTTTTAGTTTATGTCTTGTGTCTTGTGTTTGTAAAATTAATAAAATTTGCTTAAAAAAATAAAATAAAGGAAAATATATTTAACTCAGGGTTGACATGAGGGGTCCTAAGTGCTCTCCGAGCTTGCTTGTTTCCTTGCAGATGTTTCATTACCCAAACTAGGTAACTAGCACTGATGATGTTACCTAGTTTGGTTAATGAAACATCTGCAAGTAAATAAGCAAGCTCAGAGAGCATCAAGTACCCCTCATACTTAGGCTAGTATCTGTTTCTCTTCTCGGTGACCTCTTGCAACTTTGAGCTAGTGGGCAGCATATAATTTTTCTGTATGTGTGGAGAACAGGGTGTTTTTTTTCCAGTGAGTAAGGCAAATAAGGATAATAACAACATCCTCCCTTCGCATACTGCGGCAGGGATTGGCTTGAGGTTAAGCTGAAGCTGGATACATGGTGGTTTAAGTTTTGGAGATGGGTTGGAAAAAAAGGTAGGCCACAGATTCCAACTTGTCCCTAAAATATCCTGGTTGCTCCTGCACCAAGTTGCTATCTGACAGCTTCTTGGAGATCTGATGCTTGCCTCTCTGATCTTGTTGTAATGTTTGAAATGCCAAGTTTAATGAGTATAAATATTTTGAAAGTGAGTTCTTCAAACTCAGAATCTTTTGGTAATAACACCATTACAGGCTGACATTGCGAGCAGGTTCCTTCCTACTCTCATTCAAGCATTAAGCTAAGATTGGGACGCATCCTTATTTAGAGAGCCAGTGCACTTCATGAATGGGGTTGCATAGCTGTGAAGACAACATAGCTGTGTTTCTACATCACTCTTAAGTCGGGCTTCACAAACCTCTTGGGATGCCTCATAAATAAACCTAAGGATTTCCCTGGGGATATGAATATCCCGAAGGTGCTTTTCAAAATGCAACTGGGCTTTCTTTCCAGTTTTGCATTTTGAAAAGCACCTTAGGGGACAACCATGACCTGGATGATTGAGAATCTCCATAGACATTGGGGATATGGATGGTTAAAAAAATGCATCACTTAACTTTTAATAAAATAAACATTTACGCTTAATATCACAAGTTTTTCAGGTTTTGCAGCTACTCTCAAACTTTCTCAGTCTAGGATAGGGCAAAATGCCCAGTGGAGTTTTGTAGCATTCCCACTTGGAGGCTAAGACCGCCTTCTAATTTGCTTAGGGCACCCCCACAGATCCTGACCCATCATTTGAGAATTCCCAGCTTAAGCCTTAAAAAGGAATGTTTTTCACATCCGCTGCAAATCTGGCCATCGCAATTTGTAAACCAGGATTTATAGTTTAGCTGGTTGCGTGAAACTAGCCTGTTACGGCTTATTCAGTAAGCTGTGTTTGAATAAATCATAATTTATATGATTAGTCTCAGACAGCCGGTATGTTGGCGAAGAAGTTGCATTCTAGAAAAGGTCAATTTAAATTATTTGGATGAAGAACAAAACTATAAGAATGGTTTGTGTATTGCAAATGATTTCTTGACGAAGCCTCATTGGCTGAATTCACACAACAATTAGTCATAAATCATGGCTTGTGAATTACAGGGGCTTGCTTTGTACAACATGCTGAGTCAAAACCAAGCTACTCATGTTTTGGCTTAGTGTGCTGTTGTGATGTTGATCATAATTCAGTGCAGAACAAGGTTACAAGCTTTATGTAAACTGTCTTGCAATGTTTGTCACTATATCTGAGAGCTTTTTCTTTTGCTAAGGATTTGCCTCATTTCCAAAACAAGCACTGAAGAAGAAAGCACTTTTCTTTACTTTTATTCCTGATTGATGTTGAAGCAGGAAGAAACTGTTTAAATTTCTACGGTGAGCTGCTTGCGTGTGGTTTGGCCTGAATCTGCAGCAGTAAGCATTTACCTGCCCAGGCAGTTGGGATGGTTCTGAGCAGATTCAGCACTTTCAGCCCTTTGACAAAGGAAAATGAAACCAGTTAGTTTTGAAGAGGTTTGGGCAAAGCCAGTTAGAGAAATGAAAATCTCAGCATGAGGTTACTTGCTGTCAGAACCATTTAAAAACAAATCAGACTTTCACGAATGAGGGCAAATATACGTCTTCTTTTAATGACCCCATAATCCCTTGCAGGAAGGAATCTGAGCAACTGAATGGAGCTAGAGAGTGTTTTACTGGCCAGATGCCCTTCCTGTCACCAATGCGGAGTTATGTTCAGCAGAAATATTTCTCGGTGTGCCCAGAGAGAGGAAATAACTGCCTCTACTTAGGATGTGAGATCCCCTCTAGGCCACCACGCCACTCCAGGGCAAATATACATGTCCCAGGATAATGTTGCATGATCCAATTTGGGTCGGTCACCAGGACCAGAGGTTTTGTCTTCCGAACTTTTGGGTATGTGCAGAAGTCCATCCTCAAGGAACTTCTCTCTAGCAGAGAGACCAGCACACACTGTGCTAGGGAGAAGTCCCCTGAGGCTGGGCTCCTGCATGAGTCCAAAAGTTGGCCAACCTAGATTGGATCCTGCAAGACAGTGTTTCGTACAAATAAGACTCATCATGTAAACTTCCAATATCTAAACAATCAAAGATCTTTTTGCAAGCCTTTTGTCATCACAGGTGTGGCTGTTAGCATGAGAAAAACAAAGGGCAGAAGAAATGCAGGACAGCGTAGAAACTTCTGTAAATAAAACATGGAGGAAGTCAGGAACAAACTAGATGTTCCCTGGAATGCAGAAGTTAAAAACTATCCTAGGAAGATTCAGTTAAAGAACATAGGATAGGCATTTTTTGAACGAAACAGTCATAAAAGAGATTTAGGAAACACCACGTGTATGAGAGTTAGCCACTGGTTGTCCCATGTTGTGAGAAGCGAGAGAATGGATAAAAGGGTTTTAGATCCTCCTTGAAGAAGGTAGCAACACAGCTATCAAAAGCACATTTTCTCACTTCTGACATGGTACTGCACAGAAGTCATTTCTTCAATTGTTGCTGGTTCAGCTTCTGCAACCAAGAACGGATCAAGGGATAAATTCAAGGTCCTTAAATGCATTAAATGGTCTTTGTCCCCATTGATAATTCTGGAATGAAATAAGTTCTGCGTGGGGAGGAATGAAGGGATGGTCTCTGCAGTAGCTGCTAATACTATTGTCTATTTAGTAATTACTAGATGAAAGGGAGTTTTTAAGTTTCCTTAAGAGGTATGTATTTGTTCACCATTTAGTGACTGAGTGTCATTCCAATGACCAGGTCATTATGCAAAAGAGCATATGACGGATAGAGAGGGAGGGAGGGAGGGAGAGAGAGAAGTTAAAAAAGAAAGAAAAAGAAAGAAAGAGATAGGAAAAGACACACAGTGTTAAGATGTTGAACATCTGATGAGGAGGCCTATATGCAAATTCTATATCCTAAGTGCCTTAAGGAGGTTGTAGAGCAACAAATTCAATTTTTTTAGCCAGATTTGGAGAAATGACGATGCCTTAGTATTACTTTTGAAGCTGGCCTTGTTTTCTTGCATCCACCCCCTCCAACCTCCATAAATATGGAGAGATTTGAGGGAGTAGCTTCTGCACAATAGAGGCTGTATGTATATATTTAGGATGCTGATCATCCAATTTCTGAATAACGAGTAAAGTTATGATAACAAGAAGCTGGTCTGAATCCAGCTTTCTTGACTCGAAGGTGCAATCCTTAGGCAACGCTTCCCTTGTTAGCTTGTTATCCTTGCTGCCAGATAAAGTTTCTGTTTCCATTGTTCCTTAGCTGTTGATTTAAGGGACAGGATGGTTGCTTAATTAAGGGACAGAAATGAGCTTGTGTTTGGAAAGTAAATATCAAAATGACCCAACCATACTTGAATTGCTGAAGCAGGAAGAGAAGAGGGCTGAAAGAGATGCCCTTCAACCTTCTCCAGTCTGGCATGCTGCAATTTTATGTGCATGGCAATGCTCATAATCCTTAACTACAAGTAGTCCTCAACTTATAACAGTTCAACTAACCAACTCCAAACTAATAAACTCTGAGACAGGCCTTTTCTCAAAGTTCCATTTTATTAGAATTGTTATATTGGCACATCTGGAAAACCCGAATCTGAGAGTTCCAGGTTTTCCCTTCCCAAAAGTAAATCAAAGTTCCTTCCCCTGCACCCACCAGTCGATCACATGACTCAATCAAACATTGTCCCAACTGGAGACATTCCTCCTGATACTCCTTCCTCCCCAGGTGCAGGTTTCTAGACCTTGACTTCTAAGAAAGAATGTTGTTGTGTCTAATTGTCCAAGTCTCTATGAAATCCTCCCTCCCAAATTCTCAGGCACTGAACATGGCAGCCTCAAAGCTTCTAAGTGAAATATGGCTTCCCAAGGTTGACATTTGGGCATTGGGCAACTGACAGGTCATCCTTGACTTACAACCACAGTTGAGCTCAAATTTTCTATTGTTAAGTGAGACATTTGTTCAGTGGATTTTGCCCTGTTTTACCACCTTCCTAGCCACATCTGTTAAGGGAATCGCTGCCGTGGATGCATTGGCTATCCGGTTGTTAAGTGAATCTGGCTTCCTCATGGACTTTGTTGGTTGGAAGGTCAGAAAAGGGGATCAGTGACCCGAGGACACTGCAACGGTCATAAGTATGAACCAGTGGCCAAGCATGATCATCGGGATACTGGAAAGGCTGGGTGAAAAATGGTCGTAAGTCACTTTTTCCACTGCCATGGTAACTTTGAACGGTCCCTAAATGAGCTGTTGACTACCTGTATTTCTTGTGGTTGCAGTGATCACCATTTGAGACCTTCCTAGCCAGCTTCCAACAAGCAAAGTCAATGTAGGAAGTTGGATACACTTCATCTGCATGGATACATCTAACAGTCACATGTATATTATATATATAAAAGGTTATAGAATAGAATAGAATAGAATAGAATAGAATACTTTTATTGTCACTGCATTCCATGAATACAATGAAATTTGAAAGATACTCCAGCACAGTGCCCCAAATACCACATACCACATTACAATCACACTACAGAGTTTTAAAAATTAAGATGATAATAATAATAATAATAATAATAATAATAATAATAATAATAATAATAATAATAATAATAATAATACTAAATCACTAATGCACTGTTTGATTCAATACAATTACTGCCTTGGAGAAGAAACTGTTTGTCAATCTATTAGTCCTCATTTTAAGACACCTATAACGCCTCCCTGATGGTAACAGATCGAAATATGAATGTCCAGGGTGAGAACGGTCTGTGGAGATTTTTAGTGTTCTAGAGAGGAGTCTGGTTATAAAATCACTTAGCAACCACATTGCTTATCAACAGAAATTCTGGTCCCAGTTGCGATTGCAAATCAAGGACTACCTGTGTAGAAGAAGGACCTGCGAGGCCAAAACTTGATTCCATGCAAATGTCTCTTCCGTGAGATTTCTGTATAAGGTTGAGATCTCTGCAAGACAAATGCAACTACTGTTGACAGCAAAGACAATAAGGGATAAGTAGGGTCACCTTTTTGACTGTCTGGGGCATGAATCCTCCCTGTTCACATTGTACCTGTCAGATGAAATCAACTTTGCAAGCAGCTGAACAGTGTGAGGTGGTAATTCAGTTTTCTTGCCTTTAATAACTTTCTTCCTGTACTGGGTTTCAGAGGAGTTTGAAGATGAATATGCAATTGAAATCAGAGGTTTTTCTTTGGGGGGATTTGATGGACAAAGCTGGAAAAAAGTCACAGTTTTTATTGATTGATTGATTGATGGATAATATCCCACTGTTCAAGTGACTCTTGTTTTATATATGACAACTGCAGTGGGATTATTATACGCACACAAAAGTGGAAAGACTCCATGTTACTCACCCTGGTGGAATGGTTGGTGAAGAGGAAGGGATTTGCAGAGATGGCTAAATGGATTTCTTTGATCAGAGAAAAGACGGTGTCAATACTGATTGCTGCTTGGCAATCCCTTAGAAATCTTTTGCACGAAACAGAAAGAAATAAAGTACAATTTAGGGTTTTGATGTTTAGACAGAATCTGTTCACTACTAAAACTGTCCTGGCTATTTAGTTAGCATCCTAGTGTGGCAGTTTTTGAATCAAACTACCTCAAATCAGAGGTGGTATTCAGCAGGTTCTGACCAGTTCTAGAGAACCAGTAGCATAAATTTTGAGTAGTTTGGAGAACCGGCAAATACCACCTCTTACTGGTCCCGTCCCCATCTATTATCTGCCTCCCATTGAGTCCCAGCTGATTGGCTGGGTCTCCTTTTGTTGCAGCAATCTTGCTTCCAAATCAGGACACAAGACCACAAAGGTTGGAGAATACAGGTTTTATTTGTGCAAAGTGTTCAGAGCATTAATATGACAAATTCTGAACCCCCAGCCCTTCCCGAGACAATATTCTTATACCTGTTATGACCTCAGCATAGACCTGGGCGTTACTCTTACTACATTTTACCAAATAGGGACAATATTGCATACATTTCTACAAAGGAAATATAAAGAGGAAATAACAAGTATATTTTTGATTATTCAGTTATCTTACACCACCAGTTATTTTCCATGTTCACCCTTGTTTACAGTAACGTGGTTAGTTTAAGTTCCTGAGTTCAGCAATATTGTGGGTTTACACAATGTTATATTAAGCAAAGCTACGGGAAACTGGGACCTTTGCTAAATATGACTTGTTGACCGGTGCTAAATATGAAAAGTGCTTTATATGCTCTTTTTCAACTGCTTCATTCCCCCCTTTGAAACTTCACCCTAATCTATTGATTACTGTGCAGTTTCACACAAGGGGGCAAGCTCTTCATAGGTATTTACCTGGTCATTTACCCAAAGGGCCATAGCCTTTTCAGTGGACTTTTTCTCCACTAACAGAGAAAGACTATTAGAAATTGTCTTTACAAAGATGGGGAGGATACATGGTAGGATTACACATCCTGCAGCAATCAGACCAACAAGTGCAACAATTGCCTGAAGGCCAGGCAATTTAGGGAACCAGGTTCCAAATATTTCACCAAGATTAAATCCATTCCATTTCTGGACAGGTACATGAGCAAGATTTTCTATACGTCTGGCCCGTTGCTTTATGATTTCATCTACATCATCAAACTCCAGGCAGCAATTAGAAAAATTGAACTTTCCACACACCCCTCCTTTAGCTGCCAAGAAGTAGTCTAAGGCTAGGCAGTTTTGATATATTGCATCTCTAAATTTCTTTTGTTGAACTGCTAGGGTACATAAAGACTGGGCTGTTTCATTAGCAATTATCTCTAAAGCTGCTTGGAGTCTGATAATACGATTTAGCATGTAAATTGGGGTACGGTACTCCCAAGTGCCATCGGCCGCCCACATAGCCAGCCCATAATAATGAATTATTCATTCTGGGGGCCACTCATCATCCTTTCAATCCCCTATTTTGTAATCAGCTTTTAGTTTCCTGCTCTGCCACTGATCAGCATTCATTACTTGAGGTATGTTCAAAGGTAGCATGAAGAAAGATGGGTTACTAACTCCTAAGGTGCAAGTTCCTTTCCACTTCGAGGGTAGGGTACTATAAGCTACATCTCCACAAATCCAATGCACCCCAGGAGGGGCTTCAGTAATGTTTTCCAGAGAATGGTCGGCCCAGAACTGATTTGTATTATTGGGCCAGTATTCCCAAGCTCTGGTAGACTGGTTCCATTCGTGGACTTCCAGGCACTCTGTTTCCCCACAGAAGGCCCTGTTCCCTGTGTGTTGGCCAAGCACCACTGGGCTACGATGGAGTCAGTTAATTCCCATCTAGAAAATGGCTGGTGTTTTGGCATTGCCAATATGTTGTAAGAGACCGAATAATTCCATTCCTGTGCTGCCCATGGCCACTGATCCCCTATTTTAGTACCTCCGCAGATGTAACAGTTGCTAACATTAAGTGTACGGGCTATGGTAGAGGCCAATTCTAGAAAAAGATTTCTGGCCTCCTGTGAAGATTGGAACTCTATATCTACTTCCTGCCAAAATTCAGAGAAATACCGGAAATGGGTTTTAGCAACATGAGTCTTGGTTTCTACAGACAGGTGAATAATACCACCGGGGTCAGTACCCTTAGTGTATAATCTAATTCCCATAGTTGGGCCATATATGGAAATCCATTGCTGAGGGTTAGGTATAGTAATGTTAACCCAATTACAGTCATATAATGTACACTGCTTATTTTGGCATACCCTTAATATCTGAAGATCTGTCCCTTGACCCTTATCCGAATTGTAAGTGGCCCACTGTACACACTTCCAGTCCAAGCAATACAATCTGCCCGTGTTGCATTTCTCAGGCGCCATTCGCCATGCTCCCCGACTACCTGAAGATTGGTTATAAGGCCAAGTATATATATTATTAAGGGTTTGGCGTTGTTGCAATCTGATAGTATCAGAGATTTGTACACTATTTTGAATATTCAAGCGAACTAGATTGGGCACCCGGCCATACAACAATTCAAATGGAGAGAGCGATATTTCCTTTTGGGGGGCACACCTAATAGCAACCAGAGCCAAGCTCAGGGCATCTGTCCATTTAAGATGAGTTTCTTGGTATATTTTTGTGAGCTTTTCCTTAACGGTTCTATTAACTCTTTCTACTCTGCCTCCAGAAGGGGCATGGAAACTACAGTGAAGCTTCCAAGTTATACCTAATACCTTGGTCAACTGTCGAGTAGCTTTATGAATAAACTCAGGGCCATTGTCCGACAAGATTCTAGAGGGCAGCCCGTACCTGGGAATTATAATGTGGAGTAATGCCCAAGCAACTTCAGTGGCCTTCTTAGTGCGGGTTGGAATGCACTTAGGCCATCCTGTATATGTGCACACAATAACCAATAGTGCGTTGAAGGGGCCACAGCAGGGCATATCGGTGAAATCGATCATTAAGGAATCGAATGGGTAACAGCCTCTTGGTTGGTGACCTGGGGGTGGTTGTGGCCCTTGTCTGGGATTATTAACCGCACAGACCTCACACCTCGCACAAATATTAGCTGCTATACTGCTTATTTTGTTTATGTACAGCTCCCTTTTCAGTGCCTTTGTCAAGGCCGTTTTTCCTAAGTGCAGCTGTTGGTGTACCTGTCGCACGATATCCCATGCCATATGTGCTGGTATAAAAACCCTGTTGTCTGGTAGGATCCACCAATCTCCCTCTAGGTGTGCCTCAAATGCCTCAATTTGAGCCATGTCTTCTTTTGAGTAGTGAGGTCGGTGGTGATCAACTGGCTCCCAAATGGCAAGGCATTTTTCTGTGGAGGTGAGTACCTTTTGGGCAGCCTCACGTGCCAGCTTATCTGCCTTCTCATTTCTCCTTTGTATGTCCGTGATCACCTTCTGATGCCTCCGGCAGTGCATGACTGCAACCTTCTGTGGAGCCCATACGCTTTCTAGGAGGCATAGTATTTGGGGACCATACTTAATATCTCTGCCTCCAGCAGTGATAAGTTCTCTTTCTTTATATAGAGCACCATGGACTTGAACCGTGAGAAAAGCATACTTTGAATCTGTATAAATGTTGACCTTAGCCTTTGGCCATCTCTAGGGCTCTCGTTAATGCATGTAACTCTCCCAACTGTGCACTTGTGCCCGAGGGAAGGGGCTCTGCTTCCCAAACATCATCTAGAGTAACTACTGCACACTCTGCCCTTCTCATTCCCTCTTGTATGTAGCTAGTGCCATCTGTGAATAGGGTGTAATCTGGAGTAGGGAGAGGTATATCTGTCATGTCTGGGCGCCTAGCATATGTTTCCTCTATTGTATGGATACAATCATGAGTAAGTTCGGTATTAGGTTCAGGCAATAGTGTGGCAGGGTTTAATGTGGTATATTGGATAATATTAATCATAGGGTTATGAGTGATTAGCTCTTGGTATTTCAACATTCGAGGGTTGGTTAACCACAAGTGGCCTTTTGTTTCCAGTACTGATTTAAGGGCATGGGGGGTGTAAATGTCTAATTGTTGTCCAAAGATTAACTTACTAGCTTCCTGTGTTAAAATGGCCGTTCCAGATACCGCCTTAAGACAAGCAGGCCACCCCCTTGCGACATTATCAAGTTGTTTAGAAAGATATGCCACAGGGTGGTGCCATGTCCCTATGGTTTGGGTGAGGACACCCACCGCCACATTTTGTTTGGTATCTGCAAACAACTGAAATGGTTTTTCCAAATCCGGGAGGCCTAAACTAGGGGCTTGTAACAAAGCCTGCTTGAGCGATGGGAAGATAGCTTCTTCCTGCTTTCCCCATTGTAGTGGCTCTCTGTCCACCCGTTTTGTAGCTTCATGTAGGGGTTTTGCTATAAGACTAAAGTTGGGGATCCAGATACGACAAAACCCAGCCGCCCCTAAGAATCCTCTCAGATCCTTCCTGTTTTTGGGTGCAGGGAGTTGACATATGGCTTTCTTGCACTCATGGCCTAAAGTGCGTTTTTCTTGTTCTATATCACAACCCAAATATCGAACCTTTTGTAAGACTGGCTGTGCTTTCTTCCTAGAGGCTTTATATCAGGGGTCTCCAACCTTGGCCCCTGGAAGCCTGGTGGACTTCAACTCCCAGAATTCCACAGCCAGCTTTGCTGGCTGTGGAACTCTGGGAGTTGAAGTCCGCCAGGCTTCCAGGAGCCAAGGTTGGAGACCCCTGCTTTATATCCTAAATCCTGTAAAAGAGTCAGCAACTCATGTGTGTTATTCCAGCAGGTGTCCTCAGTATGTCCAGTAACTAATAAATCATCTACGTACTGTAGCGCCACATCAGGGGGTGATGTATTTAATGCCTTTAAATCTTTAGCCAGAGCAGCCCTAAAAAGAGTTGGTGAGTGGACTGTTGCTTTCGACCAGTGGTGGGGTTCTCCCATTCAAAAGCAAACAAGTATTGACTATTCTCGTGTATTGGTATTGTGAAGAAGGCATCCTTTAGATCAGGGGTAAGGAACGTTGGCTCTTTTATCACTTATGGACTTCAACTCCCAGAATTCCTGAGGGAGCCATAAAAGGTTCCCCATCCCTGGCCTACTGGTTTTTTCAGTTGTGAGGGAAATCAATTTTTGACTTGAATGGGACTGTTTAATATACAAATGTAGGACATACAAAGAATATGTATAAAAATATGTCCTACATTTGTATATTAAACAGTCCCATTCAAGTCAAAAATTGATTTCCCTCACAACTGAAAAAACCAGTAGGCCAGGGATGGGGAACCTTTTATGGCTCACTCAGGAATTCTGGGAGTTGAAGTCCGTAAGTGATAAAAGAGCCAACGTTCCTTACCCCTGCTTTAGATCTACAACTGAGAAGCTTGGGGAATAAGACCTAGTATAACATATGGATTCGGGACCACCGGGTGAATGGTCACTGTGGCTAAATTGACGACCCTTAAATCCTGAACTGGCCTGAAGTGGCCTTCCCCCTTTGGGATGGGTAATATTGGGGTATTCCATTGTGACTCGGTAGGCACCAAAATATGATGTTTCAAATATAGGTCAATAATTTCCTGGATTGCCTGCATAATATGCCTCTTTGTCTCAGTCTCACAGGCACCTTCATTGGTGCTTCCTCCACTATGATAAGAGGATGGTGGGCAGCAAAACCTGGGGGATTGTCTTCAGCCCACAACTGAGGAACATTGAACTGTATCCATTTGCTTTCATCCCCCTGTCCCATGTCCCTGGCGATCATAAGCCACCATCCCTCTTCTAGGGGTACGGACAAGTTCACCTTTCCATACCCCAACTTCATTCTCCTCGAAAGAGATCTACGCTCAGAGTTTACACAGCAGATCTCTCCCCAATAATGGGATAGGGCAGTCAGGCATGTACACAAACTGATGCGTTATGGCCTGTCCTTTTGCTGTGCATACAAGAGGTTCTAGAAAGGGGGATTTCCGGTTTCACGTGGCTTCGGGGCAGCAGGAATTCGCGACAGCTCGCGATTCCTGCTGTGCTAGCCGTCGAGGTACCCCCGATCCAGATGGGTCAGGGGGATATGGCTGCCCTGTAGGGACAGCTGAAGAGAGAGGGGAGTCGGATAGGGAGGTGGGGGTGTCGCAGACCCCCCCCTTCTCCAGAAAAAACCCTTTTTCCCAAGGCGGTGGAGCGGCGGTCAGCAATGGCCGCCACGAAGAAGCCTGCAACCGGGTAAGATTGTGCTGGAGGAAGTGTGAAGAGTGAAAGTTTTGTCTGAGCCGGGTCAAGTAACATCTTTTAAATTGCCTGGAACTGAGCTGTTTGTGCTGGAGGATACATTGTATCCCTAAGAAGAGCGAAAAGCGGCGGAGAAGCTGTTAAAGGGAACTTTTTTTTTTTTTTCTTTACTCTTCCACCCCATGGAAACAGCAGAAAGATTTGGATATATTGGACATTGAAAGTGAATTGCTTTGAGAGTTGAAGCTAAGAGACAAAAGGATTCTTGGACATTGAAAAATTTAAGAAATTGGAAAACCCTTGTTGGAGGTATGGATTTCTGATTATTTAAAATTGACATTGCAAGTGGGAAGGGAGAGGAAAAAAAAATTGGAGCAGAAGCTGAAAAAGGAGGAGATTGCCTAGAATCCCAAAGGAAGACATATGGTAATTGGACCTCTTTGATTAAAAATTAACCCCAGAAAGAGAAAGAGAAGAAGGAAGAAAAGTATTAACTTTTGGAACTTTTTTTTTTAATTGCTTTTGATTGTCTTTGATTAAAAATACTTGTGGTTGTTTTGGAAAAAGTTTCCCTTTTCATAATGGCATCGTTTGTGGATGAACTAGAGATTGAATATCAAAAATATAAAAAAGAAGATACTTTGGGCACTTTGTTTCAATTCTTAGAAATGGCGTTATGTACTTATGAAAAGTTGATTACGCAGCAGAAGGACTGGGACAAGGAAGAAGAGGAAGAAGAAGCCATCTTTGATGAACAATGGGTCCCTTCCGGAGAGGAGGAGAAAAAGGATAAGAAAAAGGGGATTTTAAGAATTATAAAAACAACCAAAAGAGAGAATAATGAGCGAAAAGGTGGAGGCAAGGTTAGAAAGCAAAGGAAAAGGAGCAAGAAAAGCGAGGAGAAAAAGCAAAGGGGTAAAAAGGGCAAGGAGAAGAATAAGCAAGAGAGAAAGGGGGGGAGGAGAAGCCTTAATGGGGGGAAGCAAGACCTAAAGAAAAAAAGTTTATTTAGAGACAATGGGTGAATTTAATTTAGATTAAAAGAGGGATTCTGGAGGGTACATAAGTTTGTGTTTTTATATGTGTATTTAGAATATAAAATTCATTATGTAATCTTAGAATCTTTTAAACAGAATCCCAAGAAAAATTGCTATACGAAGTATTTTTAAGTTAGGGTAATGAGTTATAGATGTTACTCCAATTGGTGTACAGGAGAAGTATAGTAAAAGAAAAAAAGATGAATGGATAATTGGAAATAGAACAGACAAAGAATGTTGTTGAAAATGGTAATAAGATATGGAAGGATATATATGCTTTTTTTTTGGATTTTGTATATTGATAAAAGGCAATAAAATTTTAATTAACAAGAAATAATTGGGATGGAAAGGAGAAGTAGGGATAAGATATGAAGTTAATACTATATGAAGTATTGATATTATAATTTGGAAATGTTATGCCTTATTGGTCTTTTATTATTATTTTTTCCTAGAAAAGAATTTATAAGCTGTTATGCCTTGACTCTTTGTGCATTGTTTTTATAAAACTGATAAAAATGGTTTTTATATATATATATAAAAAAGAAAATGATAATAAGATATGGAAGGATATATGGGATGAATATGATGTTTGAATTTGTGTCTCTGTGAAGAGTTTTAACCCGGGAACAGACAACCTTCAGAAAAGATCTTGTAGTTTTGTTTATGTTTTGTGTTTTGTGTGTATTGTGTTTTTTGTAAAACTAATAAAAATTTGTTTTTTATAAAAAAAAAAAAAGAATCAATAAAACCTTGGAGGAATGTTAGATGAGAATAATTGTAAACAAGCCAGAAAGAAATGAATATGATGACTATAAAATGGATAAATATAGAAAAGAAATGAAATTGAATAAGAGTAGAGAGAAATAATGAGAAATTTGCTGAAAGATATTTATGTGTCCATATGGAAACGGGATAAATTAGAATTATGTTGTATAAAAATAATGTTTTATTCGACTTGTAAAAATTTATAATGTTAAGAGGTTTTATGTATTTATGTATTTAATGGTTAATGATGTGTTGTTTTATCTTTAAAATTAATAAAATTTGTTTAAAAAAAAAAAAGAGGTTCTAGAAAGGGACGCTGCAATATACTTCCTGTTGCACCCTGGATATTAATAGTATGTTGGGAGGCCTGGACTAGGGGCTGAGTTAGAACCGACCGTGTCTACCAGGAAAGTTACAGGTTTGCCTCCAATGTTTAGCCTGACCATAGGTTCTGGGAGGCTTTCTGAACCTGGTCAGGCTCAGTCCCATTCTTCTACCTCTGCCAGGCCTATCAAAGGGGTTCTTCTTCCCAGGGGTTTCCACTACGAAGCTGAGGTCCCTTGGAAAAGGCCTACCTCTGCCTTCTGGTCTTTCTTCCTTATTCCTTTCAGGACAGTCCTCTTTCCAGTGTCCTTGCTTCCGACAGAAGGTGCACTGGTTGCGTCCTAACCCTGGCCTGCCGCCCCTCGGCAGACTAATTCCCCTACCCTTAGGGGTCCACATCATGGCTGCTGCCATTAGCTCAGCTTTTCGCTGCATCTTTGGGTCCTTCTTTCTTTCCTCCTCCTTATCCCTATTTACAAAGACGTTCCTTGCCACTTCCATGAGTTCACTCATGGGTTTTCCTAGGGCCCCCTCTAGTCGTTGCAATTTACATCGTATATCTAGCGCACTCTGGGTTAGATAAATGCCATAGTCAGCATTCAAGCGTTTTCTGGGTCTGTGGGATCGATAGGGGTATACATGCGATAAGCATCAATAAGAGGAGGGTAAAATGCTTCTGGGCTTTCAGTGGGTTCCTGTAACACTAGTGAGGGTTTTGACCTGTTGACTGTAGGCTTTCCTGCCAGGTGAATAGCTCGCACTACCAATGACTGGTAATTTCATAGGTTTTCTTTGTCCTGGTCCTTGTAAAGGTCCCATTCTGGATCCTTGGACGGGAAATGAGTTTCAACAAGTTCTGTGAGATTTCTATATGCTCCAACATTGGGCTTTAGTATTTCAGCAACTGCAATTTTGATTTTCTCTCTTTCCTCTGGATTAAACAGGGTCCCCATAAGCTGCTGGATATCTACCCAATTGGGATTGTGCGCATCTACTATCGTCTTCACTAAGTCAGCTATTTCCGTGGGTTTTTCACTGAATGGACCATAACGTAGCTTCCAATTCAGTAAGTCTAAGGTAGTGAAGGGTACATGTTGAAACAGTGAAAGAGTGACAGATTCAGAGGGTTTCTGGGGGTTAATTGCTAACTGGTCAACTCGCCTAAGAGGAGCAATGAGGGAGGCCTGTTCCGTCTTTGCCCTAGTTCTAGCAGCTATAGGTTCAGTCTCATGTTGAGGGCTCATGTGGAAAACTGCCCATGACTCTGCTGGGGTGGATGTCCCCGGAAGAGACCTGTCTGCTTGAACTGATTGATCGTGGGTGTCTGGAGGATCCCTAGGGCTTCTCAAAAAGGGGGATAGTTGGTCTAGTCGGGCCATAAACCCTGATACTCCTGATGATTCTTCTCCTTCAGATGTGCTCCCTTCTGGAGGCACATATGGGTGTGTGTGTGCGTGTGTGGTATTTCCTCTGGACAGCTAGGCAAGACCTGTACTGTTTTCTGTAACTTTTTAAGGGTCACATTTCGTGACAGTAAGGCCTTACAACGTTGCATTTTAAGCTTTTTAAGCCAAGGGGGAGGGTGATTCAACAGGTCGAGCCAGACATTGATGGATGGAGCCTGATCTGGATGTCCTAGAGTGGGGTGAAATACTAACCAATGTACCTGTACTGCTATGGGGATATCTATGGTGCCTATAGAGGGCCATCGAAACCCAAATGTTGGCCACTCTTCCTCACAGAACTTCTGCAGCTTGTGCCTACTCCACTTAAGGCCATAATCCTGGGATTCGTATGCTTCCTTAAAATGCTTTATAGCATGACCCCCAGTGGGGTCAGGGGCTTACTTTCTCCACACCCATGAGCCACCCAGGTCACCAGACAAGACAGTTAGGAAAAGGGGTTGGAGAGGAGGGTATGGGGTCCCTCCTTTTCCAAACACACTCACCTCCGACCCAGGGAGCCAGATACCCATGGTCTCCAATGGGAACTGCGGACGCCACTCGCTTTCTACTGGCCCACAGTGCTGGACACTCCTAGTCACCAATGGGAACCGCAGTAGTCTCTCACTTCAACCATCCTTGACAATTCCACCCACCTTACCTTAAGAGAGGGTTGTGCTAGAAGACCTCCAAGGTCCCTTCCAATTCTATTATTCTACATTGGATTTCTTAGGAACGATTTTCTTTCTTTTCTACTTTCTTTTAATCCCTCACCTTTCTTGCACTTTTAGCGTTTTCTTTGTTTTCTTCTTTCTCCTTTTATTTTGCTCACTTTATCTAAGTTTGCATTAATTGTTATCTTTTTCTTTTAAATTAGTTTTAGTAGCATTGCATCTGAGTTTTCCCACTTGTTGGAAGTGCGTGAATGAACCTTGACTTCTTGAAGGAACAGAACAGAACAGAACAGAATAGAATTCTTTACTGGCAAAGTGTGATTGGACACACAAGGAATTTGTCTTGGTGCACATGCTCTCAGTGTACATTTAAAGAAAAGATACATTTGTCAAGAGTCAAGAACCATAAGAAAGAATCCAAACGAATAAAGGCATATGGTTATTCAAACATTTCCTGTCTTCCTAGGGTTTTTACAGCAGCTTGGCAGACAACCCTAGAGATCCTTGGCTGAAAGCCATTCAAGAGTGAGACTCTCTTCCCAGCCTTTGATGGTCTGAACTGGGTGAAAACAGTTTCTTGTTTTCTTCCAAAAGCCAAGCTCTTCTCCTCTGGTTCCTCTATCTCATGGCAATGCATAGATAGAGGGTGAAATCATCCAGAACCAACTAGGGCAGCAGTACAAGCAAGTACTTGAACTCTCGCCCAGTTCTGCTGCCTTTTTTCTTTCTTTCCAGGATTGGCTGTAGGAGTCACACCAGCACTTTTGAACTCCCTGTATGAAGCCAAGTTCCTTGGCAAAGTCTGCATGAAGTCTGCGGAATGGCAGGAAGTGAGATTAACCCCAAGAACTTGTGCTATAAAAAGATCATGGGAGTAGCTTAAGCCAAAGAAAATTGCATTTCATGAGCCAGTGTGTGAGAAGCTACCCCATTGGTCTGATCTCAGAGGGTTTGAGTTTGTAATGGTGACTTCTCTCTTTTTTTAGTCTTTTCTTTTTGTAGAACCTGCAGTAAGTAAGCATGAGTGATTTGGTATGGACAAGGTAGCTATTTACCAATGGTAATTTAGTATATAATAATTACGGGTCTCACAGTTTAAGGATTGATATTATATTATAGTTGGGCCATGCTGTATTTGGCTCATGTGCAGCTGACAGGCTGGATGCCAAATTGTGATTTTAATGTAGATTTTATCAATCATTCATTACTTTTATTCTAGATTTTAAAACTTGATATTCCTTGGGTGTTTTTAACTTGCTCAAGTCTCTGGCCTTTGACTGTAACAAACATTGACTTGACTTAGTAAGAATTAGTCTCAAAGGCACTTTTATCAAAATGCAACTGCACTCTTTTTTCCTTGAGGAAGAAGAAGCAAATGTTTCGCTTCTCATCCAAGAAGCTTCATCAGCTCTGATGGGGGTCTCAATTGTCAGTACTTATCCATCCATTTCCCCACCATCAGGATTGATGAAGCTTCTTGGATGAGAAATGAAATCATCTTCTTCTTCTTCTCCTCCTCCTCCTCCTCCTCCTCTCCTCCTCCTCAGCTTCTTCTTCTTCTTCTTCTTCTTCTTCTTCTTCTTCTTCTTCTTCTTCTTCTTCTTCTTCTTCTTCTTCTTCTTCTTCTTCTTCTTCTTCTCCTTCTCCTTCTCCTTCTCCTTCTCCTTCTCCTTCTCCTCCTCCTCCTCCTCCTCCTCCTCCTCCTCCTCCTCCTCCTCCTCCTCCTCCTCCTCCTCCTCCTCCTCAGCTTCTTCTTCTTCTTCTTCTTCTTCTTCTTCTTCTTCTTCATTCTTCTTCTTCTTCTTCTTCTTCTTCTTCTTTCTTCTTCTTCTTCTTCTCCTTCTCCTTCTCCTTCTCCTTCTCCTTCTCCTTCTCCTTCTCCTTCTCCTCCTCCTCCTCCTCCTCCTCCTCCTCCTCAGCTTCTTCTCTTCTTCTTCTTCTTCTTCTTCTTCTTCTTCTTCTTCTTCTTCTTCTTCTTCTTCTTCTTCTTCTTCTTCTTCTTCTTCTCCTTCTCCTTCTCCTTCTCCTTCTCCTTCTCCTTCTCCTCCTCCTCCTCCTCCTCCTCCTCCTCCTTCCTCCTCCTCCTCCTCCTCCTCCTCCTCCTCCTCCTCCTCCTCCTCCTCCTCAGCTTCTTCTTCTTCTTCTTCTTCTTCTTCTTCTTCTTCTTCTTCTTCTTCTTCTTCTTCTTCTTCTTCTTCTTCTTCTTCTTCTCCTTCTCCTTCTCCTTCTCCTCCTCCTCCTCCTCCTCTCCTCCTCCTCCTCCTCCTCCTCCTCCTCCTCCTCCTCCTCCTCCTCCTCCTCCTCCTCCTCCTGGAAAAAAACAGTCCAGTTGCTTTTGGAAAAAGCGCCTTTGGACAACTCTGATCTGATAGGGGGGCGTTCATTAAGCGCACCAACGTGCCTGCTGTCCCTGTGCTATTGTTTCTTTTTATTTTTCTTATAATTATCCATTTCATGTATTCATAACTATGTTTATACATACCGGTTATCTTATAATCACTTGACAAAATAAATAAATTAAAAAATTAAAAAAATGACTGAGAATCTCCATAGGCATTTACCAATGGTTAGCCTGAAAAGGGAAATTATATATCTGGAGGTTCGGAAGCAGGAGCTCTTTTCAAGTCTTTTAGAAGGGATTAAACTAATTCATGGATGATAAGACATTCAATCTTTATTGCTAGGATGGTGGATATTATTCTAAGGTCAGAATGACTACAACTCTGAATGCATTCATTGTAAAAACAAGAGAGGCCCCTGGTTGTGAATTGCCCGGAGTCATTTCCTCCTTCCTTTGTGAACAGAAGGGTCAAAACTGATCAGCTTTTGATCTGATCCAGTAGTTTTTTTTTTTCCCTTGCCATTTGTGACTCTATAGATTTGTGTGGCTATTCGTTGAGTTGGGTGTGACCCCAAGTCAGATCCATGTGGTAATTTTTGACCCCCGGACAAAGGAATGAATAAATAATTAGCTCAGCGGCAATGATAATTGCAAAACTTCATTGCCTTGAAGTGCAATCTTGCTCTTGCCCTGCCTGGGCCATCGTGTCACTCAAAATGATAGTGCAACCCTTGGCCTGGAATGGGTTTTCCTGCCCTTGTATAAAAGTGTGCGTGTGTTTTGCTGCAACCCCCCCCCCCCCCCCATTTTCGCTGGAAATAAGAGAAGAAGGTTAGATAAATGCTCAAAGGGGCAGATAGGAAGACAGCAACCCCTTTCTTCTCTATTGCGCTGATGTGTATCTTTGTTTGTTTAATAGGTGATTTTTGTGATGTAAATCACTGCCAGAATGGAGGAACTTGCCTCAAGAGTCTAGATCAATCTCCAATCTTCTGTATCTGTGCAGACGGCTTCACTGGGCTTAACCTGCAATGAAACTGAGAAAGGTAGGTATGACATTCTTAGCCCAGATGTTCTCTCTTCTAAACATTCCAGATGTGGTGTGACCAGTAGCAGACAGTTTGGCAACTGTGCTGCTGAACTTTAGTTGCTAGAGCAGAGAGGACTCCTAAGTCCATGGAGAAGAGGTCCAGGAGCCGCAGATTGCCCTCTGCTGTAGAATAGGCCATGTTTGAATGTCCACTAAGGCAGAATTCTTGTCAATGTTGCCTTCATTGATAGCACGTCGCTTCCACTAAGCTTCTGGGGCAGGAGAGGATCGCTCAGCCAATCTGGACAGCTCATTGGATGTCAGTGAAGACTAATTTTGCTCTGACTGATGAAGTTGCTTGGATAAACAATGAAACATCTCAGATGAATAAAGTTTGGCCCAGTTGCCATGATTCAACCTCATTGGATGGTTTCTTTAATGATTACTTGCAAGCTGCAATCTCTGCAGTTTGTTTTCCCTACCAATGGGCCTAGCCACAAGCTGTGATATATTCCTGTATCAGTTTGGTTTTCTCATCAGATTTGATGGAGGCTTTACAGAAGTCATTTGTTTGGAAATAATATCCATAATTAAAGGCCATTATAATATGCAAATCATGGTTTGCTAATCACATTTAGGATTCAGCAGCCATTCATTCTTTATCCTGAGTTAAGATGCAGGCAACGGGGAGAGGGTTATGTAGCTGCTTTGGGTTGTTTTAAATGCAATAGTGATAGCACTTAGACTTATATGCCACTTTACAATGCTTCACAGCCCTCTCTAAGCAGTTTACAGCGTCAGCGTATTGCCTCCGACAATCTGGGTCCTCATTTTACCCACCTCAGAAGGATGGAAGGCTGAGTCAAGCTTGAGCCTGGTGAGAATCGAACTGCAGGCAGTCAGCAGTCAGCAGAAGTAGCCTGCAGCATTGTACTCTAACCACTGTGCCACCAAGGCTCAATACTACTCTTAAGAGATGGATGTTGCAGAAGCTGATTGTGTTCCTTTTCTTCCCAATTTCTTCCTCCTTCTGCATCTTATGTCTTTAGGTCCCTGCCAACCAAATCCATGCGAGAATGATGGGGAATGCAGGTTACTTCCCAATCGGGGTGATGCTTTCAGTGAATACATGTGCATATGTCGTCCTGGGTATAATGGCAAACACTGCCAGTACTGTGAGTATGATTTTCTTCTGGAAAGATATCCCACAGGTCACAGAAGATCAGCTCATGCTAGTTTCGGAGCAGTCTTTGAGAAGCTCATAAGTGGGGCTTAAAACTATGGGCATTCCTACCTCTCAGGTCCATCCAAAAATGTCGCCATTTGTGCCATTCTTGTCACCTACAAGACTCACCAAGAGCCTTGTCTCTCCTCATGGCATCAGCGATATTCAAAACCTGACAATGAGCCAGTATTTTGGATTCCCTCATCCTTTATCTTATCTCCTTGTGTTTCTTTTTGCAATGATAAAAAGGACATTTTGTGATAGGATGTCACTCCTTTGAGATAGGCCAAGTTAAAA
This sequence comes from Hydrophis major, assembly GCA_033807585.1. NCBI lineage: Eukaryota > Metazoa > Chordata > Lepidosauria > Squamata > Elapidae > Hydrophis > Hydrophis major. Next base: position 20,295,177 of record CM066337.1, on the reverse strand, counting down.
AACAGGCACCACAGGAATTGCAAGAATATCTTTCATTGTAGTAAAGTAGATGACAGAATCTTGAAAGCATGTCCAGGTTTTTTTTTCTCTCTCTCTGTCCGTCTTCTACCAAACAAAATAAAGGTTAGGTTATTTTGAATTCCTTTTTCCTGCCAGATCCTTGGTGCTCTCTGAGCTGGGTGGTTTTCTTGCAGGCATTTCATTATCCAAACTAGGTAACGTCATCAGTTCCATCATGCTTTCTTCCTTTTAGGACTGAGTAATCTTTTCTGATTACTTTTTCGAAGGGGACGCGATGGCTAAGTGGCTAAAATTATCAATTGTCAATTAGAAAGGTCAGCAGTTCCGTGGTTCAAATCCCTAGCGCCGTGTAACGGAGTGAGCTCCCGTTACTTATCCCAGCTTCCACCAACCTAGCAGTTCGAAAGCACGTAAAACTGCAAGTAGAAAAATAGGGACCACCTTTGGTGGAAAGGTAATAAAATTCCGTGCTTAGTCCTGCTGCCCACATGACCACGGAGATGTCTTCGGATGGTGCTGGCTCTTCAGTTTTATAACTGAGATGAGCACCGCCCCCTAGAGGCAGAAATGACTAGCATGCATGTGCAAAGGGAACCTTTACCTTTTAATCTTTTCTGAAAGCCACACACCTCCTCCTCGTGCTTTCTTTAGTCCTCCATTCCCTAGGGCAGGTTCACATCTGTTCATTGCGGGGCAGGACTGACAAAAGTGCCTCTCAGCCTGATCAACATTCATGATGAAATGGTGGTGGAAACCATCTTCAGTGAAACATGGTTAACAAAGCTATTGTGTAATGCCATGCAATGTGTGTTCCCACAAGAGACAGAGAGAGAGGGAAAGGGAGAGAGAGAAATTGTTGTGTGACCGACCTGAACTTTGCCCTCTTAATAGCTGGTTATATAACTAACAAACAATGGGCATTCTTCCAACCTTGAAGGGCTGACCTTTTTTGTTTTGTAATCATAAAAACATTCCATTTCATTTGTCCTCTTATTATTTTTCTTCCAAACCATCTCTTTGGAAAAAAGAGCACAAACATCATGTTCATTTTAACATTTTCTGGATTTTCCAGAAAACAATGAAGACTCAACACAATGTCTTTCTAAATTAATGTTGTATATCACAGTGGTGGCTAACCTTTTTTGGCTCTCATGCCGAAAATTGTGTGCACGCTTGTGTGCCAGCACCCAGAAGGCAATACATGCTGGGGGCCCTCACACCCCAGAAGTGGCTCTGCGTGCCACAGGTGTGCCATCATGGGTATATCATATGAGCCAGTGCTGTGTTTTGAGACACGGATCCTTAACCTTTTCCAAATAATGGAAAGTGTTTGACTGTAGTCCTACTGTTACTAGGCATGGCTTGATCTGACTTAGATCTGAGGAAACCTGGGAATAATTGTGTTGCACTCTGTCATTTCCTTTTGCCACAGATGACAATCAATGTGTTTCCCAGCCCTGCAAGAACGGAGGGACCTGCCTGGATTTGAAGGGCAACTTTAACTGTAAATGCTCCTCACCCTTTGTGGGGAAGACCTGCCAGATACGTAAGTCTTTAGTCCTGATAGCGAGTTGGAAGAGAGTTAAGAAATGAAGACTCTGCTCTGCATTTGTCTGCACTGGGAAGACAGGATTTTTTTTTTCCAGACAAAAGTCACCTGCGTTGGCTTGAGAAAGGCAGTTCTTGTAGTTCAAGGAATGCTGAGCTTTGGTTCACAAAACATTAAACTCATAAGTTAATCTTTCCTTAGATCTTAATTCCTGGTGGATTTGGTGGAGATGTCCAAGACAATTTTCAAGGTTGCAACTGATGCTTCTTCCAGGGTGATTTTTGATTTTGAAGGCTACTTCTCACTGTCCTTTCTCGTATCCAAGTCCTAAGTAGGTCTGACCCAACTTGAGTTCAGACCTTCACAATCTCCTTTTTGTATTTCTCACCTCTCTGCTTGTCCTTCTGAACTACTGAATAGCAGTGAGATCACCCACATCTCTGCCACCTTGTCCTTTCCCTCTAGATCTCACCCAGCCAGTCACAAAGAAGGGAAGAGAGACAAGCAAATGAATATTGATGGCTATTGGGAAGAAGAAGTGGGCATGCTCAGCTAGAGGTCCCACAGGAAGCATTTTGTCTATACTCTGTTGATAACAATTATATTCCGAGAGTTTGTTCCCGATGGACCTCATCCTGGAGACACCAGCAGGCTTGGGGAAATCTTTAAGATTTGTGAAAGGAGAAAAAAAATATTAGAGTGGAAACTACAGATGGACAGATGTTACAGCTAGGGATTGAAGAGGATTCCTTCCTTCCTTCCTTCCTTCCTTCCTTCCTTCCTTCCTTCCTTCCTTCCTTCCTTCCTTCCTTCCTTCCTTCCTTCCTTCCTTCCTTCTCTATTCCTTCCTCTCTCTCTTCCTCTCCCCCTTCCTTCCTTCCTTCCTTCCTTCCTTCCTTCCTTCCTTCCTTCCTTCCTTCCTTCCTTCCTTCCTTCTCTATTCCTTCCTCTCTCTCCCTCCCTTCTCTATTCCTTCCTTCCTTCCCCCAGCTATTCAAGGTTGCTTGTTTACTGCCATTAACAGAGGTCTTGAGACCAGTCTGGCTGTCCTCTCCAGCCCTCTTGCCAGCCCTTCCCCACTTCTCAATGTCACCTGTTTCTCACTTTGGAAAATTAACAGTCTGCAAGTATTTAGGGTGGGGGGAACGTGTAAGCCTCCTTTCCCTGCCTTAAACATTCCTGCTCAAGAACCCTGGGATGGAGGAAATGGAAACATTTGGGAATTTGTAGGAGCAAGAAAGTAATTCCATGTGCATCTGGGTATATGCCCTAGTTAGCAATTTTCAGGGCAAAAAAAATTCTCTTCCCAATCAGTGTAGCTCCTTGCAGATATCCTCACAATGAGTTTTTCTTTCTTTCTTTCTTTCTTTCTTTCTTTCTTTCTTTCTTTCTTTCTTTCTTTCTTTCTTTCTTTCTTTCTTTCTTTCTTTCTTTCTAATGGATTAGATAGGTATTTGGTTAAGATCTGCTTGTTCCTTTTAGCGAGTCCTTGTAGCCCAAAGTGGAGTGATTTCACACACACACACACACACACACACTCCCACTTGAACCTATGGGGCTCAGTCATAAGGACGTTTTCTGCTTTTCTGAACAAATGCTAAAGCTGCAGTGCAGTGCAGCACAATGCAAAACAAAACAAGCCGCACAAAAGGGCATTGTGCTTTATAGGGTTTCTTTTTTTTTTGAAATGCATTTAAAAAGCACAAAAAGAGCGTTGTCTTTTTTGTTTGTTTAATCCTACAACTGCCCAGTGAGGTAGGCTGTATTGCAGCGGTTAATGGCTTACTCAAGGCTGTCCAGCATGTGTGAAATCTGGGTTAAAAATTTGAAGGACATTTTTCTAACCACTTCATTCTTTGATGATTTATTATTGTTTTTAATTCAGGAGGTAACTGGGATTTTCTGCTCACGCTTCTCCTTCCTTCCTTCCTTCCTTCCTTCCTTCCTTCCTTCCTTCCTTCCTTCCTTCCTTCCTTCCTTCCTTCCTTCCTTCCTTCCTTCCTAACTTGTATGCCATCCATCTCATCAAAGATGACTTTTGCCACCTTACAGATATTCCCCAACCCCCTAAAATTTATTGAACACCTCTGCAGAATTCAGGTTCCTTCTGAATTATTTCTTGAACTACCTGACGTGTGAATGATGCTCCTTTCATTGAAGCCAAATTCATGTTTGGAGCCCTAGTTCCTAAGGAGTACATTGGATAATTGGGTCCTAATTTTATAGGAAAGTCTCCTGTTTTGTTTTGTATTTTAAAATTCTGGTTCTTACATTTCCCCTCTGCCCTTTTGTTCCAGCTTTGTTCCAATGCTCTTGTTTTCTTCATTCTCCCTCCCCAAAATTCACCCATTTCAGGCTGCAAAGATGAGTTGGGCATGCAGACAAGAGCTATTGCAGACACTCAGCTTACAGCGTCATCAATGTATTATGGCTTCCTGGGTGTGCAATGCTGGGGCCCTGAACTTGCTCGCCTCCACAACAGAGGAGTTGTGAATGCCTGGACAGCCAGCAGCTATGACAAAAACCCTTGGATTCAGGTATTGGTGCAAGAAGAAGTCTTTGTTCCAGGGGGCAAGTAGGGTGTCAGGGATGAAAATGGCTCCAGGGCTGACAAAGGGGAATGGAAACATTTGGCCATTATCTATATCTATAGTGGCACAGTGGTTAGAATGTAGTATTGCAGGCTAACTCTGCCCACAGTCTGGAGTTCAATCTGGATCGGTTTAAGATTGATTTAGTCTTCCATTCTTCCGAGGTCGGTAAAATGAGGACCCAGATTGTTAGGGGCAATGTAATACTCTGTAAACTACTTAGAGAGGGCTGTAAAGCACTGTAAAGCGGTATATAAGTTGAAGTTCTATTGGTGTTGCTGTTATCACTGTGTGAATTGGCCTCAGAGTTGGGTGGCTGTTGATGATTATGACATGACACAGTGGGTTCTTTCACCCAACCTGCAGCCACCCGGAGACTTGCAACCATTAGCAGAGAGTGTCTTTGGAGATTTTCAGTCATCTTCTAGGTCATGATTGTCCCAAAGGTGCTCCCCCTGCCACTTCAAGAGGGAACTGGACTTTCTTGTTTTTCTTTGAAGACGTTTCACTTCTCATCCAAGAAGCTTCTTCAACTCTGACTGGATGGTGAGGAATGGAAAGGTAGCCATTTGCATTCTTTTAGAGAGTCCTTGAAGGACGCCACCTGGAGGTTTATCAGTGTCCTCAGGGTCATCTGAGTGAAGCAAATGGGTGCAGAGCCTTCTTGGAACTGTTGAAAGGACTGTGTGGTAGACTTCAGATACATGTTCTGACCAAGGCTTCCAAACTAATTACACACATGTCTTTTAAAAACAAGACTTATTTTATTGCAATGCTGGGAATTGTTTTCATTCCCAGCCGGAATTAAACTCAGACAGCCCCCCGAGATAAGCACACACCTTTCAGTTCTGTGAAGTGCTGCCAAAAAACAGAAGTATCAAATGAACTAGAAAAGAAGCCAACCGAAGTACAAAAAAACCCAATCAAAGTACAAAGAGCTTCAAGCATGACTCTGAACCGATCAAACTACTTTGCTTCCTGCAAAGGTATTGTCATCTTTGCCTGACCATTATATCTTATGGGAGAAGCAATCACCTCAAAGCCTTACTCCCAAGTCACCCCTTTTGTCTCAGCTGCTGTTGCCTTCTAGCAGCTCTGCGCACATGCGTACTGGAAACAGGCTCCCCTGGATCCTCTGCCTCGCTGCTGCCAGACTCCAGAGGCTCTGGAGTCAGCACCCCAGTCCCAGATGCTCCTGGCCCCATCTCTGCATCAGATGCAGGACCCTCATCTGAGTCATCTCCAGACTCCCTGCCTGGTCCCCGTTCTTCCCCACTGTCTGATTCCGCTGCCGTCTGTACAGGCTGCCAGCAAGCCACAACAATACATGACATTGTATCTCTCCTGTTGAGAAAGGGCTGTTCAATTTTGACATAGATAGCCTCTTTGACTCCACTTTCAAACCAGTGGTCCTCTCTGTCCAAGATGTGGACTTTACTGTCTTCAAAAGAGATGGACTGCTAAATCTTGTCCCGATGGGTTTGTTCTCCTGTGTTGTGCCATGTGTTTATAAAGTCAACTAGGTGTTCTTAGATTGCAGCTCCTTTACCTTTTTAATTGGACAAGCCTACTAAGGCTGATGGAGTTAAAGAACATCTGGAGAACTACACATGCCTGCCAAGATTAAACATCTTTTTATGTTTCCTTTGATATCACAAATACTTTCTTTAAAACATAAACACAGTGTCAGGATTTGCTGGTGGTGATGTGATAGATCCGAGGAAGGAAAAGTAAACTTCTCCCTTGTTAAGCTTCCTTATAATCCTACTTCTTTTTATTTTGGTCAATTTTGTTAGTTTTAGAAAGAGATAAAATATAAAACGATGGGAAAAGAAGGAAGGGAATCAAGAGGTTAGAAAGGACAAGAAAAAAAGTAAAGAATGGAAAAAAAAATACAAAAAGAGTGACTTCCAACATTTGTCAGCATAGATCCAAATACATAATAGCCTCTTAATCTACGTTGAAACAGAAACACAACATTGCAATATAAAAAGTATACCAATTTTAACAAGCCTACCTCTTATTCATAATGAGATGGCAAACAAAACTATCTTACATTTTTAAAAACAATAACAACAATAAAGCTTAACTTAGTCCTTCGTTAGATAGAGCTTGTCATGGGAATTTTTCATTTGGGGGTGATAAGTTCATAAGTGTTACTTTTAATTTCTAGATGGCAGTGGCTTTCTTTTAAAAAAAACCAAACAGATCCATGCCCTAGGGAGATTACAATTTAACCTTTTCTTATGAAAAATACTGTGTTGAGCTAATGAATAAAACAGAGTTTACATATGCAGAACAGACTCAAAGAATAATGTAACTTCAATACAGTCTGACTTTAGACACAGGATCAAATACTCGGTTTTGTTGCTTTCATTTGCTTTTTCATTTGATGTTTTTTCTTTGAAGTACCCAGCCAATTTGATTCATTCTGCCTCTTTTAACCGCCCCCCCCCCCCTTTATTTTTTTATTTTAATTCCATGCAGGTAAATCTGTTGAAAACAATGTTCCTTTCTGGAATTGTTACTCAAGGGGCAGGCCGTGGAGGATTCTCTGAGTATGTCCAGACTTACAAAGTTTCCTACAGTCTAGATGGACGAGTATTTACATTCTACAAAGATGAGAACCAACACCAGGAAAAGGTGGGTAAGAGAGAGCGGCTGAAGGCAAAAGAAGGAAAGAAAAACAAAGGGATTCTTTTCAACCACACTTATGATATATAAGCATTTTGGAATGATCAGATTTGCTTTATTTACATCACAATGTTATCCTTTCAAGAAGATAAAGTTGGACAACAAAAGCATTTTCAGGTGTTCTACAGAAGGGAAAACTTTGGTTTCTTTTAACTTTTCGTTAATTCTTCCCTTAATTCTTCTTTCTAGTGAAACAAAAGCCTAAAGCCTTCCCCTTCCCTCCCTTCCTCTTCTCTTCCTGTTTCTTTCCTTCCTTTCTCTCCCTCCCCCATCCTCCCTTCCTCTTCCTTTCTCCTGAGAGCCGGTCGGATCATCCAGAGAGTGGGAGGTGCTTCAGTCTGCGTTGTTGAAGGCTGAGCTTAATTACTGAGGAATGCTCCTCCCTCCGTCACGTGGCTCCCTTGCATTCCCCAGTTTACGCTCAGCCTTCGTGAGAGTAGGCTGTGTACTTCACCACTCCTTGGCCGATTCAAGAGCTCTTTTTTTTCTTCAGGTTTGATTATCATTGCCCCGGTTCTCCTTAGCCTCTAAGCGCATTGGGATAGTGATTTAACGGGAGCGCGTTTCTTTGCCCCTGGGGGGGCTGCACAGCAGGCGGCTTCCGCGCTCCGGCACCAATCCCCCCCCCCCCAATTCGATCCTCTTCCTGCCGCTTCTCTATGCTGCACTCGTAGCGGCTTTATTTGATCGCGCTGAATAGCGCAGCTGGTGTTCCCCCCCCACCGTAAACGCCGATCGCCCCAGGAAGGGGCGAAAATCACCTGGCTACCTCTCTCGGTCCTTAGACGTGCCGGAGAGGCTGAATTTGGCCCTGAGCAGCCCGTGAGTAAGGGAGCTTGAGCGGCCGCCATTTTGGGCGCCACCGCGTGTCGGGCGCCGCTTTTAGAGGCCTCATTGAGCTGCAAAGGGACTAGCTCTAATTATAGGCCTTCCAGCCTGTGAGAGCTATTAAATATTCAGGGGAATTGGCAAACTTGTTGGCTTTCCGCAGCATGCTCAAGGCAGGAAATAGCAGCCTATCCCTCCCGGTTGTTGCCTGGGAGCTCCAGCTGCCAGAGGCCTCACTCCAGCCTCAGGCGTTTTATTTGGCACATTGGCAATCTTAACAGCAGTTCCTGGGGTCACTCCTTCCTGGGAGCTCCAACCAGACCTTGGATTAAATATTATAAATAATAATAATACTAATAGTAATATTTATCATTATATAGATATCTAAATATATTTAGATACACAATTAGATAGATAGATAGATAGATATAGATATAGATATAGATATAGATATAGATATAGATACGTATTTGCACATATATATATTTACATCTTATCAATATTTGGCTATTTCACGTTGCCAACACTGGTTGGCTTATATATCTTGATTGTACACTTAGGCATAAAGGTATTAATAATTATATTAGTTTATATACATTTAAAATACCAAAAGGGGGTGCGGGCCAGCGAAAGGACACCCGGCCTTTGTTGTAGGTTGAACCCTTGGCGAGCCAACCACCTTTACATTTGTATTACAGTCCTTTCCTCTACAATGGCAGATGACAATTCCGCTAAAAACCCTTCTTTGAAGGCCAAATCTAAATCCTACCACCTGCGCAAACAGGCTAAGGAAGCCCCTAAAGAAACTTCCAAAGCTTCTCAGAGGGACGCTCTAAGACGTCATAGGGCACTGGAGAAAGAATTTGACAGACAATCTAGAGAGACACAACCGGTATTTCCAGCCCCCCCACCCTCTGCTCCCTCTACCTCCAGACACCCCCCCCCTCCTCCAGATTGCTCTTCCCTCTCCAGGCGTAGCCCATCCCAGGGACACCAGGTTCCCGGACCAACGACCAGGTGGACGCCGGAAGCAACATTTACGCCCACAGCCACTGGTCTGTGCCATGAGGAGGTCACCACAGTTGAGATCCCTGCGCACATGCAGGCATGGATGGAATGGGCTATTCGCCAGGGGATTGCAGAGGGCCTGCAACAGATGTCCAGGTCTGGTCCTCCCTCGATGGCGCCCGAACACGACTCGCCATCAGTCAGGTCCTTGCCTAGATCGGACCCCACTTTTGGTCAGGTACCTTTACAGGAGGGCAGTCCTCTCCCAGAAAGGGATCTGGAGGAGGCCATGGAGGACCTAGATTGGTTTGGGGAGGAGGAGGAATTAGAATGGGGGTCTATGCACCAGGGGGAGCCCCTATCAGAGATAGACCCTATGGAGGGGGACATGTCCGAGGACGAGGGCCTCACCCCGGATCAACCCACCTTTGTGGGCCTGTTCAAGCCGCACATGTTTAAATCACTCCTATTTAAGGCCAGGAACATTTCTGGCCTGTCCGTATAGTCCTCCTTGGCTCTCCCCTCCCCAGCAGAGGGACAGAAGGATGCCATCTTTAGGCAGCCCGTGGTGGAGGCAGAGGTGGTCCCGGCCCCGCCCATTTTTCATGACTTAGTCTCAAACCAGTTAGACTCCACAAGGGCCCCCCCCGCCCCATCCAGCCAGGACAGGAGGTTCTTTAACCTTGAGTCGAGCTTCTGCAACCTGCTTAACACTCCCGAGGTAGATGAGCCCATCGTTGGTTTGGCATCCTCGTCCTCCCCCAGTGATCCCCTGGAGGTCCTGAAGCCCGAGGACAAGAGGTCCGAGCTTGCTTCACATAGGGCTCACCAAGCGGACACCTGGGCCATTAGATCGGCCACTGCCGCTTCCTTCTTCACCAGGTCTTCGATCCAGTGGCTCTGTCAACTGAGGCAGCATGTCCCCCCCTCTAACACAAGGGCACACCAGGACATAGCAAAATTGACGGCTGTGGCAGAATTCTCAGCCGACGCCACATACCACGCGGTTAAGTTCTCTGCCCGAGCAATATCCTCTCATGTTACAACTTGCCGCCTGCTCTGGCTCAAGCACTGGCAGGCGGACGTAAAGAACAAGGTTAAGCTGGCCACTGCCCCCATAAAAGGGGACAAATTATTCGGCACCGTCCTGGAGCCATTTCTATCAGAAACCAGAAGCAAGAAAAAATTTCTTCCCCCCCTTTTCCGTAGGTCAGACTCAAGAGCACAGCCCTTTCGGAGAGGTTCCTCACGACCTTTCTACCAGTTTCCTTTCCCGCCCAGGTACCCAAGACCCCCCTCCTTCCGGCCTTTCCAGCCCCAGGATCGAGCCGATCTGGGTGACAGGAGCAGGAGGGGCGGCAGCTACAGGCGCCCCTTCAGGGGTTCAGGAGGGAAGCCCTTCCGGCGCAACAGATAGACCCCGTCCACCCCTCCCCATCGGTGGACGCCTCAAGCATTTCGCCGACCGGTGGGACTCTTCCACCTCCGATGCCTGGGTCAGGGAGACCATCAGACTGGGCCTTGCGCTTGAATTTCAGCGCGCCCCCCCTGAATTTTTTATGGCATCCCCCCCCCTCCAAGGATCTCACCAAACGCAACCTAATGGATTCAGCTATCCGCCATCTCCTCTCCATACAGGCCATACAACCTGTACCACCATCCCAGCGGAGGCAGGGGTTTTACTCTCACCTCTTCGTGGTCCCCAAATCTTCAGGGGGATGGAGAGCTATCCTAGACCTGAAACGCCTTAACCATTACCTGACCTACCGCAGGTTTAAGATGCACACCCTACAATCCATTCTACTAGGCATCAGGCAGGGGGACTGGCTATCCTCCATAGACCTTTCAGAGGCGTACCTTCACATCCCAATCCGGCCCTCCCATTCCAAATTCCTCAGGTTCTGCTACAACCATCGCCACTTCCAATATGTGGCACTTCCCTTTGGATTGGCCTCTGCCCCAAGAACATTCACTAAGGTCCTCGCGGCCCTAGCGGCCCACCTCAGAGACCTCCCGGTTCGTCTCTACTGTTACCTGGATGACATCCTCATCCTGTCTCACTCCAGACCCCAAGCAGAAAAGGATATCAGAGCTACTCTTTCTGCCCTCCAAGATCATGGGTTCCTAGTAAACTGGCAAAAGAGCCATCTGTTACCATCTACACGGATCACCCACTTGGGGTCCGTCATTGACTCGGTTCAGGGAAAGGTTTTCCTTTCCTCCGAGAGATTCCATAGCATCCAGGAAACTGTCAAACATATCAGATGATCAAGAAAGGTAACACTTTTAGAATTGTCTAAATTACTCGGTAAAATGGTCTCATGTATTTCCATTGTTCCCTGGGCCCGTTTACACACTAGATCCCTACAATGGTTCTTGCTCCCGTTCCAAAGGACCGGCAGAAGCAATTCAAAGGCCGCGGTCAAGGTGCCTTCAAGGGTCCTCACGTCTCTCCTCTGGTGGAGCAGTCCCGCCATCAAAAGGGGACACTGCTTCAAGGAACCCCAATGCCTCATTCTCACCACAGACACCAGCCTGTCGGGATGGGGCGCTCACATCCACTCACTCTCGACACAGGGCAAATGGTCACAGGTAGAACGCACACACAATATAAACAGGTTAGAACTTCGCGCCATCCACCTGGCCCTGCGCAACTTCCTTCCCCACGTACGTGGGCGGCATGTCCTGATACTCACAGACAACGTCACCGCCAAGGCTCACGTCAACCGACAAGGGGGCACCCAGTCCATAAGTTTGATGAGAGAGGCCGAGCGCCTCTGCCGTTGGGCAGAGCGCAATCTCCTCTCTCTCAAAGCCGAGCACATCTCAGGGGTCTCAAACACCCAAGCAGATTGGCTGAGCAGGACCACGGTGGACCAGTCCGAGTGGCGCATTCACCCGTCACTGTTCAGGGAAGCGACTGTGATGTTCGGCCTCCCATCAGTAGACCTCTTCGCATCCCCGCTCAACACCCAACTCCCCAGCTTTTTCTCGAGGTATCCTTCCCACGGGGCCGAGAATCACAACGCCCTCCGCTGCCCCTGGCCCACAGGGCTTCTATATGCATTCCCTCCGCTGGTCCTGGTCCCCAGGGTCATCCAGAAGCTCATCTCCAAGAAAGCAGAGCTGATTTTAGTGGCACCCTACTGGCCCAGGCACCCATGGTTTGCGGACCTCCGCTATCTATCGGTGGCCCCACCTTGGAAAATTCCCCCGCATAGGATATCCCTTTCCCAGGGGCCCCTCCAACACCCGGACCGTTTGGAGGTTGAGCGGGAACGTCTAAGGAAGGAGCAGTTCTCTGACCAGGTTATTGATACCATTTTAGCCGCAAGGCGGCCCTCAACAACCCGAATATACAATGCCACTTGGAATAGCTTCTGCAAGTGGTGCCATAATTTCCAGATCAACCCTCTTTCACCCTCCATTGCTCAAGTTTTGGAATTCCTCCAAGAGGGTCTGAGGAAAGGTCTTTCTCCGAACACCCTGAGGCGTCAGGTAGCAGCCCTTTCAACTGTGATTATTTGCGACAACCTGGGTACCCTCTCCCTCCACCCTCGCATTAGGGCGTTCCTTAGGGGAGCAACTAACTTGTGTCCCCCAACTGTTCACAGATACCCTACCTGGGACCTCAACAAGGTCCTGACGTCCCTTACTAAGCATCCTTTTGAGCCTCTCAGGGAATCCTCACTCCAGTTCCTAACTTTCAAAGTCGTATTCCTGGTGGCCATTACTTCGGCTCGCCGAATATCGGAGATAGCCACCTTGTCAGTGAGGAAAGACCTTTGCATCTTCCATGCCGACCGGGTGGTTCTACAGCTGGACCCTACGTTCTTGCCTAAGGTCAATTCAGCCTTCCACAGGGCACAGGAACTCACACTTCTGAACTTCTGCCCAAATCCCTCGCGGGAAAGGGAGAAGCTTTGGCACACCCTGAATGTAAGACGGGCCCTCCGCATTTACATTAAATGTACCCAGCCCTTTAGGAAGTCCGAATCCTTATTCTTTTCCTTTCAACCTAAATCCTTAGGACACAAAGTGTCCCCGGCAACCATCAGCCGCTGGATTAGAGCTACTATTTCCAAAGCTTACTTGTCCCAGGCTCTGCCAGTGCCCAGCGGCAAAACAGCACACTCCACCAGAAGTGCAGCCACCTCGGCAGCTTGGGCCACCCAGGCCCCAATTGCTGATATTTGTCGGGCAGCCACCTGGGCCTCCCCATCTCCCTTCATTAGGCATTATAAGATCGACATATTTGCCTCGGCAGAGGCTTCGTTTGGGAGACGAGTTCTCCAGCGAGTCCTCAAGGAACCGCAGGGACTTCAGAACCAGACGGAGTCCCTCCCGTAGGACAGCCAAGCTTTGGTATGTCCCACTCTCTGGATGATCCGACCGGCTCTCAGGAGAATGGGCGTTGGTCCTTACCTGACATGCCATTTCTCTGGAGCCGGGAGGATCATCCAGCCCCACCCTTTTAAGTTCACCGTCTGGTGGGGTCTTGTTTCGGCCAAGGAACCGCTTAGCGTAGTAAGATGAGAGCACGATCTTCTCTTCACTCTCGTCTTCGCGTAAACTGGGGAATGCAAGGGAGCCACGTGACGGAGGGAGGAGCATTCCTCAGTAATTAAGCTCAGCCTTCAACAACGCAGACTGAAGCACCTCCCACTCTCTGGATGATCCTCCCGGCTCCAGAGAAATGGCGTGTCAGGTAAGGACCAATGCCCATTTTCTTTCCTTCCATCTTTCTTTCTTCCCTCCCGCCTTCCCTTTCTGTCTCTCACACACGAACAAGTTTCCCATCAGGAAAATGTGTGAGTTAAATGTGTAAAATAGTGTGATTTACATTCAAAAGAAGAAAGGCCATGGCAATTTATCTGAGCGCTGGTGTAAATTGTTGTAAGATGCACAGAAATCCTTTCTACATTACGAAATATTATAAACATACATGGGGACAAAATGTTCTGTGATTATTTTTCCCCAAGCCCTGGAGGGTCAGGTTTTTTGGGGAGTGGGTGGGTGCCTTTGAGTTAGTATTAATTCCTGACAACTGTCCGGATTACAATAGTAGCATGTGGAGTTTTCTTGGCAAGATTTTGGAAGAGGTTCTCCATTGCCTGCTTCCCAGGCTGAGAGAGAGAGAGAGACTGGCCCAAAATCACCCCACTGGTTTTGGGTCTAAGGTGGGCCTAGAACTCACAGTCTCCTGGTATGTAGCCTGGCACCTTAACTACTACACCAAGCTGGCTCTTGTAGAGAAAATTATACGTTATGCGATATTATAAACAACGGGAACAAAATTTGAGGTGTGTGTTTGGGGAATTACTTAGTATCTGCATTACTAGAATTCCATTCCTATAGACTGACTTTTTGGCACCTTGCCTTCCCCTATACTTAACGCTAATTATATTTAATTTTCACCCTGCTCCAGATGGATGGGTAGCACTCAGTTTATAGCTTGAGGGTATTTGAAGAGCTCCAATGGGTGTTAAATATTTGGAAATCCAGCAGTTCTGAATTTATTTATTTTTTGCAAGCCCTGACTAGCAAGATAACCAGAAGCACATTTCTCTTCAAGCATCATTGACTTTGTCAGTTCCTCTTGGGCTTCTTTTCTCTTCCTCTCCCCCCTCTGCCCCCATTTAAGGTCTTCTCACCTTGTGGGGAAAAAAGATACAAAGCACCTTTGAGTGAGTTAGTTCCAGTGTTAACTTAAGGCATGTGGGGTGTAGCCTCTAAAAAACTGAATGCTGAATTGACCTCATTCTAAAAAAAAATGGCTTTGTAAGTTATTCTCCAAGTCCCTGCATTAATGAGCAATCAGAACTGCTGAAACTCTTAGAAAAAGTCTTTATTTGAATTTTCCAGCATCATATTTACCCAGGACTAAGTTTTACTAAATCAACCAAAGTTTGTTGATCTAGTTAAATTAACTGTTGCATCCTTGCTCTCTTGTTCAATATTACAAACAAAAGTCTTTTTTTCTTGAGCTGAATGCTAAATACTAAAATCCCACATGCTGTAAGTGGGTTTAACTAGTTTTTATTTTGTTTATTAAATTTATATGCTGTCCATCTCACTATATCTCCCTGGACAGCTTACAGTGCAATAAAAACATAAATAGAAAAACAATCGAAAATCACAAGAGCTGAGTGTTTACTGACCAGATGCCTTCCTGTTGCCTATGCAGAGGTAGCAGCAGACATATTTCTCTCTCTGGGCATAAAGAGAAAATATCTGCTGTGAACTCTGCATAGACAACAGGAAGGCATCCGGTCAGTAAACACTCAGCTCCATTCAATAACCCCGACTCCACCCCGACACAATGGATTACAGGGTCATTAAAAGAAACAAAAATCTGTCAGTTACAGGTTTTTATTTCTCTACATTAATCAGTTGCAAAGCTTAATGTTCTTGAGTTCATCAATTATAGGGATTGTTTTTAGTTATTTTTAAGCAATAATATATAAAAATATCATTGTTGAGTCGTATTATCCTAAGCATGCAGCTTATCTTAGTACAATGCAATCTTTATTTTGCTCAGTGATCCATGCACAATAAGATTATGAGAACAAATAAATATAGAGCAATCAAGGATATTAGTACTTGATGTGTCTTAAATTCTGCCACAGGAAATTTGCCTATGGTGCTGTCATTAGGATCAGAAGGTAAGTATTTTGTATATCAAAGATCTGTCCATTTGGAATGTTGTTGTGTCTCGGGGCTGTGTAGCATTGGAAAGGGATTCACATTCCTACTCTTAAGATACTCTTCGTTTTGTATTTTCCTTCCTGCAGATTTTCTCGGGCAATCAAGACAAACATACCCCAGTGACCAACATGTTTAGTACTCCAATCATCGCCCAATATTTCCGAATCCATCCAAGGGAGTGTTATCGTGGCTGCACTATGCGGTTTGAACTGATTGGCTGTGAAATGAATGGTAAATGCTTCCCATTGGTCTAATGAATTTTGGTGGGGGCACATACTCTTGCATGGATAATTGGACAATAGGGCTCCCATGCCTTCATATAGTTTTTTGTTTTCGTACGACATCCTTTTTCTTAACTGGGGACTGAGAAGAGGGAAGCAAAAATGCTGACAGAAGATTGGTGAGCCGCAGTGGGTTCTGTGCAGTACTGCCTGCAATTTGGCAGTTCAAATCTCACCAGGTGCAAGGTTGACTAAGCCGTCCATCCTTGCAAGGTGGGTAAAATGAGGACCCAGATTGTTGGGGGCAATAGACTGACTCTGTAAAACCCACTTAGAGAGGGCTGCAAAGCACTGTGAAGTGGAATACAAGTCTAAATGCTATTGCTATTGCTATTATAGAAACCCCTGGATAGGTTCTCTGGAATAAAAAAATCATTTTGGTGATCTTCTACTTTTCAATAGCCTTTGAAAATTGGGCCTTTTTTTTTTTTTTTTTTGACACCTGGAACACTTGGGACAATTGGCCAGTTTGGTGTATTAAAAAAAAATAAAAGGGTGCTTGGATGGTTTAAATTACCCTTCAGGAAAGGCAGAATATTGCAAACTATATAAATGATGTAAATGATCATGGTCAGCTTTTTTGCATAATCTGGGGCTCTGCTTCAAAAATGGGGAAGGCTAGAATGATGGACCATCTTGACTCTTTTAATTAGATGGTGACATGTTGATGCAAAGGGGATGCTAAGTATTTTCTTTAGAAGGCAAGTCTTCTATATTTGATATTGCTCATCATTTGAAAAGGGGACCTTCAGCTGAAGCATGGGACTTGTCTGTGTGGTTGAGTTAAACTGGGCTTCAATGAACTTGACTTAACGGTCCTGGGAACTGTGACGTCTCTATAATCCATCTTAAACGGGCCTGGATCTCTTTCTCATTTACTGCTTTCAGATGGACAGTCCCTAAGCATCATAAGACACCATGAAGTTGTCTCAGTCCCACCTGCTTATCCTTAGTAGACTTCTAGGTAGAAAGAGATGTTCAGACTTCATTTCAAAGCATTTTGTGATCTATCCTGTTTCAAGTACATTCCCAAGTGCCCAAGACAGGTCATTTTGCACTTGAAATAGTTTCACATTGCCAAATGTGAAGCCATATGGTTTTATTCATAGTTTGAATATGGCTTTTCTCCTGTTTTGATTGGGGGCTGCCCTGAGTTGATTATATATGTATGTGAATGTTATAAATAAAATGGCTTGAAATGAAATGTTTGCATGCCCTTAGTAGAAAGGGGGGAAATGAAATTGGCAGGAAAATACAGAAGAATGACAAATGGAAGACAAAACCATCTGTTCTACAAAGGGCCTAGAGTTATAAATCTGCAAATTGATTTCATTTTTAAAAAAATTTGTACCAAAATGCGCTCATCTTTGGCACACATTTCCCCAAAATATGCACCGTCATTTGCAATTTTGCCTAGTAATTATTTTTGCAAATACTTTGCCTTTCTATATATTCATGGAAGTATGTCTTTTTGGGCAAGCATTTCCCTAGCAGTTCCCTTCTTTATAAATAGATTAGATTAGAGATTAGAACGGCCCTCACTCTTTAATACTCTTCCAGAAGGCGCTGAAAACCTGGTTCTACCAGCAGGTCTGGGGAACCCAGAGCGGGATGGAGCTCATCCAATGGCTTGTGTAATCTGCTGTAGTTGGGGTGGGGTGTGATTTTTTTTATTTTTTATTTATTTTTTCTCCAGATTTGTTCTATCGTACTTTATTAATTTATTTGATTCTTTTTGTTAGTTTTTTATTTTAAATGTGGTTTTACATTCTGTAAGCCTCCTCGAGTCGCCATGGGTGAATAAGTGGCAATATAAATTCAATAAACAAACAAACAAATAAATAAATGCACATCCTTAATCTGGAGTGTAGGATTCTGGCAGGTTGGTACTGCATAAATGCTAATCTGGAAGCATCCTCTGTATCATCAATCATCAAGATACCCCCTGGTGGTGGTTTCTATCTAGATGTCTGTTGCTGCTTTTAAAAATTGATCTTCCTCTTGGGGGACTTTTTTTGAGGGTGGGGGTTTCTCCTTAAAGGCACCACCCTTGGGAGGGTCTCCTTCTGTGGGAGAGTCACCTTCCTTCTGAACTCTTGCCTTTCACTATGTCTATAAATCGTTGTGTTACAGTGTATTTCAACACGGCAGGTTGCTCTGATCCACTGGGTATGAAGTCCCGTCTCATCTCTGACCAGCATATCACAGCTTCCAGCATGCACAAGACCTGGGGCATAAGTAAGATGTCGTGGTACCCTTACTACGCTCGCCTTGATAACACTGGGAAATCCAATGCCTGGACTGCTCTCACCAACAAGGCAGGCGAGTGGCTTCAGGTATGTCCTTGCCAGAAAGGATAAAAGCTGCCGTAAGAAGAAACTGTTTTAAGTGGAATCTATGGGATAGGGCTGATCAACGTGATCCTTATTGTAACCATCCAGCCTCCTTGCATGTGTTGTGGGAGCGAGAGAGAGAGAGAGAGAGAGCGCTTTAAACTAAAGTCGAAGAATGAATAAAATAAAAAATGTGAATATTTCTGGTTCAATGCACAACGAGATATGGAGCCTGGGTTGTCCATCAGCCCTCAGATGGAGAGTCAACACCCCCAGATCTGGAGGTGGTTCATGAGGAAGAGGAGGAACAGCTGGGTCCAGTGCCTGATGCACAAAAGACAGAGGAGAGGAGAGCAGTGGAAATTTATGGGCCGGTCCTTGGGACGGAAGAGCCACTGCTGTTAGCGAAGCCCCACCCTGGCTCTGGGGATCAAAGGCAAGGGGAGGAGATGAATAGATGTGGCAAACAACTATTCATCTCTCTGCTGGACAGACTTGTTAGCCTGTGTTGAGAGAGAAGCTTTTTGCCAGGTTTGCTGGCGCTCCTAACAAAGGAATCATTCATTTAACTATAGAGGGTTTGTTGTGTTTGGGGAGCTGGGTCAGAAAAGCTTGGTTTATAATAGAAGAACTTACAGGCCATCCTCAACTTAGAATCTTGTATTTAGTAACCATTCAATTACAACAGCACTGAAAAGAAGTGACTTATGGCCATTTTTCACATGACTGTGTAAGATCTGCATGGTCACATGATCAAAATTTGGCCACTTGGCAACCGGCTCGTATTTATGATGGTCACAGTGTCCCAGGGTCATATGATCCCCTTTTGCGACCTTCTGACAAGCAAAGTGATCGAGGAAGCCAGATTCCCATAACAACTCAGCCACAGCTGTCTTACTAACTTAACAACTTGCCAAGCAGCCAGCTGTAAGTCAAGGATCACCTGTACTATTTTAAAAAAAAACAACTTGCTTGAAATCAAAAAGGTTTATACTTGATCAGTTTGGGATCTGATTCATTTTTCAATATGTGTATGAGTAGCTTGTCTCTTATCCTATCTGCAAGTAGTATTGCTATTTTTTTTTTTAAAGAGATAAATGAATATGTTGGATTCATACCCTATTGGAGAGTCAATTAAACAAAGCTAATGTCTCAGGAAGAAGAGAACACAGAATAACTGAGTTGGAAGGGACCTTAGAGATCTAGTTCAACCCACAGCTAGAACGGAAAACCCTATACCAGTGGTGGCTAACCTTTTTGGGCTCCTGTGCCAGCACCTAGAAGGCAATGCATAGCCCCCTCATGTCCTATGTGCATGTGATTCTCCCCCTCACTGCCCCCTTATCTGCACTGCACCTCACAGCTGATTTTCCGCCAGTTTGAAGCCACTTCAGCCTCCCAGAGGCTTGAAAAAAGCCTCTGCAGCTTTGCAGAATGAATAAATAGACCTGTTTCATCACTTCTGGCATTTCTGGAAATACAGGAAGTGACAAAACAGGCCTATTATTCGTCCTGCAAAGCCTGCAGAGGCTTTTTTCAAGACTTTTTCAAGGCTTCAAACCAGCCAAAAATCAGCTGTGAGGCACACGCGTGCGCAGTGAGGTAAGTTTGCCTGCAACTTGTGTGCTGGCACAAATGGCTCTGTGTGCCACCTGTGGCACACGTGCCATAGGATCGCCATCACGGCCCTGTACTATTGCAGATAAATGGTTGTCCAGTCTCTTCTTAAAAGCCTCCAGGGATGAAGCTCCCATAACTTCTGAAGGCAAGGTGTCCACTGGTTAATTCCTCTTGTTAGGAAGTTTTTATTTAATTCCTGGTTGCTTCTCTCCCTCAAATATTGGAACACTGCTATCATGTCTCTTCTAGTCCTTGTTTTCATTAGACTAGCATCCCCGTCTTCTCCCTCACCCCAAAATATTAAGTCTCAAAGAGGATTTCCAGTGCTGTAATGAGAAAAACACATTAAGGATATGCCAGTTTGGTTGAACGGGTATATTTTAACTGACCGTCAATGTTTAATTAAGATAAAGATTTGATCTTGGAGGTAAGGATGAACAAGCCCTTTTTCATTTGGCAATTCTCTAATACATTTAAAACATCTTCCTCCTCTTTCCAACCTCAAATCTTGGCCCAAACCAACTCTGTTCATTCATAGAATTGGTGAATCTCAGCAGGTTTCCAATTATTATTTTGAAGTTTTTCAGGGCCTCTTTTCATTTCAAAGAATGTTGAGTTTGCAGAGCCTTATACCTTAGCACAAAAGGAAAGAGGGATGGGAGAGATGTGAAGGATGCAAGCTCAGTCTGTTTTTCCTTAGTTTTAAAAGGGTAATATTCCTTCTGATCCAAACAACAATGGCAAAACACAACCCACCTCTCTTGAATGCAGTTTAGGGTGCTAAAGACTTGAAGCTCCGTAGCTCTTATTTCCTTATACTCTTCTGTTGCTCCCATCTCATTTTTTATATTTTTGATATGTTATAATCATCCTCTTTATGATTAATAAATTTAATGTATATGGTGCCCAACTGCCAATGATTCTAGGCAGTTTTAGGTTTTTTTAGTTAAAAAGTAACTCCTAGTTAGCTTTTTACTTTTTACACTCTGTATGGATCTGTTATGGAATTCCTTTAAATTATCACTTTTTATATCTTTTATGACTCACATATAAATGTATGCATAGATAGTTCTCGACTAACAGCCACAAATTGAGCCCCCAATGTTTGTGGTTATGTGAGACATTGAGTTTTGCCCCATTTTATGACCTTTCTTGGCACAGTTGTTAAGTGAATCATTGAAGGGCTTTATCACTGGAAGTTTTTAAGAAGAGACTGAACAGACACTTCTCTGAGATGGTATAGGGTCTTCTGCTTAAGCAGGGGGCTGGACTAGAAGATCTCCACAGTCCCTTCCAGCTCTATTCTGATTGATTGGTTTACTTCTACCGGTGGAATTATTATGCTTGTTTTCTGCAGATTGATCTTCAGAAATTGAAAAAAGTAACTGGGATTGTAACTCAGGGAGCACGAGATTTTGGGCACATTCAATACGTAGCAGCCTACAAAGTGGCCTACAGCAATGATGGGAAAACCTGGACTTTCTACCACGACAACAGTACAAACAGCATTAAGGTAGAATTGGGCAAAATCTTTTTGTAGGATTGGGAGTCAGTGCAGGGTCTCTCATTCGTTCATTTGTTTGTTCATTCATCTATTTTTTTTTTGACTCATTCATTCATTCAACACAGGCTCAGTTTGAAAAAAAGTTGACAAAAGCTTCTGTTAAAGTTATAATGTTCCCAACAGACATAAGGAAATGAAAACAACAAATATCTAATCAAAAATACACACCACCAGGATATTGTTAATTCTTTCATAACCCAACTGTTCCCCACAGCACATTTTGTATATGTCATGGAGTAGTTCTTAGACTGTTCCATTAATGCTGTCCTGAAATGTTTCCTGTAGTTTCTTCAAAATTTTATTCCTCTGTGAAAGGGCGAAAAGGAGGAGGGAGGGGATGGAGGGACAGAGGGAAGGAGAGAAGGAGGGAAAGAACAAAAGTTATGAAATGTGACTTCCAGTTTTCTTTTCAAGAAATAATAGCAATCTTCTAATCCTCACTCAGATATGATACAGAGTCCTCTCTTTCTTCTTCTTCTTCTTCTTCTTCTTCTTCTTCTTCTTCTTCTTCTTCTTCTTCTTCTTCTTCTTCTTCTTCTTCTTCTTCTTCTTCTTCTTCTTCTTCTTCTTCTCCTTCTCCTTCTCCTCCTCCTCCTCCTCCTCCTCCTCCTCCTCCTCCTCCTCCTCCTCCTCCTCCTCCTCCTCCTCCTCCTCCTCCTCCTCCTCCTCCTCCTCCTTCTCCTTCTCCTTCTCCTTCTCCTTCTTCTTTATGACTTCTCAGTTATGGCATATTATGAAATTTTGGAATCTTTCTTCTGCCCAGGCTTGGTTAGCTTGTAAGATTTCCTTTTGAAAAAAAAAAAAGTGACAAAATGTAATTCACCAATGATGCCCCTTAAGGGAACTGGCCTTGCTTTGTTTTTCCTTGAAGATGTTTCATCTCTCATCCAAGAAGCTTCTTTAGTCCTGAACTGTCAGAACTGAAGAAGCTTCTTGCATGAGAAGCGAAACGTCTTCAAGGAAAAAACCAAGCCCAGTTGTCCTTTTGAAAAAACACCTTTGGGACAACCATGTCTTGGATGACTGAGAATCTCCATACACATCTCCAAGTCTGTGTTCTTGCCCTCTAGCATCAGAGTGCCAGTGTTTTCATTGTCACACCAGGTGGCAGCACTTAATCTAACAATAGCTAAACGGGGTCAAATCTGCTTGGTACTATTAGGAAAGTAGACTATCAGGAAATCCAAGGGCAGTAAACTAGATGGGGAAACTTTAAAGACAGCCAGAAAGAAGCCAATAACAAATTATTTCTATAGTGTACCCAAGAAAGCAACAAATTTGGAGTTAAATATCATTTGAAGACTTTCATTAACATTTCCCTTTTTTTTAACTGGTGTCCCTTGCCTAATTGCCTGTGGTTTCCCTTGGTAAAAATATCTGGAGTCGGTCTATGAATATAAGGCATCATAAGAATAGGTAAAATGTGTCTCTCGGGCAACAGAAATGTGTTTCTAGCTTGGGTTTTTTTTCACCATTCCAGATGAATTTAACTTGGTTAGATCAATCTGCATATTCCGGTAGCCCTCGATTTACAACAATTGTTACTTATTTTATTTATTAAATTGGTTTGCTGCCCTTCTCTCTGCAAGGGGAACCCAAATTTTTTGTTGCTAAGCAAGACGGTGGGTAAGTAAGTTTTGCCTCTTTCTTGCCAAAGTTGTTTAGTGAAGGGTGGTGAGAATTTCAAGGGACGCGGTGGCTCATTGGCTAAGAGGCTGAGCTTGTCGACCAGAAAGGTCAGCAGTTTGGTGGTTCGAGTCCCTAGCACCACATAATGGAGTGAGCTCCTGTTAGTTATCCCGGCTTCTGCCAACCTAGCAGTTCGAAAGCATGTAAAAAATGCAAATAGAAAAATAGGGATCGCTTTGGTGGGAAGGGAACAGCGTTCTGTGGGCCTTCGGCGTTTAGTCATGCCAGCCACATGACCACGGAGACGTCTTTGGACAGCGCTGGCTCTTTGGCTTTTTAACGGAGATGACCAGCGCCCCCTAGAGCTGGAAACGACTAGCACGTATGTGCGAAGGGAACCTTTACCTTTTAGTGAGAATTTCAGATCTTTACGAAACGTCTATGGAGATTCTCAGTCCTCCAGGTCATGGTTGTCTCAAAGGTTCTTTTTTCTAAGAGGCAACTGGACTTTCTGTTTACTTTTCTTTGAAGACATTTTGCTTCTCATCCTAAAAGCTTGAGCTGAAGAAGCAAAATGTCTTCAAAGGAAAAAAACCAGAAAGCCCAGTTGCCTCTTTGAAAAAAAAGCACCTTTGGGAGATCTTTGCTAACTTCTTAAAAATGTACCTCTTCTTTTCTCCTTCTTCCCCTCTCCGCATAGATATTCCAAGGCAACCATGACAACAATTCTCACAAGAAGAACGTGTTTGATGTGCCCATCTATGCCCGCTTCATCCGCATCTTCCCTGAAGCTTGGCACAACCGCATCACATTGCGAATGGAACTTCTGGGATGCGACGAGTAGATGGTTGAACATAGGAGAGATGATGTCAAGAATCAGACTGTTCCACCTCTCCCCACGGATGCTCTTTCCCTGCCCCTCCCCCCACAATCCCACGGGGCTTACAGTTTCCAGCGTCAACGCCTCCACATCTTTTATTTTTGCACCGTTCGTAAGGAGGTCTTACCTTTCACAGGTTGGGCATTGCTAAACTTTTAGAGATGATACCAAGAGCTGGTGAAAGAAGGGATTTTAGTATGCCCTACCTGGTCCTTTTCTGGCCCTTCTTGCTTTCTCCAATTATGTGGCTGGCTCTTTGAGGCATGGTTGCCCAGTTCTGGATGGCCTCTTCAATGGGTTCCCAGCCCTGCACTTTAAGGACCTTTTTTCTGTGGCAGGACTCTCTACGTTTAAGGTCCTGCCAAGTTTTGGGTTCTCCTGGAGCATGACCATACACTGTAGATTTAAGTGGAGCTTAGCAGTCATTCCTTCTCTCCAAGGCACCCTCAAAACTATAATTTGGGGAAACATCACGTTCTCTTGCACAGATTCTCTCTTTCTCTAGAAATTACAGTTCTCAGGATTCTGTTTTTAGACAGCTGACGTGCATTTTATGGACAAAGGAACAGGTAGTTTTGCCATCCCGGTTTTGAAAATTAAATAGCATCCTCAGGCTGGTGCTTTCAGCTTCGTGCCAGTGCAAGCAGTTCCCACCTGTGTTTCTATTTAACTTTTGCCACCATGAGGGCTAGAAACTATTTCCCTTTTTTTAGCCACAAGAATGAGATTTTTCACTTGCACAGATCCTCCTATTTTGTCTTCTTTTAGCCTCCTGTCCGGACTCTTCTGAAGCCACTCAATCACTTCCTCTTCCCCCAAGTAGTACACTTTTTGCTGACTGAAAGAACCGAGGTGTTCTTCTCTCTCCCCTCACCCCTCATCCCAGCTGCCACCAAGGATTCTACTCCATCATGTCAACTTGATCCTTGGCAGAGATGCTAAGAAGAAACAGAATTTTCTGGAGGGGAAGAAAAACATTTAAAAAAACAACGCAAATAGATGCGGGCCGTTCTTTTTGGCAGGGCTGAGGGAGGAAAGGGTTGGGACATATGTCTTTCTGTACTCGGTGGCTGGCTATGGGGTGAAGTGGGGAGAAATGAGGATGTGGGTTCTGGAAGTAATTAACCCAGAGCAAAGGAATCCAAAGTTGTAAGCAATTCTGAGGATGGTTGTGACTTCGCAATGGGATGCAGTGTTAAAGAAGGACGGGCAATATTAAAACTCTGATGTCTGATGTTTCTCTCCATGTGTGGAACTCAGAAAGAACTTTAAAAAAGCTTTTAAAGAAAGAAAGAACCAATGGGGTTTGAGGGTAAGGGAGCTGGGTGGTACACATCCAAAGGCATCTTCCTAGATGGGTTACTTTTAGAACTCAGAGAAACTCTCTGAAACTTTTGTCCAAGTTTTGTATCTCTGGAAATTCAAGCTACATCAGCAATGGGCAGCTCCATCTCCATTTAGTGTCCTGTCAGGCTAAACTTGGAGAAAACTGCCCAATTTCTCCCCCATATCAAGGCAAGAAGCAGATAGAAATGACTACTTTACCAATATGGCATGTTAGACTTATATACTGCTTTACAGTGCTTTTACAGCCCTCTCTAAGTGGTTTACAGAACCAGAATAGTTGTCCTCAACAATCAGGGTCCACCTCAGAAGGATGGAAGGCTGAGTCAACCTTGAGCCTGGTGAGATTTGAACTGCCAAGTTGCAGGCAGTCAGTAGTCAGCAGAAGTTCTGCACTCTGACCACTGTGCCACCACAGCTCAAAGCCCAGCATTGTTGGAAAGTTGGGTGGCATCCATTGGTGGTGGTGATGATGATGATATCCATTCAGTCACATCTGACTCTTGGTGATTCTGTGGGCCAGGTCTTGCCGTATCTTCTGATCTTGCACGATTTCTTTGAATTTTTCTATGCGCTGTCAGCTTCGATGGTGTGGCATGCAAAATAACCCTGCAATCATACCTTCAGCAGCTTCAAACAACATCTGGCTATCCAGATCCTTGGGAAGGACTTGATAGATGGATAATAATTCCAAATCCACTCTAAACATCTGGCAGACTGGGCAACCAACCACCATCATAAAAACCTGAGCAAACAACAACAAAACTCAAACTTTCCGCGAATTCAACCCTGCCCATATGTGTGGTGGAGCCTCTCTGGATGGCTTTTGACTTTTCTTAAAAATGAGATGTGTGTTTCTTGGTCATCAGAATGTTCTCTGCTGCCACTGGTGTTAGTCAGGGAAGCCTTATAAAGCAAGGGTTCTCCTGAAGCTTGACATTAGAAAATAAGAGAGCTAAAAGTTTCTTTTTTTAATTTGCCCAACCGATTCTGAAACTGGCTCAAAGTGGCCTTCTCTCTTGCTCTTTTTTTTCTCTTCTTTTGCGGAACTCTTGCTAGGCAGAGAACAAGGAAAAGGAATTGTGAGTTTTCATTAGGCTATTGAATGAGTGGTACGGTGGCCTAGAGGTGGCGCTCTTGCCTCACAATGAGAAGGCTGTGAGTTCAATCCTGGAGGCAGATATTTCTTTCTCTGGGCACAATGGGAATATATCTGCTGAACAAAACTCCGCATTGTAAATGCTCAGCTCTATTCAGTAAATGCTCAGCTCTATTCAGTTGCCCTGGCTCCACCCCGCAAAGGATTATGGGGTTATTAAAAGAAGAAGATTAGGCTCTCAAAGATGGATTTTAGGATGACAATATCAGTCTGCAAGTCCCAAATTTGAAGTTGCTATTTAGAGTTTAGGGGTGTTCTGCTTCTCTAAGAACCTGAACTCTGAGGACTTTCAGTTTATTGAAAGGAAGAAACTTCAGGGAAATGAGGTAGAGGAGGGATGAGGTTGGAGACCATTGGATTCTTGACATGTATTTTATGATGGTTGTGATGCCCTGGTGTCATTGGATATCCATTTCTGAGTTTTCAGTCATTTTCTGACAAGCAAACTCAATGGGAGAAGTTGGATTTGTTGAACAATCATGTGATTCACTTAACAATTGCAATTGCTTTGCTTAAAAGCATGGTTAAAAGGGGGTTGTTAAATTGGAGGACAAGTTGAAACCTTGGGCATCCTTCCTGTTGTTGGGATGCAGTTGTGTCGCAAGTTAACATGTTCTGATTTGATTGTTTTCTGAGCCCCCCTTGACCTTTCATCCACCCAGTGCTTTTAAACTGCTTCCACTATGCACTCTAAGCAGTGTGCAACAATATTGAATCATTTAATGAAAACCAAATCAATAAAACCACATTTGCAAATGCTATCAATAAAAAATGTCATAAAATTTGAATAACCCAGCCATTATTGCCTCCAAAATTTACTGTATACTAACAATGTCCCCAGTAGGACTTCCCTCTTCTATCTCTATGAATTAAACTATCAAATTAATAGCAATAGCATGTGGACTTATGTATCACTTCACAGCCCTCCCTAAGCAGTTTAAAGAGTCAGCACATTAAACCTCAACAATCTGGGTCCTCATTTTACCAACTTTGGAAGGCTGAGTCACTTGAGCTGGTCTGCATCGAACTGCTGGCAGTTGGCAGAATTAACCTACAATATTGCCTTCTTCCAGGGCTCTGTTAAATTAAATCACAATATGGTCAATACATTGGGGTGCAGCATATTATATGAATAAAAACATCAAGAGGTAGTGGTCCTGTCTTTGGTGGAGGCATTTAAGCAGGACTTGACCAGCTATTAGTCACTGATCCCATGTAGCTAAGATTCTTCTGTTGAGCAGGTGTGAACTTCAATGCCCCACAATCAATAATTCCCTTGAGTATTGCAGCAAAGGGCAGCACACCTTGTGCTATTCTCCACACAATGAAGTCATAAAGGCACACTAAGAAATTCTGACAATTTACTGTAGGGCAATTCTCTTTTTTCCATATTCATTTTTTTTTTAACTAGGACAATTGAACCACCGAGGCTTCAAAGCAGCCAAGCAGAGCACAGGGAACAAATCCAATGTACAAGAGGGGACAGATGTAGTTCAGGAGTAAGTAGTGAATAATTGAATTGTGCTTGGCTGGGGAATATAGGATGTGTGAGACTACAGTAGAAGCATCTTCTGCAGACTATCTTCTGGGGGTTTTGGGTGGTGCAGTGTGGAAGTGTGTGAATCTTGCTGTGCTGGAAGATGCCGAGGATAGATATTTATGCAGTGAAGAAACCTTGTAGCAAGGTAAGCACCGATAGGTACTCGGAGTTAATAACAAACTATTTGAAGAGCCCCCCAAACAAATTCACGGTTGAGAGACTTTGGAAGAATGCTATGGGAACCAATAAGCTCCACCCAGCCATCTCTGCTAATCCTCTTTTACTTTTCCAGTGGTCAAAATATTGAATTTCCCCAACTCCCCCTTCTGTTTATCTTTAGTATTCTTTTTTTCCTAAGCAAAGGCCATGTCCTCTTTCCAAATGTAACTTAATAGCATCACTGAAAAATCCTTTTCTTAATATCTCTGCTATATGCACTGCAGATCTCTAGAGGATTAAACCCTTCACTGGAGACAGTTCAGGGCTTAAAAAATTGCAGAGTGCTTTCATCTGGACCTCAAAATCTGTAGAAACCAAAGCAACTACCAGCTGAGTCTATGCTTTGCCCTTCAACGAAACCCAAGGGGCCGTATTGTAATTCAGCGTGTTGTCTGAATCAAGCCTTTGTGATGTTGGTAAACCATGGCTATTAGTTGACTAAGGTGTGTGAATACCAAGCAAACTATGGTTTGGGTGATGTGTGAACTAGACATGGATTCTTGCATTGACTGGTAGCTAAACTCTTAAAGTAGGTGAGACCTAGCACCTTGACTCTGCAAGGGATTGCTGTGATACTAAGCTGTGCTTC
This sequence comes from Hydrophis major, assembly GCA_033807585.1. Taxonomy (NCBI): domain Eukaryota; kingdom Metazoa; phylum Chordata; class Lepidosauria; order Squamata; family Elapidae; genus Hydrophis; species Hydrophis major. Next base: position 20,266,620 of record CM066337.1, on the reverse strand, counting down.
TTCCCCATTTCAGTTGTTTGCACCATGAAGAGAGAAAGACTTCAATTTCTGAAAGAAACACCATTTCCAATTCTTAGAATGATTCTTAAGATTCTTCATCACTTTGTGGAAAATTTTCGCAGGCCCCCAACGCAACAGCTAATTTGTGTTGTGCAAACACCGCCAACTACCGATTGCAATTTAGCATCACTCAAGCTGTGAAATTAGTTTGTAGTTCGGTGAGCTATGCAAAATTGGCTGGAGAAACCACGATTAACAACATGCAAGCGTATCGTGCGAATACACTCACCGAAGCTGAATGCCTTTCAAAATGGGCTGAATAAATCCATCTTGTTCTCACAGTTTGTGAGCCATTCGAAAAGGGACATCTTTTCGGCATATCATTATTTTTAATTGTATTTTACTTCAAGGTTTTGTCATCCTGCCATGCTTCATGGGTGCTCTCATTTGGGTATGGCTCATAGCCCATCCGGGAAGGAGCTGCTTCTCTCCCTGGGAAATTGGGAAGACCCCAAACTCAGAGAAACTATTCAACTGCAGCTCTTCCAGAATCAAAGGTTTGAGGTGCTCCTGGCGGAGGGAGGATGGGGCATTCTTAATTGCTCAGCCGCTAACTTATAAATGCTGGGGCCCTGGATGCTGTCTGAGACAGGCACAGCTATCATAAAAGTCGGTGCCAAGGTGAGAGAATGGCTCTACCAGCTGCTTCTATTCTCCCTACTCCTTCCATTCTCCCTACCCATGCTGCCATTCAGTCAGTCCCTCCCTCGCACCTCTGTTCCACAAGTTGTAAATACAATTGTCAGCTCGTTAAACAAAACAGAGGATCTGGCATTTGGCAGATCAATTAACTGATTAAAGTTTCATACACTTGCACATCTAACTCATGCTTCAGTATAGTCTTTCTGCATTTTTTTCTCACCTATGGATCTCACATTATACTGGGAGAATGTCTTTATTTCTGCTCCTTTAAAAAAAAAAAATACTGTTAACAGTTTGGCTTTCGATGGAGATATTCTTTGATCAAGTTGGGTGCACTCATGAGCTTAGAGCTGCTTTTCAAAGATCCTTAATCCTCTACATAAAACAGGCAAGACCTCATGACCGATGGTTGGAAAGCAGAGCTGTGAAGTCTGTACTTTGGATCTCTCCCTTCCCTTGAATTTACTGGATACAGTTTGGTTATGTCTATTGCAGTTTCCAGGTTTTTCTTGCAAATATCACAAGATATTTCAGATATCTCTCTCTCTCTCTCTCTCTCTCCCTCCCTCCCTCTCTGTTCCCCATTGCACTAAGCCACGATGCATTTCATTTGCTTTTGGCTCAGCATGAGTGTGAACCGAGCTACTTTGGTTTATTGGATAAGCCAAATTTAAAACAAATCAGGGCTTATTGTGATTGTGAATCCAGCCAGCATGAATGCAAGGTTCCCTAAATAGATAGACAAGATGCTAAATAAATTCTCAATGCTGTTTTATTTATTTTATCTTTTTATTAAATTTTTATGCCATCCATCTCCCTTATAAGGTGACTCTAGGATACTGTTAAGTCTTCGTTGTGCATTGAACCAGAAATATTTACATTTTTTTATTTTATTCATTTTTCAACTTTAGTTTAAAGCTCTCTCTCTCTCTCTCTCCCTCCCCCCCCCCTCTCTCTGTATAGATAGCTGGCTCACAATACACTGACACTTTGATGTTTTCCAGACCATGGACCTAACAGGGAATTGCCTGTAACAAACTTTTCCTGGTAACCTCTGACTTTTGCCACCAGCAACCTTCCAACATTTTCCCCCCCTGTGGAGCAGAAACTGATAAAGTCTCCAGAATATCAAAGCAGGAAATACATGGGAATCCTGTCTCTCTGTTGGTCGTGCTGCAGAGACAGACATTGTCTCTCACTGTTGCATATCAATCTGGTGCTGCCAGGTGTCTGGAAGACATCTGCACCGGAAACACAAGGCTCTGGCCATCCTCCCTTGAAAGAAGGAAATTCCTGGTCAGAGATATGGTGCTGAACCAGAGAGCAATGCCCTGGAAAGACTCTGTCTGAAGTCCATCATGAAAGCCGCTTCCTGAAAGGAGCAAAAAACCAGAATTTCCAATTTATCCTCACAAAAACTTGGCAGGGTAGGCTGTAGTAGGAGAAGAGGTCATGTAACTGTGTACAGTCAACAAAGTAAGAATGTTCATACAGAATCAAGACTCAAAGTGCCTTGATCTTGTTGAATCATTGTTGGACATGAATAAGGGAAGTCCTTGCACATTTGAGCAATGGGTGACTCTACAAAGGACTAAGCTCAACTTTTCCTTCTGTAGGCATCTACCTCCAGCTTTAAATATGATGTGTGGGGTCATGGTGACCTAGAGGCTTTTGCCAATCTGTGACAGCTGAATGATTACCCTGGAATTATTTCCAGGAACAATAACCATCCTGGGGTGAACCCCTTCTGAAGGAGTTATGAACTGTTGCAGGAACTGGCAAGGCTAGTCTAGTGAAGAGAAGGACCAGGGAAGACATGATAGCATTCCAATATTTGAGGGGCTGCCACAGAGAGGAAAGGGTCAAGCTGTTTTCCAAAGTACCCGAAGGCCAGACAAGGAATAATGGATGGAAACTGATCAAGGAGAGATTCAACTGGGAAGTAAGGAGAAATTTTCTGACAGAGCAATCAACCAATGGAACAGAAGTTGCCAATGGAAGTTATGGGAGCTTCATCACTGGAAGCTTTTAAGAAGAGATTGGACTGCCATTTGTCAGAAGTGGTGTAGGGTCTCCTGCTTGGATGTTGGGGTGGATTAGATGACCTACAAGGTACCTTCCAGCTTTGATAATTTATTAAAGAGTAAGCAATGCTGTACCCATGCATAGCTGTCTGCTCATGGGTTACCTCGGCTGGCACATTCCAGTTAGAACTGACTTAATTTTCTAACATGCTTTTAAAGGGGGAAAAAAACGGAATGGGACCTGGGTCATTAAACAATGTGTTTGTCAATATTTTCCAATAGGCCTTTCCTACCCAAGGTCATTAGACTTTGCCTTATCACCCTACTCTCTTGGCTAATAATAATTCAGGACAGGGGTCCCCATCTGCCAGGCTGTGGCCTGTTCAAAACTGGCCCGCGGGAGAAATGGGCAAGTATACACACGCATATGTGAAACCTACATCCACACAAACAGCCCAAGGTATTGCTCATGCGAGTGAGACTTCATGCGCGAGCCCAAGCACCCTCTATTTAAGCAGCCTCTACTCCTGTGAGAGGAGCTTTGTGCAAGAGTGCAAGCACCTTTGTGCAAGAGTGCAAGCACTTCTGCTCGTGTGCAAAGTTCAATTTGCATGAGCAGAGGGCGCATGTGCATACCGTTCACACAAATGGAACTATGAGTTTGAGCCTGCCATTCATACCCGCCTTGCACTGGGATGGGATGGACTGGTTGGGGACCGCCAATTCAGGTGGTTGCAGCCAATGGCCATTTCCCCCTTCTGTGATGTAAGGAGAGGCCAGCCAATCATGTTGGCAGAGGGTTGAGCTATCTTGATCCTTTTGAGTCACACCAATCCAGTCAATGGAAGCCAAAGGTATTTTCTGTAACACTGAAGAAATTCGCCCTCGTACCACTGTGGAGATTTGTGATGCTTGGCAAGGAACTGCTGTCAAGACCATGAATCTTCAAATGGTTCTGTTTCCAGGAAGAAAAGGAACAGGCTGTGCACACCTCAGGACATTCCTTAAAACCTCCTGGGAGCCATTTGTGCTCCGTTGCCACACACAAGACCGCAGGCAGTGTTTTCTTTTACCTGAAACAATGGAGTAGGTGACTCAGTATCTTTGGCTTTGGGAAATTGTGTATCCCATGATTGTGGAGGTGTCAGGGAAGGCAACACTTCCAAAAACAGCAGAGAAACAAGAGCAAACACTCTTGGAAAAAACCCCCCAATGTTTTTAGATGCTTAACCCAATGTTTATGCCAATTGTGCATAAGAGATCTTTTTATGTTTTAGTTGGTGCTTGCAAACCTGCAATGAGCAGCAGCTGCTGCTGCTCACCCATTTTTTAGTTAACAGAACCCTTGACATGTATCTATCAATATCTCATCCAATATGGAAGGATAATGAGCCACCTTCAAACATCTGGGAGAAGATCAGACAGGACACGAGAAGCAAGGGATTCTACATAGTTCAGAAGAGGAGAATAGCAATAGCACTTAGATTTATATACCACTCCACAGTACTTTACAGCCCTCTCTAAGCAGTTTACAGAGTCAGCATCATGTCCCAAATAATCTGGGTCCTCATTTGACCCACCTCAGAAGGCTGGAAAACTGAGTCAACCTTGAACTTAGTGGGATTTGAATTGCCAAATTGCAGTCAGCTGGCAGTCAGCAGAAATTGCCTGCAGTACTGCATTCTAACCACTGTGCTACCGAGGCAATTGCTGCTGCATTCCAGATCCCATCACCTTAAACTACTGCCCATGCTGGCAATGGTTCTTGGGGTTAGTTCCCACCACAGGTAGTCATTATGGTGATGGGTGAGGACTTGGTGTGAATCAGGGGTAGCAGAAAAAAGAGGTGGCAAAAAAGGAAGGCAAATACACTATAGGATGGATAGGCTAATCTACACATTGGAAGAGGAATAAGAATATTGAAAAAGAGTATTCCCTTTGGAGGTTTACAAAAAAAAGTGGGAAAATTATTAGCATTGCTAATATAATCACTTTCTCAGGTGCCTGCTATCCCAAGAACACAAAAACACAGACAAAGCATGAAAATAGGATTCCTTACTAGAGGTAACAAGTAGCACCTTACTGGATTTCTTACTGGAAAAGTTCTTGGGAAAATGTCCCTCCCAATATTTTTCTTGGGGTTGAATGGAGCCTTCCAAGTGCTAGAAAGACTGGTAGTGAAAGACAGACATGTCAGCACTTAAACCTCTAAGTAGGAATGATCCTTGGCTCCATTAGTTGAGAAAGATGTAATATATCTTCTATAATTCTGTAGAAGTCAAGTGTATTGCATACAGAACTGAGAATCACATGTGCCAAAATCCCTAAGTTCTACTTTTCCTTCCCTTAACTGACTCTCATCATTGATTCCCCCCCTCCCATGACCAATCAGGTTCAAGTAAGATGTTTTCACTTCAAGCTTAGGTTGGTATGTAGTTGCCTTCTTCTCCCAGCCAGGTGAACTTGAAGCAGCATCTCGGAGAGATACAGTAGTTACTTTCGCTTCCCCCCAAGCATTCCTCCTCCCATCTACCCTCCCCAGAGTTCATGGAAGACTGTCGCTGCATGGTAGCGAAGCACACAAGCCAGCATAAAGTGGCAGCTGACAGACTGAAACATTCACATATGCATTCTGGCCATCCAGTAGGTGCAAAAACACAGCTTTCATTGATGTGAATTGCACCAAAACATTCTCCAAGGAAAAGAGTTTCAGAAGCAAATTCTCGTCCATCAAACTAAGTGTGAATGGATAAAGGAGGGTGGGAATCCATGAATATTTCTCAACCTAGCACTAAGAAAAAAAAAAAAAAATCCTCAAAGAGATTGTAACGTTGGGTTTTGCAAAACTACCATCATTGGTATCTAATGAGGGAATTCATTCCATGAAACTGCAAAAGTACTTCATGGAAGTTGGGGGTAACTTCCTCAATTGGGGTTCCATCTGAATCAATATTCTTTTCCTGGCACCATCTAGACGCCCAGATTCAGGCGCCTCATTAGAAAAGTATAATCCAAAATCAACAGCACTGTGTGACACATGAAACCTTCAATCTCCTTTTCCTTTTCTGAAGCCAGGTTCCCCCTCTCGTAGTTCAATCAGATTTTAACCTCTATTAAATGCTTCAGCATTTCTCGTACTCAAATCTCTTGCCAAGCTATTTTTATTAAGCCATATGGGAAGAGTTTATGGAATGGTTCTTGCGTGTACAACATATTTTGCCATATACCGAGAAGTCTTGTGCTAGGAAATGCCTGGGTTTTTAGATCTTTCCATTTTATTTTAAGAACAACATATTTTTGTATTATGCTTCTAATAGCATGCCACTATCCTCAGCAGATTTAGATGTGAAAAGGTCTACAGATGCAACACAATGACCAAAATTGATAATATTTATGCATGACATAGAATAATCAACAAGGAGTGCAGAGTATATGAAAATAATGACAGACGTAACTACTTTGTGATAAAAAAAAACCTAATCCAAACTTGAAGTAAATAAATGTGTTTTCCTCCACAGCCTCAACAGGTGGTAGGGAATTATCCCAGCTCCTAAGTCAAGCAGGGTTGGATAATGCTGGGATGAGAGACTCCAGAGTGAGATTTCCAGAGAGGTTGGCTAAATTAGAACATTGATAAATATCAACAAATGCAACACTGGGAAATCACATTTGTATTATTGCATTTGATTAAAAAGATATCCTATTTTTCCCCAACGGTGTGTAGAAATGGGGTTTGGTGGATTTGAGATACATTTGTGTCAGGGTCTGGGAGGGGGCTAATAGCCATAGACTTATATGCCGCTTCACACTGCTTTACAGCCCTCTTTAAGTGGTTTACAGAGTCAGCATATCGCTCCGAACAATCTGGGTCCTCATTTTACCAACCTTGGAAGGATGGAAGGCTGAGTCAACCTTGAGCTGGTCAGAAACTTCTGGCAATGTGAGCAGAGTTAGCCTGCAATATTGCATTCTAACCACTGCACCACTAGGGCTCTTATCATGATCTATCATAAGTGGTGGCAGCACAGTGGTTGGAATACAGTATTGCAGGCTACTTCTGTGGACTGCCCGCTGCCAACAGTTCGGCAGTTCAATTCTCACCAGGCTCAAGGTTGACTCAGCCTTCAATCTTCTTTTTCTTTATTTTTTGTAAAAAAAAATAATATTTGGGTTTTCATAAACTTTTGGCTTGCCTGCACCACATTGAATAAAGAGGAATTGTTTCAGGCTGCATATAAAATAGATAATGTACAGTATGTAAGTAACAAACCCTAATTCGTAATGCGAACCCAAAACCCTCATGAAGTGAAGCCCCCAAGGTGTAGTTTAAACCAAATGTGTGCAATTTTTTTTAAGGTCAAAGTTTGCTCTTTGACTTGGTGAGCCAAGCCTGCATTCCAAAAAGTAGTGTCTGGGGCTGGGTAAAAATTAAGAACTCCTTTGAGTTGAGCTTAGCTCATGGGAGTGAGATGTGCTAAGCAGGCAAGCCCAGGAAACAAGAAATACTTGGATTTCTGGGAAAAATCTTCCTTGCATTGTTGTGTAGTGCAACAATGTCTTGAAAGCAATTCTCTAGCTCAATTTATACCAAGCCTAATTAAGGTGGAATTAATCTGAGTCTTTTTCTTAAGTTTTTCCCTCTCCTTTGGATTCTGGAATGTTTTTTTTTTTTGTCACATCTTCAATAATGACCCATGTCTACATACTCAGGATCTGATGATAACTGTTGATAGATCTCTGTTTGATAGATGACTGTTGGTCGATATGCTCATGTTCTTTCTTTGGCAAAGCTATGGAAGTTGTTTGCCATTGACTTTTTCTAGGATTTCTTTGCTAAACAAAGACAGATTCTTGTAGAAGCTACCTAGAATTCTAGAAGGAAGGCAGGAGTAGATGTTTAACAGGATTGGAAAGGACCTTGGAGGTCTTCTAGTCCAACCACCTTGCTTAAGCAGGAGACTCTAGTCTATACCATTTCAGATAAATGGCTGTCCAGTCTCTTAATGATCACAATTAAGTTATCTGATTTGAAAAACCTCCAGTGATGGAGTATCCACAGCTTCTGGAGATAAACTGTTCCATTGGTTAATTGTTCTCACTGTCAGGAAATTTGATCGTCTCCTGGATTAGTTTCCAACCCATTGCTTTCTTGCTTTTACTTTTTAATAAACCTGGATTCCCCAGTCTGTAAATATGAATACAAATAAATATTTACAAACAATGGCTTCTTCTTCTTCTTCTTCTTCTTCTTCTTCTTCTTCTTCTTCTTCTTCTTCTTCTTCTTCTTCTTCTTCTTCTTCTTCTTCTTCTTCTTCTTCTCCTCCTCCTCCTCCTCCTCCTCCTCCTCCTCCTCCCTCCTCCTCCCCTCCTCCTCCTCCTCCTCCTCCTCCTCCTCCTCCTCCTCCTCCTCCTCCTCCTCCTCCTCCTCCTCCTCCTCTTCTTCTTCTTCTTCTTCTTCTTCTTCTTCTTCTTCTTCTTCTTCTTCTTCTTCTTCTTCTTCTTCTTCTTCTTCTTCTTCTTCTTCTTCTTCTCCTCCTCCTCCTCCTCCTCCTCCTCCTCCTCCTCAGCTTCTTCTTCTTCTTCCTCCTCCTCCTCCTCCTCCTCCTCCTCCAATGTAACACTGTTAGGTGAGACTGCAAATACCAAGGAACAGGTCTCGGGTGCAAGAGAGAAGCTTGCCAAAATAAGAAGTACTTAGGCATCAAACTTTCAGTACAGGGTACCTTCCAAAGGTAATGCCAGAAGCAAAGAAATTTTAACCCTCATCCTTTCTAGACAAGGCTTCCTTGTTTGGGAATCCGGAGACAGACTGGTTTTGTCTGATAAAGCCACTTGCTGTTTATCAGAGAAGCAGAAAGAGAATAGCGTCACTCCAGCCTTTAGCCAGGATACTTGGGCCCCCAAGATCAAAGAAGGAGTCTGGGAAGGAGCAGCATCTGGGTGAGAGATAGCTAGTTGGCTAGGGCTGCCCCTGTGCAGAGCAAGTGAGCCAGGAAGGGAGGTCTTGGGAAGCCACCAGAGTCTCGCTAACATGTCCATATTAATTAAATAAGCAGAAACAGCTGTCTGGGGAAGAGATACTCCATAGCTGAACACCAGAACACAGACTCTGCTTGCAAAAATCCTCAGATTTAGGGTGCCATCCACATGTGGTGCTCCAAGCCGGGCAGATGCTTTATTATTGTTATTTTTATTGTTGTTTTATTGCTGTTGTTGTTTTTATTGTTATTTAAAATCAAAGGCTGTTTTCATTCTACTTTGAGCAGTTCCTGATTCCAGAGTTTTGCCTGGATCCAAACCTCATTTCCTCATCCTAGAATAACAAAGTTGCCCTGCTAAGCTGCAGCCCAAAGGGCCGAGAGGTCACAGTGCACACAATTTTCCAATTCCTTTTGGTACAACAGTCCAGCAGTTAAGCAGCGACAGGCAGAAGGCAGGAATTTGTGCCTGGAAGGCAGAAGAAACCATAGCCCTTTCCCCCAATCAGAATCCTTATAGATGTGTTCAGCTGAAATTCACACCATCAAAGCTTAACTCATCTTAACTAGCTTGAGATCGGATATTGGTTATCTTTTGGCTTCCAGAGTCCTCATTTAAGAGACTAACCTGAACTTTTTGGGGAAGCTTTTTCTTGATAAACTCAGCCCTCCAACCAATACCAGTGAAATCACCAAAAAATTGTCCTTTGTAATATCAGGGCCCAGGAAATCTAGTCACAATGTTTTGCTGCAGATTTGAACATAGACATAGAATAACAGAGTTGGAAGGGATCTTAGAGGTCATCTGGTCCAACCCCCTGCTCGAAGAGGAGAGTCTATTCCAAATATGAGCCTCTATTGCATCCATTTTCTTTCAGTCTTTCCATAATTGCTGGTCAGGATGGCAAAAAACATTACCAAAAATTGTCCCAAAGATTTTATTTTTCCAAGAGGCAACTGTACTTTCTGGTTTTTCTTTGAAGATGTTTCGCTTCTCATTCTCATCCAAGAAGCTTCCTCAGCTCTGACTTTTCCCACCATCCAGTCAGAGCTAAAGAAGCTTCTTGGATGAGAAGCGAAACATCTTCAAAGAAAAACCAGAAAGCCCTTTGGGACAACCATAACACGGATGACTGAGAATCTCCATGGACAATTGCCAAAAATTGTATCAGAGCAGTGTTTGTCAAACTTGGCAACTTTATGATGTGTATCTGTGAAGATTCTCATAGGTCGTAGTCGTATCAAAAGGTGGTTTTGATTTTTTGAAAAGGCAACTGGACTGATTGTTTTGAGGAGGTAGAAGAAAAAGACCTTTTGCTTCCTATCTCGGAAGCTTCATCGGTTGCATTGGATGGTGTGGGAGATGGAAAGAGTTATTGACAGTTGAGATTGGTTGGTGGGTGGAGGAACGATAGGTTCTGACAGGATTGGGTGTGGGGAATGGAAAGATTGACTTCAACTCCCAAAATTCCCCAGCCAGCATACTGGGGGAGTTGAAATGCACACATCTTAAAGTTGCCAAGGTTAAAGAACACAGTATTAAAGCTAATTTAGATCATGTAGGCAGTTTGGACTATGGGTGGATTAATTGACATGTTCTTTGAGCAGTTGATGGCCTTATTGACAGATCAGTAGTGGGATTCAAACATTTTTACTGCCGATTCCGTGGGCATGGCTTGGTGAGCATGGCATGGCTTGGTGGGTGTGGCAGGGGAAGAATACTGTAAAATCTCCATTCCTACCCCAGCCCACTAACCTGCTTTTCAGCTCCATTCTCCTGTGCAGGGCAACCAAAGAAGACCCAGCCAATCAGCTGGGACTCAATGGGAGGCAGAGAAAAGAGGGGGGCGGGGCCAGTCAGAGCTGGGATTTGCCGGTTCTCCGAACTGCTCAAATTTTCTGCTACCGGTTCTCCAGAACTGCTCAGAACCTGCTGAATACTCACTTCTGAAGCATGTGTGGAAATAATAGGTTACATTCAAATTCCATGCTAGATGTGGTAAAATGAAAATCACAGCATTGATGTGAAATAAATGTGCTAAGCCAGACCAAATGACAATGGAATTATGGCTCAGAGTGTTGTGACCACAAGACCTGGGAAAAAAAAAAAACACCCTTGGGCACATGAGTAGAAAGCTACTGGGCCTCCCATCAGATCAGGCATCTAAAGAGATGATTGATGAGGCAGAAGATAACTCCAACAAGAGGTCATCTGCCAAATTTACTTCATTTCAACAAAGTTCTTTTCTCATGCTGTTAACATAAGATTAGCATTCAAAATTTAAGCAGGAAACCCGTTTTGAAAATGGAGGGATGAAATGAGCAAACCCTTGGTTCCTTATTGTCCTACTTGCTACCTACCAATGGTCTCAGAAGTTGAAGAACGTCTAAAGACAGGAATTTTATGCAGTGCAAACTTCATTCTATCTGCCCAGAATCAGCCACACTCAAAGGAATTTGCTCTCCCAGTTTTACCCATCATCCATTCCAACTGCCAGAATTCCTCCATTAAGTGAATTTGGCCCCATTTTAGGATTTTTCTTGCCACGTGTGCTCAGTGAATCCCAGCCGTTGTGAAAGTTAGTCACAACGTTGTCAAATGAATCTGGCTTTCCCATTTGACTTTGCTTGTTAGGAGGTTGCCAAACCCACCCTAGTTTTTCTGGCTGTAAAAGAGACAGAGGGACAGAATTGGACTTTAGATACAGATAATCAGAGTTGGAAGGGACCTTATAGGTCCTCTAGTCCATCCATCCAGGTCTTAAGAGTGATAACTCAAACAAAGCATCCTTCTTGGAAGATTCTGCCTTGTATGTGGACGTCAGACAGCACCTGCAGCAAAGGCCACACTTTTATTGCTTATTTACACCTCATCTTACCTTTTTCTTTTTCTCCTTTTGCTCAAGGGATCATAAATCATTCACTATTCCAGGTAAGAAAGATTGCCTAAGAGATCATGACTAATGCAGACTCAGCAGAGAAACTTCCTGGAGAAAATGAGAACTTGAATCTGGGTCTTTCCACTCTTTGTGCAATCCTAAATGCTCCATGATAATGAAGATCAGAATACCATTGAAAAGATATTCCTTAAAAACTGCTAAAAGCTTATTACATGCATATTCTGATACTATATACAAATGTAGAATAAGAATATTATGGAAATGGCTTTAAGATAAGCTTAGGCAACCCCAATCAAGCAGACTGCAATTTTTATTATCCCCAGCTAGCATAACCAGATTGGCTGGGGTAACAGGAACTGCAGTCCAACACATGTGGCTTTTAACCATGGCTAGAACCCAATAAGCAATTCTAATGCAAAACCCAAGCCATCTTTCTTGGCCACTGCTCAATAATACATTTTGGTGTAAATTGATTGAGAAAACAAAGAATGGTTTTTCCCTGGTAGAAAATTGGATGCCATCTATCATTTTTGGGATGTACATTTTAAGCTTAATGATGAAAACGTTGTGTTGGAGTAAGCTGATATTTTCAACATAAGGGGAAAAGTCATTTTTTTTAAAAGAATAAGCCTTTGTTTACTCATTTTCTCCTTCAATTTCACCATGATTCCCTTATGATTATGAAGATGAACATAATAGAATAACAGAGTTGGAAGGGACCTTGGAGATCTTCTAGTCTAACCCCCTTCTCAGGCAGGAAACCCGACACCACTTCAGGCAAATGGTTACCCAACCTCTTTTTAAAAACTTCCAGTGTTGGAGCATCCACAGCTTCTGGAGGTCCAGATCAGTTCAGATCAGATGTTGTTATGGATCAGGGTTATGTAATAACCTCTCGCACACATGCTTAAAAGATGAAAATATTGTGCTTTTCTTTTTCATCCAATATTCTCTCCTCCTCCTCCTCGTCCTCCTCGATGAAATAAATAACGAAAGGACAATCCTGGCCACAAGACCTGTTAAAATTTGCAGTAACCCTTGCAAACTCTCGCAGTAGCTGTTCCCAAAAAAATAATAAAAAATTATTTGGCATGTTTCTAACGGGAAGCAGCTGATAAATATTTAAAGCGCCGAAGCCAAGTCGTAAATAAGACAAGCTCCCTCTGAAGCAAAGGCGTGAATAAGAATTAGGGAAGGCTAACTCTGCCCCTGTGCCTGGGGACCTTTCCCAACCTTCAGACGAGACGGGTGTTGCGGAAAATCTCAGCGCGAGGGAAAAAAAAACAAACAATCAGAAAGCGAGAAGCCAGCGGAGTCCTTTCCGGGGTCCCAGGCTCCGGGGTGGGTGGGTGGGAGCTGGTGGGGTCGGGTGTGTGTGTGTGTGTGTGTGTGTGTGGCGGGCTCGCGTGTTCCTTTAAGGGGGTTGGTCCTGCCGCGGTTTCCTTTTGGGTCGCCGCCGCCCCGCCCTGCGGCTCTAACAACCCACTTCGCTAAAGTTGCAAGAGGCTCAGTTGGTTTTTGCCCGCCGCGGAGGGAAGTTTCAACTTTTCGGCTGTTGCTGCTGCTGCTGCTGCTGCTGCTGCTGCTGCTGCTGCTGCTGCTGCTGCTGCTGGTCGAGTCTGTTTCAGGACGCTGCGGGCTTGTGATGCCCTCTTGCTCCGTAAGTAAGATTTGTAGAAGCTGGAGAGAGAGAAAGAGGGTGGGAAGGAGAGAGGGAGAGAGAGGGAGGGAGAGAGAGAAAATCACAACGCGTTGGAGGGGGTTGGAGAGAGAAAGAGAAATGGAGGGAGGGAGGGAGGAAGAGAAAGACAGAGAGAGAGAAAGAGAGAGGGAGGGAGAAAGAGAGAGGGAGGAAGGGGGGGAGAGAGAAAGAGAAATGGAGGGAGGGAGGGAGGAAGAGAAAGACAGAGAGAGAGAAAGAGAGAGGGAGGGAGAAAGAGAGAGGGAGGAAGGGGGGGAGAGAGAAAGAGAAATGGAGGGAGAAAGGGAGGGAGGAAGAGAAAGACAGAGAGAGAGAAAGAGAGAGGGAGGGAGAAAGAGAGAGGGAAGGAGAAAGAGGGAGGGAGGGAGAAAGAGAGAAGGAGGGAGAAAGAGAGAGAGAGGGAGGAAGAGAGAGAGACCCTCTTTTTCTCCGCTGGGACTCTGACTTTCATCCCCCGGAGGGGCGAACCAGGAGGAGGCAGTGCGGGAGGCACCAACGCGCCCTGGCCCAATTTTAAACCCCTTTGCGGTCCACCTAGGCAACCCGATCCGCGGGTATGAGGCAGAACATGAGAAGTGGAGGAGAAATTTGAGGAAGGGGAGAAGTAGGGAGCAATTTGCAGAGGAGGTAAGGAGGATACCACACACACCTGGAGAATCCGGCCTGTGGGTGATAAACCTGGCGGGTGCAGAGCCTTGATTTTTAAGGGTTTATCTCAGTTAGGGTTTGTTGTCCTCCCCAGCCTTGGTTTTTACTTGGTTGTGTGAACTCAGCTTGTTTGGTCCGGGTGTAATTCAGCGTATTGTGCAACCCAGAGAATGTGTGAATTTTGGTAAATCTGCACCTTGCGGGAACACACACAACCCTTGTGCAAGGCTAGAGAGGCAAACGAAGGTGTGGAGTATCGCCAAGCTACGGATCTCTTTTTTTGTGAAAGAAGAGACCATTTGTTTGAAATGGTATAGGGTGTCCTGCTTAAAGGCGGCGGCGCGGGGGGGCGGGGGGGTTGGACTAGAAGACCTCCAAGGTCCCTTCCAACACTGCTGTTAAAACTACCAAGCAGAAGATGCCCACCAATTAAGACACTTTGGAACATTTCAAGCCTGCCTCTTATTGGCGTATTGTCAGGTTGCACAGGGCCATTGCAGTACAGGCTGATTTCGTTTTATCTTTTTCATATTTGTGCTGGAGAGCAGTGGGGAGGATCCGGCTGCTTTGAAGTTCTTCCAAAAGGCGCCTTGATCTTAAGACCAAACTCAACTGGACTGATTGTCTACAAGCATGGAGATGCCTCTGGTGTTATCAAGGTGGGCTCGCCTGCCAAAGAGACCTGAAATGTCTGGCCTGATCAGGTTGCATTGTTGGAAAGCATCCCTTTGCATTTAGTGGCCAGCGACCTCTTAAAAAAAGGGGTATTAAGACTGAGCCCAACATGTGTAAGGATGAAATTACCTGGGCTACCACCTGAGAGTAGGAAAGGAACAGGAGGATGGATGGAAACCCATCTGAGCCTAGCAGGCAGAGAACTGATGATACGAAAGAAAGTTTTAACAGGCATAAACTTGATATCCAGTGATGAAATCCTTGAATGGATTCAGGATAATTTTGAAATGAATAAGGAAAGGGAGTGGAGAAAATTTGTCCAAAGTAATTACAATTTATGTATTGTATTCTGTCTAATTTTTTTTTTTTATCAATAGCTCAAGGCAGCAAACATACTTCCTCCTCCTCCTATCTTCAGTACAACAACAACCCTGTGATGTGGGTTGGGCTAGGAAAGAGAGACTGCCCTAAAGACACCCAGTTTCATACCTAAGGAGGGACTAGAACTCACTGGCTCCTGGAGATTTGCCAAAAAGCCACCTAACTGGCTTTTATGTCTAAGGCAGGACTAGACCTCACCATCTCCTAGTGATTGGCTCAAAATCAGCCAGCCAGCTTTCATATCTAAGGTGGAACGAGAATTCATAGTCTCCTGGTTTATAGTCTGGTGCCTTAACCACTTGACCAAACTGATAAACCGGTAACCAGACCAATGTAAATAATAACTTTTCCTAGAAAAGGATGACGGAAAGGAATAGCCTGTGGACTGCGGTCTCATTCGATGAAAATCTGAGAGTAACTGTCAGATTCCCTCCCAAGAATGGTGAAATTGCATGATTATTTGAATTAGTAACTTTTACTTAAAGGTAAAAATTCCCCTTGCACATATGTGCTAGTCATTTCCGGCTCTAGGCGGCAGTGCTCATCTCTATTGCAAAGCCGAAGAGAGCCAGTGCTGTCCAAAGACGTCTCCGTGGTCATGTGGCTGGCATGACTAAATGCCAAGGCACATGGAACGCTGTTATCTTCCCACCAAAGTGATCCCTATTTTTTTACTTGCACTTTGTTTACGTGCTTTCAAACTGCTAGGTTGGCAGAAGCTGGGACAGGTGACGGGAGTTCATTTTGTTACACAGAGCTAGGGATTTGAACTGCTGAACTGCCGACCTTTCTGGTCGACAAGCTCAGCGCCTTAGCCACTGAGCTAACTTAGCAACTTTTACCTACTGCTGATTAATTATTTACAATAAGCCATGACTTCACTTCAGGTTGGGGAATTCTATGCATTGTATGACTACCCTGACATGATGAACTCTTTCCAGCTGCTCTATGGGTTGGGATAAACTAAAGCAAATACATAGCTGTATGTTTTGCACTGCTTGGTCTCTTGATGGAATTTATGAGAGCAACTCTGCCTTTCTATATATACTTGGAAACCCTGTCCCACTGAGCCAACAGATTCTCTAAATTTTCCACTCTGGTGCAAGCATGGATTGGATTGCAGCACCGGTTTCTTCAAGATGAGTTGGTGGATCTGTGATAACACTGAAATGCTGATGCCTTAAAACTTGCTTTGCATCAGGGGTCCATTTTCCTTCTCGGAGAGATGCCAAAGTCTTTTTGTAAAAGTAATATATCTTACACCTTCCACAATAGTGGGAATCTTCAACCTTCCTTCCTAAAACTTAAACCATCCCAGGTTATGATGCATCCCAGTATAATAATTTAATCAGTCCTATCAGGAATGATCAAATTATTATACCCTATTAGATATAGGGTCTCCTGCTCCAACAGGGGGTTGGATTAGAAGAATTCCAAGGTCTCTTCTAACTCTTTGTTCTCTCCATTCTATATTTCACAGGCATTGTCAGAGGAGAGCCCTGTTAATCAATGGTAGGGGGCACTGGAGTCTGAAGCATCCTTTCAGACTAATACTATGGCTCTGATGAAGTGATGGCAGTTCGTGGGAAATTGTACCTTTGAATAAAACTGTTAGTTGGAAGAGATACCACTTGCCACCACTTCAGAGGTGGTGAATTCAGCAGGTTCTGACCAGTTCTAGAGAACTGGTAGCAGAAATTTTGAGTAGTTCAGAGAACCAGCAAATACCACCTCTGACTGGAGATTTTGCAGTATCTTTCCCCTGCCACGCCCACCAAGCCACACCCACAGAACAGGTAGTAAAAAATATTTGAATCCCACCACTGCTCCACTTGACAAAGAAAGGCAGTAGACAGATATGTTGCAAAGTAATGAAGCCATCATCAGCTATGGGGCATGTTTGATTTCTTTCCAAAATTCCATGCTGACTTAGCACCACCTATCAATGATGCCAGGGAAACTATTCTGAATTCATCAACCTTTGGAAATTCATGACTCATCTTTGACTCAGTGGTGGCTTTGGAGCCCCAGTCTTAATGTTGGCCATGTAATTCTGCTGCTTTGGTGACCCTTTCAATATCAGGCTAGTAATGCCTGAGTAAATTCCTTCATCTAAAGAGGGATGAAGGAATCCCTCTGGTTCTATTGTGTTTGCCAATGACTCCTGTTCTTGTGATAACTTTTACTGAATTCTGTAATTGATCACTTTTTACCCCTTCCCTCTTCAGAACCAACTTTGGGACACAGGTAGTCCTTGACTTATGATCAACATGGAGCCCAACATTTATGTTGTTAAGTGAGACATTTGCTCAGTGAGTTTTGCCCCATTGACCACCTTTCTTGCCACTGTTGTTAAGTGAGTCATTGTAGTTATTAGTAACTTGGTTGCTAAGTAAATCTGGGCTTCCCTATTGACTTTGCTGAAGAGAAAGTCACAAAAGCTGATCACCTAATTCCAGGACACTGCAACCATCATAAATATGAACTAGCTGCCAAGCACCCACATTTTGTTCACAGTGAACATGAGGATGCTGCCGTGGTGTGAAAAAGGTCATGTCACTTTTTCAGTGCCATTGTAACTTTGGTCACTAAATGGACTCTTGTACCATTCAACTAACTTGACTTCCCAAATCAGTTTGCTTAACGGTATGTTAATAAAATGTATACTTCGGTGTATGAGCCACGGTGGTGCAGTGGTTAGATTGCAGTACTGCAGGCTGCTTTTGCTGACTGCTGGCTGCCTGTAAATTTGGCAGTTCAGTTCTCACCAGGCTCAAGGCTGACTCAACTTTCCATCCTTCCAAGGTGGGTAAAATGAGGATGCAGATTGTGGTGGGCAAGTTGCTGACTCTGTAAACTGCTTAGAGAGGGCTGTAAAGCACTGTAAAGCAGTATATAAGTGTAAGTGCTTTTGAGACTGCAGGCTAACTCTGCCCACTGCCAGCAGTTTGATTCTCACTGGCTGAAGGTTGACTCAGCCTTCCATCTTTCTGAGGTCGGTAAAATGAGGACCCAGATTGTTAGGGGCCATATGCTGACTCTGTAAACCGCTTAGAGATGAATGTAAAGCACTGGGAAGCGGTATATAAATCTAAGTGCTATTTCTATTGCTATTCCATTGCCCATGATGTGCAACCCGCTCCTTAGAAGTATAAGTGCTTTACACCAACGCTTCCTTCCAAATAAATTTGGTCAGGGTTATAGTTAACATC
This sequence comes from Hydrophis major, assembly GCA_033807585.1. Taxonomy (NCBI): domain Eukaryota; kingdom Metazoa; phylum Chordata; class Lepidosauria; order Squamata; family Elapidae; genus Hydrophis; species Hydrophis major. The sequence continues at coordinate 20,248,398 of CM066337.1, read as the reverse complement.
AGGATTATGGGATCTACTTTAATTTTATATAAAATCCTGAGTTTTCCCTATGCAAGTTAACTCTGGAAGTAATCTAGCTTGGCTTGAAAACCTAGAATATCTGGAAGAGATTCTCAATCCAAGAATTTACTTTTACTGCTAGATTTGAATGGATGCTCTTTACCCAAACTTTCTTACTACGAACAGGAAATGGTTCAGTGGCTAATGGTGAAAAAAAACAAAACCGTCCAATCTTAGGGACTGTAAACTTGTTTACCTCCTAGTGAGAAGGTAGAGCTTTCTTTGAGTCTCACTTGACTCCTGGCAATTTCATTTATACATGTCCATAAATCAAAAGGAATCTGATAGCACCTTTTAGAACCAGCAAATAAGTTTTCCTGAACAGCAGGTCAACTTGCTCACTAGATCCACGATGTTATGCTATAATGGACAGATCTATATAGAGATAATCCATAATTTGCAACCATAATTGGGATTGGAACATCTGTCAATAAGCGATGTGCTCATTGAATAGATTGCAACCTTTTTTTTGGGCCACACAGTCATTAAGTGAATTGTGTGGTTTTTAAGTGAATCTGGCTTTCTCCCCCATTGGCTTCGCTTGTCAGAAGATCCCTAGAAAAGTCATAAATGGCCATCATATCACCCCGGATGCTTCCATGTTAGAATAGAATTACAGAGTTGGAAGGAACCTTGGAGGTCTTCTAGTCCAACCCTCTGCTCAGAAAGAAAACCCTATAGCATTTCAGACAAATGGTATAGATCTGTGAGGGCGAACCTGTGGCACGCAGAGCCATTTGTGCCGGCCCACGAGCCGCAGGCAAACTTACCTCACTCTGCATGCACGCACCTCACAGCTGATTTTTGGCTGGTTTGAGGCCTTTTTCGGTTTCCCAGAGGTTTGCAAAAAGACTCTGCAGGGCAAATAGGCCTGTTTCATCACTTCCTGTAATGCTGGAAGTGACAAAACAGGCCTATTATTCAGCCTGCAAAACCTGCAGAGGCTTTTTTCAAGCCTCTGGGAGACTGAAAAAGGCCTCAAACCGGCCAAAAAAAAAAAACCCAGCGGTGAGGCGCAGTACAGGTAAGGGGGCCAAGGGAGGCAGTGGGGGGGGGGATTGTGTGTGTGTGGATGCATATTGCCTTCTGGATGCTGGCACATCAGTGCGCACATGCCAGCACGCGCACAATTTTTGGCACAGGAGCCCAAAAAGGTTAGCAACCTGGTATAGGTTGTTGGTTGTTATAAATACAAGCTAGTTGCCAAACACCTGAATTTTGATTACATGATTGTAGGGATGCTGCAAAGGTCATAAGTCTGAGGACTGGTCGCACGTCAGTTTTTCAGCACCATTGTAACTTCAAACAGTTGTTAAACGAATTGTTGTAAGTCAGAGGGTCTCGCTCTCTTCACCTTAATAAGGTTCTTGTTAAGTTCTGCGCATGGGCGCAAGGAACGGAGACGAGGCAGTGAACAGTGAACTTCAACTCTTTATTAATCATTCTGAACAGAGCAAAAACCCAGAGCAGCAGCAGCCCTTTTATAGGGCAGGCTGCTGACCTATTGGCCAATGAGAAACATAGAAGTGTTAAACCCTTGAACCAATGAGAGTGGCTCGTTAACAGCCAATCAGATTCCCCAGAACGGACCAATCCGATATCGCTATTATCGGCCAATCAGAAGTGCAGGATTAGAACCCTGCTTTTTCTTAAGGTTTGTTAAAACTTTATTTAAGCGCTTTTATTAGTTCATAACAGTTCTCCTTTTGTAACCATTGAAACTTTTTTTAATAGTTCTCACCTTACAACAGTTCATTTCAGTGAGTGTTCAAAGTTATAATGGCATGGCAAAAAAATGACATATGACCATTTTTCACACTTAGCACCATTGCAGTATCCCCATGGTCACGCGATCAAAATTTAGATGACTTGGCAACTGACTTGTATTTGTGACTGTTGCAGTGTTCTGGGATCACGTGATCCCCTTTTTGCGACCTTCTGACAAGCAAAGTCAGTGAGGAAGTCAGATTTAACTTAACGACCGTGTGACTAACTCAACAACTGCAGTGATTCACTTAACAATTGTATCAAGAAAGGTCATAAAATGGGGCAAAATGGATTTAACAAATGTCTTGCTTAGCAACAGAGATTTGGGGCTCCGTTGAGTTCATAGGTCAGGCACTATCTGTACTTTCCAGTCTTGCTTAAAGGATTCTCTGGTGCTCTCCTACCCTATTGCTAAACAGGATCTACCTTACTTAGCTTCTTAGACAAACCAAGTTTGGCCAGGTGCTGCTAGACAAAGTAGGCTAAGGAACATAAAGTTTCAAATTTGAGTCAAGCTGAATTTCTGGAGAGTCTGTGGATATAGTTGTTTTGACTTCCAGCCTTGGGATTCCTTGGTGAATCCCAATGCAACCAGTATTTTTGCTTAGATTTTGTAGATCAAGCAAGATTAACCATGACCTGCAGAAGCCGCTCCTTGAAATTTATGGGACTTTGCCTCTAGTGGAGTGGAGTGGAGAGTGGAGAGTGGAGAGTGGAGAGTGGAGTAGGGTAGCGTAGGGTAGGGTAGGGTAGGGTAGGGTAGGGTAGGGTAGGGTAGAGTAGAGTAGAGTAGAGTAGAGTAGAGTAGAGTAGAGTAGAGTAAACAGAGTTGGAAGGGAACTTGGAGGTCTTCTAGTCCAACCCCTTGCTTAGGCAGGAAACCCTACACCACTTCAGAGAAAAGGTTATCCAAACTCTTCTTAAAAATTTCCAGTGTTGGAGCCTTCACAATTTCTGGAGGCAAGTTGTTCCACTGATGAATTGTTCCAACTGTCAGGAAATTTCTCCTTAGTTCTAAGTTGCTTCTCTCCTTGGTGAGTTTCCACCCGTTGCTTCTTGTCTTACCCTCAGGTGCTTTGGAGAATAGCTTACACGTGGCTGTTAAAAAGATGAATGAATCTTCTTGGCATCCCCTGTTATGAACTAATAAAGGCGTTTAATAAAGTTTTAACAACCTTAAGTAAAAAGCAGGGTTCTAATCCTGCACTTCTGATTGGCTGATAATAGCGACATCGGATTGGTCCATTCTGGGGAATCTGATTGGCTGTTAACGGACGAACTCTCATTGGTTCAAGGGTTTAACACTTCCATGTTTCTCATTGGCTAATAGGACAGCAGCCAACCCTATGAAAGGGCTGTTGCTGCCCTAGGGTTTTGCTCTGTTCAGTATGCTTAATAAAGAGTTGAAGTTCACTGTTCACTGCCTCGTCTCCGCTCCTTGCACCCATGCATAGAACTTAACATCCCCCAAACTGGGTGCAGTGAATATGTAAAAACTGATCGCAAAAGGATCAGGCTAATTGTTTTACTTCCCACCTACCAGATAAAACAGATTCTCTTGTTTGGATTGTGTATAAGTATTAGATTGTGTGTAGTATATACGCTTCTTCTTATGTTAAGTCTCGATTTGATAGGATTGGGGAGTCTTTTAAAGGTACTCCCTGCCCCTTTTCTGTTTTATTTCATCATTTCTGTAAGTTAAGATTTTTTTTTGAAACTTGCAGAATGTACAAGGATGTCTCTGATTCTCACCCCCCCTTCTCTGTGGGAAATCTAAAAAGAATGCCAACATGTAATTTACTCTTGTCAATGCTATTATTACATGATAAATAATGGTGGGACTTTGAAGAGGCATTGTGCTGGGTGTTTTTAAAATAAAAGTCCTTCCAAAGACCGTAATCACAATTTATAGTGGACAATTTTGAGAGAAATAAAGGGTTGGGGGGGAGGGGGGTTTAGGGGAAATGTGATTAGCTGCACAAAAGATGATAGAACTTGTGTTCTAAGGATTGTTCCAGAACCAATGGCTCTGTTTAAAGACAAGCGATAATAGCTCCAACCAAGCCATGCACAACTCTCCAAGAATTCCCCAATTTGTAATATTAAGTATATTTACTTATTTTTTTTATCCTGGTGCCACCACGATGATGTCTATTTTATGTCAGAGTTGTAAAGGAATAGGCAGTTTGAGTCAAGAAATTGAAGAATAGTTTCTGTTTCATTTTTCCTCCCTTCTATTCAATTCTCAGAGATGGCCTATCTCTGCATTTTTCTTGACGAGGTTTTCCAGAAGGGGTTTGCCATTTCCTCCTTCCTAGGGCTGAGAGAAAGTGACTGGCCCAAGGTCACTCAGCTGGCATGGTGCCTAAGGTGGGACTAGAACTCACAATATCCTGGTTTCGTAATGTGATGCCTTTACCACTATGCCAAACGAGCTCTCATTGAAATAGGCAGGCCTGAAAGGATGCTGTTTGCCTGCTTCATAAATAAGGCAGTTAAATCCTAGGCTGCATTAATAGAGGGATAGAATCAAGATCAAGAGAAGTTCTAGTACGGCTTTAGTAAGGCACACTCAGAATATGTGTCCATTTCTGATCACCACAATATAAAAAAAGGATGCTGAGCCTCCAGAAAGAGTGCAGAGAAGAGCAACAAAGGCTGAAAACATTTGAAGAACGGTTGCAGGAATTGGATAGGTGTCATCGAATGAAAAGAAGGACTAGGAGTGATATGATAGTACTGTTCTAGTATTTGAGTGTCTCCTACAAAGATGATGGGATCAAACTATTTTCCAAAGCACCAGAAGACAAGATGAGAAACAATGTTTGAAAACGAACCTAGAGAAGCAACCAAGAATTAAGGAGAAACTTCCTAATGGTGAGAACAATCAACCAGTGGAGCAGCTTGCCTTCAAAAATTGTGGGTGCTCCATCACTGGAAGCTTTCAAAAAAAAAAGGTCCAACAGTCATTTATCTGAAATGGTGTAGGGTCCTCCTGCTCAAGCAAGAGGTTGGAATAGAAAACCTGAGGTTCTTTCCAACTCTATTGTTTTATGTTCTAATCTGCCCCTTTTTATTATGCTCATTAGCAAATCTATGATACAGTACAAAATCGTTTAATATGAGGATTCCACCTTCAGGTTAGTTCTGCTTGAAGAACATGGACGCTTGTTCTTAGACAAGATCAATTTGTTACTCTGCAGAACATGTTGCCTGGAAATTTCTCCCAGATATATCGATTTGCAGTTTGACTCTTTAATTGGTTGTTCCTGTTAAAGGAACCTTGGGTTTAGAGTACTGGTCCAAGAATGAGGTGGTGCAGATTCAAAGTGCTAATAAACCTTTTACAGGACATATGCATAATATATATTTACATACCTATACCCTTAGGCTTAACCTTGGGTCATCTAGACTTTGCACCTAATTGATCTCTCAAGGTGTTTTTGAGGCTAAAATGTTATGGGAGTAGAGAGGATACACTCACAATCTTGAATTTCTGGAAGAGAAATTGGGCTGTGAATAGCAATAGCACTTAGACTTATATACCACTTTGCAGTGCTTTTCAGCCCCCTCTAAGCAGTTTACAGAGCCAGCCTCTTGCCCCCAACAATCTGGGTCCTCATTTTAGTGACCTCGGAAGGATAGAAACTGACTCAACCTTTAGCTGGTCAGAATCGAACTGCTGGCAGTCTGCAGAATTAGCCCGCAGTACTGCATGTTAATCATTGCGCCACCATGGCTCTTAAATGTAATAAATAAATAGAAGAGTGGCATGATTTAAATGTCAAAATAAAGCATATTTTGAAGCCATTCTCTAATGCCACAGATGAGGCTGCCTATTCTCTGCTGCATGAGATGTTCTGAATTTAAAGTTATAAGCTGGCAGAGATTTTATTCCTGCCCTTCCTAAAGGTTGGATCTCTGCTTCTGTAGCATCCTTTAACAGAATCTCCCTCCTTGTATACCATTCTCTTCCATTCAAGGAACTAAATACACAGAGATTTAGCTGAAATCCTAAATCCTGATACACTTAAATAGGATTTGTCTCCATAAACATGTGTACAGATATTCAGTTAGGCAGCAGCCTAGGGCTCAGTTCCATGCACTCTCCTGGAACTTAAACAGTGCTTAACTTGCATAGGTTCGAGCTGTTATCTCAGAAATATGGGCAGACGGATGAATGCTCAAGCAAGCAATTCTTACTGTGTTTCAGTTGGAAAGGAAATATTATTGCTGTAAAAGTGAAATATGTCTCCGGCACATCTCGGTAGTAAAAAAGGATAATTACCTTTAGTTTAGGGACACATGGACTGAACTCTAGGCATTTTGCATTTAAACAAATGTGGCTTGCACAAAACCATGATGTGGTTGCCTTGATTTGGCCTTTATGTGCAAATGCAGTCACTGTGGGTTGGTAAACCGTGGCCCTGACTCTGCCTGTGCGTGAGTCCATGCGATGGTGGCTTATTCAAGAACCTGAATTGAACTGAGGCTTGTTCAAGAAAGGCTGGAAGGGACCCCAGGGGTCTTCTAATCCAACACCTTCCTCAAGCAGGAAACCTTATAACATCCAGGTCAAAAGGCTGTCCAGTCTATCTTTGAAAACCTCCAGTGATGGAGCAGCCACAATTCCAGGAGGCATGCTGCTCCATTGATTAATTGTTCCCACGGTCACTGTCAGAAAATGTATCCTTAGTTAAGCAGATTAAACAGATTAACAGATTTGGAAGGGACCTTGTAGGTCTTCTAATCCAACTCTCCCATCTTCTTACTTTTCTGCCACCCACTCCTAACAGTAAACATTGTGTGACATTTTGATTATATTCTGCTGTAATTTGGCATATCAGCTTCAAGTTACTATAATGACTGCCTTTCACAGGAGACCCTACACTGAGGGTCTTCAAGCTTGACAAGTTTAAGATTTGTGGACTTCAACTCCCAGAATTCCTGAGCTAACATGACTGGAGGAGGAATTCAGGGAGTTGAAGTTCACAAGTCTCAAAGCTGTCAAGTTTGAAGACCCTTGCCCTACACCATTTCTGACAGATGGGAGTCCAATCTCTTCTTGAAAGCCTCCAGGGATGAAGCTCCCACAACTTCTGAAGGCAACTTCTGTTCCATGGGTTGATTGCTTTCACTGTCAGAAAATTTCTCCTTATTTATAGTTTGAATCTCTCCTTGATCAGTTTCCATTCTTGTCTGGCCTTCGGGTGCTTTGGAAAATAGCTTGACCCCTTCCTCCCTGTGGCAGCCCCTCAAATATTGGAAGACCGTTATCATGTCTCCCCTGGTCCTTCTCTTCACTAGACTAGCCATGCCCAGTTCCTGCAACCATTCATCGTATGTTTTAGCCTCTGGTCCAGAGGTGGTATTCAGCAGGTTCTGACCAATTCTGGAGAAATTTTGAATGCCGGCAAATCCCACCTCTGACTGGAGTTTTTACAGTATCCTTCTCCTGCCACGCCCACCAAACCATGCCCACAGAACTGGTAATTTGAATCCTATCACTGCTCTGGTCCCCTAATAATCTTGGTTGCTCTTCTCTGCACTCTTTCTAGAGTCTCAACATCTGTTTTATAGTGTGGTGACCAAAGCTAGTTCTAGGCTGGAATTCTCTTTTACAAGCTTCCACCCATCACTTCTTGTCCTGCCCTCTGGTGCTTAAACATGGCTTTATTTAAGAAATTTAAGCAAATTAGAGGATAGCACAGGTTATTCTGTCCCTTGAATATGGATAAATGAGGCCTACAAAATACTTCACCTGGGATGCTCTATTGAAGGCATCAGCAGCATGCTGTTTTATGATACCTGCCTTTCCATCTTCTTAGTATTCTGCCACCCACACCCAACAACATTTTGGCTCTGTTCTGCTGTAATTTAGCACATCAGTTGGCAGTTACTATGATGACCACCTTTGACATTTTTTCCAGAGTTCACAGGGCTAAGAAAGACACTCATTATTGGGCTCAGTAAGTAAGAAGCCAAGCATGTAAATTTCTGCAATATGTGGGTATGATGAGAAAGGCCATTTAAGGCCTTTGATAAGAAGTGGGGTGGGGGAATCCTCTTGATAAAGCTGCTCCTTTGGTGCAGACCAGGAGGTGGCAATTTCAAAAGGAGATTCAATCTTTGCCTAGCCTGGAGGCTAACAAGTCAAAACTCTGAGCAAACAGAGCTACAACGAAAAAATAGTGATGGGTGCAAAGTGCCCTCTGTGGGCAGAAAGGAACAGCATTTTGAGATTCAATCTATCAAGCCAGGCAACTTGCAATAGTTTTGCCCTGTGAGAAGGAGAGAAACAGATCCATTCTTGCTTTGGAGGAGAAATTAAAGATGCATTCATGTCACCTTAATGAGATGTATCGTCTATGAAATACAATGAAGTGCTGGTGAAGCATTTTTCAATCAAATTAATTTTGGGGGTGGGGAAAGAGAAGGGTGAGGCATGCTTAGCTGCAAAAGTATGTGATTTGTGTGTGCTTCACTGGAGCTCATTTGTATTCGAGGGGTTATACTAAGGGTGTGCAATATTTTTGAGGCTGGCAGACACAATTGGCCTTTAGGTAGCATGCTAGGAACCACCCTCCAAAGAGTGGGTGGTCGCTAATATTGGATTTGATTTCTTTTACGTTAGTTAATCTATGTCTCAGCAAGTGGAAGCAGCTCTCTGACCTAGAGAAGGCACAGAAGAAAGCAGGATTAGAGTTAACTAGCAATGGAATGCAAGTTCCTTTAGTAAATTGTGTCTACATGGGAAGAAAAAAAAAAATCGCAGAAGAGTTCCAAGGGTACTTTTTTCAAAAGGCAATTGGACTTTCTATGTTTGTTTTAATTTCTCTTGAAGATGTTTCACTTCTCATCCAAGATGCATCTTTGTTCTTCAGGCTTTGTCAGCAAGGTTTGGAGACTGAATCTGAATCTGGATGAGACTATGGCTTCTTATGATGTGTCTTCACTCTTCATCTGCATTCCAGCAGGTGAAGCTGTTGTGGTAGTGAAGAAGCCACTGTTATAAAACAGTATGTTAGGTGATGGAACTAACCTCAGCCCAGACCACATATGTACAATAGCAATAGCATTTAGACTTATAAAGTGCTTCACAATGCTTTACAGCCCTCTCTAAATGGTTTACAGAGTCAGCCTATTTTCCCCAACAATCTGGCTCCTCATTTTACCCACCTTGGAAGGAGGGAAGGCTGAGTCAACCTTGAGCCTGGTGGGACTCGAATTGCTGGCAGCCAGCAGTCAGCAGAAGTAGCCTGCAGTACTGCATTCTAACCACTGTTTCACTGTGGCTCACGATGCTGAATCTCTGCCTGACCAAGACTTATTTTAAATCTGAACTGAAGATGCCTCTTGGATAAGAAGCGAAACGTCTTCAAGAGAAAAAACAAACAAACTTCAGTTGCCTTTTAAAAAAGCACCATGTTGTTGTCCCCTTTTTCATGGAGGTGTCTACATAATCACCACGTTTTGAACTCAGTTAAAGGAAGCAATTACTTTTTAATATATATGTAGTAATTTCTGGGTATTGGAGGCTAAAACATATAAAGAAGGGTTTCTGGAATTGAATATTCTACTTTAATGAAAAGAAGGACTAGGGATAACATGACAGCAGTGTTCCAGTATCTCAGGGTCTGCCACAAAGAAGAGGGAGTCAAGCTATTCTCCAAAGCACCCGAGTGCAGGGCAAGAAGCAATGGATGGAAATTAATCAAGGAGAGAAGCAACTTAGAACTAAGGAGACATTTCCTGACAGAACAATTAATCAGTTACCTCCAGAAGTTGTGAATGCTCCAACACTGAATGTTTTTAAGGAGGGATTGGACAACCATTTGTCTGAAAGGGTATATGGCTTCTTGCTTGAGCAGGGAGTTGGACTAGAAGACCTCCAAGGTCCCTTCCAACTCTGTTATTCTTCTTTAATCCCCTTAAAAATGGACATTTGAACATCTGCTGAATCTGTTCTTCCAATGCTGAGTTGGAAAAAATGGGTTGCCAACCCCTTAGAATTCGCAGCTTTAAGTTGCCTTTCACCCAAGTTATATGAAGCCATTCTCCAAAAGCCACGGTATTTATATTTTTCTCGGCTAAGTGAGCCCAAGGCAGGCAGAAAACTGTGAGTACAAAAAAAAAAAAAGGACTCATCATGACATGTTTTAGATTTAAAGAATAGAAAAGAACAAAGAAATATTGAGAAGTGGTTTCCCCAGTGTTTTTTTTTTTTTATAGGTTTTGGAAACTTCAGAATTAAAAAAATGTTTTATGGCACTTGGAAAGCCATAAAAGCATTCCAAAATAGTTTTGCCCAGATAGGCAACATTACTTAGCTGACCTTGGCTGATCATAAAAAGGCTAAGCAGGATTGCTTGGAGGAGATATCACCAGGAAATTCCAGAATTATATGCCAGATGGAAAAGTTAGTAAAACTTTCTTGAGGAAGGAAATTACAAGCCACTTCAGGACTGCTGCCAAGGAACTGGCTATCTTTATGTTGTCACTGGAAATTGAACTCAAATTGAGGGAATCTTTATCCTTTAACTGTAGACTTCTATTTAGTATGTTCTTGAGGACCCTTGCATCATGTAAATAAAAAAAAGGGATAAACACAACAGAGGAAAACCACAAAAAGTGGTTTATGGAGGAGTCCATGAATTCTGGGGGAAGAGGAGCAAGGTTGCTTAAAATTAAATAAATATATTTATTTAATGTATCAAATGTAGAGACCACCCATCTCACAAATAAAAGGATGATTTCATGAAGTCATGACATTTGGAAACTACTGTGAAACTCCAGCCTTTGAAAAAAAAATTTCAGGGGATGCATATCTTTCTCAGCATGCAGACAAATGACAGTTCCTAAATGCGACAAAATCCCAAAAAGAAACAACCCTCTTTCCAAACAGATATGAATTTCTAAAATACTATTTTAAAAAGTCCAAGCATCATTTGAACTTTGGAAGTCAGGGAGAAAGGTGGGAAAGGAAAAGAGCATGGATAAACCAAAGCCCTTAAGAAGGAAGTTGAAAAACCTTATTTGTATTGGGATATTTCCTCAGTATAGTACAAATTCAGTTGGATTGCCAATGCCCAGTTCCTTTTCCTGAAGCCAGGATTGCTAAGAGATAGAATGCACTGACCGAAGTCAATTTGGTGTAGTGGTTAGAGTACTGGCTGAGAAATCAGGAGACTGAGTTCTAGTCCTGTCTTTGGCATGGAAGACTGCTGGGGGGCCAGACACATTCTCTCAGCCACCCCACAGGTGGTCCTTGTGGGGAAAATAGGAAGAGGAAGGAGTATTCTATATGTTTTGCTGCCTTGAGTTGTTTCTATGTGATCGCTGCCTTGAGTTATTTCTAAAGCAATAAAGGTGGGATAAAGAGTAATAGCTTCATAGTGCTTTTACAGCCCTCTCTAAGCAGTTTACAGCGTCGGTATATGGCCCCCAACAATCTGGCTCCTCATTTTACCCACTTCAGAAGAATGGAAGGCTGAGTCAACCTTGAGCCTGGTGAGATTCGAACTGCTAAATTGCAGGCAGCTGGCAGTCAGCAGAAGTAGCCTGCACCACCGCGGCTCATATAAAGTCAAAATTAATAAACTGTGTTTGTTTCTTCCTGTCCTATGCTATGGGTCTATCTTGCTTAACTTGAGGGGGAATCACCTAAAGCCAATTTGATGCTGCCCGCAGGTGAGGCAATGTAGTAAGACACTATTAATCTGGATGGTTTCTTCCTTCACTTGTCAGGTTTTCCTTCCAGTTCCAGAATCTTCCAGAAGTGATGCTCCTTCCCCTGGTGGTGATGTTGCTACAGACTGGGAGTGGTCATGGCAGCCTCCCTTTCTACAATGGCTTCTACTATGACGGACTCATGAATGATAAAGGTGATGATCAAGGAGATGGAGAAGGTGCATTTTGGATGGGGGAAATGAGTACCTGGGCTTGGCGGGTCGAGTAAATAGTTAACAAATCAATTCATTGAAAATTTATAGAAAAAAAAATACCAGGGCTCAGATAGGAGAATATTAGAGCATACAGGAGAGAAATAAAAACTGTAGTCGAGCTTTCACAATTTTCCCATTTAATTTTGATATGATTTATGGACAACTGGGGTCAGAGAACTGTTTGACCTAACAAGAAATGTGCACATTTTATAGCACTGCAGTTGTTTGCAAATTGCATTAAGTTATAAAAATTGAGTTAGTCCAAGGTCCAGTTCAGCCTTTTGTTTGCCTTTGGGCATTTTTTGGCCCCCAGATCACATCTGGTCCTTTGGTTGTCCCTGTTTGGCCCACATGGATTTCTTTTATTTTGAAGACAACTGCTATTATTTCTCAATATACCTATGGGAGTGTATGCATGCCATGTACTTTCACTTCCCTATTGGTTCAACCCTCCACAACACTCCAGTTTCTTATGTGGCTCCTTGGGAAAATTAATTGCCAGGCCCTGCTTTAGGGCGTCTGCAAACCAGAGCTGGAGAACACCTTCTCCCAGTGTGGTTCACCTGAGAAGCATCTTTTCCCAGAGTGGTTCACCGAGAAGCACTTTCTCCCACTGTGGTTCACTTGAGAAGCACCTTCTCCCACTGTGGTACACCTGAGATACACCTTCTCCCACTGTAGTTTATCTCAGATGCACCTTCTCCCAGAGTGGTTCACTTGAGAAGCACCTTCTCCCACTGTAGTTCACTTGAGATACACCTTCTCTCAGTATGGTTCACCGAGAAGCACTTTCTCCCACTGTGGTTCACTTGAGAAGCACCTTCTCCAACTGTGGTACACCTGAGATACACCTTTTCTCAGTGTGGTTTACCCGAGAAGCACTTTCTCCCACTGTGGTTCACTTGAGATACACCTTCTCTCAGTGTGGTTCACTTGAGATACACCTTCTCTCAGTGTGGTTCACCTGAGAAGCACCTTCTCCCACTGTGGTTCACTTGAGATACACCTTCTCCCATTGTGGTTCACTTGAGATATACCTCCTCCCATTGTAGTTTATCTGAGAAGTACCTTGTCCCAGTGTAGTTCACCTAACCTGGTATTTTGAGTCTTGTTGCCTGACATCTGACCTTGGTTTCTTCCTTTCTCAGGTCCGTTCAATGGTGTCCGACTGATGGTTGAGACCTCCGACGATGCCATCTCTACCCAGCGTGGTGCCAACGTTACACTGCCCTGCCATTATCACTATGCCCCTAAACTGGATGCCCCTCGTAGGATCCGCATCAAATGGTCCAAGCTGCGGGAGGACAACTCTAAAGATCGAGATGTGTTGGTGGCATCTGGGAGAAATCACCGCAGCTTTGGTGAGTTCCGTGGACGGACTCATCTGCAGCAAGAGTCTTCTGATGAAGCCTCCTTGGTGATCAATGACCTGCGCTTGGATGATGCTGGGAAGTACCGCTGTGAAGTCATTGATGGTTTGGAAGATGAAAGTGGGACTGTGGATCTAGAATTGCAAGGTGAGTAGGATTGGACTGATGTGGCCAATATTCTGACATATAAATTTTGTTTTTGTCTTTTAATGACCCTGTAATCCCTTGCGGGGTGGAGTCGGGGCAACTGAATGGAACTAGCAGAATCCTTACTGGCTGGATTCCCTTCCTGTTGCCAATGAAGAGTTTTGTTCAGCAGATATATTCTCATTGTGCCTAGAGAGAGAAATATCAGCCTCTACCTAGGATTGAACCCATGCTTCCTGATTGTGAGGCAATATCCACCTCTAGGTCACTGCACCACTTATTCTGAGATATAATGACATGATTAAGATGTTGGCCTTGAACTGGGAAGACCCATTTGACCTCAGAGCTTCTGGATGATGTTAAGAGACAGATGCTGTCAGGCAGGAAGAAGCAGAACTATACATTAAGTTCCAGTTAAGATGATCTATTGATCATGCTTTTTCACAAGAATCAAGGCAACTAGTGGCCATTAAATTGGTACTAGATCAACAGAATTCAAGGGTGGCTGGACTTGGATTGCTTGTGGCAACGTAATGACTCTAGGCTTATTACTCACTTGACCCTACCCCCAGGTTCTGCCTGCTCTTCCCAAGATACATTTCCTGCACTAAGTTATTGTAGTAATAAAATAGAGAGCAATTTCCATATATACTCTCTTGAGCTTTCAGGTAAAAGTTGAAATGCAGATACAAAAATATAGTTAAAATGCATAATAAAGCCACAGAACGAGATGTTCCCAAATCATATTAAGATAATATTGCATAAAGATGAATATATTCTTGAAAAACAAATTAAAGGCATACCTTGTGAGACAGCTATGCACACTAAACAAAACTAAGAAGAAATGTGTATTGGAGAAAGAGTTACAAAAATGTGTATGAGGCTTTTAAAAGCATGTGTATGGTGTGAAGGTATGATTGTAGAAATGAGACATTTAATCTGATGGATTAACTTCTGACTATGGCAAGAAAGTATTTTCCTGTTTTATTTAGAAAGAGTAGATCAGCAAAGATGGATGGAGGGATGTGAATCAATCAATTATATTTATTTTGGTGACCAGATAACATAGTGTTTCTTCCTTTTTCTGGCCACCAGATGTCACCATCAGTCTGTCATTTTTATTGGTATCCTTTTGATGTAAGCAGCCTATTGTGCAATTGCTTTGACATTTTCCAGATCGAAAGCAAAAATATGCGGCCTGTAATCTGGAGGTATATTTTAAAAACCAAGCAACATTTGTTGCTGACTAAAAATTCCAGCTGTTATTATCAGTATGGCTAGCAGTGAGGGATGCTATGTGTTCCAGTCGAACACTGTCTAAGTGGCCACAAGTTGCCCAACTCTGTTTTACACAACATTTCCCCAAATTAAGATAATTTAAGTTGGGTTTGATTCACTCCCCAAATTCCAGGCATCAATGTGACTCTGTACTTTGTTTTGAATGTTGGATTATCCAGTTACGAAATGCACACCTTCAGTAATCTTTCCATTTATATTCGCTCGCTTTTCCCAATTCAGGAGTAGTCTTTCCATACCAATCTCCACATGGACGCTATAAGCTTAACTTCCATGAAGCCAAGAAGATCTGTGAAGATCAGGATGCAGTAATAGCTTCCTTTGACCAGCTCTTCCAGGCCTGGTTAGATGGCTTAGACTGGTGCAATGCTGGTTGGCTGATTGATGGCACAGCCCAGTATCCTATCACAGTACCTCGGGAACCTTGTGGTGGGCATCACCTACAACCTGGTATCAGAAGCTATGGAGAACGTCACAAGAACCTCCATCGCTTTGATGTCTTTTGCTTCTCTTCTGCTCTGAAAGGTGAGTGCAGTTATCTCTGGGGCTGCAACTATTTGCAGAAGCAGACCATTCCCCACCACCCAGTCAGAGCTGGAGAAGCTTCCTGGATGAAAAGTGAAATGCTTTCAAAGAAAAAACAGAAAGTTCAGTTGTGTCTAGAAAAAGCACCTTTAGGACAACTGATGACTAGGTGACTGAGAACCTCTATAGACATGTAAAAGTATGTCTATATTGAGAAGCATGTATTGAGAAAGAGGTAATAGGCTGGGGATCTTTTTCTCTTTTTGGTGATGTCCATGTTCTGATATCACTTGTGATCCACCAATAGCATGTCCTGTACACCTGTCTGCCTTTGAAGGAGCTTTGAAAACAGCAATTAATCAAATGAAAAGTATCCAAAGACTAAATTATAGACCAGTTAATGGGAACATAAGGAACTATCTTCAAAGTAGGACCATTGATTTGTTGTTGGACCTCTTAGCTAAAATGATTAAGGATGGAATCCAATACCGTTTTTCATTTAAAAAGTGTTCTTCTGTTGAGTTGTATTGTATCAACATTAATAGAGACTTCATTTTCAGGTGTGTGTGTGTGTGTACATATACATATACGTATACATGGCTGGATCCCTTTCTTGGATACTTTGAATGTGCCATCATCTTACTTATTTTGTTTGATTTTTGGTTTGCGTTGAAATCAACCTCAACTACAATTTTGCTTTTGTTTTATCATGTTCTGGTGGGTACATTAATCTCACATTACCTATTGAGCACCCTTGATATTTATTGGAGTACAATTCCCAATACCTTCAGCCAATGTTCTGTCAACAGCTGTAAATTGTGTACAGATAAGAAGACACTCTTTTACAGTGGTTCAATTCACATATTGCTTTGTCTATGGAGATTCTCAGCCATCCAGGTCATGGTTGTCTCAAAGATGCTTTTTTTTTTTCAAGACTCAACTGGATTTTCTCTCCTTTTCTTTGAAGACATTTTGCTTTTCATCCAAGAAGCTCCTTCAGTTCTGACTGGATGGTGGGGAATGGAAGGATTTATAAATGGAAAGAGCCCAAGAAAGTCCAGTTGCCTCTTGAAATATATACATATTTATATTTATATTTATATTTATATTTTATTTATATTTATTTATATATTTATATATATATCTATAAATGTAGGAACTCATCAAACATGTCTTGCAAACCACTGGCTTAGCACTATGTCATCTATGCCCCTCTGATTTGTTTCATAACTATTGTTTAGCATAAACTATGTTAGCCAACAATGGGCTTGTTTGACTATAACAAGCTCAACAAGTATGCAAACCTAACCAGTTGCAATGCATTCATGATCTTTTCTTTTTAGCAATTCTGACTAAATTCTGAGCAAAGCAACAAACTGCAATAGCTGGCAGGTTAACATCACCTCATAGAGATAAGCTTTCCAAGGGAAGAACCAACAACAAGAGATAAGTCTCCTTTGACTAACATGACTGAAGCAAAAAAGTTGATTACAGATGGGAGATGATTGGAAGGGCTATTACATGTGCAAGGGCTAAATTGATCAATGATATACAAAGGCAAGATCTCTGTAATGGTAGCTTAATACGCTGACATGTCAGCAGAGGCTGACAAAAGCTTAGTAAGTACAATAAATAGAATTTTTAGTTCTGGAAATCTCAGGATGTCTGTTTCTTCTTTTACAAGTATACCTGGAACTCATATTTTTAGAAAAGTTGTATGTGTATGTATATATATATATATATATTCTTAAATTTTTGCAGGTACTTACATGTATGGCATTCAGCTTTGTTCGGGTATTTTCCCACGTCATAGTAGTGGTGCTTTTAAAGTTGTAGCAACGTTTCAGCAGAATCTCATCTGCCATCATCAGGCTTCTGTATAGTGTATACTCACAGACGAACACTATACGGAAGCCTGATGATGGCAGATGAGATTCTGCTGAAACCTTGCTACAACTTTAAAAGCACCACTACTATGACGTGGGAAAATACCCGAACAAAGCTGAATGCCATATATATATATATGTATGTATATGTATATATATGTATATATATATATATGTGTATGTGTGTGTGTATGTATATGTATATGTATATGTATATGTTTTCATAGATTTTCACGGGTACAGGTATGTAGGTCTAGGTGTGTTCGGGTCTTTTCCCGTGTAAGATTAAGAGTATCTTGGTGACGTTTCGGCGAGGTCCCACTCGCCATCCTCAGGCTGGTGCTTTCGGCTACATGCCAGTGCAAGCAGTGTGTGATCGGAGCTGCTGTCTCTCTATAAATACTGGTTATTTATAAAGAGATGGCAGCTCCCCAGTATTTATAGACGGCAGCTCCGATCACACACTGCTTGCACTGGCACGAAGCCAAAAGCACCAGCCTGAGGATGGCGAGTGGGACCTCGCCGAAACATCACCAAGATACTCTTAATCTTACACGGGAAAAGACCCGAACACACCTAGACCTACATATATATATGTTGTGACTGAAAGGATCGATCCTGCTGTGAGTTTTGACTCTGATGACTCTGAAGTTGAAAGGGTGGAGCCTGCTGTGAATGTGGAGTCTGAATTATCAGAGGACACAGATGTGAGCTAGGAGGATGAGAGTTTATCACAGAGACAACCCCCCTCAGAGCCTTCGACGTCATTCATGCCAGCAACTGATCCACAAAATGAGTCAGAGGCTTCGAGTGGGGAAACTGACAGATCGTGGCTTGATGCCAGAACTAGGAGGAGACTGAAATGTCAAGCTGAGGGGAGGCGTCAAGCCAGACATTGATTAGAGAGACTGACATGCCCATCCAGGTGATTTAAGGAGGATTGCTGGTTCTCAAACTTTGCTTGGAAGCAAAGTATTTGATGTGTCGAAAGGATACGTGTGGAGGGGCCTTTGCAATTTATGGACATTCTGAATTACCAGACAGATTCCGGGAAGTCTGCCAAGGACTGGAATATAGTACTATTAACTCTTTTTTAATCTGACTTTGTTTTGTTTGAATATTTTGAACTGTGGAACTCTGAATTCTCACTTGTGAATATAGGTGAGACATAACATATGTGTGTGTGTGTGTGTGTGTATGTTATGTATGTAAAAAAATACATGAATGTCAGAAAAATATTCTTTGCCCTCCCGAACAGGGACTGTCTATTATCTTGATCACAAGAAGAAGTTCACTTTAGAAGAAGCCAAGCAAGCCTGCCAAGATGACCAAGCTGAAATTGCCAAGGTGGGTCAGCTCTACTCAGCGTGGAAGTTCTTGGACCTGGACTGCTGTGATTCTGGCTGGTTGGCGGATGGTAGCGTGCGTTACCCCATCACTTCTCCACGGCCCAACTGTGGCCCACCAGAAACAGGAGTCCGAAGTTTTGGCTTTCCCCAAACTGGGAAATTTGGAGTCTACTGTTACAAGATGAGCTAAGGAAAAGCTCCCTTCATCGGTGGACGGTGTCCTTTTTATCACCACCTAGAGTTTATTATTTAAAGAGCCAGTCTCTTGGGGGGAGGGGGTCTGTTTTAACTGTATATTTTCAAGTTTCTGGTTTCTTTTTCTTTTTTTTTTTTTAAAAAAACACTTTTGTCATGAAACAGAAAAATGCTGTACAAGCTGTGATGTGGAAATTGAGTTGCCTTGGTGTTGGTTGGAAGAGTTTCCGGCTTCATTGCCCATTTAATCATGCGTTCAGAAAACCTGAGCTTAGGGATGGGGCATGCACATGTGAGAAGATGCTCATCTGATTATGATGTCTTTTGCTCCTGCCAACATCTGCCAGTGAGATTAGGAAGCCATCTGAAGTATGGTTAGGCAGCTGTTATAATGACTCTCTTGAGAAAGGAATTCCTGCCCCAGTGTGACATTCCCAACTCTTAGTAGCATATGATCTCATCTTAAGGGGTCCAATATTTACAACTTTCAAATTAAAGTGGCTATTTTAATGGCTCAGGATGCTGTATAATAAGTGATCAACAAGAATCTCAGGGCAAAAAATGGATGCAGAAGGGGCTATTTCTCAGTATCTTTTCTCCTGTTCTTCAGACTGTCAGTATGAACTGGGGGAAATGCAATTCCTCCGGATTAATGATGGATTGGACCTAGATCCATATTGAGCAGTGCCTGCGAGATCACCAATTTATATTCTCTTCTTTTTTATAAGGCGACGAGAAAGTAGAATGGCTGGGCTTACACAATAGTCTCTGCTGTCTTGTATATTGTTTGGTTTGGGGCATAGATTGTTGTGCAAACTCAACCATTTAGTGAACTGTAGTTAAAACTATGACTTGGAGTAATGTATGAATCCAGATTTTCATCTTTGTAAAACCCTACACATAAACTTCCTCTAGTTTAGAGGTAGGCCAATTTGAGGAGAAAACAAAGAATCACTGGCAATTGATGTTCATCCTGATGTAAGGGCGGACCTGGATTAACACAGCTCACTAAGCCATGTTATTTTGTCAGTTTTGTATGCCAAACAAGCAAAACTCTGTTGGGACATTCAACCAAACCATTATTTTGGAGAACAATTGCTTCCATATCTTTTGTATTGTCAAATGTGAGTTGAACCGTATCTTGTGGGGTCTAAAGATGGGGTCTCTGGGATGTCTGCTAATAAAACTTGGAAGACATCCCCACAAAGAAGTAACTTGGATATCAATTGGATGTAAGCCATCCTGATTACTGAAGCTGTCCATCAACCAATCCTAATTTTTTCCAGAAGTTCTTTTTTTTTTCTACTCGATTCTACCAGAACAGAAATAGAAATAGCACTGAGGTGGGTAGTGGGATAACCATGATGAATCCTGAGCATTTTGGAGCAGAATGGAAAGAAAGTGTTGAAAAGTGAGATGCATTGGGCAGGGGGTGGAAAGGAAATATGAGGAGAGGTGGAGGAGCCAAAGGAAAAAAACTGGAAGGCTGATGGGAGGAACTTTGAATGAGCTGCATTCATCATAACTAATGAAAGGTCTCTGCTGTTTACAGCCCAGATCGAAACTCTCTGCCTAAATATTGAAATCAAATTAAACCACCCTCTTTATTTAAATCGTTTGCAGAGGTTGCTTTGCTCTTCTTAACATTGAAGCCAGACTGCAGGAGACATTACCATGTTTAAGGGTGTTGACCCCCTTGCTATGTGTAGCACAGCACAGGGTCTATTGGAGAGCTGTATCTTCATCTCTTTCATGCTTACTTTCCCGGTAGCTTTATACCAATAAAGGAGAATATTTGTAGCTCAAGGATGGAATGAGGGGGTCCTTGGTGGTTTCTGAACTAGGTGGTTTTCTTGCGGATATTTTCATTAGCCAAATTAGGCAACATCATCAGTGCTAGTCCTGATGATGTTATCAGATGCTACCACTAGCACCAATGATGTTACCAAGTTTGGGTAATGAAATGTCTGCAAAAAAAGCACCAAGCTCAGATACTACCAAGGACTCCTAATTACACTTTGGTCATAAACGCTCGGTTACCTTCTCCCTACCCACATGCTTTAAATTTACTCCCCTGGTTTCACTCGGATATTGGGACTGTTTACAATTTCAGGGTTATAAAATCTGAGTTTTCTACCACTATGCTGTGGAAAACAAACACAAATGGATGAGCATTTAAAAATGTTTACAAACCCCTCCCCACTTATAAAAGGATGTACAAGACAGGAAGCGGCTTCAGTGAGAAATGTCAACCCATTACGATTGATTTTAGGTGCATCTTTTGAAGGGCCTTGTCATCTCCACACCTCCACATGAATCTTCTAAGCTAAGGGGTCTCATTTAGATGTGACCAAGCAAAGCAGGGCATTTGAATCTGCCCTACAATACCCACAAGCGGTGCACCATCATCTTTTAATAACCCCATAATCCCTTGCGGGATGGAGTCTGGGCAACTGAATGGAGCTAGCAGAGTTTTTACTGGCCGGCTGCCCTTCCTGTTGCCAGTGTAGAGTTTCGTTCAGCAGATACATTCTCATTGTGCCCAAAGAGAGAAATATCTGTCTCTACCTAGGATTGAACTCACAAGCCTCCTGATTGTGGAGGCAAGAGCTCTACCTCTAGGCCACCGCACCACTCACCCACAAGCGGTCTATGTAATCAAATACGTTCATGCATCCAGGTGCATCTCCCTCCTCCCCCAGTGCATGCAAATAGCACCTCAGCCAGGTTAAATTACAACAATTTTTATTGTACAAGGATTCACCATAGCACTGACAGCAATAGGCTTGGCTCATTCCAGAGCTGCTTTTTTTTGTGTGTGTGTGCACAGGACTTTAAAAGAAAAGATAAAATAAAATTCTGGGGCTCTTTTCCTGGATGGCTTTTTCTTTTTTTTCTTTTGCAAAATAAAAAAAAAAAAACTCTTCCTGGTTTTGTACAAGAGGTTTTGTACTCTTCCCACTGCCCTGCCCAAAGCTGAATAACTACCAGCATTTCCAAGGCATTGGCAAGTCCATTTAAGTTACTGCAAAAACGACTCCTCTCAGTTTCCTCTCTGCTTTCAATTAATATAACACACACACACACACACACATATATTTTAAAAAATATAAATAGGTGTAGGGAATCTCAAGTGCCCTGCACCATTCCCTGTGAGAGAGAATATGCCATCTCAGGATGGGGAGCTGGTTCCGCCTGCTAGGTGTCCCAGGGAAGAAAACTGCAGCAAGAAAAAACATAGGCCTATGAAGTTGGGTTGCCATGCGCCCCAGCCTGCTTCCAGCCTGTTCCCGCAGAATCAAAATGGGGAGCAGGAGGAGAGGAACAGGTCAGAAGAGATGCAGCATCAGATTCAGCTAGGATGAAGGTCTGGAATTGGAAAAAAGGCAGTAAGGTGTGGAGTTTTGTTCTGCTCCCTCCTCCACTTCTTACCTGCATTTGAGTGGCTCTGATGCTCTGGCTAATTTCAACTTCCACACGTTGATTTGACATTTTGCATTTATTGAAAGGAATGAACATATCCAAAACAAGCAATCACCATTTGCAACGATGGTGATGTATATTTGGGAGAGCTGAAAAAGAGCTTCCCGGACTTTCCTCCCCTCCTTAGCAATACTTTTACCCGCTTCTGTTTCTCTCTGTAGTTCCCAAACAATCCCATGATTTTTTGCTGCAATCCGTGGAAAAGGTGGCTTTTGAAAAGTACTTGTGTACTGTGCAGTTTAAAAATTATGCTTCTTGTAAGATAAAAATCAGGATTTCCCCCTATCCTCCTCCTCCAGATAATCTATTTATTTAACTTAACCCTCTGTAACCCTCCTTTTCCCTTTCCCCACGAAGGCACAAAGATAATTGGCTCTAACAATCATTATTTTTTTTTAAAAAAAATGCTGGAATTGTGTTCGCTTCCTATTTTGCAAAGGGTTTCCCCCTCCTCTCTCTCCTTTCTTTTTTTCTTTTTTTGGTTCTTTTTCTTTATATATACACATTGTTCCTTATATAATGAGACTTCCCCCCTTAAAAGCAACAACAACGAAAAATATATCAATTTTGTTAATATAACTGTTCCATAAATTCTCTGTCTTTGTCTGTCTGTCTCTGCTCCCCAATTGCTCCCTTGAAAGGGTTGATCATGCCGTCATCTTTCCATTGGTCCTTGATCGAGCCCGCGAGCTTCTTTTGTGTAGTCTGCGTTTATAGGTAGAGGCTGTGGGAGGAGACAGAGGGAAGAAAAGAGGCCTTCTTTACTCAGGAATGGTAGCTATACAGGCCTGGCTTGTCCTGGGTTGGATTGAATGAGATTTTTCCCTCCCATTGGCTCTCTCGCTCTCTCCCTGTGGAAAAACACCACCGAGGCTGCAATCCGTTGTCTCTTTGGCTGCCCATGGCGAGCGCACGGTGGTGCCAGATTTTTTTCCTCTTGCACAATTGTGCTTTTTCTTACTTTTGGACCCTCAGGAGTTGATGTATTAGTTGGGTGGGCAATTTCTCGATGCCTTTGGGGGGCAGGTCGTGTCCTGCATTCTCTCTATCCCTCCACTCCTCCTTCCCACAAACAGATTTCAGGTCCTGCTGCCAGAGAGAATTCTGTTCCTGTCCTGTGGATGAGCTTTTTGAAGGGACCCAGATGGAGAGGGGCAGTTGTTTGTAAATGAAAGCCTTGTTAGCATTAAGGGTGAGGAAAGTTTAATCTTTTGACCACCTGGCTTAAAATGAAACAGGAGCTCTTCCCCCTGCCCCCACATCCAGTATTTTATGATGAGGATAGAAAATGGGCCAAGACTTTCTTGGAACCTTGAAATCTAACCCTTAAGGCTGTGATGACAAACCTATGGCACGCATGCCGGAAGAGGCACGCAGAGCCATTTCTGCCGGCACGCGAGAGGTCGCCCGGAAGAGCCCCACGACGCATGTGTGCATGCTCCCTGCCAGCTAGCTGATTGTTGGGTGTCTGCTGCACATGTAGGGAGACGGGCGTCGGGGAGATGCCCGTGGGAGTGGGATGTGTGTGGGGGTCATGCATGGACATGCGCAGAGGTGCACGGTGCATGCTTGGGGGAGGTCAGGGGTGTGTGCATCATGGATGCAGGCACGTGCATGCGTGTGCATACACACTTTTGGCATGCGAAGTGGAAAAGGTTAGCCATCACTGCCCTAAGGCATGCTTAGGCTATCCAAAAAAAAAAGGATTAGGGGAAGATGATAGCTGTCTTGGAGTACTTGAGAAGAAGGGATTGACTTATTTTCCACAGCACTCAAGGGCAGGACAAGAAGGAATGGGTGGAACCTTGTTAAAGAGAGATCCAACTTAGAACTAAGGGAGCATTTTCTGACAATGAGAACAATCAATCAATGGAATAGCTTGTCTCCTCTGGGTGCTCCATCACTGGAGGTTTTCCAAAGTAGACCGGAGAACCATTTAACCGGGATGGTATAAGATCTCCTATCTTGAGCAGGGGGGTGGACTAGAAGACCTCAAAGGTCTCCTGCAGCCCTATGTTCTATGAAGAAGATTATGCTATCATTTCTAATAAAAGAACCAACTCGGATTGTACAGATCCACACAGGCTGGACAGTTTTGTGGTATAGCTCAAATTCTCCAGCTGGCTTAGAATACTGTTCGAACAGAGAATCAGTTTGTTGTAGAGGTAGATACCATGAATTCTACTCTTACTTTAGACCCAAAATTAGCTGGGTGACCTTGGGCCAGACCCTCTCTTTCATTTCCAGGGAGGTGGAGGCAATAGCAAAGCACTCCCCAAAATTTTGCCTAGAATACTGCAGGGACTTGTCCAGACATAATTATCAGGAGTGGGCAGTGATTCAAGGGTGCATATGCACTCTCTCACGCACATTCAACAGCAATCTTATGTTGACCTCTGTGTGTGCAACGTTTGAAGAAAAGAAAAAAAAATGCACAAATTGAGCAGGAAAATGACCAAGTCCTGTAGCTTAGGACCACTTTTCTTCTTTGCCTCTTGGTTTGTCCAAAACAAACCCATGCACCAAAATATCAGGCTTTTATCTTGTCGAGCCTGTTCTTCTCCAAAATGCCATATTGCATGTGTTAGCAAACCGATTTCTGATTCAGTTTGGAGTCTTATTCCTTACGTCCATCTTTTCGGATGTGTTTTGGGATGGCCATGCGATGCACGATATGTCATGCTTACATGATCATTCCAGGAAATGTTGAGGATACGGTATGGAGAATGAAGAGCTTGCACTGGAACTTCACATTTTTCTACCACTGACCAGTTGGCTGAGCTGAAAGGTTGAATTCCAAACCCCTGGAAGCCACTACTTTCATCCCTCTTTAATTTATACTCATCCTGTCTTGCGAGTTCCTCTACTTACTCTGTTCTTTTACAATTCTGAGAAATCCAAGATTTATAGAAATTTGCTGAGGACCACATGTTGTCCAAAAAGATCTTGCCAACTATTGGCAATCCTTTAGTTAATTAAAGGGCTCAATGCTCCATTACCAGCCAGCCCTTGCAGTCCAGCTTTTCTAGGAGACGTTTTGAGTCCGTAATCTTTGTAATGTTAAAGCTACTGTCAAGAGCATTTCTCCCTATAGGGAGAGGTGCTGTGGAGCAGCATGGAAGTTAGAATGAATCATCTGATCGCTGCTAACAAGGAAAGAAAAGGTGGAACAGAAACTTGGTACACGAGGGATGCTTTGTAGCAGCACAGGCATTGTCTTAATTGAAAGCAGGTTTACGTTTCATTCGTGGAAAGTCTTTCAGGGATTTCCCTCCTAATTAAAAGAACATGACAAACGAGTAGGTGGTTCATACAAATAGTGTGAACAGGATCAAGAGAAGCAAGGAATCTGCTGCAGCTCTAACTCTATCAGGAGGAAAGACAGTATGTCTCCTTCTACTTTATTTTCTCCCTAGTCTACTTCACTGAGTCACCCCAGGCAAATAATACCCAAACTTTATCTCCCCTCCTTTTTTTAAAATCCAGAAATACTTAATATAGATGCTAGCTGGCTAGTCAGAACTAACCCATTTGATTTGTAAACCAAGCTAATACAAACCCAGAAAATTTAATTAATTAACATCATGCCTATATCTAATCCAGTTGAATCAATATTATTGTAAATTTCCATTTGGGCTGCATCATCTTCTTTTAATGACCCCCATAATCCTTTTCAGGGTGGAGTCTGGGTAACTGAATGGAGCTAGCAGAGTGTTTGCTGGCTGGATGCCTTTCCTGTCGCTAATGTGGAGTTTTATTCAACACATATATTCTCATTGTGCCCAGAGAATGAAATATCTGCCTCTACCTAGGATTGAACTCATAGCCTGCTATACTACTATACCCTCCTTCTATTGATTATAAGGGAAAGCGTACAAATGCTGAAAGTTCATTAGAAAACCTTACGTACGGTCTATACAGGCTATCCGAGGCTCTTCCCACTGTCCATTTGATTGGCATCGGATGATGGGCACATTGCGCTGTAGGTAACCCTGACTGCACTGGTAGCGCACCATAGCATTGATCTCATAGCGATCTTTCTTCTTGCCAAAGTGCCTGGCATTCTCAACTGCAGGAGGATCTCCACAAGCAACTGGGGAAGAAAAGGACATTTTTAACAATTGCTTTCGGCTCAAAGCTAATAGAATGCTCCTAGCTGCTACTGTAATTATAATGTCTGATCATCAGAATGCAGCAGACCATATAAACACAGTCAAAGGCTTGAAAATGTATAGTATCAATATGACTTTGTGTCTGGACTCTAAACCATCTTAGTTTCTTGGAATGTCTGATTGTCTTGCAGCTTAACCCAGAAAATGGTAATTTTTCATGTTTATGTTTCAACTTTTGGCCTTGTTTTGGAATTGTGGTTTGTGCATTGTGCTAGTTTTTGATCTGATCTTGCCACTTGAAGGCAAACAGGAAAATATTTAGCTGCATACCAAAGTATCAGGGCAACTTTGAAGGGATAAGGCACTCCAGTGGGAATCGAGTCACTGGTAAGAATAACGTGGCTTTGTTACAGAAGAAGATCAGGAGATATTACAAATAAGATCAGGAGTGGCTTGAGAGAGACTTAGGGAAACAATGGCCCGAGAACTAATAGCACTGCAGCAAATGGTTATGCTTCAATTTCCCATAGTGTCATAATCCAATGTGGTGTGGAAGCATTGTAGGACATTTAAGACCCAGCGCTTTGTGCTGATTGAAACATTAGGCCAGAAACTACAGCTTGGGAAATGTGCTATGGCCTTTCTTTATTAACTCCAGGAGACATGGATTATAATCTTCTCAAACTGTCATCCCAGAAAGAAGAACAAAGATCACACAAGGCATGAAGCAGGCAGAGAATGGTACCTGAGAAATGCATGTACCCTGGAGAAGTCCAAAATGAAGAAATGTTAAATTACCTGGAAGAGGCCCATGAATGTAGCACTTGTAGCAATATCCTTAAAATGAATTATTGCTTCCAAGAGGCCTGTTTTCTACAACTGGTTATGATTAGCATGTGTTGGAACAGAGCCAGCAACTTTCAATATTTCATTTTCAGCTGCTGGGACAGCCTGTCCTTGGATGTGCCATGTCCTTCTCCTCAAGTTCTTTCCTCGTTGCTTAGCACCCTTAATCATTGCTCAGCCCTGACAGTGGCTTACTATTCTGCCCTCAGGATCTGGACTGCTAAGATGCAAGCCTTTTTCCAGTCGTAGTCTTGGATTGCTTGATTGGGCTGTAAGACCTTTTGCGCAGGACATTGAGCCTCACCTGTTCCTTTCTTGCAAGTGAACGGGAGGTGGTAATTGCATGGCACATCATTCCATTCCCCTTTCTCATGCCAGATCATAACCACACAGTCTTCGTCTTTGGCAAAAAAGTTATCTGGCTGGTTAGGTCTCCAGTTCTCATATTGCTAAGGAAAGAGAGAAAAAGATCTGGAGTAAAATAGAGAGCCAGATGAAATGGGGGGAGGGCAAGGGGAGAAGGAACAAAGTAGAATAGCATAGCATAGCATAGAATAACAGAGTTGGAAGGGTCCTTGGAGGTCTTCTAGTCCAACCCCCTGCTTAGGCAGGAAACTCTATGCCATTTCAGACAAATGGTTATCCAATCTCTTCTTTAAAACTTCCAGTGTTGTAGCATTCACAATTTCTGGAGGCAAGTTGTTCCACTGGTTAATTGTTCTAACTATCAGGAAATTTCTCCTTAGTTCTGGGTTACTTATTTCCTTGATTAGTTTCCACCCATTGCTTCTTGTCCTGCCCTCAGGTGCTTTGGAGAATAGCTTGACTGCCTCTTCTTTGTGGCAACCCCTCAGATATTACAACACTGCTATCATGTCATCCCTAGTCCTTCTTTTCATAAAACTAGACATACCCAATTTCAACAACCGTTCTATGTTTTAGCCTCCAGTCCCCTAATCATCTTTGTTGCTCTGCACTTTGTTGCTCTGCACTCTTTCTAGAGTCTCCAAATCTTTTTTACACTGTGGCGACCAAAACTGGATGCAGTATTCCAAGTGTGGCCTTACCAAGGCATGATAAAGTGGCATGAACACTTCATGTGATCTTGATTCTATCCCTCTGTTAATGCAGTCTAGAATTGTGTTGGCTTTTTTGGCAGCTGCAGCACATGCCTGGCTCATACTTAAATGGTTGTCCACTAGGACTGCGAGATCCCTCTCACAGTTATTACTATTGAGCAAGGTACCACATATACTGTATCTATGCTTTTGAGGAAGGAAGTCATGAGATCTTTCACAGTTCTCCATTTTTTTAAAAAAAGTTAGAAGCAGTTGCAGCTTTCCCATAAAGTGCTTTTGCCCTATAACACTGGAATTTGAGGGTCATAATCTGCTTGTTAGGTAGCTCTGAATTTTTCCCACCAAGCCTTCATTTTCCATTATGGATCACAAGCAGCTTTTGAGGAAGGAAGGAATTTTAATTAAGGAAAATGCCTAATCCATCTGCTTTGAGATGCCCAACCTCTTTTTTGGACCATGGATTATTTTGGCGTCTGAAGGCTACATTCTAAAGCAGGCTTTTCTAAGATTAAAGATGGAGCCAAAATCAATACTGATTTAATTTGGTCGCCCTCTCAATATTAGTAAAAATGGAAAGACACCATGAGTTAACATTACCCCCTGCATATTTAATCATTTCCCTCCTGTAGCATTAAAAATAATTATTTGGTTGGTTCTGTAAGTTATTGCTAAGACTTTGGGCTGCTCTAGGAAGATCTGGGGACTTGGCTAATATACTGTACTTCTAGAGTAAGAAGGGTGATTTGTATCAATGCTACAAACATAGCTCTATTTCCCATACTTCCTCCCGTCCTGTCCGTATAGTGTTTTCTCATATTGGCACTCCCCAAATAATAAGAATCCTGTTGGATCCTTGGACTTCTGAAGCATTGATTTCCCAACAGTCCAGAAACATCTCTATATTTGATATCTTCCAGAGTTTAACTTACAAGAGAATGTCCATCAGACCAACGAAAGTCATCTTCTACAGCTCGGTCACTCAGCCCAACCCACTGGTAGTTCTGTGCATTGCCTAGATAACACACAGAGAAAGAGAAATTAACAACGAATGCTGGTTTATTTGGAGGCAGAGGATGAGTCTCTGGACTTGGAGCCTAAGAGCAAGATTCAAACTAAACTAAGGAGCGCTTCAAATTCAATACAAAAAGATACTTTGGAATATCCAAATTGATACAAGACCTTTATTATTGTCTCAAAGGTGCTTTTTCAAGAGGCAACTGGACTTTCTGGTTTTTCTTGGAAGATGTTTTGCTTCTCATCTGAGAAGCTTTGCAAAATGTCTTCAAAGAAAAAACAGGAAGTCTAGTTGCCTCTTGAAAAAGCACCTTTGGGAAAACCATGGCCTGGATGACTGAGAATCTCCATAAACCTTCATTTCTGATACACAGTCTCTTTTGGTGGGGAGAAGAGTCAAGCTGAATGTTAATTAACAGGTTACACAACTGGATCCTACTTTTATTTTTCAAAACAACAAGAAAGGTGGAATAATTTTGAAAGAGTTCAGAGACTTTTTCAAGCTCAGATCATCTCTCTCCTGGAGACATCCATGGAGTTTTGTTGGCAGCCAGGTTGGTTCGGTTTTTCTTCCAACTAGATGTTCTGACCTTACTTTTCTTGTCTGCCAGCTACTGCAGAAGAAAACTCCAGTCATTTCAGAAACTCACAAGCTTAAATTGGTTGCCTTCTCTGGAAAGCCTCCAGGATTATGGAGAGGTTTTTTTTTTTTTTTTTTAAATGGGGATAATTGTATGATATAGCCTGAGCCTCCTTGGATAAATAAGACCAAGTAAAATTTCTTTTTTCAAATAATGATTTCCTCTTCTTCTTATGCCTAAAGAGCAATGACTTGCCCAGTGATAAAACTGTGGTAAACTAATTGTGCCTGACTTCAGTCATTACTCATTTTCTTAAAATACTTTCATATTTATTTTTTCTACGAGTATTAAAAAGCTACTATGGATCCCTGTAAAAGATTGATTTTCTCCCAGCAAAATCAATGATGATTAACACTGGTTTGTTCAAACCAGATTTTCATTTTCTGCGTCAGCATTGGCAAGAATTTGAACAGATGAGTAATAGCAATAGCATTTAGATTATATACCCCTTTATGTGCCACTGAGGCTCAGTAATGAGTACCACAGATTGGGAACAGTGATCAAAAGACTCAGTTTTACAGGGCATACCCAGCTGGCTTTATGAGGGGGTGGGGGGGTGCTGAATACCCAGATGGAAGCTTCTAGATGTTCTATGAATTGTAAACCATGGGTCTATGCAAACCATCAGTTTAGAAACACGGCTAGTCAATTGGAATCTGAATTGATCTGAAGTTTCAAATTGGATGCCTCTGAATTGATTTGGATCTTAATCGACAATTCAGGGGCCTTTTGCATCTGGGGAAAAGCACTTGTGCCAAATTATTTCAGAAATCTGAATTAGGTCAAGTCAGGTCTTTGAATCTATTTGAAAATCCAAATTACATTGTGAATGATTTACAGACCTCTAGCACATCATTACATCCATATCAAATAGTTTTCTAAAATGGTCCATTTTTCATTACCAATAAATGAAAGGTCTCTTTAAATGGTATGGTTGTTTTAATAGAAAAAAAACAGACACCCTCATACGGTATCATATAGCCCAAAGGTGTACTAAAGTACCTAATATCTAGAACCATTTTATTAAAAAAAATCAACTGCAAGGTCAAATGCATATATTCTTAACTTTTCTGGCATATTTTATTATAAACTACTAGGTATTTTCTTTTCTTTCTTGTAATTGCTTATATTTTGGGAACCTTTCTTGTTAATACTTTACTTAGAAATTATTGATTTCTCTAAATCTAATCTACCTGTTAATTGTGAAGTTTTAATTGGGCTCCCATGGCTTCTATATTCTATTTATGTGAGGGATTTCATAGCCTCCTTTCTTATCATCAAGTTTGACATTCTTTTTAAAATAAATAAAAATTAAGCTCTGAAATGCATGTTTTGCTGCTTGATCAATGTTAATATAGAGTGAAGACATACAACTATTTTGGCTGTTTTAGTGATCTATCAAATTTCCATGCAGTTTTTATTTCTAAAGTGAAAAAATTATGAATTCAATAAGCAACATTCAAATAGACTGAAAAAAGCAAGGGAAAAATGGATGAAATGAATGCAAGACATTAAACCCAAATTTGTTATTAATGATGAATTTATGACACCCCCCAAAGTTTTACATACTTCAATTTTTCATAGTAAATAAAGCTAATAACTTTTATAATTTCAAGTTGTTTGGATATTCAAAAGACATTCAATACTTAGATTAAAAAGAATCTCAAACACTTCCCTCCAGAAAAGTAGACTGCCAGCAATTTACATATCACAGAGACTGCCAGCAATTTACATATCACAGTTTAAGAACCTAAAGTCTAGTCCAATCTAGCTTGTCCCATAATAATTACTGAATATCAACTGAATGGTGATATATTTAGCACATTTACAATGCATCTAATTACTTACTGGAATTCTTTGGGTGGATTAGAACATGAATAAAATATTACATTTTGTTTTGAAATAGAATTTGAAAATTTGGAATATAATGCAACTGAAAAGATTACTAAAATGGAAATACAAGAGATAAATAGGTTGATAGATTAACTTGTGGCTCCGTCCAGTGAAATATTGCCAATTTTGATTTTAACACAGCTTTTGTGCACTACATTTCATGATCATAATATACAATAGCACTGATGCAATCTATTAAAATACTTAAATCACTTAAAGGCTGAGACATGAAAAGTCAACCTATCTAGACAACCCATTTCTCCTAAGTGAAATTCAGAATTAGCACTGTATTCTGTATCAGTGTTGTAATCCTAGAAGTTCATTGGTTTTGGGGTATTTTTATTTTTATGTCAAGTTGCCATACTTACTGTTCACGAATTCTTGCTCTTCAGGTGTGATGATACTGCTCAGGTGGGATTGATGTTTTCTGCATAGTTTCTCTGCTTCCATCCAGGTGAGTTTCTCTTCAAAATGCTTGTAGCAGTTACCTTGAAATTTAGTCCAGCCTGTTTCACATTCTGCCAGATCTAGACATGAACACAAAAAGATCATATGAAGAAGAATCAAAGCAGAGAGCGACATTTAACCCCTTCCAAATCTCTTTGTAGAAAATTTGATGGTACTTGACTCAGAAGTTGTGTAAAACTTACCTGTTTTCTCCAAAAACAAAGAATTACTGACTTCTTGCCAATGAATGACATCCCTTTAAGATAAAGGGTATTGCAGAGTTTATTAGAACTGCCAACAGGTTTGACAGACATCTAAAACTATAGAGCTTCTATCTAAGGAAATATTCAGATTATGAGCTAGTGAAAAAAAAATCCTGCAGGATATTCTTTAATAACTTGATATATGTTGTGGATAAATTAATCCATACAATTTCCTTAAGAGGGAATATGAAATTAAAAAAAAAAACGGTTCCATGCACTTGTGGATTTAATTGTTGTGCCCTTTGCATTTTCTCACATGCAAAGGGCACCTAAAGTTTTACACTGTATATGCATGCATTTCATCAGTTTATGTGACTGCCCAGCTTGCAGACTGTGACTGTGGGATCTATGATTGTCTAGAAGAGATTTTTTAACAGATTAACAGAGTAGAAAGGGACCTTGTAGGTCATCTATTCCAACCCCCTGCCCAAGCAGATCCTACACCATTTCTGACAGGTTGCAGTCCAATCTCTTCTTGAATGGTTCCAGTGATGAAGTTCCCATAACTTCCAAAGGCAACTTCTGTTCCATTGGTTTGATTGCTCTCACTGTCAGAAAATTTCTCCTTATTATCTCTCCTTGTTCAGTTCCATCCATTATTCCTTGTCTAGCTTTCAGATGCTTTGGAAAATAGCTTGACCCCCCCCACCTCCTCTCTGTGGCAACCCCTCAAATATTAGGTGACTGCTGTCATATCTCCCCTGGTCCTTCTCTTCACTAGACTAGCCATGCCCATTTAAATGTAATAAAGTAACAAAAAATAAAAAGAATAGTAAGGGCAGAGTAAGAACAGCTTGTCTTCAGAAGTTGTGGGTGCCCCATCAATGGATGTTTTTAAGAAGATGTTGGATATCACTTGTCTAAAATGATTTAGGATCTCCTACTTGAGCAGAAGACCTCCAAAGTTCCTTCCGACTGTGATATTCTGTGATATATATCAAAAGTTATTCTCTTAGACCAACATCCTAGCTCAATGCCAGGAGAAACCCAGATTTTCAAGCCTTATGAAAGCCACCAAGGTCAGGCCCATCTGAATATCAGGGGGTATGCTATGCCATAGGGCAGAGAAGATCTGCCATCTGTTGGCAGTGTTTCATTGAGGATTATGTCTACCATCTAAAATGTACTATTTCATACTTATGTACTTTGCATTGCATAGAGGCACACTGCGCTCTTGTCCTTTTAAATAAATAAACCTTCTAATTTTGTTCTGAAATCATAAGTGCAGAGATCTCAATATATTTGATTTTTTTGTCCCTAAGCATCTCAGTAGTCAGAGACGAGTCTACATTTTCTGTGAAGGAGACAAATAAACAGGAAACTTTTGTAATGAGAGATGAAAGATGAACACAATCATAACATTATTAATGCCAAGTAGAACAGAATAAGTACGTGTTTTCTCTTCTCCTTGTTTTCTACTTCTAAAAATAAGTAACCTTTTATAGAAGACAGAGATGGACCTAATATATACATCTTAAGTACATCTGATACACAGAAAGTTATTTTTTGGCTCTCACTCTTCACAGCTTTTTCCCCTATGAATAATTGTCAGGCAATTTTGTCCCTCTCAAATTTACCATGGTGCAAATAAAAGCTTGAATACTGGTAGTCCTCCACTTACAACGATTCATTTAGTGACCGTTTGAAGTTACAACAGCATTGAAAAAAAGTGATTTATGACCATTTTTCCACACTTACCACCATTGCAGCACTCCCATGGTTACGTGATCAAAATTCAGAGCCTTGGCAGCTGACTCATATTTATGATGGTTGCAATGTCCCGGGTGATCATGTGATCACCTTTTATGACCTTCTCTTCTGACCCAACCAGGTTCCCAAAGAGCAAACACAGACAAAGGCAGCAGCCCCCATCTTTTAAGGTTTAATAATAAATTCTGTTCTGAAGGCTGCTTTCCACTAATTAACTCTGACAAGAAAAAGCCTTGCCAAGTTGTTTGTCAAGGCTGCCAAAAACTCAGAGATAAGAACTAATTTACAAAATTCTCCAAACACGAACTAAGATGTCCACCAGTTGAGTTTAAGAGCTTCTTTGCTTTTGGTAAAATACTTTTTCAAACCTGGCTTTTATCCTCTTGAGGCTCCATTGTCTTGATAATTTGAGGACTCCCTATAATTCAGATTTCCTTTTTCTGTAGGGAGACTTCCAAAAGCTGTTAGCTGAGCATGCATTGAAGCATCTATACATTGTTGTGGCTTGCATTCTGAATACAAAATGTTGGGAGGCAATAGGCTGACTCTGTAAACCACTTAGAGAGGGCTATAAAGCACTATGAAGTGGTATGTAAATCTAAGTGCTATTGCTATTGCTATAAAGCACTATGAAGTGGTATATAAGTCTCAGTGCTATTGCTATGTAAAGCACCACGATGCTGAATATAATTCTAATTACTACGCCTATTGCTATTGCAGGCTAAATCTGCCTACTGCTGGCAGTTCGATCCTGACCAGCTCAAGGTTGATTCAGCCTTCCATCCTTTCAAGGTCGCTAAAATGAGGACCCAGGTTATTGGGGGCAAGATGCTGACTCTGTAAATTGCTTAGAGAGGGCTGGAAAGCACTATGAAGTGGTATATAAGTCTAAGTGCTATTGCTTGTTGGAAGCCAGCTATGATTACCAATGGCAATCATGTGACCAAGTCATAATCACGTGACAGTGGAGATGCTGTGATAGCTGCACCTTGAGGGCCAATTGCAATGATTCTTCTTCAGTGTCCTTTTAACAGCGAAAGCTCCCTGAGAAAGTGGTAAGTGAAGGACCAGCTGCATCAAATAGTAAAGACTGCTCAAAATGAAGCTGTATTCCTCAGGATTGCACAAACATATCCCTGTTATCTATTAATTGGCAATAATATAGAAATGGTATATTATTCTGTGATGAAAAGAATTATGGAACAGGTCTCGGACTCTGCAGCAGGATAACTTGGAAAACAGAATTCGTTATGGGAGAAGAAGCTGGCAAAAGAAAGATCAAATTTAGAAGTAAGCAGAATGAGGCTGAGGGCTTTGGGGAAAAAAAGAACAATTCTCAAATTCTCCTTCCCCATAGGAAAGATGGTAGGCCAGAAATTCAGAAAACTCCCAACTCCTCCTTCATCCTAAGTCCCAGCCATTCCAGTCAGATGATTTGGAGCAAATGGCATGCATCCTTCTCTGCCTGTGAAAGCAGCCATAGAAACCCAAACTCACTGCCTGTGCCCCAATTAGAACCATGGCACACAAACAGAAGCAGCATGTATACATCCACCTGATTAGAATATTCTTTTATAACAAAATGCAATATGTACTCCAATTAATCCCTGAAGAGAAAGTGCACACAAACACGAGATGCTCGTTCATTATGCAGGAGAAAATACAGATCTTCTCCATGGCCTATACTAGTGAAGGGATTGAAAAATTCCCTACAGAAGCTATAGGTGTTTCATTTGTATGAGCTTAGAAGCACTCTCAACATTTCCAGATGGTTTCCACATTGGCCCCAGCCAGGCCTGACTCTGTTTAACTTCCAAGCCTTCATGTGTTTGACTGAGGTCAATGGTAGGTAGCAACAGCACTTAGACTTATATATACCACTTCACAGTGTTTTCCAGCCCTCTCTAAGCAGTTTACAGAGTCAGCAACAAACTGGCTCCTCATTTTATCCACCTCAGAAAGATTGAAGGCTGACTTCTAGTTAGGGCTTCTTCGTCGATGGACCGAAAACCGTGATCGTGCGCAGTTTCGATCCATACTTGCTGCTGGAGTGCCCCGAGCTGGCTGGATTCAGGGGCTAAGCCATCCCGTAGAGGTGGTGAAGAGGGGGGAGATTGCTAGCAGGGTCGAGGAGAGCCGCATCTCTCCTCCCCAGCTGGCCATTACTCCCTTTCCCAAAGGCAGTTGCAGTGGTGGTCAGAAATGGACACCTCAAAGAAGAACCCAACCAGAAAAGATTGTGCAGGAGGAAGATAAGAAGAGAAAGCTTTAATTGACCGGGTTGAATTGAAAAAGCAACAACATAAGGGACCCTGGTATTTGAACTATAAAAACATTGTTCCCAAAGAAGATTTCTGAAGCAGCGAAGGAGAGAGAGAAGGGAAAAGATTTGGGTTTTTTTTTCTTTTCTTCTCCATACTGATAGCGAAGAGACTTTAGTAAGAAATTGAAAAAAACTCCCTTTGACATTAATAGGCATTTAAGCTGCAAATAAAATGTCCAAGGGATAATAAAGATTTCTTGGATATTTAAAAACTTTTAAAAGAAGGAAAGGAGAGAAAAGGAAAGAACAAAAGGGTGCGATCTGGAAAAGTGGAGGAGACTACCTGGAAGTAAAAGGAATTAACAGTGAAACCTTAACAAGATTCCTAAAAAATACATTCTAACTGAAACTTTGTAACAAGATAAAAGAACCCCAGGAAGAGACAGTGGAAAAAAAGAAACAAGAAGAAACAATCTTGGACTATTTGGATTACTTGGTGATTTTTGGACTTTTGGTTATTGGATTTAAATGACTAAAATCAATTGGGCGGTTGTTTAAAAATGTTTAAAATGGCATCACTCTTGGAAGAACCAAAAATGGAACTTAAAAAACAGAAAGAAGATGCACAAGAAGGAAGAGGTTTCTTTGGCTTTGTATTTCAATTTTTAGAAATGGAGATCTTGAACTATGAGAAACAACAATAAATGCTTGAAGAACAAGAACGGCAGGACAAAGAAACCATCTTTAATGATCAAGTAATTCTATGTGGGGAAAAAAAGGAAAGGGGGAAAGAGAGTGAAAGTAACAGTTTGAAAAGCAGTTACAATATTAGGAAGAAACAGAAGAGAGGATTACAGAAGAGAGAATTAGAATAAGAGAGACAAGGGGTCAAAAAGGGGAGGGAGAAAAAGAGGGGGAAGAAGGAAAGGAAAAGAAGCTATAAAAGACAGAAACAGGATATAGAGAAACAGAGAAAACATACAAGGATTAAAGATATAAGCCTATTTAGAAGACATAGAGATAGTGGGTGAAAATTCAATTAAAAGAGAGGATTCTGCAAGGGTACATAAGATAGCATTGCTATATTAGAAATAGAAATTAATTTAGAAAATGTGAAACAAGTGTGATTAAAGTGATAGATAAAATACTTATTGTAATGTAATGGAATGTTTGTTAATAAATGAAATAATAAAGAGAATGAGAGAATGAAATTAGGAAAAGATGGGAACATTTTAATTGTTATTAATGATTTATAAAAATTTAAGTGAAGAGAAATGTGAAAAAAATATGGAAATATTACAAGTGTTCCTAAGGATGTATGATATTTAATAGAAAAGAAATGTTAAATATGTTAATTAACATTAATGGAAGATTGAAACTAACATTAATGGTGGAGCTGAATTGGAATAGAATGAGTATTTTATGTATTATTGTTATATATATATACATACATACATACATATATATATATACATACATACACACACATACATATACATATACATATGTATATATATATATATATATATATATATATATATATATATATATATATGTATATGTATATGTATATGTATATGTATATGTATATATATATATATATACATATACATATACATATACATATACATATACATATACATATACATATATATATATATATATGTGTGTGTGTGTGTGTGTGTGTGTGTGTCTGGCATTCAGCTTTGTTCGGGTATTTTCCCACGTCGTAGTAGTGGTGCTTTTAAAGTTGTAGCAACGTTTCAGCAGAATCTCATCTGCCATCATCAGGCTTCTGTATAGTGTTCGTCTGTGAGTTAGACTTTTACAGTGGTTTCAGATTTAAATTTGGGGCAGCCTATTGCTGTGACAGAATGGTTTTTTCTTCATCCTGATTGATTGAGAGTCTTGGTCTGTGTTTATTGGTCTTGGAGTTTGCTGTGTTCTGCTTCTAATATCTTCTGTCTGGTTTTTTTGGCTCTTTTTGTATCTTGATTGGCTGGCAACATTGTGTTACTTTATTGGAGGCCTTTAGTGCAGCTTGGCTTCGGGTAAATGGATGGCTATCATTAGTTAGGAAGCTGGGTTTCATCTGGGTGCCTGGTTGGGGTGTGTTTGAGATGGAGGTATCAGGGGGGATCTGTTTGTGCCCAGGTGTTTGCCTGGCTTGTGGTGTGGAAATTTTTTTATTTTTGAGTGCAGGCTTCCAAATGATTGACAGCCTGGTGGAATCATCTCTTCTGTTCATGCTTTCTGGTCTTTTTTCAATCTCTCTCTCTCTATATAATCTATATATATATATAATCTTTAAGAACTTAGTGCG
The DNA here is from genome assembly GCA_033807585.1 of Hydrophis major. Lineage (NCBI taxonomy): Eukaryota > Metazoa > Chordata > Lepidosauria > Squamata > Elapidae > Hydrophis > Hydrophis major. The sequence goes on along the minus strand of CM066337.1, from coordinate 20,209,785 downwards.
TATTTTAAGAATGTATCCAGCAGAATTCAATTGGCAAAAGTTATGTGTTATAAAATAGAGGTTAGTTATTGAATGTTATAATTGTAAAGGCATAAATTGAAGTTTAAATAAGATCTGAATGGACAAAAATTAAAAGATACAAAGGTGTCATACTCCAATCAGTAACTCCAGGGGAAAACTTGTTTAATGAGAAAAGAAAATATGAAATTGAAACAGAACAGATAAAAGTATAAACATAATGATGAGAAAGATATTGAAACTTAGAAAAAGATATGTAATTGAACTTAAAAAGGAATGAGATAATCAAAAACAAGGTTCAGAAAACTAAGAGAAGGGAAAAATCACTGAGAAAATGCTAAAATAGTAATAAGTTATGGAATAGAATACAAAGATGAATATGAAATTGAGTCTGTGTCTGTATGGAAAAGTGACAACCCAGGATCATGCTATTCTCAAAAGATATTTTGTTTGTGTTATGTTTTGTGAAAACCCAAATAAATTTTTTTACAAAAGATAAAGAGGAAGAAGAAAGATTGAAAGCTGAGTGAACCTTGAGCCTGGTGAGAATTGAACTGCCGAACTGTTGGCAGCGGGCAGTCCACAGAAGTAGCCTGCAATACTGTATTCCAACCACTGTGCCACCACTTATGATAGATCATGATAAGAGCCCTAGTGGTGCAGTGGTTAGAATGCAATATTGCAGGCTAACTCTGGTCACAGCCAGGAGTTCGATCCTGACCGGTTCAAGGTTGACTCAGCCTTCCATCCTTCTGAGGTTGTTAAAATGAGGACCCAGATAGTTGGGGGGCAATATGCTGACATTGTAAACCTCCCAGAGAGTGCTGTAAAGCATTAGGGGGCAGTACGTAAGTCTAAGTACTACTGCTATAAGAATTTTTCCCCCTACCTGCCACCTCCAGCAACAGATATTTTAGGAGTTAATTGTGAGGAGATGAGAAAAGGTCGCAATACAATAGTACTAGATGTATATGTGTTAGATTGTCTTCGCCCCCAACCCCCTATGAAAAAAAGAAGGGATATACAGTTAGTAGGGTTAGCTGAAGCTGGGTAAGGTAGCAGGCCATACCAATGTCACAGAGGTTCCCTCCGTAGCTGGGAAGGCATAAGCATATGAAAGTGTGGATGCCATCAACACAGGTAGCTCCATTCAGACAGGGGTTGGAGTGGCACTCATCAATGTCTGGAAGAAATCAAGGGCTGCCATTAGGACTTTGGCTGGGCAGAAAGTCCACAAAAGGAGACTCGGTTTTCTTGATTTAACCAGAATATAGAAGGAAGCAGAAGTATACCAAAGGTTTCGTAGAGGCAACAAGACACATTTGGAGTTGCATTAACAGAGTAAATGCCACTTAAGTTGCATTAACATAGGGATACAATCAAAATCAAGTGAGGTACTAATACCATTCTATACAGCCTTAGTAAGACCACACCTAGAGTACTGCATCCAGTTTTGGTCCCCACACTATAAAAAAGATGTTGAGACTCGAGAAAAAATACAGAGAAGAGCAACCAGGATGATGAGGGGACTGGAGGCTAAAACATATGAAGAACAGTTACAGGAGCCAAGCATGGCTAATCTAGGGAAGAGAAGGACCAGGGGAGACAGGATAGCACTCTTCCAATATTTGAGGGGTTGCCATAGAGAGGAGGGGATGGGCCAAACTATTTTCAAAGCACCCGAAGGCCAGACAAGGAATAATGGATAGAAACTGAACAAGGAGAGATTTAACCTGGAAATAAGGAGAAATTTTCTGATAGTGAGAACAATCAACCAATGGAACAGCTTTTGCTCTCGGAAGTTGTGGGAGCGCCATCACTTGAGACGTTCAAGAAGAGATTGGATTCCCATCTGTCAGAAATGGTGTAGGGTCTCCTGCTTGGGGAGGGGGTTGGACTATATGACCTACAAGGTCTCTTCCAACTGAAGCCACTGAACCAGACAAAAATGAGTGGGAAATTGAAGGGAGGAATTTCCCAACCATAAGGGGGAAAAAAAAGTTTGGCAACTACCTGGCTACCATAATGTTTCAAAGACCACCAGAACGAGAGTCAAGCCAAGATGGAATCCAATCACTCTAAAATATGGGAAGAGTGGGATATCCTTAATTAGTCAATGTAACAAAAATATGGGGAATGGCCACTTTCTTATGCTTGGTTCATTGAGGGGTCTAATTTTCTTAGAGCTCAGCAAAGAAAATTCAATAATCTCATAAAATAAAAAGTCAATAAAAACTCATAAGTGCTTATGCACCAGAGACAAATTCTTTGTATATCCAATCATACAAGGCCAATAAAGTTCTGTTCTGTTTTATTCTGTTCTGTTCAGCTGTGCTCTGCTCTACTCCTGTTCTGTTCTGTTCTATCCTTTCCTTTCCTATCCTATCCTATCCTATCCTATCCTATCCTATCCTATCCTATCCTATCCTATCCTAATCTTCTAAATGCATTTAACCCAAATACTAATGCATAAATTACAAAACTGAAACTCCCCAATGTTCCTGAAAAGACTCAACTGTTAATTTGTGACCAGCCCAATGACAGGAGACCTGGGTTGAATGAATGGTCATTGAAGGCTGCCTATCCTGAGAGAGAGCTAATTTTTCCACTGAGGCCCTACAAAACTACTTGTTGACCAAGAATGTCATACAAGCAAACCAGAATTGCCTTCAAAATATCATGATAGATTGTAGTAAGATCAGTGTTTTGTGAGTTTGAAAGCTTGAGTCCATTAGAAGTGTACTTTCCTGCTGCTTTACTGATTGGTGAAAAAGACAGTAAAAGTTGCCTGATGGTTTTTTTTAGCTCAAGAAAACAAAACCAACATGCATGGAAACCATTTTAATTGTAAGAAAAAAATATTCAAGGCTATCAAATGGAATTGGCTCTTGTTTATGTTTGTTAATGAAACTGTACCTTTATCCTTGAAAGATTTTCCTTCAGTTTCTGAGGGAGCGAAAAGCTTTAGAAATGTTGATCCTGAAATACTGATAATCTAGAGATTATCCGTACAGTAGGGCTAAAAAAAGATTAGCATTTGCTGCAAATATACAAAGATGGTGGCCTAGTTAAGAAAAATGTTTTGCAGCAAAGAATTATAAATGTATATATCTATATTTTCATATTCATGAATGCTGGCAAGGCACAAGGTAGGGATCGTGTTTCCACTATGGAAAGTCTAGGGCAGGAAATAATCAGGACTAGAAGTTCTATAAAAGTTTTGTTGTTGCAGTGACACAAGTCATTACCCATAATGACCTGTCCAGGGTGCTGAAAACATTTTCCACTTGATATTCTTGACCATGATTCTGGCCTGTCTTGACATTTCTCTTCTGGTATCTAAGGTTTGAATTTTGAATGCAGTACAAGGTCTTTTCTTTATCAGCTGACTGTAGCAATTTGCCTTCTATAAATTCTGCTTCCCTGAGACACATTCATGGACATAGGAGGCTGCAGTTTTGTTTCCTGGGAAAATCATCACCAAACATGGATGTTTCCCACCTGGCAGCCTCCTATGGAATGCCTATGGAATTTTGAGCACATGATATCCACACATCTGAGGGCCACATAACTTTGGGAAGGCTTTTATAATAAGAAAAATTCTAGAAAATGCGTGCCTTTGCCCAAGACTGCAGAGGTGAAGGGTTATCAATTAATTTTGCAGCAAAGGGGGATATTTGTATATGTGACTTGGGATTTTGTGGCTTGCAAAAAAAAATAACAAATTCTTATAATAAATATTTAGCAAACAGTGCAGAACAATATGCTCAGGCATCAATTTTTGGTATGTGAACTATGCTGTCAGAAGTAGATCCTGCCCCCTTTTTATCTGCAAAACACAATTTCTATAATATATCTTCCCATCTATGGCTCATGTATTTTCTTCAAATCAACCAAAACAGAAAATGAGAGTATGAAATTTCAAAAAAGTGATCCATCACAGTGGCATTCAACAAAGTATGTTACCAACCAAAAGACCAAAACATTTATTATCTTTGTAGTTTTCTAAGTAGTGCCCAGTTGGATTCCTTACTCAAGTAGTCTCAGCTGCCCTCAGAATACCAATCAACTGTACAAGAAAACCCCTAGTCTCCCAGAAGATGGCCTTCAGAGGCAGACATTCTGCCTTCAAAACTACCACCCATTGATCCCCATGCCATCCATAAATTGGCCCATGATTTTTGTGAATTCTGACTCAGAAACACAAAATGAATCAATTAATTGCAAAACAAGACTTGAAATTTGCAAACACCTCCCCACTTACTCTTCCAATCACACCCCATCCTAGATTTGCAATATCTCAAGGTTAGACTTGAGATTTTATTCTTCCTACCAACCCATTATCCTTCATTTGTTATGATGGTTGCCTGGCTACTTCTGGATCCACCCTTACTCCTTGTACTAGATGAGTACATTCTTGTCCTCATGTTTCTGTTTCTAGGTCTATGACAATTTACTGCAGACAATTTGTCACAGCCAACACATCATGGCCAGATTTCCACAACTGATTTTTCATGGCCAATTAATCATGGGACAATTTGCTGTAGGTTACCAATAGCACTTAGACTTACATACAGTTTCACATCCCTCTCTAAGCAATTTACAAAGTCAGCATCTTGTCCCCAACAATCTGGGTCCTCATTTTATTGCCCTCAGAAGGATGGAAAGCTAAGTCTCAAACTGCCAAACTGTTGGCAGCTGGCAGTCAGCAGAAGTAGCCTGCAGTACTGCATTCTAATCACTGCGCTCTTACACTAATATCAAAGAAATGGTAGAATAGAATCATTTAAGAAAGGATGCAAAAAGAGGGACAGAATAAAATCTGAATGACAAAAATTAAAACAATGCTTTATTTGTTTCAAATAATTAAATTGAATTGCCCTGCAGTGAGTTGTTCCACAGCGAGTTGTCCATGGCGAGTTGTCCCATTCCACTGTTTCTGCCTTCTTCTCCCCAATTCTCTCCTAAAATTTACTATTCTGCTTTCCTCTTATGTTAGAACAACATGAGTGTAGAGGAGTGAAGATGAAAGTTGAAAGTATAGCAGCTGAGATGAAAGTTAATTCTGACCGCCAACCTGCCACTTCAGTTTCAAATTCCTACAATTGACAAGAGCTTTACAATTGTTCAGTAAGAAAGGCAGATCCAGCATTCTGGGGATGTAATTCTATTACTATTTACTCCTCCTGACAGAGATCTTCATTGGAAGAGTTCTAGATATAATGGAGTTGAGATCAGATCAATATTTAGAATTCAAACATGCTTTAGAAAGCTGACCTGTCATGATTAATGTTTTAGCCACTTTGCATCTCAGTGGTTAACAATGAACTTTGAGATAAGAAGAAGAAAACAATGGACATACTTTATTAGTTTATAGTCCCATGCCCAAAACATACAATCTCCCCATCTCCAAGAAGTAAGAAGTCACTGAAGGGGAGTGCAGTAGAATAAAATAAAATATAACAAAAGTCAGAAATCAGCAGCAGCAGGAGAATCTTGAATTTATCCACTGCAGGATGAAAATTTCTTCATTCAAGGTTAAGGACTTTAATCTACCATGTTAATCCACTGTGTGTAAGTAAAAAGATGCTTTTGAACTACCTAGCAGCAATTGCAATTGAGTGAACCTTTTGTTCCATGATTGAAAACTTCAGTGGAGAAATCAGCAAGTCAAACATAGATAACTGGAACTCAGAACAGGCAGCCTCATGGGTAAGGTGTGGGTTATGACCTCTGCACACCAAACACAATAGAAAGGGCAACGAAAGCAGAGTTGGAAAAGAACTAGAAACATTTTGCATGTATAAAAGGGTTAGAGAATCTCCTTTATTAGACTGAAGGTAAAACTTTGCTCATGTGAATGTGCTTCTCTAGCATTAGTCCCATAGAACATACTGTATAACCCTACAATGGACAGGAAACATATAACACTAAAATTGAAAAGGAAATACATAGAATAAAATAGCTATTATATAATTGGAATTCCATTAAATAATATATGTTTTCTTCTTCCTTCCTCAGGGCTATAACATTAATAAATTGCAAAACAAAAACCAAAAACAAACAAACAACATAAGCTGAAGTAATCAAAGCAATAGCCATTTTTCCTACATGGCTATTGTGTAAATGAAACAAAGCAGCAGAAGAGATCGAATGTGTGAAAAAAAATTCTCTTTACTAGGATTGCAAATTGCTTACAATGGTGAATGCAGCCCAGAATAAAATGTTGGATTGCACTAGCCTGCACAGCAATGATGAACATGAGCCAAATATGGAAATATGGAAAAGCAAGGACACCAGCCTGCAACCAAAAATAGATTAGTCCATTATGTTGAGTTCCCCATAGCTACCTATGATTGTGAAAGTTGGATCTTAAAAAAAGCAAGACGGAAAGCACATTAACTCATTTGAGCTGTGGTGCTGGTGAAAGCTCCTGCATATTCCTTGGACAGCAAAGTCCTGGAGTGCATAACACCAGGCATGTCACTGGAAGGCAAAAATAGCAAAATTGCATTTCACTTATTTTGGTCATATCATGTCACGTGGGGGAATTCACTGGAGAAAGCAATTATGTTTTGAAGAGTTAGCAGTAAAAGAAAACCAGCCTGCCAAAGAACAGGATGACTGGACTTCATCAAAGCTGATCCCAGCCAGAGCATAGAAACTTATACCAAGAATTGGTGCACATTTGGAAGATGAAGAGACACCTGGCCGGTAAAATCATCAAGAGTCAGACATATCATCATCATCATTAAGACTCACCTATCTCACAGTAATCACCCATAAATCCAGTTGGGCATAAACAGGTGATGTTTTCTTCTTGTTTGTGGCAGGTCCCACTTCCACACAGTTTCTCCTCACAAGTCTTAGGTGTAGCTGCAACCACAAATATTTTTTCTTTAACTATTCTTCAGAGTCATCAAGCTGAAAGTTACTTTTAAAGTCAAGGCCCTTTTCCATTACAGCATAGAGTGACTTTCCTGCCCCCTCAAATAAAGATTCAATTTTAGTGTTGATTAAATAAAACCAATGGCATCTTAGCACAATCCTGTAACAAACTTCCTTTCCCTAGTAAGGCAACATGGTTTGTCCACACCTGTGAACTCTACTTCACCCACTCTTGTTGCCCCTGCGTACTTTAAGGATTGTAAAAGTAAATTAAGGAATATATTTGGTCCAAAGTTTTGGGGAGAAAGCATAGGCTTTCAGTGCCTATGAACTTTGTACAGCTACCACATGTGAGATCATATGGAAATAATAGTTCATGATTTTTGGTGAGACAAATATAATTTTATAACCTTGTGCTTTTATTAGTTGATATACAAGTCCTTTCTGAGTATACGATATAGTAGGGTTCAAAGAACTTTGGGTTTTTCATCAATACTTTAGAGAAATTTGAGAATTTTATTTCCTAGCTAGGTAAGAACATTTTTTAACAAATCAGCAGGTATAAGGAACAGATATGCAGTTGTATTTTATTTTTGCTCCCTCCTATTTGGAAAGTTATAGAATTTATGAGTCTCTCTGACATTACAAGGTTCTAACTTCTCTTATCTCTCAGCTGTGGCAAAAGAGGTGAGGTAATAACAAGAGATCAAAATACAGATAACTTTTTACTGTTAATACTCAATTTCCCAGTATTATAAAATCTGTGGTAAGTAGCAATAGTGCTTAGACTTACATACCACTTCATGGTGCTTTTCAACCCTCTCTAAGCGGTTTACAGAGTCAGCCTATTGCCCCCAACAGTCCCCATTTTATCAACATCAGAAGGATGGAGGCTGAATCAACCTTGAGCCAGTCAGGATTGAACTCCTGGCAGGGGGCAGAATTAGCCTGCCACCAGGGCTTCTTAAGTAAAATACTATAAGCAAAATATATAAATCTTTGTGGAGATAACTACTATTACTAACTGAAGAACTGAATGCTGCCCAGGGCTAGGCTTACTGCATTAATTTATGGGAACAAACCATAAGCTTAAAATAAATAACTTATATATTTAACTTTAGTGGCCAAAATAATAATTGTGCAACATTGAAAAACTCTAGATAATATAACAATTGAATTATGAATGAATGAGGCCTCTTCAAAACAGAACAAAGTTAAATGAATGAGACATCAGAGGCAGGAACCACAATTTCATCATATTTGGATGGATTTTATGGTTTATCTCAGTGATTTATAATCCATTGGAATACTTCATATATACATGGCAGTACCTGTCTATTCTCATTGTAGTAAATCTCTTTGTCTATTTTTCCTCCCCTTCCCCTTTGGTACCTTGAATTTATGTTGATGCAGTTACCTGATGTTGTTTGTTAAAAATTGATCAAAACATGCTTTAAAAATTATTAAACAATAGGAGAGAGGGACAAATGAATGTTCACAATCTTTAGTTAATCAACCACTTAGATTAACCTTCCTGAGATTTAACTTTCACTTTTCTAATATTTAGGATAATGTTTAATGGCAGTTCCATTGCATACATGCATTTCTGAATTTACCTTGTGTAATAAGCTGTATTCCATCAGTCATCTCCGATGAAACTTTAGGAAGGAGATCAGCAGATGTTGGTGATGGTAGTGGAATCCCTGGAGCAGCAATGTCTCCCGTTTCCAACTCTGGTGTTGGATATGTACTGGTCTCTGTTTCAGCCTGAGTCTCTGTTAGAAGCTTTGAATGTTCAGTTAATTCAACACCTGGACTGCTGGTACTGAGTTCCTCTGGTGTATCTGACACTACCTCAGGTGCTGGACCTGAACTGTCTCCATTAAACTGAGTCCTTTCATCTAAAGTCCAAGAGGGTAAGCCACTGATGAATGGTGCCTCAGATGTTTCTGAGTAGCTTTCAGATAATGAAGACGTTTCTCCACTTGATTCATAATGGGTTGAGGTTTCCAGGTGGCTTTTTGATGAGACAGATATTTCATCACTTGTTTCATTAAACAAAGGGGTTTCTACACTAGTTGCATGAAATGTGGATGCCTTACTACTGATTTCATGATATTCTGGGGATGATATGGTACTTTCAGGATATATTGAAACTTCTGCCCCAGATGTGGAGGCTTCCACACTTGGTTCATGAAAATGGAAATAGGTTGCCTCTGTTCCTCCAATCAGTTGCTGTGAATCTGTTGGTCTTGTCACTGTTTCTATGGAATCAGTTATTAAGATAATTTCTGGGATTCCAGAGACATGACCACTAGCTGTGGTTGAAGATGCTTCACTTACATCAGTGAGATCATCAGTTTCTCTACCAAAATATGGAATGCCTGAGGAAGTCCCGCTGAAGTCAACTTTCTCAGAGAATACTCCACTAGATGTTGTCACATCATACAATGATCCAGATGTTTCCCCCTCTCCTGAAGGAAGCCCACTTATTTCTAATATCCCAGATGTCCCTTCTCCAAATTCTTGTGCAACAGATGGCTGTGTTATGGTTTCCACCAAAGTTGTATCCACAAGGGAAACTGTAGAAAACCCTGATGTGAGACCACTATAATCATATGTTCCTGATGAAATGCCACTGACAAGATCAATGCCAGAGCTTTCTCTACTAATGTCTGTTAGTCCACTAGGAAGCCCACTGACTTCAGTAGCTCCCGAAGCCCACCCATTGAAGTGTACTTGTCCAGAAGAAGGCTGGCCACTCACATCTAAAATTCCTGGTGTAGTGCCTGATAGATCTTCATCTCCTGAAGGTAATCCACTTACTTCTACAAATCCTTTCCCTTCTTCTTCTTTAGATGAAGGAGTTGTCACTTCAAATAATTTAGTATCAATGAAGGTAACACCTGAAGGTTCACCACTCCCATCAATACCTGAAGCTTGGCCACTTAATTCAACATCACCACTTTGATGAGGTGTCCCAACAGATGTTCCAGAGAAGTCAATTCCTGAGGACAATCCATTGATATCAAATAGGCCAGATGACTGTCCACTAACATCAAGTCCTGATGGTAGTTCACCGATATCAGGTGTGCTAGATAGTTCCCTACTGATATCAATTCCTGAAGAAAACCCACTGGTTCCATAGACATCAACTCCGGAGGGCAATCCACTGGTTATGCCACTAACACCCCAGTCGGCAGAGGGGAATCCTGATGCATCTCCATCTCCACTGACTCCAATGGTCCCTTTCCCTTCCATTTCCCTTTCTGTTGCTGTGGTCACAACTTCTGTCAAAGTGGCATTCACCAGAGACACAGTAGGAAATCCAGATGTGAGACCACTATAGTCATACTCTCCAGATGGTGAGCCACTGGGATCAATACCAGAGTGGTCTCCACTAAATCCAGAAGACAACCCACTAAATTCTGGGATCCTTTTGCCTTCCTTGAACCCAGGTTGGGTTCCGGAACTAATCTCTGGTAATTCTTTTTCTCCAGAAGGTAAGGTGCTGTCTTCAGTAATGCCAGAAGATACTCCACTTATGTCTCCTGAGGGCAGTCCACTTTCTCCAGAAGGCAGCCCACTCATTTCAGGGACTTCAGAGGGAAATTCTCCAAATCCTGATGGTTTTTCACTGGGTTCGACTGTTCCAGTTATCTCTGGGGCTCCAGAAGTCCAACCAGAAGCAGATGTCTCTGTGATTGGAGCTTCTGGACTTGTTTCATCAGGCATTGCATCAATGGGAAAAACAGTTGATTGACTCACATCTGGTGGACTCACTTGTATGAAAGAAAAACAGAGAGCACGGATGTAAAGCAATACAAAAAGGAACATCAACTTTAGGCTACATTCAAACTCCTTTCTTAAAAAAGCAACATTATTCTGCAATACATGAAATATATATTAGCATATAGATACAGGGCTACAGACCAAGAACATCTTAAGAAAAAAGTTTCTCCATTTTGGTAATCAAAATTGGAGTAATATATCAAGAGTGACATTTATAATTTTTAATATTCAGAATAAATTTCTTGGAGTTTTCATTGTTGCACACCCGTTACTACATCTACAAGTTCTGCATCCTTTTAATTCCACTATGTACTTTTCCACTTGTTTCTGAATCATCTGTTTATAAATAAGGTCACACAGATATTCTGAGTGATACATTATAAAATGTTTAAATTCAGTGGAGTTTTGATGTTTCCTCTGTTTGTTTCTGCAGTTATTTTTGTACTCTCTTTTTATGAAGATAAATTCAGTCAAGTGTACTAGAGCATTGTGAAAACTCTCAGCAGATTTTATCTTTATCTTGTTCGTAATCAAATATTGCAATCTAAACAGATTGTTCTCTTGCCACTGAATGAATTTTAGTGTTTTGCTCCTCATGAAAATAAACAGTTAATAACAAACTAACAGAGGAAGAATCAGGACATTATTTTCTTGTTTCATCCCAGACATTTAATATATTACTTATTACTGCATAATTTATTATGCAGTTTGTTTCTATTTGTAACAGACCAGAAATATCCATGAATGCCATCCTCACTCTTTTTAATTTGTTTTACTCTTTTGAATCCTGTAACATCTTGAATGTAATCCTTGATCTTTTATTGGAGCATATGCAATTCATTATTCATTTGTGCCAGTTGCTTAATACCTTTTCAATGCATTGGAATCATACAGAAAAGCAAGTTAAGTCTTGGTAAAATATTCGTTTTGATAGCGGTAATTCTTCCTAACCAGAAAAGGTTTAATTTTTCCCATCTGGAAACATCTGCTATATTATTCTTCCAACTCTGTAAATAAGTATTTTAAACCAAGTTTGTATTATTTTTGTCAAACAGCTTTCCAAGAGTTTAAATTTTTTTGGCAGTAGTGTTAATGCCCATTACTTGATGCAGATCTAGCTTTCTTTTCTCTGCTAAAGTCTGTGTCAACATTTGCGGGATTTTTGTTATTGATCTGATAACTTGAAAGGAGGCCATATTGCTGTATTTATTTCATTAAGAATCCTCTGTGGGTTTTTTGGTTTGGTTTGCCAATTTGCATCAGCATACCAGAGAGAGGTTTTTAGGCAAAGAATCTGACCAGTTTCAGAAAGCTGCAGATATCAATGGGTTATAATGAGGGAATTTTGTTCAATTCTGTTGAATTCTTAGAGACTGCCTGGACAAATCCCTGAAGTTTTCTTGGGAAAGTTTTTTCCTAAAGTGGTTTGCTATTTAATTTAAATATAAAACTGGCACCAAAAAGAGTCTGGAGCTGGGTTCACATCACACACTAAACTCTCAATCTAGAGTTACATAGCATAAATGTATGTCATTTGTATCATGCAGTTTACAAGTGAATAAAGTACACGACAAAGGTAGTAGATATGTGCAAACAATGTAATTTTTTTAAAAAAACTTATGGATCAAAACCATTTGATATTATCTGGATGCATTTGGGGGAGTGGGGGGGATAGTCTGGATCTAGATTTCATTCATTAAATTTGAAACCTGTTAAACAGGAATCCATTTTGAGTCTACTAGGGTTGAGCTGACAATCAGTTTAAATATACAAATATTAAGATAAGGCCTTATTGTTAAATATATATTCACAATTTTCTATACTCTCAGAGCTGCAACAGTTTATTCTGAAATTGAACTAATAGAACTTATTTACCAGATAACAGTGATGTATCAGTTGGAAATACTTCTGTTCCCCACTCCGTTTGATTGTCGGAATCAGTGGCAAACTCCATTTCCACAGTTGTTTCTTCCCCAGAAGGAACTTCTTCTACACCGGGGATTGTCTGGACTGCAATTAAGTCTTTGTCTATTTCCCCATAAAAAGATGGTGTTGCTGAAAGACAGAAATCATGGTTCAGAATACCCAAATAGAGAAATCTGAGATAGATGTAGAATGAAATCTTCATGATGGTCTTGTAACTTCAAACGATTACTAAACAAACTCTTGTAAGTCGAGGAGTAACTGTACTAAATTCTGGCTGACCGGAGAATTCTTGGAGTTTCAGTCTGGGAGTCTTGGGGTTGCCAAATTTGGATACCCCTAGGGTAGAGTCTCCTGCTTGAGCAAGGGGCTAGACTACAAGACATCCAAGGTCCCTTCCAACCCTATGATTTGATGTCCTATGATATAAAGCAGAGGTTTCCAAACTCCAGGATGGCTGAGGAATTCTGGGAGTTGAAATCCACAAGTCTTAAAGTTGCCAGGCTTGGGGATCCCTGATGTAAATGAATGAAGGTTGAATTCTGGATAGAAAAAATGGTTTTCCTAGTTCTAGAAAGATGAGTAGTTCCTTACCTCTGAAGCAAAAGACATGATGCTTCGATAGCTGGTCAGGGAATCCTGTCTGATTGGAATACAGATAAATCGTTCTCACACCAGGCTTCTCTCCACCACAGGTAGGGCGGGGATGAACAATGGGATATCGGAGACTTCCATCAGCCAACCAGCCTGCCTGACAGTTATCCTGGCCTAGTCTCCAAGCAGCATAAAGTTGTCCAGTGGAAGCCATGGTGGCATTTTGACTCTCACAGTATCTTTGGGCTTCCACGAAGGTGAATTGTGCTGTCTGAGTCGCAAAGAAGACCTCACCTAAAGATAATGAACGAAAGGTGGTGAGATCCTATCTCCATTATAGGTACACTGTACTTGGGATTCAATTGTCCTCAAATTCTAGGGAGCATAGATCTAGCACATATCCAAAACACCCCCAAGCAGCTGAAAAATCCCATAATGGATGCAGTTGATTTTGTGGGAGGTCCAAATCCAATGCGTCATTTCATCAATGCTTCCTGATAACAATAGATCCTCTTGACTTCACCTTTTGCTTGCTCTTTATCTTAGTGTTTCTCAACCTTAGGTAAAGGTAAAGGTTCCCCTCACACATATGGGCTAGTTGTTTCTGGCTCTAGAGGGCAGTGCTCATCTTTGTTACAAAGCCGAAGAACCAGCACTGTCCAAAGACGTCTCCGTGGTCATGTGGTCGGCATGACTAAATGCCAAGGCACATGGAATGCTGTTCCCTTCCCACCAAAGTGGTCCCTATTTTTCTATTTGCATTTTTACATGCTTTTGAACTGCTAGGTTGGCAGAAGCTGGGATAAGTAACGGGAGCTCACTCTGTTATACGGTGCTAGGGATTCGAATCGCCAAACTGCCGACCTTTCTGGTCGACAAGTTCAGCATCTTAGCCACTGAGCCTTTCTCAACCTTACCAACTTTTAAAATATGTGGATTTCAACTCTTAGAATTCTGGTTGGAGAATTCTGGGAGCTGAAGTATATATGTCTTAAAGTTGCCAAGGTTCAGAAATGCTGGTCTAAGTGACTGCTAATCTGAAATCACTTAGTTCTGTCTTTCTTCCAGGATATCTTTATAATAAAGCTCAAATCTTTGACTCACTTCCCAGTGGGCTATAGTAAGCTAGGGACTAGGGCAGGGTCACCAACCTTTTGGACCTCAGGGACCACCAAACTCATAATTTTAAATCCTGTGGACCACCAATATGAATTTTGACTAACAGTGGCTTGCTGACGTTGGTGGGAAAGCCAGTCCCATATTCCAGAGCTGCAGGAGTCACAGGACTGGCCCTTTGGTTATCCTGGAGCAGCTGCTCCTCCACCCAGTGCACTGGCCTGCCATGGACTGGAGGAGCTACTCCGGGATGACCAAAGTTCCAGTCCTGTGACTACTGCAGCTCTGGAATACGGAACCAACTTTCCCACCAATGTCAGCAAGCCACCCTGGGGTGGATTTCCCTCCCCTGCCATTGGTCTTACCTTCCAGTTCCAGCTCATGTGGCTCTACTCAAGGTAAAGTTTGCGCTCAGCCAAAGGGTGGGGGCCAGTGGGTGGGCCGGCCATGTGGCTGGCATAGCCTTGTGTTCCCACACAGCCTGGATTAATTGCTTTTGGGGGGGAGTGCTTTGGGGGCCACATTTCTCTGAGGACCACCAAAATTTTCTAGTGGACCACCAGTGGTCCCTGGCCCATGGGTTGGCAACCATTGGTCTAGGCTGTGTCTATCTCTACCATGCTTTTCCTGTAAATAAATATCCTCTCTGCTATGAAACCTGCTTCCCTAAACTTTGCTCAGGTTATATTCCTGCTCTCAAAAAAAAAAAAAAAAAGTCTCTGTCTCACACCTACAGAGCACTTCAGCCTTCAATCCCTTAAGATGTTGTAAACTGTGTCTACCTTGCTTCATCTTTGGAGATTGAAACTAACATGTTGCTCTCTTTCCATGACTACATCACACATGAATAAAGCACTTCTTAGAAAGTCCCATAAATGTAAACATACCTTTCAGTCTTTCAATATAACAGTAGACATCAAACTTTTCCGATGCTGGGCGCATACCATACGACCTCACTCCGGGGAAGTTCTGTTTGTCCCCTGAACATTTACTGCGTGGAGCGACAATGGGATACCTAGCCAACAGGGATGAATCTCATCAAAGGTCTCAGAATTTTTCACTAATAGTTGAGAAATGCTTTAGTTGGGCTATGATCATATAAGTGTTTTCAGTAGAAGGATTGCCCTTAGCTTTTGGGGAATGTGTTTGGAGCTACATTCCCAAAGGAAATAAGTCTAAAACTATTTCATAAATGTATATTTAATTCACTCAATAAAGGTTATGATCACTTCACATGTACTTGATGGATAAAATGTTAAGAGCTGTAGTTTGCTGACAACTTTTGGAAATACTTCATAGTCCATCCAAAGCTTTGCCTTTGGGTACCTGGCGAGGTCACAATGGGCAGATCTGAACTAAGTTCTGGCACACAGTTACTTTGTTGAACAAAATGCAAAAGAATGTGACAACAACTTTGCATAATTTCAAAATCATTGTGAACCTGCATTGAGATTCAAGTTTATACATTTTTCCAACCCTATTATTCTGCATTGCTTCTTAGCTTGAAGTTTTGTATTCCTCTATATGTGCTGCTGTCATTATTGCTGATTTCTGTTTTGTTTTATGATATGTCTTCAAATCAATTGTGAACCACTTAGAGGATCCTTGCCATCAAACAGCCTTATACATTTAACAAAACAGATAAGAAATAAATAGAAGCGGACTTTGAAATCTGTGGGGGAGAGAAAATATACTTAATAATCATGAACATGTTTAAGCCAGAACCACGCATTTCCTTTCAGGTTTGCAAACTACGTCATTGGCAGTTTCTTCACTACAGTTTGAAGAATTTGAAACTCTCCTGTGAGCTGACCAGTTTGGTGTAAATATGTTTCTGGAGAGAAAAAAATGTCTCTTAGGTAGACAGAGCCCCAGACAGAGCTTCGAAGCCTTGGTTTAGGCTTTAGAAGTTATGTCTTTGAGGGGTTCTTGGTGCTTTCTGAGCTTCCTTGTTTTCTTGCAGATGCGGCCTTAAGAAAACAAGCAAGATCAGAGAGCACCAAGGGCCACTTATTTCAGTCCTGAGCTACAAATATTCTCCTTTATTGGTATTATGCCTTTACCTAGAATTTTAAGCATCCTTTTCCAGGAAGAATCTCTTGGAGTAAAATTCAACTGAATTTATAAACTTGAATCTCAATTGTATTATTTTAATCTGCAGCAGGAACACTCCTGATGGAATTTCCATTGAAAAACAGCAAATCATTTAGAAGGCTAAGCCTTCTCATTTTTTAGGATCACAGAAGACTGATCCAGGTGCCCAAGCTCAGGATTGGCTTTGGTCTTTAAGTGACACACAAGCATCGTATTCAAGAAGGCCAGGAGAAAATTAAATGTGATTAATTACATTTGAATTATAATTTGATCAACTAGACACAATCAATTAATGCTTGATTGGGCTCCTATTACAGGTATACCTAGGGCACTTAAGATCACATTGGTTGCTTATACAAAACACCATATCATTTAAATGCTGTTCAGTCTTTTGGATAGCTGGCCTGTTTCTGCAAGCTCAACCAATTTGGCTAATGTAAGATCCAAGACGTCATGGGATCTAACAAAAATGGATTAATTTAGCATTGTGCGTTGTGTGCAGCTCTCCATTTTGTATTGAAAATTAGTCCAGTGGAATCTCTGGGAGGACCAATATGCAGAATTCCACATGTCTATGGAGATTCTCAGTCATCCACATCATAGTTGTCCCAAAGGTACTTTTTCAAGAGGCAATTGGACTTTCTGATTTTTCTTTGAAGATGTTTTGCTTCTCATCCAAGAAGCTTCTTCAAGGAATATAAATCTTTCCATTTCCCACCATCCAGTCAGAGCTGAAGAAGATTCTTGGATGAGAAGCAAAAAGTCTTCAAAGAGAAACAAAAAAGTCCTCTTGAAAAAAAGTTGCCTCTTGAAAAAAAAAACACCTTTGGAAAAGAATCCCATATATTCCTGGATTTCTATTCTTGAAACCAGATGGATAATATGGGGAAAATTTTCCTTGGCCTCCCAATAACAGAATCAATAGAAATGAGTGGTAATCCTGTTTAATGGGGAATCCCTAGAGGCTGATTAAAGTAGATAGGAAAATATGATCTGCAGACAGGAAAATCCCTCTGTCTGTGTGATGCTTTCCTTTCTTAGCCATTAGCCCAAAGCCTTACCTGACAGTCTGGTCATTCAGCCAGCCAGCATCACACTGCTCGTACCCTTCTTCATAGGCAGCCTGTAGTTGTTCTGGAGTAGCAATAACAGCATGATTGTTTAGGCAAGCTTGCTGAGCTTCAACAAAAGTCAGGGAATATCTGTTGGTTGATGGCCGGTAATGAAAAACAACACCTACAGAGAAATCAACACAACAGAGGTAGGAAGTAGGTTGAAAAAGAAATAGGACACACAGGTGGTAATTAAGGAAACAAGAACAAGATAAAATATTTTGCTGGAAGATATTCCTGCATTCCACACAATTCTTGGCATCTGATTCATATGACCCATGGGAGGAGGGTAGTGTTCCTATGTTGTGCAAAGATTCAGAAAAGGTTTGTTTAAAAACATCCTCATCCAAAATCTCAGCAGAGATTGTGTTTCTTTCCTTTCTCATGGAAAGAATCACGAAGATGGTTGGGCGGCTCTACTGTGCATCCACCTATGTTGAAAAGCTGAAGAGAGAAAAGGTGTCAAGAGAAGAAGGGGAAAAGTATGGAGAGAGTTAGAAGATGCCTAGGAGCTGAGGAAGAGAGCCCAGAAATCATGTTCACACAACCTGCTCAATGAGATGACTCAGTTTGGTGAAGTTGCTCCCGTAGCTTAGCAGAGGGATTTCACCATGTTAGAAACCTGGCTTAGAAATGCTCACTCTGTTGTTTGCACATGGCAGGATCAGCTCCTTTCTCTCTTCCAATCAGGAAATGCATTCTCATGGACATCACTCCCACTCTGAATCTACAAGCAAAGATCCCAAACCTTTCTCTCTGGCCATGCTTTTGAGTAATATTTGTTTGTTTGTTGAACAAAATTTATATGGCTGCCCACTCAGCTTGCAAAAAGAAAAATCTGATATACAATAAAATCCAACAAACAATAAAGACAATAGCTCCTTCCCACTTCCCTGGTGACAATAATAAATCAGATAAGCCACTTGATGGACTCCATCCCACTCTAGATTCCCTAAGCCCATTGGCAAACTAGGTCTTCAGGACTTTGCAAAAGAGTGTCAAAATGGGGGCCAACTGAATTTCCATGGGGAAGGCCTTTCTGGGTCCCACCAGATATACCTCATTAGGAGAGGGGACTAGCAACATTCCCTGCCTCCCCACACTGATGGGTCCAGTAGATGTGATAGGGGAAAAATTGTCCTTCAGATAACCTGATCCCAAGCCATGCTACTAATCATTTCAGTGCTTTTGCTGATTATTGTGGAATTCTCTATTATTTTTTGTCTATTAATCAGCTTGATGCTTTACCTTAACATATAGGAAGATGAAATATTCATTGAAAAAGAGAGGATATCCTTGGTTGTATACCTGGGGGAGAAGTAGGTTTCTGAGGGACTTGATCAAGAGCAGAAGCAGCTGTCCCTGGCACAATTTGCTCTTCTACTGTAAATGGTGAGGCTGATTCGGATTCTGTTGTGGTAGTAGACCATGAACCATATTCCTCTGATGTAGTTTCTGGGATATCAGTGGGGAAGAGGGTATCCAGGATTGAAATAGTACCATTTTCTGGGTCCTCCCAGATCCCAATCTCAGTCCTGTTCTCTGTCTCATCGGTGAAGCCTGTTGGAAAGAGATCTGGAGTTTCTGTGATAGCTTCATCCACCTCTAAGGTGGCAGTAGTAAAGTCTATAGGTTCCAAAGTTGCAATGCTTCCCCGAGCTTCTTCTTTAATAGTGCTGTGTGGAAGCTCCAGCTCAATATCTGTCCCCGTGAATGTCTGGATGGTGAAGCTACTGCCCACTTCATCGACAGAGTCATCTGTAATATTGTCATGGGTGATATGAACACCAACATCTAAAGCACAAAGAAGGTAACTGTCAAGTTATTCACTTTAGTAAAGCAAATCTCAATAGGGAACTCACCCTTTTTAGGGCTATTTCCAGGACTATCATTTAGCAATAGCAATAGCAATAGCACTTAGACTTATATACCACTTCACAGTGCTTTTACAGCCCTCTCTAAGTGGTTTACAGAGTCAACCTGTTTCCCCCAACAATCTGGCTCCTCATTTTACCCACCTTGGAAGGATGCAAGGCTGAATCAACTTTGAGCCTAGTGAGATTCGAACTGCCAAATTGCTGGCAGCTAGCAGTCAACAGAAGTAGCCGGCAGTACTGCATTCTAACCACTGCAACTCAGTGGTGAAGGCAGGAAGCAATGGTAACAGTGTTCTCATTGCTTCAGAGATCTCATTCCTTTCTTTGACCCAGTTACTAGGGCTTTGTTTAGGTGGCACTTCAAAATGCTAGAATATATGATATCGAATGGTATAGATAAATGAAACAGCTGGCTGGGGAAGATGAGTATATTTATACAAAATATACTCATGGACATCACTCCCACTCTGAATTTGGAAAGGCCACAATGGACTTTTCCATCTGAGCCATTGGGAGTAAGTTCACTGCCAGATTTTTTAAAAGGGTACCATAAATCAGAATTAAATTCAAATTTGATTTATATTCTTTTAGAGATAGCTTAGACTCAGTTCTTTACAGCCCTCTCTAAGTGGTTTACAGAGTCAGCATATTGCCCCCAACAATCTGGATCCTCATGTTACTGACCTGGAAAGGATGGAAGAATGAATCAACTTTGAGCCATTCAGGATTGAACGTCTGGCAGTGGGCAGAGTTAGCCTGCAATACTGCATTCTAACCATTTTTTGTTTTTTGTTTATAAATTTAATACCTGATGCAGTTACCATGATTACTTTCTAGTCACATATGTATCCTTTTTTGCTTTGGTCACATGAAAAATAATAAAAACATTTAGAGGACTCTTGTACCTGTTCCGAAGGGTTTCAGAACCTAAGGACTCAAATTTGGCTCACTTGTGATAGAGAATTAAATTGACTTGTGAGTAAGCATCGGCCTGGCAGTAAGCATTATACACAAAGCAGAAACTATGTTTTAAGAAAGTTGCATAGGTTTAATTAGCACTTTAATTCTCATCCCAACCTGGGATCACACATTGCACTAATCTCTCGTATGATTTATTCAGCTTTGATTGAGGTCTGTGTGTGAATCCAGTCATTATGGCTTATAATCATGGCTTATGGCTTAGCATAGTATACACCCAGCTACTCTCTTGTTTTGCAATGTTCAGTTCAAACAAACCATTATGTATATGTTTAGCCACCGTTTCTGTTCTACAAAAGTCAGTGGAACTTGATCTTCCAAGGGCACGTTGGTCAAACAAATGCATTTTTAAATCACTTTGAAATGGTAAATTCTAGTGAAAGTGATGCTGGACACATTTGTTTGAACTGTTTGTTTTTTTAATGGAGAAAATATCACAACGAGAACAGAACAATTATTCTCTAAATATCCCAACTACTGCTCCTGTTTTGGGATGCATGTAGTTTTGTAGATGAAAGAAAAGAAAACTTATAAGGCTGTGAATTTTATTTTATTTTTTTTTATAAAAAATTTATTTGGATTTTCACAAAACATAATACAATAAATTTCTTTTTTTGAGAATAGCATGGTCCCGGGTTATCACTTCTCCGTACAGACACCAATTCAGCTTCATATTCATCTTTGTGTTCTATTCCATATCTTATTACTATTTTAACATTTTCTCAATAATTTTTACTTCCTTTAGTTTTCTCAATCTTACTTTTAATTATCTCATTCCTTCCTAAATTCAATTATATCTATCTTTTTCTAAGTTTCAATATCTTTCTAGTCATTATATTTATACTTTTGTCTGTCCTGTTTCAATTTCATATTTTCTTTTCTCATTAAACAAATTTTTTCCCTGTAGTTACTAATTGGAGTATGATACCTTTGTATCTTTTCATTTTTATCCATTCAACTCTTATTTAAACTTCAATTTATGCCTTTACAATTATAACATTCAATATAACACATAATTTCCATTCGAATTCTGCTTGGTACATTCTTAAAATATGCACTGTTCTTAAAGAGAATATATATACATATATATATATATACATATAGACTCACAGACAAACACCATACAGAAGCCTGATGATGGCAGATGAGATTCTGCTGAAACGTTGCTACAACTTTAAAAGTACCACTATTATGACGTGGGAAAATACCCGAACAAAGCTGAATGCCAGACATGTAAGTACCCGCGAAAACTTAAGAAAACATATATATAATAAATAAATAAAATAGTTATAATAATAAAATAAAATAATATAAAATAATAATAATAAATAAAATAGTTATTCTATTTCAATTCAGCTCTATCATTAATGTTAGTTATAATCTTTGACATCTTTAACATTTCTTTTCAATAGGGTATGATACTTCTAGGAACACTTACAATATTTGCATAATTTTTTCATGTTTCTTTCATATTCCTCTTCACTTAAATTTTTATAACACATTTATAATAATTAAAATGTTCCCCTCCTTTCCTAGTTTCATTCTCTCATTTTCTTTATTTCATTTATTTATTAAATATTCTATTCCATTACAATGAGTATTTTATCTATCATTTTAATCACACTTGTTTCATATTTTCAAAGTTCATTTCTATTTATAATATAACAATACTATCTTATGTACCCTTGTAGAATCCCCCTTTCAATTAAGTTTTCACACATTATCTCTGTGTCTTTTAAATAGGTTTATACCCGTAATCCTTGTACGTTTTCCCCGTTTCTCTATGTCCTGTTTCTGTCCTTTATAATTTCTTTTCCTTTCCCTCTTTCCCCTCTTCTTCTCCCTTCCCTTTTTGACCCCTTCTCTCTCTAATTCTGATTCTCTCTTCTGTAATCCTTTTTTCTGTTTCTTCTTAATGTTGTAATTACTTTTCAAACTATTCTTTTTTGGGGTTGTTTTTTCAAATCTTAAATTTTTCACTCTCTTTCCCCCCTTTCCTTTCTTTTCCCCCACATAGAAATACTTGGTCATTGAAGATGGATTCTTCTTTGTCCTGCCCCTTCTTGTTCTACAGGCATTCCTTGTTGTTTCTCATAGTTCAGGATCTCCATTTCTAAAAATTGAAATACGAAGCCAAAAGAACCTCTTCCTTCTTGTGCATCTTCTTTCTGTTTTTTAAGTTCCATTCTCAATTCTTCCAAGAGTGATACCATTTTAAAAAACTTTTAAACAACCACCCGATTAATTTTAGTCCTTTAGATCCAATAGCCAAAAATCCAAAAATCACCAAGTAATCCAAATAATCCAAAACTGTTTCTTCTTGCTTCTTTTTTCCACTTTCTCTTCCTGGGGTTCTCTTATCTTGTTACAAAGTGTCAGTTAAAATGTATCTTTTAGGAATCTTGTTAAAGTTTCAGTGTTAATTCCTTTCACTTCCAGGTGGTCTCCTCCATTTTTCCAGATCCCACCCTTTTGTTTTTTTCCTTCTTTTAAAAGTTTTTTAGAATCCAGAAATCTTTATTATCTCTTTGACATTTTATTTTCAGCTTAAATACCTGTTAATGTCAAAGTAGATTTTTGCTAGTTTCTTGCCTAAATCTCTTAGTTGTTGATATAGGGAAGAAAAGAAAAAAAACCCCAAATCCTTTCCCTTCCCTCTCTCATTTGCCACTTCAAAGTCTTCTTTGGGAACAATGTTGTTCTTTATAATTCAAATTCCAGGGTACCTTATATTGTTGCTTTTTCAGTTTGACCCTGTCAGCCAAAACTTTCTCTTCTTATCTTCCTCCTGCACATTCTTTTCCGGTTGAGTTCTTCTTTGAGGTGGCCATTTCTGACCACCGCTGCAACTGCCTTCAGGAAAGGGCTAGCTAGGGAGGAGAGATGTGACTCTCCTTGACCCTGCTGGCAGTCTCCCCCCTCTTTACCACCTCTACGGGATGGCTTAGTCCCGAAACCAGCCAGCTCGGGGCTCTCCAGTGGCGAGCACAGATCGAAACTGCGCACGATCGCAGATTTCGGTCTGTTGCCGAAGAATCTCAAACCAGAAGGTCAGGCTGTGAATTTTAGAAGGACGTTGACACACCAATGCATATTTGAAAGGAAGAGAAATGCACACCTGTGTTTTTTTTTTTAAAAAGATGGTGGGGAGCAGAAGGTAACATGAAATATAGGAAGGAAGAACTGCCAAAATGGAGACAGAACAGGGAAAAAAACCGTCAATGCCTCTTTCTGATTCTACTCACCAGTGTAGCAAATAGCATCATAGCGGGAATGAGGGTAAGGATACCCTGTCTGGTTGACATAAAGATACACCGTACGTACTCCCACCAGGTTGCCACCACAGATGGGACTTGGTTTGTTGATGGGATACCGGACACTGCGGTCTGCCAGCCAGCCAGCACTGCAGACATCCATCCCATCCTTCCAGGCCAGATATAACTCTCCAGTGGTTGCCAAACGTGCCCCAAGACTATGGCATTTCTCTGCTGCTTCTGTGAAGGTGAACTTCTCAGCAGAGGTGGCATAGAAGACCTTGCCTGAAATCACAACACGCAATTGTAAATTGAAATTGAAAACACAATGCACAATTGCGTAGCTTCTTCTCTGGTAATATTGTACTGCTAACTGGAAAATACCCAACATTTGTTAGACCAGTTCTCGAATACAGCTCATCTGTCTGGAACCTGCACTGCATATCAAACATTAATACAATTGAGAGAGTCCAGAGATATTTCATTCGAAGAGTAGAGTCTCCCACTCTTCTGCTTTTCAACAGAATATCTTATACTTGAAATTTTGGGCTTAGACAACTTAGAACTATGCCATCTTCGGTCTGACCTAAGCGTAGTACATAAAATTATCTGCTACAATGTTCTACTGTCAATGATTACTTCAGCTTCAATCGCAACAATACATGAGCACACAATAGACACAAACTTAAGGTAAACCGCTCCAAACTCGATTGCAGAAAATATGACTTCATCAACAGAGTGGTCAATGCCTGGAATGCACTACCTGACTCTCTGGTTTCTTCCCCAAACCCCCAAAACTTTAACCTTCGACTGTTTACTGTCAAACTCACCCCATTCCTAAGAGGTCTGTAACGGACATGCATAAAGTGCACCTACTGTCCCACCTACCGCCTACCGTCCCTGTCCTAATGTCCCCTTTTATTCATACCCATTTCATGTAATCATAATGATGTTCTAATTATATCTGTAATCTAATACATGTTTGACAAATAAATAAATAAATAACAATTAACTAAATAATAAAATAAAAACAATAAAATAAATAATAAAATAAAAAAAAACAATTATTAGCTGCTCAACTGATTAGCTGCTTAATGGTGCCCCTTCCATCTACAGAGAACTTTCATTAGACTTTTCCATCCATCATCTTTGCTTACGTACAGGGACTGAAATGTCCAGAGGAAAACACGTTGGTGGTGAAAACAGATTAGAAATTTCTGAGAAGGAACCTAATAGAAATTGGAAATCTTGATTTCTTGAGAACTGGAGCATGAAAAAATTTCAGCCCCTATTAAGACAACCCCACCCATTTTATCAGTCATGGCCACAATGAAAAATGTGGATAACGATTGAGGTTATTCCCTGTTGGATCCATTTGAAAAGAATAACAGGTGTCCTCTATCTTTTTCTCTTAAGATTTTCCATCCTCAGCTTGTTCCTTCTTTCACATAATACAATTTCATTAACTGCTCAGATGCTACATCGTAGAAGAGAATTATGTCTCTCTGGGAATAGTCTGCAAATTGCTCCTTCCTCCCCAAGTTTGCTACCTGCAAGCTCAACTTTTTCATTCAGTACTAAAGATGAATCCAGAATATTAAACTATAAAGCCCACCAGCCACCCCCTACAATTTTGGCCAATTTTTCTCCCAGCATACTTAATCTCCATGGGTTGCTGAGAGGATTAAATTAGAAGCAGGGTACCAAATCTGCTATTTTGAGATTCTTGAGTACAGGATTTTAAAAAGTAAGAAAATAAGAGTTTTGATAAATCTAGAAAATGTTCTGAATACGGTTGCTATTGATGATGCAGTTATTACAGTACAAATTTACTTGTAATATCTAGTTGATACCAACAGATCTCAAACACTTATTAAAGATCATTTCCTTTCATGTTAGGGGCAGCTCATTTTCCAAAATAATTTCAGAATTCAGAAAAGGGAGGTCCGTTTCTTCAAAAAAAATCCCTGTCCCCCCTCCCCCCTCCAAAAATACCCAGAAAAGAATAATAGAGTTGGAAGGGACCATGGAGGTCTTCTAATCTAATTCCTTGCTCAGGTAGGAAACCCTCTTCCATTTCAGACAAGTGGTTGTCCAATCTCTTCTTGAAAACCTCCAGTGTTGGAACATTTACAACTTCTGCAGGGAAACCATATTGCTCTTTGGATAAATCATCCAGAAATTATGTTTTGATATCATTATTATCTAGCTAAGATGTGACTCTAGTTTCAAATTCAAGAGATTCTGTGGAACTCTTGATTCTATGGAACTCTTGAATGGGTATCTGTAGATGGATAAGGGGAATGAACAAAGAAGAACAAGATGAATCTTTGCTTTGATGGTGGATCAAAGTGGTTGATCTTAAGAGCTGCTTTGTAACGGCTTCACATGGTCCTCACACTGATTTACCTTGAACATTTTCTTTTTTTGATGTTGCCTTTAATTGTGCTGATTAAAATATCCACAGTGCCCTTCTTGAGTGTTGTGGATATCCCCAATATTTTAGAGGACAAGAACTCCCATTTAATAATCTTTGTATAAGTTAGGTTGAGAGCTCACAACCCTAAAAAGCACCTAAAAGCACATCAAATCAATGTGTTTATTTTGCTGCTTAAATCATTGAGGAATGTTTTAAACCTTGCACAAGTTATCATTAAGGCCTTCTAGCTGAAGAATAGAATACAAGTGTGTTGAGTATAAAAAGAAACCATTACCTTCCATTTCCTGTGCATAACAATAGACATCATATGTCTCATCTGTATCTCGAACACCATATGTCCTCACTCCAGGAAATTCATCCTTGTCACCATAACAACCTTCTCGAGGATGATGCATTGGGTACCTAGTTTAATAAAAGAGTTAGGGAGAGCAAAATTTATTTTCATGGGGAGAGGACAGTGAAAGGAAATAGTATATTCTGGGATAGAAATAATTTCTAGAAAAATCAAAAAGATAATCGAGACTGAACGAGCATTTGGAACGATAGCTTTTATGTTAATTGGAAAACTAACATGGAGAACCTTCACTTTGCGGACAAATGAGTTCCATCGTTCAGTTCTCTGGCTTCTCACTCTTTTCAAGCTTCATTTTCTTTCTTTAAATTGTCCATCCCATAATTTTTTGCTCATAAAAGTGAGAGATTTCTCCCTTAGAGAAACTTTTGTTCCAAGCTCTGATAGTAATGTTTCTTTCTTTAAAAAAAACAAACAAAACAGAATTACAAGATGTGATTGTTTTCTCTGGCTCTACAGAGAAACAGAAAGAATTGGGATTATGACTCAGAGGGACAAACTTATGAATGGGTGACATTTTCACTGCCAGGAACTGTATGTAGCATGTCAAAGTGCCTAGGACCACAATGATTGAGTCATGTGGGTAGGATTAGATTAAAAAAAATATTTGAGAGAGAGAGACTTTTAGTTTCAGGTGCCATGACATAAAAAAAGATGTTGAAACACTAGAAAAAGTGCACAGAAGAACAACAAAGATGATTAGGGGACTAGAGGCTAAAACATACAAAGAACGGTTGCAGGAATTGGGTATGTCTAGTTTAATGAAAAGAAGGACTAGGGTGACATGTTAGCAGTGTTCCAATATCTCAAGGGCTGCCCCAAAGAAGAGGGAGTCAAGCTATTCTCCAAAGCACCTGAGAGCAGGACAAGAAGCAACAGGTGGAAACTAATCAAGGAGAGAAGGAACCTAGAACTAAGAAGAAATTTCCTGACAGAGAGAACAATTAATCAGTGGAACAACTTGCCTCCAGAAGCTGTGAATGCTCCAACACTGGAAGTTTTTAAGAAGAGATTGGACAACAATTTGTCTGAAATGGTATAAGGTTTCCTGCCTGAGCAGGGGGTTGGACTAGAAGACCTCCAAGGTCTCTTCCAACTCGGTTATTCTGTTCTGTTCAGTTGTTTTGGATTTTTTTCCAACTTGGTTAAGACTCTTGTAGGGCTTTTACTGTAGCTCAATGAGTTTCCTACCTTTAACTGTTAGGAAACCATGATGACTGGATTCTGGAGCTTTAAAATTCAGGGATGAAGCCTCAAGTTGCCCATCTCTGCCTTGCAGCACAGTTGTACAAAACTTAACCTTCTGGAAGTCACTTAACTACAACTCCCAGCAAGCAAGCCAATCTGTGAGGGATGCTGGGAGAAGTAGTTCAGTGACACCTGAAGATCTATAGGCGGTGCACCATGCTTAATTTTTTTTTCTTTCTGGCTAATATTATCCAGGCCAGCAGAATTCTGTGGAGAGAGAAACCTGTCTCCTTACCTGCTATAAAGCCTTCAATTCTCATCAAATAGACAGTAGAGATAGCCAAGACACATAATTTCCCAGCTTTTCTCGAATTGCTGACCTACTTAATATTTCACCATGATTATTCTCTACCCTGTGTTTGCATAGAGCCAGGCTTCCCCATACTGAGCACCCTGGCTGGGGAACAGAGAAATGTATTCTAGTTTATCCAGATGGTGTAGGAGATGAGCAGGAAGAGCCAGGTGGGGAGTCAAGAATCAGTCTAGAGTCATTAAAGTAAAGATAAAGGTTCCCCTCACACATATGTGCTAGTCGTTTCTGGCTCTAGGGGGGCAGTGCTCATCTCCATTACACAACCGAAGAGCCAGAACTGCCCAAAGACATCTCCATGGTCATGTGGCTGGCATGACTGAATGCTGAAGGTGCACGGAAGGCTGTTCCCTTCCCACCAAAGTGGTCCCTATTTTTCTACTTGCATTTTTACATGCTTTCGAACTGCTAGGTTGGCAGAAGCTGGGACAAGTAATGGAAGCTCACTTGGTTATGTGATGCTAGGGATTCGAACTGCCGAACTGTTGACCTTTCTGATTGTTACGCTCAGCATCTTAGCCACTGAGCCACCGCATCCTCTAGAATCATTACATTCTCGTTCCCACAAATGGTTTAAATCCAATTCCTTTTGAATTCCACAGACTCTATCTTGTGCCAATTTAGTGATGAGTGTTGACTAGATTCTTGTATATAGACATGAACAAAACCTCATCTTAACTAGAACTTAGTGTGTGGTCCCAATTCTTCGCTCCTGACAGATGTGTTGGAGGAAATGGTATACAGCCCCCCTCCTCTGGCAATTGCTTACCTGACTGTTTGATCAGACAACCAACCAGCATCACATTGGTCAAAGCCATCATCATAGGCAGCCTGGAGCTGCTCAGGAGTTGCAATGACTGCACTGTTCTGGATGCATGCCTGTTTTGCCTTCTCAAAATTTAATGTGTAGCGGGTAGAGATGGCTCTGTAATGGAACACAATTCCTGGAAAAGACGTTGGTTCAGTTCACACAACATGTTTCACTTGGCTATTGAACTAATCCAACTTCTGGATTGGTGCAACATTTTCATGCCTAGCTTTAAAAAATGGTTGAGTGCTTACAAGATGCCAGTTCCCACAAAACTAGCCAATCTTTGTATGATGTGTACTTGTAATTGAACCATTCATATCCATAGAGGTCAAGGACAAAATCTAAAACCATTTTCAGGCAAAAATGGTCAAATGACTGACTTCTTAGCCTTCCCATCTTCCTATGGAAAAATGTGATCTTCATTTCGCACATCAAGTTTGACACTTAACACCCCACAAAAAAGCATAAATATTTCTGGCTTCACTCAATGAAATCATATCACCCAAATGGCATGGTGACCTCACAAGCCAAAGGAAGTGAAACCCAGTGAAAGTACAAGTCATTTATACTGAAAGTAGTCACTTTATCCTTTGTTTGTGCATATGGTGTAGTTGTACTAATCCCTTTTGGACTCTATATCTATATCATTGTGATAGACTGTGCACTTGCAGCAGCAGAAAGGGTGGCTTTTGCCAAAACAGACAATCCCAGATAGAGAGCCAGATCAAGGGAATGTGAATAGCAATAGCACGTAGACTTATATATCACTTTATAGTGCTTTACAGCCCTTTCTAAGTGGTTTACAGAGTCAGCCTCTTGCCCCCAACAATTTGGCTCCTCATTTTACCCACCTTGGAAGGATGGAAGGCTGAGTCAATCTTGAGCCTGGTGGGATTCGATCTGCCAAATTGTAGGCAGCTGGCGACAGCAGAAGTAGCTTGCAGTACTGCACTCTAATCACTGCGCCACTGAGGCAATCCCAAGATGGAAGCAGGAGGTGAAAGAACTTCAGGGTAACTACACTCTAGAATCTTTCAGGATATATCTAGCAACTTAGATTATATTTTAATTTGGCAAGATTGATGTTAGGCTCAAGCCAAGAGATGAGATAGTGAATCTAATTGAAACTGATCCTTATACCCAATAGACAGAATCTTGCCAAACAAAAGCTATAACCTTTTAACCTTCCTCATATCAACAATATATTAGTAATGCTTTTAGATTTATATTTGCTTCTTTGTCACATTCATGATATGATTTCAATGTAAACACGCTCAATGCAGATATCCCCCAGTCACTCTTCTTGATCATTCTTAGATCTCTGAATGACTCATTGTTCTCTGTACTACTTCATCTTATTCCCACCTATACATTCAGGCTACTTGGCAGAATATTTTATTATGCTGGATCAGAGAATATTGTACATTTTTTTCTAAAGCTCATCTCTAGTTCTTTTATTATAACACATACTGTAACTGCCATAAAACTTCCAAAATTTTAGTTGTTCATTCAGAGCAATCTAAGTGACACTAGTTCATACTTTCTGACATTCAATTTAGCCTTCTGGCTCATAATTAAACATACACTCTTTCATCAAAAAAAATGAAGACCAATAAAAATAAAAATGGAGGTACCAATAAAGAAGAATATTTGTATATTAGGGTTGAAATGAGAGGTCCTTGGTGCTCTCTGAGATTGGGGGTTTTCTTGCAGATATTTCAATACTCAAATTAGGTAATGTCATCAGTGCTAGCACTCATGGAAACAACCAAGCTCAGAGAACACCGAGGACCCTTCATAAAAATGGAGGAGAACTTTGTAGCATTCCCCCAATCAAAATTTGGAATTCCCCCAATTCCAAAGCAATAAAGATTTGCTTTCTCACCTTTAACTTTCACCTCCACCATGTCCTGGCTATCCTCGATACCATGAATGACTTCACAGCGGTAGATACCAGTGTCATTGGACTGGAGTGTCTTGATTTCCAAAGTAGCATCAGTTGGTATGGAAGGATAATTGGGTAGAGAGATAGACTCCTGGTAGGCAGTGTTGACCTGTACCTGCCCATCCATGGCCACTAGAAGGACAACTTCTTTGCCTTCTGATAGTTTGCTCCATTTGATTCTTGGGGACACTGGTGGAGTGTTGGGAGCTGTGGTGACTGGCCCCAAAGTGTCGATAAAGTAGCAGGGAATGGTCAATGTTCTTCCCAGGGGAACCCGCAGAGGAGAACGTAAAGGTATGCTCACACTGAGTGTGCCACTGTGATCTACTAATCCCCAAAAGAAAAGGAGAAAAGAAGAGTGAAATATCAGTACCACAGAATCATCCTTGTTGTTAAACAGGCAGAATCCTTTCCAAACCAGACCCCATGGAAGAACATTCTGAAGATAAAGAAATTTTGGCTTCTCGAAAACAAAGGGGTTGACTCCAATATTTGATTGTTTGGAAACATTTTCCTCCTTCCCAGTCCGAATGGGTGAATGAGAAGGATGTTAGAGCTCCTAAGCTTATCAATGCATTTCGTACTAAATATCCTGATAAACCCTAAAAAATAGTATTATGGTGTTACATGTACATTTTCTGTTGCCTTCTATTTTTATCTTTTATAGGACTAACGCCTCTTTTGCAGGAGGGCCGAATGTCAGCCTTCAAGATTTTCTCCCTTTGCATTGCATCTTTCGGTTGTCATAAGTAACGGGAGGAGGAGAGGGAATATGGTTATGGGAAGTGAGCTGGAGGTGTTACAAAACAGAACTGTATAAGTTCTGGGGGAAGGCTCTTGCTTAGACCTCTATCCTATGCTATGCACAGCTGCAACTCTTTATCAAAATATGTCAAGGTCAGCGGACAGAGGCCTCATCACCACCTGAAGATGCCCACATGATGATATACGCAACTTTTAATTGCATGAGACAATTGAACTATTGGGGATGGGAGTGTTGCCATCACTTTGTATATGTGATTTACGCGCCCATTTTCTCAGATTCAGAATTCTTTTGTTGCTACCACTTGATTTCCAGTAAAATATATAGTTTCTCTAATTAATGGAGTCTAAGTATTTTTTCTTGGATTTTGAATGGAGCACCAGCTGTCACTATGTGATTTCATAGTGCTGGAAAGGCCATCAAAAGTCTATGGTATTACAGCAGGAAAAACAGAAGTCTGAACAGTAGGAACAGGCTCAGTTGTTAGACTGAGCCTGTTCCTACTTAGACTTAGACTGTCTACTATTGACCTCACCCCTTTCCTAAGAGGTCTGTAGGTAAGCACACACAAAACTGTACATAGGCACCAAAGTGCCTACTGCCCATATCCTATTGTTTCTTTTATTTGCTTATATGTATCCATGAATTCATAACTATGTTTATACTTATACCTATTATCTTGTAAGCAATTGACAAATCAAATAAATCAAATAAATAAATAAATCCAAGCAATATGGAATTATTATTGTCCACCAAAGCTCTTTGATTGCTCCATTGTTGTTTTTTTAGTGGGAAACTCCTACCCATGAAGAAGCAGGCCTTCAACTTAAGGGTCCTCTTGGACTTCTTCTCAAAGAGAAGGTGAAGTCCATGGCCATGGAGGCTTTGCTTGGCTTTGATGGTACACTAACAATGGCCTACTTGGGTAAAAAGAGCTTCACTAAAATGGCTCATGCCCTTCTCATTAGCTTACTAGCCTTCTCTTGTATGCTGTACATGGGACTGTTTAAAAACCTACTTGGAAGCTACAGACGGTAAAGATTGTAGCAGCCTGTGTGTACTCACTAATTTGTGTCATTGAGAGAACATTATGCATGTGCAACAACCCTACACAAGTTGCCAATAAGCTTCTAAGTTCAATTTAAAGTACTGGTTTCAATCAATATAACCCTCTATGGCTTGGCATTTAGTTGCTTCCAAGGCTGCTTTGTCCGGTTAGAATCAGCTGGAGCTGCACAACTATTCCAGAAGAAGCAGCTTTGTGGTTCCTCACTTCCAGGAGGTGAAAGGGATTGTGGTTCCTCAATTCTGGGAAGTCGCTTCTTTGTGGCAGTGCCGCCCTTTTGGAATGGCCTCCTGGTTGACATTAGTTTGGCTCTCGCTCTCTCTAATGGCCTTTTGCAAAAAACTTAAAACAGAGCTCTTTTGTAGAGCATTTGGGGACTGAGCCCACTTATTGTTATTTCGCTTGTTGTTTCTCTACTATATTTTATCCTTCTTCTTTAGTTTCTACTGTGGTCATTTTAGCTGTAAGTGTATGCATCTCTAAAATGTGGAGAGTTCCTTAAGACAAGGGCAGAGGACACAAAGTCTTCTGGATGTACAATAAGAGCCACAACTTCCATAAATTCAACCAATATGCTTAATAGTATAGGATGATGGAGATTGCAAGTTACCGTCATGTAGATGGTGATATGACATTCCTTCTTGCTTTAGAAGTGGTTCAATATTACAAGATGAAAACTCTGATAAATTAGAATGTAGAACAGGGGTTTCGAACTCAAAACCTGTGGGCCAGATCCGGCCCGTGGGGTGCTTAGATCTGGCTTGTGCGGCCACCCTGGAAACAGTGAAGGACTGGCCCGGGGTGCCTCTGTCAGCAAAAAGGGAGCTTGGGAGGGCTGCATTTTTAACTATGACAGCCTCCTGCAGCCCTCTGCCAGCAAAAATGGAGCCGAGGGTGGCTTCGTTTTCACTGGCAGAGGGCTGCAGGAGGCTGTCGCAGCCAAAAATGGAGCCTTTATGAGTGATAGCAAGCTGGCCACACCCATTCTGGCTATGCCCACCCCAGCCATGCCCCCCCGACCCCCAAGATCAAACACAACCAAACATAGCTCTCAATCAAATCAAGTTTGACACCCTTGATGTAGATGAAGCAGCAGCATGCTAGTACTTTTACAAACTGAAAGAGCATTGTCAATTACTTCCCAGAAAAGGCACTGAATTGCTTCTGTTTTGTTTACAATTCATAGTAAAGATGAGCCCCAGGTGTGACATACCTAAAACTTCCACAGAGGTGGCTGCTGCAGCGATGACATGCAAACACACAAATGCTAGTAGTAAAGTGGTCATGCTTTTCCTGAAATACAGAGGATAATGAATTAGTATTTTTGGTACTGAAGAACATAACAATAACCAAGGACAATTTTGCAGTCCATATCAAGCACATAGACAGACAGCAATATTTTATACAATGATGTGTTTAGGATTTCACCTTCTCTAGCTGGCAAGGAAGGAAAATACTCTGCATTTAAATATTTTGGATGTGCTGCCTATTAGTCAATACAGACTTTAAATGAAGAGGTGACAATGTCCAGATTTCCAGATGTTGATGAGCTAGAATTTCCACATCCCTTACCAGTGTTCAGACCAGCTGGAGTTGTTTAAAATTGGTGTTTAGTCACAGCTAGAAACTGGACATTCTCACCTCCTAATTAACAGCTGCCTATTGCTGCTAAGGTTTATTAAACCACAGTTTTCTGATGCATCTGAACAAGGAAATTGGCTTAGGCATGGCACAAACTATACTTGCTTAGGCATGGCACAAACTATACTTGCAGCAATTCTTCAGTAAATTGAAATTTCACGATAAAAACTGAATACTGTGTAATGCAGGAGCTCAGCTGGCTTCATATCCAGATATCTAATGAAGCATAAGTTGATATTAAAGTAGAATTGGCTTAAGAGCATAAGTGGAGAATAGAATATGGGTCAAGTTGAGCCAGACAATAAAGTGTACTTAATATACTAAGTCATATATTATTGGATTCCTAGGAAGGCCAAAAAAAAAAAAAAGATGCAGAAATCATCTTTCAAAATTCTCCAATTTAGTTCTGGTCAGATGGGGAATGAAAGAGGGAGAAGATAGGAGCAATTTCATGGAATCTTTCCAAGGACAAATGAAATTCTCCAAACATTTTACCACTAAGGGTTTTTTTTCCCCGTCTATCTAGCCTGCTATATCCACCACAATTTGTTTCTTGATAGCAATAGCAGTAACACTTAGACTTATATACTGCTTTATAGTGCTTTTACAGCTCTCTCTAAGCAGTTTACAGAGTCAGCATCTTTCCTACAACAGTCCTCATTTTACTGACCTCGGAAGGATGGAAGGTTGAGTCAACCTCAAATCTGGTGAGATTCAGACTGCCCAATTGCAAGCAGATGGAAGTCAGCAGAAGTAGCCTGCAATACTGCATTCTAACCACTCCGCCACCGCAGTGGGAAAATGAACAATGGATTACAGAATAAATTAATTCTCAATTTAATCCAGCACAAATGACCAAGACCAAATTAGTCAAAGCAGGATGCATTATAGAAAGATCCAGCTCTCTAGGCTCTGTTCTATAGTGCTGAGAAAGATGGAATAAAAACGAGGAAGGGGCCAACTAGTCACAAGATGGATTGGTACCCCATTGGAAGCCTGGAAGGGCCAGATTAGGGCAACATCCTGGAGAAGATCTATCTATATGTCTGCTAAGATTCAACATCTAATTGATGGCACATAATCAACCACTAATCAACATAGGTCCATAGCTGGAATGTCAAACTGAATGTACTGCTCTCCTGCTATACGTGGGTCTAGGTCTAGGACAACTCACTATGGCTAACTCATTGTGACCAGCTTGCCACAGCCAACTTCCCATTGATAATTCCACACTATATTAATCATTTCATTCAGTTGCTTTTCTATTGATGATCACGTTTTCATTGAAATGATTGTAACTTGTATTTCTGGGTTGGTTGTCTTTATTTTATTATTATAGGCCACAGTTCTGTGGAAATTAATGTTTCTCTTTGTTGAATTGTCCCGTGGTGAGATGGCCCATTTTGGCTATATATTGTGATAAGATAAATGCATGAAAACTACCTTCTTTATAGTTTGCAGCACAATAGAGCAAAATCAGATAGTTTGTTCATTCATAGTGATATAGCCTGTTTAGCCAGATTTAAACTTGGTTTCTTCATCTTTGTAGAAAACCTCCAGCTCAGTAATTTACAGTTTGATGTATTGCACAAACCCAGAAAAGAGTTATTCAAGAAACAGGTTTAGTGGTGTTCTCCAAAGGCTGCCTACAGATGCTGATGTACTATGTCCCATTTAGCAAATCAAAATTTGTGCAGGTCTGCTGAATTCGGTGTATTCCAGCAAGTCCTGCCTCTTTCTATCCATGGACCCAGCAAATAAATAATTACTTTGGATTAAGCTTGTTCTTTTTTTGGTGAGTGGGGGGAAGAGAACACTGAAAAAAAACCCTCATGTTTTGCTGTTATTCTCCACTGGGTGTTTTTTGGAATTAATCAAGCTGTTAGAGAACAAAGAAAGACAAAAGTCAAAACTGAGAAACTTTACAGCTCTTTGTTCTGGATCATGGAGGAAAAGAACATCAAGTGCCTCAATTATTTTAGGGAAGTCCTTCCTTACTGGTCTGTCAACTACTTAATTGCAGAAGAAAAAAGGGAGGGAAGGAGATAAAAAAGACAATGCACAGAATGAAGCATTGCCCTGAAAAATGCCACCAGTCTTGCCAGGTTCACTTAATAAATTAACTTGCATTTTGAGGAAGCCAAATCTACCCGAGGAGTTTTCTCTTGCATTCTGTTTCTTAATGGGAAATATGCAAAAGAGAGACATTTTAAAAAAATAAACTAAGTCCTGAGAATTTTTCCTAGCTGTGAATATGTTGCCTTCACATTTGAATTGTGTTAATTGCACATTCTTTAGTCTTTTGCAAATGTTCATTAGACCTTCTTTTAAAAAAAATAATTAAATCAACCCTACTTCCATTCATTTTGTTCCATTTTATTTCAGCTTCTAAGCAGTTAGGAACATGATTACAAGCAAAATAACAATGTTAAAGGCAATAATAATTTAAAAACAGCAGCAACCCAGTCATTATAGAAAGCACACAATAAAAACACAGCTATACCAATTAATGTGAATATCATTTCAGTACAATATCATCAATCTTTCCATAACTAACATTGAATGAGTATGTTCTTATTCAAACAACACAAACACAAAAGTTTCAAGGCGATGTAAGTTAATCATTAAAATAGTTGACTTCGTGCCCTTGCTACCAAGGAACTATACAGAGAACCATAAATCACTGAACTCTATAACTCTGATATTTGAATTATTAATTACAATATCATAAACCTTTCTATAACTAACATGGAATAAGTACACTCTTAGAAACACAAAAATTCCGATACTTCAAACTATGTTTATTTATAACTTGGTTAATTTGTTATCTTCATTGCCTTGAACAAGGCTAAAATATTTTCTCCTGATTAGCCTTTCTTAACTAGGACGCCTCTGAATGTGTGGAGTTTCTGGAGAATTTAACTCCAGAATCTTTAACGCTTCCCAAAATGGCTGAGAATTATGGGAGATGAAGTTTGTCTATCTGGGAGCAGACAGGTTGGAGCAGAGTATCTTGGAGAACTTCACCATTTCCCAAAACAAGATGGCCATTGTTATGTCAAATCACTCATAGAGATGCTTAGAAGAACCATTTTGTACAAGGCTGAAAGTAGATGGAACAACCTTCTCATTTCAGTTTTTTTTTTAAGAATAAATTATTTTCTAGTGAGTAAAGAGCTGAATGAGTCACATCTGCATTTAAACAAGACCACAGATGAATGAAATGGCTTGAAATGGCCACACCAAGAATTAAAACCCAACATAACTTTTTCATAGCTTAACCGGGAGACAAACACGAAGGTTTTCTGCTTCACAAAGAAGCTTCTGTCTGCTTCCCCAGTCCGGGCTGTGGTTTGGGTGGATCCCAAAGTGCCCTATCCCTGGGTGCTCTTTCTGAGACCCCTTTGTTGTAGAAATTTCACACCTCCCTGCATTTCTCATCTTGCAGACATTTTTCCCACTCCTTGATTTTTATGGCAACTTTAGCTCTTGCGTGAGCCTTGAAAGACTTCACATTTATCAAGTTTTAGATAAAGTCACACCCTTCACCCAGTCTTAAACCAAAGAGTAGCAATTTGTACAAATTGTTCAGTCAGCATATAATTTATACATATTTAGTATTACTAGAAATATTTCTCTGGCCATTTCATTTCTCCAGATGTTGTGGGTATTCTACTATTGGAGGTTTTTAAGAAGAGATCAGTCAACCATTTGTCTGAAAATGGTACAGGGTTTCTTGCCTGAACATTGGGTTGGACTAGAATTTCTCTGAGGTCCTTTCTAACTCTCTTATTCTGTTTTTAGACGCTTTTCCATGGAAGTATACAAGTAGAAGGTGGACGCTTGTGATGTTCAGGCATCAGACTAGTTGTGGCCTGCTTATTACAGCCAATGGGATTTCAGCTGTAATATCATATTTCTCTAAATGTCATTCCTAAAATTTGCCAAAGGACAACACTTGCTCTGAAATGAACGTTCTCCTGGAATTTCTCTCCTTGGCTCAGCTGCTCTTTTTCCTTTCATTTTATATTACTGATGTGTGCATGTTTTCCTTTCTATCTCTCCAGAATCTGAAGCTAATCATTTTTCTGCTACTAGAGGAAATATAGCTTTCCCAGTGTCCTAACAGCCATCAAGGCCATTGGGAAAATTATATTCCGGTGCCAATCATTGGGTCAAGGGAGAAAATGTCCTGTTGCATCTTTAGTAAGTGAGGGGAGCTAACTAACCTCATTGTTAATTGAATACTCAATCAGAAGGTAGGCATAAATCACAGATAAACTCTAAACAATAAGAGAGATGCTCCAAGGAAATCAATCAGAGCCTTAGAGTCCAAATTCAGGAAAGTGACATAAAAACAAGACGAGCAAACATTATATTTAATATGATTACCTATTTCACACATTAAACTAAGACCATAGAGCTTAGAGTAATAGGGCTGGAAGGGATCTTGGAAGTCCAAATTTCCTGCTCAAGCAGAAGGCCTATACCATTTCAGACAAATGGCATCCAATTCTTCTTGAAAACCTCCAGTGATGGAGCATTCTTGACTTCGGAGGCAAGCCATTCCACTGATTAATTGTTCGCACTGTTAGAAAACTTCGCCTTAGTTCTAAGTTGGACTTCTCTTTAATGATCTTCCACCTGTTCCTTCTTAGACCATGGCAAGGTTCCCACAATGTATTGAACCCCAAACAATCTGGTCCCATTGGAATAGAGGTCTCCAATCTTGGCCACTTTAAGCTTGGTGGACTTCAACTCCCAGAATTCCCCAGCCAGCTTCACTAAGACTTCAATTATCTATGCCTGCTTACTCTCTTGTCATCCCTTCCTCTGCAATCTCTCCATTCTAGGGAGTAGGAGGGGAAAATAACAACCAACAGGCATGGTTAAATGGGGATTTCTGGGAGTTGAAGTCCACCAGGCTTAAAGTGGCCAAGGTTGGAGACCCTTGCATTGGAACATAACCTGGTGTTCCATGTGAAAATAGCTAGCCTGTGACAATCTCATGAGCTACCTCTTGAATTTCTTTTATGTCCAACAGCATGTAATCTAAAGACACAATCCATCCATTTGTTCAGAGGAAATCTCCATGAGGCTCAGTCTCAAATACAGAGGTTTGTGTGTGCATGTGCAGTTGCTGTGAATAGTTTTTTTTTTTTTTTTAAAGCTGGATGATCCCCATTATAGAAGTTTTTTTTTAAAAAAGTCCCCATCTATTCCATGGCTCAACAAAAAAGCTTCTATACGCTTGCACTGTAAGTCTATTGAGGGAAGATGGGCAGAAACAGCTGCTCACACCCGTTCCCCTTGTATACACAGATGGATGGAGACTGGAGTAGTTGTAGTTAGGCAAACATAGGGCGAACTGTTCTGCTCCCCTCCAAGGAGAACAGGGAGTTTTTCAAAAGCAAATGCTATGATTTCCGCCATTGCATCTTGTTTGGGTTAATTTAATATGTGGCCACTTTCTCTGTTTCTCACTCCACCTCAACAGCCATCCCAGCCAGCTTGCTACCCTTCTCTCTTGCCCTCTTCAGAAAAAGAGTGGAACTTTTTAAATAATGTTTTAAGCAGGGGTCTTCAAACTTGACAGCTTTAAGACTTGTGGACTGCAACTCCCAGAATTCCTCCTCCAGTCATGTTAGCTTGGAAATTCTGGAAGTTGAAGTCCACAAGTCTTAAACTGGCCAAGTTGGAAGACCCTTGTTTTAAAGGTCTTTCATGCTCCACAGCAGCCAAAAGCCAGCAGTGTATGGACTGTGGAATGAACACAACTTTTGTTGCTGTTGCAGAGACACTGGCTATGGAAAGTCAAACACATGGGGTCCTTGGTGCTCTCTGAGCTTGCTTGTTCCCTTGCAGATGTTTCATTACCCAACTAGGTAACAGCATCAATGCTAGTTAAGCAGTGTAGTTTGCTCTCAGTTTATATTCCAGTGATTTGCCCTGCCAGTGCTAGCGGGGTTGGTCTTAGAGGTTGTTTGGTTGTGCTGATGACTGTTGGCTTCTTTTGACTGGGATATTGTTCACTTGACTGTTGGTCTGATGTTAGTCTTGGAATTAAGCTATCCCGATCTGGGTGGTTATTGCTGGTGGAGAGGTGCTTGGATCTTTTGTTCTCCTTTTAGCTTTTCTCCTTTTTGATTGTCTCTTTTGCATTGTTTGTAGATGTTGTTAATGTCTGTGTATATCATCATCATCATCATCATCATCATCATCATCATCATCATCATCATTTTAGCCACTGTCTCTCTGCTGCAGGATGAAGGTCTCTTCTGCATCTTTCCAACCCATACGGTCCTGAGCTTTCTTTTGCCAATTTCACCCGCAATACTTGCTGATGTGGTCGATCCATCTTGTTTTGGGTCTCTTTC
Source organism: Hydrophis major (assembly GCA_033807585.1). Lineage (NCBI taxonomy): Eukaryota > Metazoa > Chordata > Lepidosauria > Squamata > Elapidae > Hydrophis > Hydrophis major. The sequence continues at coordinate 20,169,186 of CM066337.1, read as the reverse complement.
GTGGTCGCTTTTTTAATCAAGTGGGATCCATTCTATGGTCCACCTGCCCTCAGTTCTTCTTGCTATGTGACCAGCCTGTTTCCATTTCAGTTCTTTTAACTCCCTTGATTATATCTTATACTTTTGTTTCTTCTCTAATCCAGTGTACGGGTCTTTTTATCTTGTGTTGTAATGCCAAGCATGTATCTTTCCATGGCTCTTTGTGACACTCGTAGCCTTTGGATTGATTGTGAGGTTAGTGTCAACTCATAAAACATTTCTATGCCCATTTTATAGTTGCCAACAGAAAGTGAGGGAGGGGGGAAGGAGTGTGAAAGAGTAGTGTAGCAGTTTGGAATTGAAAGTACAATCCATTCATATTTTTCCAGAGATTGTAACTAGGCGACTGAAGTTTCTGCTGTGCAAAAATCTAATTGGAGAACATGATTGATGACTCTTGGCTATGAACGTGTTTCTTTGGGGAATATGAATTATGATACACCCAGAGGAGTGGGGGGGAAACAGGATCAAGAGTGACAGTGAATTATGTGTCTCAGAGTTTGCTACATCCAGGTCATGCTGACATGTTAACTCCCAATAATTCCTTTGTAGTTTTGGAAGTTTGGTGCAAGGCTCATGATTTAATTGGGGTAACTGCTGGAATCCTGACAGCTAGTGTCCATGTTTCTCTGGCATATGTTAGAGCAGATAGCAGACACTGATTGAAAACCTTTCTCTTCAAGTACACGGGGAGATTTTTCTTTAAAATTATGCTTAGCTTGCCAAATGTTTGCCAACCATATTTAACATGCTGTTCTACTTCCTTTATTGTATCATCTTCCATTGAGATCTATTGGCCAAGGTGTATGTAGTGATCTATTATGACTAGTTCTTCTCAAGATATAAATTCTTTCTTTCTTTAGTGAATTTATCAAATATAACCTGGCTCTTTTTCAGGCTTATTTTTGAGCCAAATGGGTTTTCTGCTTTGTACAGCTCTTGTATGTGTCTTTGTAGCTCTTCTGGATCTTGTGACATGAGAACAACACTATCTGCAAATCTTAAGTGATTTAAATAGGTGCCATTGATTTCTACTCCATCTTTTACCTGGTCTAGTTTGTAAAATAATTCTTCAAGGCAGGCTGAGGAAAGGATAGGTGATATTGTATCACCTTGAAGTATACCTCATTCTATGTTGATTGCCACTTTAAGATCGTTAAGGCAAATTGTCACCATTATTTTTTATGTATCTATTGATGGCTAATTTGTCAGCAAGCCAGGCTTCTAGAAATTCCTTGCAGTTTTTGGAATTGACTTGATCTAGGATGGTTACATTTTCCCAATTGAAGTTATGGTTAAATCTGTTTATATGTTGTGAAATAGAATAGAATTCTTTATTGGCCAAATGTAATTGGACACACAAGGAATTTGTCTTGGTGCAAATGCCTTCAGTGTACATAAAAGAAAAGATACATTCATCAAGAATCATAAGATACAACACTTAATAACAGTCATAGGGTACAATATGCAATCAAATCATACTAGGAAACAGTAAATATAAATCGTAAGGATACAAGCGACAAAGTTACAGTCATACAGTCACAAGTGGGAGGGGATGGGTGATAAGGAGTGATGAGAAGATTAATAGTAATAGTAGTGCAGACTTTGTAAATAGTTGGACAGTGTTGAGGGAATTATTTGTTTAGCAGAGTGATGGCGTTTGGGGGAAAACTGTCCTTGTGTCTAGCTGTTCTGGTGTGCAGTGCTCTATAGCATCATTTTGAGGGAAGGAGTTGAAACAGTTTGTGTCAGGGATGTGAGGGGTCTGTAGATATTTTCACAGCCTTCTTTTTGACTTGTGCAGTATACAGGTCCTCAATGGAAGGCAGGTTGGTAGTAACTTTTTTCTGCAATCCTAATTAGTCTCTGAAGTCTGTGTCTGTCTTGTTGGGTTGCAGAACCAAAATTAAAGAGATTTCATTGTGTCTTCTGGCCTGATGGGTAACATGGCAGCTGGCTTTTTCAGGGCAATGGAAATTGTAGTGGAGGCCTTTGAGGAGATGACCAAATTATGGAAAGGGGAAACTTTGCAACAGCCAAATGCTCATCCCTAGTGCAACACTGGGAAAGAAAAACTAGAAGCAACAGCAGCAGCAGACAGATAGGAGTATTGGAAATGTCTTATTTAAAACCAATGAACCTGCCTGTCGGTCTCTAAAATGAAATGAAGACGCCGAAGACTCTGGGAGAGTTGACTCCAACTGCATACCAATGTGCTTCCTTGTGAAAAATAAAGGCAGGGCTGTGCCAATATTATTTTTGTTTTAAGCCAAGCACCAAGGAAACTTATACAGGGCTCTCCACATAAAGTGAGCAAATAATGGAGGCTGGGATAGATGCAAATCACCTTGTTGCATTTGTCTGGCTGTATTTGAATTTCTACTGGATTGGGAAGAAATGAGCATGGGATAGGAATCAAGAAGGCTGGACTAATAACAATCCCATTTTATAATTACTGACTATAAATCGGGGAGAAGGAACTGGGAATTGAATGGGGTTTCTATAAAAGTCCACGGATGGTGTTACATAAAATCAAACATAAAAGTGCATCCTGTTGTTTTTGGCCCCTGTTTACTGATCCTGGCATAGTATTATCTCAGCTTTGTGTGTGAGAATTGCAGAAATGATGGACCATTCCGATCTTGAAAAGTTTGCTTAAGTGAACAGGTCTTGAATAATAACCACAGCAAGTGTCTACCCCTATTGTGCCCATGAACATTTGCATTGTTGTAGAGCAGAATTATTGTGTCTGAAATGGGCCAGATTTCTTGGGACTGGCAGTACTGGAAAGTTAGGAATCCATTAGAAAAGCCAGTCGGAACTCCCAGGAGCTCGATGGAAGCAACATGCTAAATTCTAAATCTGGATGAACAAAATATGACTTGCAGAAAATGGGATAGCTCAATGATAAAAAAAAAAAGGCATGATGGCCTAGAACATCCAATAGGTTAATGATCAATTAATATAGCATGCTGGATGAACTAGGCCACCGTGCCCGTTTCCCTAATGCATTGATGAGTCGGTCCAATTTTATGCCAAAATCCAACCATTGTAAGAGTAGGTTGCTGGTTATAATGGTGTAACATGCAGTAGTGTAAATGGGTGTTAAAGATTTATCCTTTTTGTTTGAGTCATATTGATATAGAGTTTCCTGACTGGACAGAGTGTTGGCCCAGAAGACCTCCAAGGTCCCTTCCAACTCTATTATTCTATCCCCGTCATGGCAAACCTGAGGCATGCAGAGCCATTTGTGCTGGCAATGTGAGCCACGGGCAAAGTTACCGCACTGCACATGTGCGCGCCTCACAGCTGATTTTTGGCTGGTTTGAGGCCTTTTTTGCCCCCCCCCCAGGCTTGAGGAAAGCCTCTGCAGCCTGAAAAATAGGCCCGTTTCATCATTTTCTGTATTTCCAGAAATACTGGCCTATTTTTCAGGCTGCAGAGGCTTTCCTCAAGACTGGGATGCCGAAAAAGGCCTCAAATCAGCCGAAAAACAGCTTGGAGGCACAGTGCAGGTAAGGGGCTGGGGGATTGCGTGCACCATTGCCTTCTGGGTGCTGGCACACGAGTGCACCTGTGCAAGTGCGCACACAATTTTTGGCACAGGAGCCCAAAAAGGTTAGCCACCACTGTTCTATCCTTTTATACTCATCCATTGTAAAGATGACAGCCCTTAGAGCAATAGCACTTAAATTTATATACCGCTTCATAGTGCTTTTCAGCAGAGTTGCTCAACCTTTCTGACTTTGTGGACTGCTGGGGGGGGGGGAAGAGAGGGGATAGGTCTGCATGAGTGGCAGGCAAGAACACTGATCCACACAACTTTATTTACATGAGTGGTGTGCACATGCTTGCCTGCTGCTCATGCAAATGTGGCATATTTGCACACCGCTCGCCCTCTGTTCACACAAGTGGGGGATGCACACCTTCACGCTTGTTCACTGCTTTGGGTGGCCCGGCTCTGAACAGTTCCTGGCCCAGGAGTGGGACATGGCCTGGGGGTTGGGGAATCCCTGCTTTGCAGCACAGTCTGAGCAGTTTACAGTCTCAGCATGTTGCCCCCAAACAACCTGGGTCTTCATTTTACCGACCTCAGAAGGATGGAAGGCTGAATCAACCTTGAGCTGGTCAGGATCGAATGCTGCATTCTATCTACTGCGCCATCATGGCTCTTGGTGGATGTTACATCTTGCAGGATTGTGAAATGTTTTTAAACATTTGGTTTTGTTTTTTGTTTTTTTTTAAAAAAGATTATTGTGGTAGGAGGGAATGCTTTACCTGCTATTTTACCTGTTCTCATTTTTCCAGACATATAATTGAAGAGCAATTCTAGAGCAATTCTGTCTTTATTTTTGTATGGTTAGATAGGAAAGATCTTGAGAGTCTGGGCAAAGAGCTGCTGTTAAGGGAACAGTCAGATAAGAGACAACGTAGCCTGCAATTGTATAGTGGGTGGAAACAGTTTCTCAGGTTGGAAAGGAGACAGGGATGAGGTAGTTTTAGACTTGCAAGGTTGAGGTTGGCCTTGCAGGGTAAACCAGATAAGGAACACCAAGCAGATCAGTTAATTCTATAGTACTTAATTGGGGGGAAACTGCTGGTCTTTCATATCAAATAAAACCAACTTTTCTATGACAAGTGGGAGAAAGCTTTGTTGCTTTCCCTGCCCGCTCAAAGTTAATATGCAAGAGCAACATAAGGGTAGAAGAGAAATGTATGAGAGAGACATGCATATGAACAAAGGGAGTCACAGGTTCATGCATGTCAACCCAATCCTGTGCTCACATATGATGCAACTTGCAGGGACTTGCAGAATGCAAAAATATATATAAAGTTATTATGTCGGTGAACCTCATGAGTGGATCTAAATGAGATAAAGTTCCAGAAGAAGATCATAAATTCTTTTTGGAACCCTGATGAAGGCGGAGCCAGAACAAGATGACGGTGGAGCAAATGAAAATGGGAGAATCTGATAGGTGGGGCAGGTAGCTACCAGAGAAGCCATTCATATTTCTTTTTCTAGATGTGTAGAAAGAGGACTTCAACAGGTGCAACCTGTCATTTAATTTTCTAGAGAAATAAAGAGCTGGGAGCTTGCCAGGTTGGCTTATTCTTGCTCTATTGGCACAGCTGATGCAAAGTCTGAGGACTGTGTGATTTCTTCTTAAATCAGAGCTTTAAAGCAGGACTGGGCAAGTCAATTATTTCCAGCCACGGAGTTGTATACTTAGCAGGATTGAAATGTATTTTTCTAAGCCTTTGATGGGAGTAAGGGTCCAATTGTGTGGTCTTTTTGCTCTAGGCCAGATTGAGAGTCAGCAGGCGAGCAAGTGAACAAAAATCACTAGAAAGGGCAGCTTTAATAGTCATTTGGCTGCTGAGGTTTGCATGTCTGATCTAGGAGCATTCTGGGGAAGATGCAAATGAATCTGGGATCCTCACTTTAAAGCAAGGATTGCAGATGAATCCAAGACCGTATGAAGCTCTCCTAAGATGACAGTGTAATTTTTTTTACTGGAATACTTTTCGCTGTTTCATTTTAGAAATGACAATGGAAGAAAGTCTTCCGCGCTAAACACATTCCCTTGGAATCCTGCCTGAATGAACAGAACATATCAGCATTTCACCTGTCTCAGTGACACTGAAAAGACAACTACAGACCCTTCAACATTTCAGTGTCATTTCATTAGCAGCACATTGTCACTATCCACCAGCCAGAGTTTGACCCTAGCTGTGAAGGAATTACCTATCATTAACTTGTAGCCATGAGAAATGAATACCGAAAGCTAGTTAGGCAGTCATTGCACACAACCTGGCCAAAAAAGAAAAACCCAAACAAACCCTACATCAAAAAAAGCTTGTAAATTTGCACATGTTTAGAATTAATGATTTAAAAAATGGAATAATAAGACTTGGAAGGGACTTTGTAGGTCAACTAGTCCCAACTCCCCACCCAAGCGGGAGACCCTACACCATTTCTGACAGATGGCAGTCCAGTCTCTTCTTGAAAGCCTCCAATGATGAAGCTCCCACAACTTCCGAAGGCAACTTCTGTTCCATGGGTTGATTGCTTTCACCGTCAGAAAATTCCTCCTTATTTCTAGGTTGAATCTCTCCTGGGTCAGTTTCCATCCATTGTTCCTTGTCTGGCCTACAGGTGCTTTGGAAAATAGCTTGACCCCCTTCCTCTCTGTAGTAGCCCCTCAAGAATTAGAAGATGCTGTCATGTCACTCCTAGTCCTTCTCTTCCTTAGACCAGGCATGCCCAGTTCCTGTAACTGTTCTTCATATAGAATAGAATAGAATAGAATAGAATAGAATAGAATAGAATAGAATAGAATAGATAGATAAAAAGATATAAATATAGATACAGCTACAGCTATAGATAGATAGATAGATAGATAGATAGATAGATAGATAGATAGATAGATAGATGATAGATACACAATAATAGATTTGGATGGGTCCTTGTAGGTCATCTACTCTCATCTCCCCATCCAAGCAGGAGACTCTATACCATTTCTGACAGATGGCAATCCAGTCTGTTCTTGAAAGCCTCCAGTGATGAAGACCCCACAGCTGAAGGCAACTTCTGTTCCATGGGTTGATTGTCCTCACTGTCAGAAAGTTTATCCTTATTTCGAGGTTGAATCTTGTTCAGTTTCCATCCATTATTCCTTGTCTGGCCTTCCGCCTTCCCCCATTTTCCAATACTTTTCATCAGTATTGATAAAAGTACTGGTTTATTGCCTTTTATTCAGTGCCTACCTCCCCAAAGACAAAATGCTTCCTTTTCTAATCTCTTAGGAAGCTTTAAAGTTACATGGACTAACTAAACAGACCTTTAGATCAAGGCAGCATGATGCAACCTTTAGGAGGTTGGATTTGAAAAATCTACTCTCAGCCATCAAAGCTGAGGTTAATTTTGAATCAGTCATTTCAGCCCAACCTGTTTCACAAAGTTGTTGCTAGCACTATATGAATTGCTTTGAAGTAAAGGTGTAAATTCAAAACAGACCATTTCTGCTGAGAATACTTTGATTTGAGACCAGGTAATCATCTGTCATGCTGGAACAGAAAAGAATGGCCTCTTCCAATATCAGAAATTGGAATGGGATGCAAGACATTATGATGTTAAAAGTCTTTGTAATTTTTTAATAGGTGCAGAGAAAAAAAAATGGTGGAAGATCCCTAAAGGATAAGCAGGAGATAAAGCTAACAGATGGAGTTTTATTTAAAACTGAGAGGCACAACTTGAGATGAAGGACATACTGAGCTTGAGTAGAATACTAATAAGAGAAGTCAAATTGGGACAAAAAAGGTCAATTCATTTAAACATCAATTCATTAAAAATGACAAAATCAACTGACCAACTCTGGATGACTTTAAGCCTGGAAGCTAAGCAGAGCTGTACCTGGTCAGTCTTTGGATGAGAGAAGGCCAGGGCAAACTATTTCTGTAATTTTTTGCCTCGTAAATGGCATGGATGGATCCAGGCTTAAAGTCATTAGATTCAAAAGCATTTCTTTGCTTTCATATATGATGTAGTGGTTAAGGTACAGTCTAGAAAGCTGGAAATTTGTGAGTTCTAGTCTCATCACAGGCACAAAGCCCTCTGGTGAATTTGGGCCAGCCAACTTTCTCTCAACCCTAGGAAGGAAGCAATGGCAAACTACTTCTGAAAAACCTCACCAAGAAAACTGCAAGGACTTGTCCAATCAGTTGCCAGGAGCCAACACACACACACACACTCACACACACACACACACAGAGAGAGAGAGAGAGAGAGAGAGAGAGAGAGAGAGAAATGTTTAACAGCAATCTGAGCAATTCCCACCTCCCATCCCTTGCAATTTTAAATATCCCAATACAGCAGCAACTTTTAGAAGTGTGTTAGATTATACACCCCTGCGTCTGATCCAACCCCCTGACCAATCAGGAGACCCTACACCATTTCTGACAGATGGCAATCTAGTCTCTTCTTGGAAGCTTCCAGTGATGAAGCACCCACAACATCTGAGTGCAACTTCTGTTCCATTGATTGATTGCTCTCACTGTCAGAAAATTTCTCCTTATTTCCAGGTTGAATCTCTCCTTGATCAGTTTCCATCCATTATCCCTTGTCTGGCCTTCAGGTGCTTTAGAAAATAGCTTGACCCCTTCCTCCTCTCTGTGGCAGCCCCTCAAATATTGGAACCCTGCTATCATGTCTCTCCTGGTCCTTTTCTTCACTGGACTAGCCAAGCCCAGTTCCTGCAACTGTTCATTGTATATTTTAGCCTCCAGTCCCCTAATCATCTTGGTTGCTCTTCTCTGCATTTTTTCTAGAGTCTCAACATTTTTTTTAATGATATGAGGAACCATCTCTATGGCTCTCATTTGAGACTTGCTCTGTGTGAGAACTGTGATAGTCTTTTCATGAGAAGGATACCCTCTATATCTATTGAACCAAAATGTGATTATGCTATAGGTATAAACCTTTGTTGTGATTGTTTTATTTATATAATCTACTGACTTCTATGAAAGTGTGTGCACCGTGGGTGGTTTGGGCTACTTCTGAAAAGTTTGTCAAACTTTTTCTGACACTGGCAGCATGTCTCATCTTTAAACTACTATGGTCGAGAGGTGGGGGGAACTGATTTATTCCCGGAGAAAAGCAATCTCCTTTAACCATAGGGAAAAAAATGATTACATGTATTTTGGGTCTTACCCATTAGCAATAAAAAAAGAATTTAAAGAACACACGAAGAACTAGGCTAATAGCATAAAGGAACATAATCCATGCATGTTCCCTGTTCCTTCTTTCCCCCCCCCCCCCCCTTTTTTTTTTTAAATGTATGTGGTCACATTTTTCTCTTTGGGCAAAGCATAGTTCTAATTGGTTAAGACTGAAGTTTAAGGGTTTGGCACCAGGCAGAAAATACAAGCATTCAGGATTAATGAAGGGTTTGAAAAAGCCGATTCCTTGAAGAAATGACACAGTCTCTTTTAAAATGAAACCACATTGGAAAAAAAAAAAAGAGTTCTGTGCATTCATTCAAAAAGAAAGTAGGTCTTTAGCCATTTTAAGCTGATGTGTTGGATTTTTTTTTTTAAAAAAAATCCCTCATCACTCTAGACCTTGTAAGAAGTCACCGGGGACATAGGATTAACGTTTTACAGCGAGAAACTTTTAAAAAAAGAAAAGCAGGATCTAAGGCAGCTGTTCTCCCCAGCTCTTAATGCTTTCATTCATCATCATTTGTATATGTTTTTTTTTTTTACATTTGCCAAATATCCCATCTTTCCAGACAGTTTTACAGGCCGAAGTAAAGATCAGAGAACAACATTCTGAGAACAAACCTCCAAATATTACGGGTTTGTACCTTAACAGATAATAGAACTCTTGGTTTGCAGATGTAGATCTATAATTTCACAATATTTTTTAATGTCGAGCTTTAGTCTCTGAGTAATGAATAACCAAGAAAAATGGAATAATGACCAAGCACTTTGATACTGAACTGGGAAGATTATTTAGACATAGAATAACAGAGTTGGAAGGGACCTTGGAGGTCTTCTAGTCCAACCCTCTCTACTCAGGCAGGAAGCCCTATATACCATTTCTGACAAATGGTTAACCAATCTCTTCTTAAAATCTTCCAGTGTTGGAGCATTTACAACTTCCGGAGGCAAGTTGTTCCATGGAAATCCTCATTTGTTAATAATGGCTTCATACATTGTTGCCTATATTCACACAAATTCCTTGACCTGGTTGGTGGATGAACCCATCTTTTAGGTTCTCACAACCTAGCAAACCATAAACGAAAAAGATGGGTTGAACTTGAGGAACAAATCAAAACAAAAGCGCATAGAAAACCCAAAATTAACGTTACTAAACCTTAATATGATGTCCAAGTTCAGCTCCGCAGTTTCTGCTTGACCTGAATTGTTATGCCAAGGGAATCTTCATTTCTTAGTCTAACATACCTTATAGGGTTGTTGTAATAAAAAAAAGGGGGGGAGGAAATCTATTTGGGCATTTGTGATCCTTCAAGACAAAAAGGATGAGGGAGTTGTGCAGTTAATAAGCTTAGTAATGACATAACATTAGTGCTACTTTGAACGCTTAGCTCATTAATAATGCAAATAGATATCATACTGACGAAGCCTCTTTTTTTTTTTTGAAATGCCTATGTGCCTGCATCCTAATTGCATATTTGCAAACTTGTTAACTTCTTTACTCCAATAAACGCTTATCTTCTCTCGAGATCGCATTCCAAAGCATCCGTTGCATTTAGGCACACTCTTCCCTCCATTCCTGCTTTTCCACCTTGCAAACATACATTGCGCTAAGCTGTAATGTTTGATGGACTGTGAACCCAGCTGCTGTAGTTTGTAAACTAGGGTTTTATGCATTGTGTGAAGCCGGTGAATTTGTGATTCAGTAAACTACAGTTAAAGTAATCAGTGCTTAGTGTGATCTTAGTCTTAAGGTAGATTATTTGGGAAAGGACCCATTTATTGTCTGTAGGCCAGACAAGGAATAATGGATGGAAACTGAACAAGGAGAGATTTAACCTGGAAATAAGGAGAAACTTTCTGACAGGGAGAACAATCAACCAATGGAACAGCTTGCCCTCGGAAGTTGTGGGAGCGCCATCACTTGAGACTTTCAAGAAGAGACTGGACTGCCATTTGTCAGAAATGATGTAGGGTCTCCTGCTTGGGAGGGGCGGGGGTTGGACTAGATGACCTACAAGGTCCCTTCCAACTCTGATTATCTGTTAAATCTGTTAATGGTGCTTCTGTAAGTTGGCTACATGCCAAGCAGATTAACAGAGCAGGAGAAATGGTGATACAATAATAATGAGAATCTGCAATAACCAACGTAACTTCCTAGTGCATTGGTCCTAGAGCTGGATCAAATCAGTTTGCTGCTAAAGAACCCCCTTCCTCAATACTCTCTTATCTCAGTTTAATGGGAGTTCACTTCTAACCCCTCCCTCATAAAACAATATCATTGAATTATCTATTTCTTTCTGTCTACAGATCCATTCCCACTACCCCCAAAACAAAAATCAAGGAAAGAAGTTGTGTGTAAGTTTTGTTCCTTAACTTGGTTGCCTGGCAATGATAAGCATCCATCTACCCAACCATCCATCATGAACCAACTTTTTCTGTTGCGGCAGCCAAATGCTCATGGATGCCACTTAATTGAAACAATTGGCAAAGAGAATAATTCCTACCCCCCCCTTCAATGTAGGCTTTAAAAGACATTCTGCATGTTTATATGTAGAAGGATAGGGTTTCCTCTGCTTAATCCAACATCCTTTTTTAAAAAAGTGGAACAATTTTACTAGGGAAGCATCAACATAACCTGAAGACATTCACCCCTGCTGTATGATCCCAATGCTGTTTAACAGAGAGAAATGATGCACCCAACTTCCCTTGATCACTACAAAAACCCTTATGTAGTACACACCTTAAAATGTAAAAGCAGAAAGAACAGACAGCATCTTACCTTTCACAAATCAGTGCTTTGAGAAGTTAAGTCCCATATGCCCAAATGAAGGCTAGAAGTCTCGTAGTTGTGTCTGAGGGAGTTCAGGAGGACAGGATAACTTCTGACCAGCCCTGTTAAGTCTTCTTCACAGCCTCCAGATGTCCTTGCTTTTTCTCTGGGGTCACCTTGTTCTTGATTTATCCCCCTGCCCCCAAAAAACAAAGTTCCTGGTACTGATGTATCAAATTTTCAGTCAGAAAGGCAGCGAAAACAGCAGCAGGGTTAATATTAGAATGAAAGTCGAAATGAATGAAGAAAGGAGGGAGCGAAGTAACAGTCCAAGTTGAGCTGCAACCGTCTGCAGCAGAGTCTGTGACTCCTCCTGTTCTTCTTTAGATACCTCTTGCTATAGTTGGTGGATTACTAAGGGGACTGAAACTTTGAGTCAGGTAGGCAAAGATCCAGGAAAAATAAGACATGGGCTAGAGTGGCAGGGGTGCGTGAGGATGGGGGTGGCTAGGAGGGAAGGAAGGAGGCAGGAATAGGAGCAAACGTCTTGGAGGAAGGAAGAAACAGGGAAAGGCAGAAAGCTCTTGGGCATAAATGAAGGATTTTGCAAAAAAAAAAGTCATAATAAAAAAAAATAATGTGGGATCCTCTGGAGGGAAAACCAGCCAGATTGTACATCACAAGTGTTTGAAAAGGAAGGTGTGAGCCAAGGAATAAGATTCAGAGGACCATGATTTAATTGAAAAAAAAAAAAAAGCAGCTACATCTAACCTCAATCTCTGAGCAAGAAGGGATGAGTGAAAAAGAGAGTTTCTGCAATGCAGTCAATATTACTGCAAAGCTGGCTTTTGAAATAAATATTCAGCATCTTACATAGGAGGTGGCTCAGATCAAGCAAGTTAAAATACAATCCTGGGTGATATAAACAGAGGTTTAGAATCAAAATCACGTGAAGTATTAGTACAGCTTTATAAAACCTTAGTAAGGCCACACCTGGAATACTGCATCCATTTTGGTCACCATAGTACAAAATGAAGATGTTGAGACTTTGGAAAAAGTTCAGAGAAGAGCAACTAAGATGATTAAAGTTCTGGTGACTAAAACATGAAGAACGGTTGCAGGAAGGACTAGGGGTGACATGATAGCAGTACTCCAGTATTTGAGAGGCTGCCACAAAGAGGAGTGGGGGGGGGGACTTATTTTCCAAAGCACAGAAGGCAGGACAAGAAATAATGGATGGAAACTAATCAAGGAGAGAAGCAACCTGGAATTAAAGGCAAAACTTCCTAACAGCGAGGACCGTTAACCAGTGGAACAGCTTGCCTTCAGAAGTTATGGGTGCTTCATCACTGAAGAAGAGACTGGACATCCACTTGTCTGGAATGGTATAGGGTCTTCTGCTTGAGCAAGGGCTTGGACTAGAAGACCTCCAAGGTTCCTTCCAGCTCTATTCTGATTGATTAAACTAAAGGAAAGTTAGCAGAATTTCAGATCTTTTGGTTGGCTTCAGAGACTGCTGATGTGGATAAGTGGCATCACTTCTAAGGAACAATTTCTCCCCAAAAAGGATGCCATGTCGTATCTGATTAGGTATCCAGTAATGTGCACATACAAAAGCATGCAAGCATAGAAGTAATGGTCCATCTGAACACAATTACAATATATCTCCTTAAACTAGGGATATATGTGACTTTGTAACCTGTGCAGTGGCTGTGCATTTAGCAGCTGGTTTTAACGCTGATGGCAGTTTTGAGTCTTTGATCTTTTTATGGCCTCTTCTTTTAAGAATTTTAGAACAGGGGTCTTCAACTTGAGAGCTTAAAAACTTGTGGATTCCCATAATTCCTCCTCCAGTCATGTTAGCTCAGGAATTCTGGGAGTTGAAGTCTACAAGTCTTAAACTTGCCAAGTTTGAAGACCCTTGCTTTAGAACTTTGAGCCTGGATCATACTAAAGGCCTGACTACTCTTGTTACTCTTGTTACACATGCACACACATACACCTGCATGCATGCACACACAGAGTGGCCAAGAAGGTTATAAGCATTGACAGGAAGATAGCAGTCTTCACTTCTGCTCTCTCTAAGAAGTTATTTAAGGGATGCTATTTGTGATTCAAAAATTGTATGCAAGCAACAAAACAAGTATATCCATGCTTGTGTGAGACACCTTCAGTTTTAAAACCTTCTGAACTGATAGCCAATGCCATCTTAGAATACTATGCTTTAATTATTATGTTATGGTATTGGATCAATGCTTAGATTAGATTCAATAAAGATAGTTCAGAGTGTGTATGGTGAAGGGAGACAGAACACTTAATGTAAATATCCTTCTTCAACTCTTTAAAGTAATGGGACATTGCAATGGTCATAGTTATCACTAGTTCAGTGCTGTCTTATACACTGTAAATATACTCAGGGACAACTGTGAACAATTTTGTGCAATATCATTATTATTATTACTGTGTTAGCTGACATGTGCAATAACTCCTACTGTGATAGGTACAAATTATGTGCAATAATACAGTACATTTTTCTAGTTTTTTTCTGTCTTTTTCAGTGTCCTAAGCTGGTACTTATTTTGTTAACTTTATTTATTTTATTCTTCCTTTATTATATTTTAGATATTTCCTTATGTATATTTTCTTGACATGCATGTCTGCACTGAACGACGAGTTGCTCTAATCTCACTGTGTATGCGTATAATGCAAATTGTACATGTGGATAGTGACAATAAAAGGCATTCTTCTTCTTCTTCTTCTTCTTAAATTTTAATAGTTTCTGGAAAATTGCTAGTCATTAAATGAGGATCATCTGTGAGAAAAGGGAAGAGAAGAAGGAAGGAAGGAAGGAAAGAGGAAAGAAAAGAAGAGAAGGGAAGGGAAGGGAAGAAAAGGGGAGAGGAGAAGAGAAGAGAAGAGAAGAGAAGAGAAGAGAAGAGAAGAGAAGAGAAGAGAAGAGAAGAGAAGAGAAGAGAAGAGAAGAGAAGAGAAGAGTTCTGGATATTGGTTCCATGTCAGGGCCATCCATAGAAGCAACAATTATTTAACATGGCATCTGCAGCTGTCTGAAATCCTGCCTGTTTTTACAGTATGTGTATCAAGCGTGTTAAAAGAGGTGGGGCTCTGTACATTTGCAGCCATCATCTTGACTTCTCTTTTTTATTCCCTGGCAGACAATCTTGCCTACCCATCATTTGCTTCAGCTCACCTGGCCCATTACCCCAACAGTCACCCCTTAAGTAATTCTCTCTCAACAGAAATATGGTAAGCAAATATATCCTTCTATCTATAAGAGGAAATCATCCGATAAGACCCCAAACCATAAAATAATTAGAAAATGCGTTCTGAAACAGGATGAGAATGAAGGTTGAAAGAATCCAGAATCCTGTTTCACAAGGAAATAAAAATCATTTGGAAAAGTCTAATAGATTCATAACAACTCCTTGTAACATTTATGGAATTTTCCATGTCAGTTTTCCAAAGTGATGTCAACTTGGGTAGTTTATAAAAAAAAAAAAATTTAGGAAGAGTGATAGTGTCTTTAAATGATTCTTAGTTCTGAAGCTTATCTGGAATTTTACAGGAGTTGAGCTTCTTTTTTTTTTTTGAACTGTTAAAACTAACACCGAGATGTTGATGATGCAATGACAACAGAGGGAGAACATTTATCTTCTTTTATAAGCAGTGAAGTTTAGAGAAACCTTTTGATTTTTTGGGTGGATGAATTCCAGAGATGTGAATTGTGGAGGGAAGAGGAGGCAGTTATTCTAAAGACTGCTGTGCAGGCTCTCTATGGAAGACGACTAGATGCTTAGCTCTGCTTGGTTCAGGGTCAATAGGCTTCCTAAATATTAGAATCCTTTGGGCAGGAATGAGCAACTTGACACCCATTTCCCTATTTCTGCAGACTCCAGGACCCTCCAGCATGGTGCCATTGAAAATTAGCTCTCAGCAGCACAATTTTGGTCTTGTTTTCATTCAATCAAAAATTGTATAGCTGTTTTTTTTCATTTTCCTCTCCCTGAAATGGAAAAAAAAAGGGGGGGGGGGATAGTTTATTCTATCTATTCTGACAACATCCTGATGTCACCACCAATAGTTTTTGATGTTCACTCATGATAGACCTCATCCTCATCTTCATTATTTGTATTGCACTGAAGAAAAAGAATGGCCCAGGAAAAACCAGATTGCCACCTCCATGCATCATTCATGTAAAGATCCAAGACCAGTAATCAACTGATCAATTTTTTATTACTGTCACAGACCAGCAAATAAAAGCATTAAAACCATAATGATACAAAAAATAAAAATAAGAGACAGAATAATATATTGCAATTGGTGGTGTATTAACAGTGGGCAGTTAAAGTTTTCCTAATTTTGCACACAGCACAGCAGAATAGCAGAATCAGGGGTGACACAGTGGATCACCAGTTATGACACTGGGCTTGTTGGCTGGAAAGCTGACAGTACAGGTTTGAGACTCTGAGCACCTCATGATGGGGTGAGCTCCTCTCAACCTAGCAGTTTGAAAACATGCAAATGCAAGTAGATAAATAGGAACCACTTTGGTGGGAAGGTAACAATGCTCCATGACATCATGCTGGCCACGTGACCATGGAAATGTCTTCGGACAGTGCTGGCTCATTGGCCTTGAAATGGAGATGAGCACCTCCCACTATAGTCATCAATGACTGGCAGAGTAACATCTGCAGGGATTCTTTTTTACTTTTCCCTATCGCAGAATTTGGCCACATTCAGAGGAACTACTTCATACCGATCTAATCACAGTAATTGCATGTAAAAAAAAATCAGTATTTCCCAGATATTTTATTAGGTAAGGTGTTATAAATGGAGTCTGTGAGTCCGTAGAGAAGACCAGCAGAGGTTTTGGTCCAATTTGATTGGATTCTTCTCAACTTCTTGGGTTACATGTGCTGAAGTCAAAATTGAAATCTCCATGTCATGACACTTACAACAGATTTATGCTCATATCAGGGACAGATGGATCCTTCTTCGTTAGCCACAGGTGGGTTGGGCCTTCAGGTTGTTAACACCACTTTGTTGTTAGCCAAAAGTTTCTGGGACAATGTGTCTATTTAACCTGCAGTGGCTGGCTGTAAAAGAGACTCCTTCTCATGGCAGGCGGTGTAGACTGGGGCACTTTACATAGCTAGGTATAAACAGCTACAAGCTTTCTTACCCCCTCCTCTGTACCCTCCCTCTCTCAAATATTGTGGCTTATTCATCCACTGGCAAAAAATAGCAGCAGACATGCCCAAAAAGGACGGGACTGCCTTACAAAGTGAGCTCTATTTAAAAGCTATCCCAACCCAGCTATCTTTATAACCCCTTCTGTATCTTTCCAGTTACTCATCAATCCAGCCAGAAAAAGGATGCATTAAGCCAACAAGGCTAAGAAACTAAGTTAAAAATCAGGAAATCCCCTGTTCCAACTAGACTTTTTCTGGGAATGCATTGGAAGGCTATAAGGGAGCCTTTCCCAGCCTTCCGCTTAAGTGGATTGCATTAATCGTGACAGGGATTTCTTGATTTACAACCATTTGTTGTAAATTCAAAATTACAATGGAATAGAAAAAAATGACTTACAACCAGCACAGCATCCCCATGGTTATGGCTTCAAAATTTGGGTGCTTTGGAACTACCATGTAGAGTAGAATAGAATAGAATAGGAGAGGAGAGGAGAGGAGTGGAGAGAAGAGAAAGGAACAGGAACAGGAACAGGAACAAGAACAAGAACAAGAATAGAATAGAATAGAATAGAATAGAATAGAATAGAATAGAAGGGACCTTAGAGATCTTCTAGTCCAACCCCCCTGCTTAGGCAGAAAACCCTGTATCATTTCAGACAAATGGTTGTTCAAGCTCTTCTTTAAAAAAATTCAGCATTGAAGCATTCACAGCTTCTGGAGACAACTCATCCCACTGATAAATTGTTCTGACTGTCAGAAATTTCTTCTTAGTTCTAGGTTGCTTCTGTCCTTGATTAATTTCCATCCTTGCTTTTTATCCTGTCCTCAGTTGCAAATGTATTCCTATTGCAAGATGCTAAGGAAAAAGGAGGTTTGGGTTTGCCGGATTTGAAACTGTATTTCAATGCTTGTTATTTGGTCTGGCTAAAAGAGTGGGTGAACTTCTAAGAATAACAGGCTGCTAGATTTAGAAGGTCATGAACTAAGGTTTGGATGGCATGGTTATTTATGGTATGGCAAAGTTAAAGTAAATGTTGATTTTAACAACCATTTTGTTTGAGGTGCCATTCTAAATGTTTGGAATAAATATAAAATAAGGTTTTCTACAAAGATGCTTGCTTGGGTGTCTCCCCAGGAAGTCTTTTTCAGAAAAAAAAATGGTGGCAAAGCCAGACAGGTGGACTTATGATAAAATAACATCTTCTAATTTGGGTGATCCCACCCTCAAATCCAAGGAAGAGTTAGAATCAGAAGGTCATGTCTGCCACTGGTTTATATACTGTATTTACAATTGAAAGAAATATTTAAATTAGATAAAAAGTGTTATGTGTCAGCCTTCAAGATTTTCTTCCTTTGCTTTGCATCTTTCGGCTGCCATAAGTAACGGGGGGAGGAGGGGGAAAAATATGGGAAGTGAGCTGGAGATGTTGCCAACTACTACTGTATAAACTGAGGTGGGGGGAGAGTACATTCTTGCTTAGGTTTCTATTTCTTGCTTAGCTTTCTCTTCTCTGCGCAACTGCAAACCTTTATCAAAGTATGCCAAGGTCAACGGACACCTGAAGATGTCCACATGATGACATCCACAACTTTTAATTGGAAGAACCATCTGAACTATTGGGGGTGGGAACATTGCCATCGCTTTGTATATGTGATTTGCACGCCTATTTTCTCAGATTCAGAATTCTTTTGTTGCTACCACTTGACTTCCAGTAAAAGATATCTTTTCTCTAATTAAAAGAGTCTAAGTATTTCTTTCTTGGATTTTGAATGGAGCACCAGCTAACATTATTCTGAATCTCACCCTACCAGCCCACCCGGAGAGATAATACAATTTCTCCTGAGGGGGTCTGAACATCATGTCAACTCCAGCCAGTGACCAAGAAGACCTGGGAGCCACTGGAGGGCAAGATTCGCTGCTGCTGGAGGAAGCAAGGGAAGCTGACTTATTAGCAGAACTTAATCTTGGAGAGAAACCAGTTGTAAAACCCAAATGGTCCTTGGGAGTCGACTGGAAGGATCCTGAGGAGAAGCCTCCCCCAGGAGTCACCACTACCCGTCGGCGTGGAAGAGAAGAGTCATGGCAAGAGAGGGAAAGGAAAGACTTTTTACTAAATCAAGCCAGGCACCTCATAGATGAAGCCCTCGGAGAGCCTCACGCTGAACAAAGGTATGAGGGGGAGGAGGGGGAGGCAGGCCAAGCCAGAAGAATCAGAGCAGCCACACCCATAAATCAACCTGGGCTAGAGCAACAGGCAGCAGCAGCCCCGGGGGCTCCCAGCGGGAGGAGTAATTGCTAGAAGACGTAGAACTCCAAAGTTGCCTCCATTGGAAGTAAAATATGGAGGGAGATCCCAAGGAGTTGGGATTTTTCCTGGCACAAGTTTGGAGCTATATGGAGGAATACGGAGGGGATTTTCCTTCAGAAGCAGCCAAAGTTAGATGTGTTACCAGGGCTCTGGAGGGAACAGCTGCAAACTGGATGGTGACTCTGCATAATGATAATGCCCCCCAGCTGATGAATTATGACCTGTTCATGACTGCGCTGCAGGCCAGGTTTGAAGACCCACCAGCAGAACATAAGGCCAGGATTAGGATGAAGACTATAAATCAGGGGTGGAGATCAGTGGCCGACTACACCAGGAATTTAGAGAGCTGGCGTGTCATATTCGAGGCTGGTCCCAGGTAGCCCTGATAGAAGCATTCAAGGATGGGTTAAATGAAGATGTATACCAGAGCTGCATTGCCAGAAGAGACCCCAATTATCTGCAAATGTGGTACGTGCTGGCAGCAGAGGTGGAAATTGATTTAACCCGAAACAGATGCCGGGGGGGGGGGGTCTGGTTGGAGCAAGTCCTCCCCCCCACGGCCTCGAGAAGCCTTCAAACCCCAAAGGGGAGGGATGGCAGCGAGATCCAAGACCACTGCTTGCTTCCGATGTGGGAAGGAAGGTCACTGGGCTGCAGACTGCTGGGCCAAGTTGGAACCAAAGGGGGTGCCAGGAGGAGGGAAAAGACCTGGAAAACCCCCAGTGAAGCCTCGCGAATTGGCACTTAAAGCGGAGGAGGTTGTAGAGATCACCCCTCCGAAAGGAGAGGAGCTGGGAACTCCAACTTCCTCTGAAGAGAGTGAATTCGAATCAGAAGACGACTCACTGGTAAGTCCAAACAAGGGCCCTATGACCATTCCAGTGAAATTAAGGGTACCCACATTGGGGGCCAAAGGGAAAATGCTGGCCTTGTTAGACTCTGGGTGCACAAGGTGTATAGTCAGCTCGGAAGTAGTGGAGAAAATGGACTTAAGACTAAAGACCTTTTGCCAATTGGATGGATCGGTAGCTGGGGGTGTCCCTGCACATTTCATAACAGAACCCATAGAAATGACTATGGGGAAGCATAAAGAGACTTTGTGTTTTATTGTGGCCCCTGGGATGGAACGGCTGCTAATACTAGGATTGCCCTGGCTCCGGAAATGTAACCCCCACGTCGATTAGAGGAGGGGGTCATTGCGCATACGTACTGATCAGCGCCCGGAAGGGGAGGGGCAATCTCCACTGAAACTCAAGAATCCCACTAAACTGGCCTCCATGGGTACTGGGAAACTGAAGGGGGAGGAGGAAATTCCGGAGGAATATTGGGACTTAAAGGAAGTATTCAGTGAGAAGGCCTCGGATGAGCTTCCACCTCATTGTTCCACAGATTGTAGTATAGAAATTTTACTCGGGGTGAAACTCCCGAAACCGAGTCTGTACTTGATGACACCGCGGGAACTAGAAGAGCTGCGGTCATTTATCGATAAGAATTTGGAATGTGGTTTCATCCAGCCCACTAAACCCCGGGTAGCGGCCTCAGTGTTGTTCCGTGAAAAGAAACATGGCTCCCTTTGCTTATGTGTTGATTATAGAAACCTGAACGCGATTTCTGTGGAAAATGTGTATCCCCTCCCCTTGATGAAGGACATGTTGGCCCACCTGGCCAAGGGGAAAATTTTTACGAAGCTCAACTTGAGAGAAGCATACTATCAGGTTCAAATTAAGGAAGGGGATGAATGGAAAACTGCTTTCAACTGCCCGCTGGGTTGTTTTCAATTCAACGTTCTTCCATTTGGCCTACAGGGGGCCCAGCAGCATTCATGCAAATGATCAATCAAGTGTTACATGAACATTTATACAAAAGGGTTTTGGTTTACCTTGATGATGTCCTTATCTACATGGAATCTTGGGATGAACACGTGAAACTAATATGGTCAGTTTTAGAAAAACTCCGAGCTGCTAAACTGTATGCAAAATTGTCCAAGTGTGAATTCCATCAGGAGAAAATTGACTATTTGAGTTATCGCATCTCACATGAGGGCATAGAAATGGATCCGGGGAAGGTCCGTGCTGTGTTGGAATGGGCCCCTCCATGCACCAGGAAACAACTTCATTGGCAAACTTGGGATTTGCCAATTTTCACCGACAATTTATCCCAGCTTTTGCGAAGATAGCACTGCCTATCACCAACCTCCTAAAAACCAAAAGGGAGGTGAAACCAAAGCCTAGTAAGCCACTGGAGTGCTCCATGGAATGTCAAGCTGCCTTTGAAAAGCTGAAATGACTGTTTGCTGCTGAACCAGTACTCAAGCACCCGGACATAGATGCTCCTTTTGTGATCCAAGCCGATGCGAGTGATGTAGCAGTTAGAGCGGTATTACTGCAAGCAAATGAGATGAGGACTTTGCAACCATGTGCATATACCTCCCGTAAATTAACTGAAACCGAAAGGCGGTGGGCCGTCTGGGAAAAAGAAGCTTTTGCAGTTCGCTGGGCCCTGTTAACTTGGAGACATTTCTTGGAATGAACAAAACACCCATTTGAGGTGTGGACTGATCATAAGAATTTGGAGGCCTTAAAAATGCCTCGGAAGCTGTCCCCCAAACAAATTTGCTGGTCACAGTACTTTAAGTGTTTTAACTTTTCATTGAAGTACATTCCAGGGGAGAGGAATTTCATGGTGGATGCTCTATCCAGACTACCTCAATATAATAATGCTCGCCAGGAAGTGGTATGGCTGATTGTCCCAACAAAACAGTTGGCAGCTCCAGTAGTTACCAGAGCCCAAAAGAAGAAGAAGGAAGTGGATCTATTGAATGATTTGACTGCACAATTAAAAGAGGGTCTAAAACTTGATGACTGGTTCCTTGCTCACTCGAATAACTGTACGGTTAGAGATGAATTGGCCTGGGTGGGAGCCAAGTTATACATACCAGAGAAATTGAGGAGCCAAATATTACAACTAGCTCATGATTCAAAAGCAGCTGGTCATTTTGGATTCGTGAAAACCTTATACTTGGTTAAGTGGCAATTTTGGTGGCCTACCTTGAAGAAAGACATTGAAACTTAGTAGCTAGTTGTTCTATCTGTGCCTCAGCCAAACTGCCTCCTAGTAAGCCAGCAGGATTGTTACAAAATGTGGCTAGACCAACGGCTCCATGGAAGGAAATCTCTATGGACTTTATAGTGGAATTGCCTGAAAGTGGGGGAAACACAGTTATTTGGGTGGTAACTGATTTGTTTTCCAAACAAGTACATTTCATACCTTGTTCGAAGATCCCATCTGCAAAAATATTGGCTAAACTGTTTATTTTACATGTCTACAGGTTACATGGGTTCCTGAACCCATAATCTCAGATAGGGGTGTCCAATTTACCTCAAATTTTTGGAAGGAATTCCTGAAGTTATTGGGCTCTGCCCAGGGCTTAAGCTCCGCCCACCATCCCCAAACTAATGGGGCCTGTGAGAGAACTAACATGGTATTGGAGCAGTACCTTAGATGTTACATAAATTATCAGCAGAATAATTGGGCTGATCTACTGCCATTTGGTGAAGTAGCATATAACAATTCTGTACATAGTAGTACTGGATTTACTCCTTTCAAAGTGGCATCGGGACAAGACTTTGTACCCATACCTGAACTTCCACGTGAGAAGCCTAATATTCAGTCATTAGATGAATGGATAACACAACTCCAGCTTACCTGGCCGGTTACTTGTAAAGCATTAGATGATGCGCATCAAGCTCATAAGAAATTTGCAGACAAAAAGAGGACTCCACAAAAACCATATCAGGTGGGCGACAAAGTCTTTTTGTCCACCAGATATTTACAAACCACCCAAAAGTCAAAGAAGCTTGGTCCTAAGTATGTTGGCCCTTTCTCAATTGAACGAATTGTAAACCCCGTGGCAGTCCAACTGAAATTACCAAAGACTCTTCGAAAAATTCACCCTGTTTTCCATGTTAGTTTGTTAAAACCTGAACATACTTCTGATTTGAGACCGGCCCAGATTGGTCCTCCGGTACCATTGCTGATTGAAGGTAAACAACATTTTGAAGTTAAAGAAATTTTGGATTCTCGGAAATGGAGGGGTCGACTCCAATATTTGGTTGCTTGGAAGCATTTTCCATCTTCCCAGGCTGAGTGGGTCAATGAGAAGGATGTCAGAGCTCCTATGCTTGTCAAAGCATTCCGTACTAAATATCCTGATAAACCCTAAAAATGTGATTATTTCATGTTGCCTATTTATTAACTATTACCTTTTATGTTTTTTCTTTTATAGGACTAATATCCTTTTTCTAGGAGGGCTGAATGTCAGCCTTCAAGATTTTCTTCCTTTGCTTTGCATCTTTCAGCTGCCATAAGTAACGGGGGGAGGAGGGGGAAAATATGGGAAGTGAGCTGGAGATGTTGCCAACTACTACTGTATAAACTGAGGTGGGGGGAGAGTACATTCTTGCTTAGGTTTCTATTTCTTGCTTAGCTTTCTCTTCTCTGCGCAACTGCAAACCTTTATCAAAGTATGCCAAGGTCAACGGACATCACCACCTGAAGATGTCCACATGATGACATCCACAACTTTTAATTGGAAGAACCATCTGAACTATTGGGAACATTGCCATCACTTTGTATATGTGATTTGCATGCCTATTTTCTCAGATTCAGAATTCTTTTGTTGCTACCACTTGACTTCCAGTAAAATATCTTTTCTCTAATTAAAAGAGTCTAAGTATTTCTTTCTTGGATTTTGAATGGAGCATCAGCTCACATTATGGCTTTGACTTCATTAAAATGAATTGGAAAGCCTAATGCATGGTACTGATGAGCATATTTTTGCTAAGGTCTTTTTCCAAAAGTTTTCTTCTCCTATCCACCTCCAAAAATGTTCTTATTCATAGAATACTTTGGATGTTTTTGTAAAAAAAATCTTAGTTATTGCAAAGATATGGGTAGTGTTCTTTTTCTCCATCACACAACTCTCCATTATTTCAATGTAGCAGTAGTAATAGCTCTTAGATTTAAATACTGCTTCATAGTGCTTTACTGCCCTCTCTAAGTGGTTTATAAAGTCAGCATATTGCCCCCAACAATCTGGGTCCGCATTTTATCAACCCACAAGGATGAAAGTTTGAGTCAACCTTGATCCAGTCAGGATCGAATTGCTGGCAGTAGGCACAATTAGCTTGCAGTACTGCATTCTAACCACTGTGCCACCCATGGCTTCTAACCACTGAAACACTGCATAATCCACTAGCTGAATACATAGCCTCAAGGAAGAAGAGGTAAATCTTTATATCTCTCTGAATAAAATCTTAATGAAGGAAAAAAGTATTCTGTGCAGGATGCTGACTCAGCCTCCTAAAACTCTGAAGGCAAGAATTCTACTTCTAAGCAAATTCCCTCCTGGGGAAGGCAGAAATAAATTGATCTCCATTCCAATCCACCACAATAATTAAACAAAGGCTACAACATTTTCTTTGGCAAATTCAGCTTGGAGAGTTTGAAAATGCTACACAAATGTTAAATCTCAACTATAATTCTAGCCCTGGAGCTATTACTGGATAATATTGACATTTTCATTAGGTATCCCTATTATTTGACTCAATAAATGCTTGTGTCTTTTTATTAAACAAAAAATTCTCTCAGGAAATAGAGCAACCTACACACTACAGTAAAAACCAGCTGAACAATCAGTGATGGCACATTCAGATTCCACTAAATAAATGTCATAAATTCTTGATTTGATCCATTTCATTTAAAGGAAGTAACCTCAGAGGACTCTGTTTTGAGCAGAGTTGCTATACACTAAAGAAAGCTTGCTTAATCTTATTTTTGTTTGCTTGGCTCAGCGCAGTTATCTCTCTGCTTCCTTCCTAGGTAGCCCAAGCTTTTTAATCTTTCATCTTTGTAAATGCATCTGGAAGCCTTATCTGATAAATGCTTGAGTTGCCAGCTTAACCACTGGCTGCATTCATACAACACATTCCACCTGATTTGTTGGATTTACCCATTTTCTAGATTTGCACAATACGTTGAGTCTTAAAAGAATCATATAGGTTGAGTTCAAACAATGCCCTAAGCCACAGGAAAGCTAAGCAGAGATAAACTCTCTAAGGTTAATGTCTCTCAATTATGCCATGTAATAGAGCCAATGTTTCAGAAATGAGAACAAGGAGGTAAAATTTTATATAAAATGCATAATGTTTGCCAACTTGCAATCTTAGAAATAAAGATGAAGCTACAGGCTACATTATTTACATCATTAATTCCCTTCCAGGATAATGTATATAATGTATATAAAATCTTTTGAATTTTGCTTTATTCAAAAGTTTTCTTCTACTCCCTCCTCCTCTTCCTTCCTTCCTTCCTTCCTTCCTTCCTTTTTTTCTTCTTATGCCAAGGGAGATACTCCCTTGGAGGGGGATGGATTCTCCTATCCCCAGGGGTGGGATTCAAATTTTTTAACAACTGGTATTGTGGGTGTGGCTTAGTTGGTGGGTGTGGCTTGGTGGTTATGTTATTGGCTGGGCATGGGCAATATCACTCACATCGAGGCATGCATCTCCTCGCCTGGCATCTCATGACTGTGGGGATGCTGCAACAGTTGTAAGCATGAAAAATGGTCTTAAGTCACTTTTTTCAGTGCCATTGTAACTTTGAATGGTCACTCCACACAAGCAAAGTACCAGCAAAGAAGGGGAAAAAAACTCCAGAGAAGTTCCTGAGACAGGAAGTCTAGTTCTGTCGAGAATGTAATAAGGGTTAACAGAGAGACAGTTTCTGAAAGCAACACCAGAATGTTTCCTTCCTGCCTTCCTTACAGGATTAGGCCAGTAATTTCTTCTAACAACCAGTTCTCTGAACTGCTTAGAATGTTAACAACTGGTTCTAACGAATAGGTGCAAACTGGTAGAATCCCACCCCTGCCTATCCCACTCCAAAAAGATTTTTATTCATAAAGTGCTAGTATTTTGCTTTCTCTTGATACTTTCATTCCCTCTAATGTCTGGGATGGGACAGGTAAGTACCAAAGAAGATACCTTGGATGGAAAAGGTTCACGTGCATTACTTTACCTAGTTTAAATGCTTCCATTTCACCCCAGCTCCAACTTCACCATTATTTTCTAGTTGTCCATCCCTTGCATTTTTAACTTCTCTGCTAATCACAGGGCTAAGAATGTAGCACAAATAAAAAACTGAAGGTGCTAATATGGACAAACAAATGAAAGCTGAATGCATTGTATATCCTTTCCGATGTTCGATGAAACTGGGCAATGGAAGAATGTTGTGACTATTGTATGGGTGAATACAGAATGTTGATTTTTCTGCCAGAATTTTGTGAGTTCAGCTCTTTACAAATAAAGACTCTGTTGATCTTGTAGATGGATAGAGGGAATACCTCAGGTGACTGACAGTTGCTATGCTATGGGTTCCCATGAATGTTTCATGGTAATGCTTGTTCTCACGAAATGTTTCTCTTCTACTCTGCAGAGGTAAAAGCTGGAGGAGGCTTGAAACACAAACCAGTGTTCCCATTATTCAGATGTTCCCATATTACCCTGTTCACTTTAAAAAAATATATATTTCATTAATACATTTTCCCTTTATATCATTTTTAAAAGTTCCATATCAATCTGAACAGCGGGTTGTCTGCATATTAAGTAGAAATATAATATTAATCAACATGTCATTGCAGTAATCATAATAAACATATCAGTAATAATAGCAAAATAATCATCCAATTAGTTTATTGATCTTACAAAACCCTCAATACAAAGGTTTTTATTATCTTTTCGATCTTATTAATTTCTAATCTCTGAATCTATTAACCATTGATAAAACAAGTCCCATGTCAATAAATATTCTGTTTCTTCCTTGTCTTTTATTTTAAGTGTTAATCTATCCATCTCAGCACATTCTATTATTTTTTAAATAACATTTTCATTCACTCTTAAACAGCATTTGCACAACATGCTGAATAGAATAGAATAGAATTCTTTATTGGCCGAGTGTGATTGGACACACAACGGATTTGTCTCCATTGCATAAGCTCTCAGTGGACATACAAGCATGATCATAATCATAAAAGACATTCATCATAAATCATAAGATACAACAATCAGTGATAGTCATAGGTTACTAAATAAGCAATCAACACAAATCATACTAGGATACTAAATAAAACAATATAAATTGTAAGATACATGCAACAAAGTTATAGTCATAAGAAGATAAGGAACAGGTAATAGGAAAGATGAAAAGGATAATAGTAATGCAGCCCTACTAGGTGGTTTGACAGTGTTGTGGGAATTAGTTGTTTAGCAGAGTGACGGCCTGGGGGAAAAACTGTCCTTGTGTCTAGTTGTTCTGGTGTGCAGTGCCCTATAATGTCATTTTGAGGGCAGAAGTTGAAACAATTTATATCCAGGATGTGAGGGGTCTGTAGATATTTTCACAGCCCTCTTTCTGGCTCATGCATTATACAGATCCTCAATGAAAGGCAGGTTGGTAGCAATTCCCGCCCTCCCCCCGTAATTTTAACTATCCTTTGATGTCTGTATCTGTCTTGTTTGGTTGCAATGCCAAACCAGACAATTGTAGAGGTGCAAATGACAGACTCAATCATTCCTTTGTAAAACTGTACCTCAACAAGAGACTCAGAGACTGCTTTTCCATATTGTTTAAATGTTGTAAAAGTTAGTGCTAGTTTTTAACTTTGAATTAAAATCATACCAAGGTATTGTGCAAAGTTGTGAACCCTGTGTCGGAGTTGGGTTGGTGGTATTTCAGGGCAATCTATAAGTTTAGACATTTGTTTCTTTACAATCTTTCCTTCAGAAGTTCAAAGTAACATATACTATATTAAGGCTACATATTTGGGTTACGAAAATGTGATCAACCCAATGTTTGAATGTATGTTCCCCCATTCTCTTGCTTGGGAAGTTACTTTGTTCCAAATATTTAATTTTGGGGAAGGATTTCCCCCCCCTTCCTCTTTGAGGGAGTTTCTTTCAATTCAATATCCCTCGTTTAAGGCAGAAACATTGAGCTTCATTTTTTTATTATTTACAAATGAAAAAAGGGTGGGCCAAAGAATCAAGGCCAGATCTATACAGTTTCTTTTAATTTATAAACAATAGTCAATTAAGGGAGAGCTCAAGCAGAGAAAAAGGTGTAATTTCTAAACAGACACAAATGTATAACAAATATCAAATTTTTTTTTTAAAAAATGGCTAAAAAGACATTTGTTTGGACTTTTTTATAGTTTTCACATGTTTGAATTTAAAAGCAGAATTCAGACTTTGCTTTTTGAAGTTGAATAAACCTACCTTATATTTATTTGCTTATCTCAATAATTTGTATGCTTTCTAGGAAATATCTATAGCTGACTCACAACAGTTTTTTAAAACTCTTTTTTCATGTTGCTTTTATTCCTTTACATATGAACCTAATATAAGCCTAATCATAATTTTTTTAAAATCTGAGTTGATTTGGTGGTATGAAATGTACAGAGAAAAAGAGAGGACTCACTTATTAGAGAATCTATTTTAAAATAAATGGCAAAGTAAACATTTTCCACCTAATATCTGTTTACTCCACAACGGTCCCTACTTTTAAAGCCATATTTTTTGATCAAAGGGTTTAATCCCAGAGTAAATCAGAATTGAAATTCAGGGAAAATATTGCAGGTTCCTCTATTCAAAACCAAGATGAACTGAGGACAAAGAACTGAACATGGAATTAGCAAGTAAGTTGATGGGTGAACTTTGATTTAAGAATCTACTTGTTGATTTGTTTGTTTCCAAATAAAGATCCTGTTCAAAATCTCTGCAAACCTCATGCAGTTATTTCTGTTTTTCGGACATGCTATTTGGGAACACTAATGATGTAAGTAATGGGATATACCCTCCCTTCTCTCCAGAACTACAGTTTTCTTTAATATATTTACATATTGAAAAAATAGATACATTGGAAACAAGAAAAAAGAAAGGAGGGGAAGAAATACCTTTCATCAGTCTGGGGTTATTTATGTTTATCGGGACTGGACTTCTAAACTGTTTTTCCAGACTTAGAAGACTTAGAATAACTTTATTGTCACTTTGAATGAAAATTAATCGGCATACATTAAAATGAAATTTTGTTGCATACAGCTCTCAAAAGGTCTCCACCTCTCTCCACCTCCACCTCTATATAAACATAACATAACAAACAAACAAATAAATGTATGAAGCATTCCAATATCATCTCTCTACTGGTCTTCATAGCATCTTCCAACCATTGCTGAAATATTATGAAGCTTATCCTTATTTATTTTTATTTATTTATTAAATTTATATGACACCCATCTCACCTTTTGAGGAAACTGGCTTGCTAAATCATGGTTCATTTCATCACAATGAAGGTCTAATGATTCTTGGAGATGCTGTCAAGTTGTGAGTGGAGAAATGAGAAATGACAACAGAGTATTCAATTGAAAGCTGAAGAAAAGAATTTGCACAAAATCAGGCTGGGATAAAATGGATTTGAAAACTGGAAGCCTCCCATTGAGGTTTTGGTTTTTGTTTTTTAAAAATCCAAAATACCATTGTGGGAATCTATATAGAAAGTCCAAAATTCCCGCTGTGGGAATCTATATAGAAACATAGGGATACAAGCCTTGCCAATACCACATTCATAGTATTGATATAAATTAAGTTCTGCCATTACTAAAATCATTAAGCTATAGCTTACTTGGCTAAATAAATACTGAATGTCAGTTTAGTCATATACACCAGTTCTGGTGCCTTTTTCCAGTCCATATATTTTCATGAATTTGAGAGATGATTCCATCCCTAGCGTCATTTGTAAAATTAGCATACTGAAATGATGTTTAAGGGACTACTGTGGTCCAGGACATTTCCAGACTATGAGATGGTGAGAAGTGAGGGTTAGGTTTATTATTAGACTTTCTCTTGGTTTTACTTCACTCATTTTTTTTTTGAAGGAACCTGTACTCCTCTTTTCCAATATTTTAAATATATTTTTAAAAAATATTTCCAATGGTAGGATTGCATGAACATTTGTTTTTTCCATAGAAGATGGGGTATGAGCATATGGAAAACCAATCAGAAAATTAAACATTAAAAGAACAAACACTAATGCCTCTAGATGTATTCCACTATTATATTTTTCTTGTGAGCCAGCTATCATTTTTAAATCTGCAAACTGATTTATTTGGCACTCTCAAGTGGCTTACAGTCCAAGATAAAATGATATTACTGACCAGCAATCATAAGCAACAACAATATAGCAGAACACATATAATAGAAAAAAAGATGTAAAATGATTGATGTGCCATCAGAGCCAGGGATTTAGTCAGTGGAAAGTCAATGTGTGCGATCTCTATTAAAATACAGATTGGGTTTTTTTTTCCCAAAGAGGATTTCAGGCAATTTTCTCAATATGGAGGCGTGTCTATGTTTCTAGTTTCTAAAAGTCATGTGATATGCTTCCATATTATAGGTTTCTTGAAGGTCTTTGTGCAGAAAATGAGCATCAACTAGTCATTTTTTCCACTAGTAACTTATAGTGTTTTTGAGTGGCATCAAGCATTGTTATGCCAAAATAAACTTACTTATTTGCTTTTGTATTTTTGCATGACAGTTCAACGATTAAAGATGCTGAGTTTGTCAGCTGGAAAGCTGGCAGTCTGGGTTCGAGACTCGAGCTCTGTGCAACAGGGTGAGCTCCTATTCCTTCCTCAGCTCCTGCCCACCTAGCATTTTGAAAACATGCATATGTGAGTAGATAAATAGGTACCACTTCAGTAGGAAGATAACAGCTTTCTGTGCACCTCAGGGTATAGACATGCTGACCTCATGAACACAGAAATGTCTTCAGACAATGGCTGGCTCCCTTGGCTAAGAAACAGAGATAAGCACCGTACCCTAGACACAACTGAACAGGGAAACTGTTACCTTTATCTTAATCTATATAGTGTGCCAGCAATTTGGAACAGTAAAAACAAATCTAAACTATTATATCCATTACAAACACAGGGACGCAGTGTCTCAGTGGCTAAGATGCTGAGCTTGTTGATCAGAAAGGTCAGCACTTTGGTGGTTCCAATCTCTAGCACCATGTAATGGAGTGAGCTCCCATTACTGTCCCAGCTTCTGCCAATCTAGCAGTTCGAAAGCATGTAAAAATGCAAATAGAAAAATAGGGGCCACCTTTAGTGGGAAGGTAACAGAGTTCCATGCACCTTCGGCATTTAATCATGCTGGCCACATGACCATGAAGATGTCTTTAGACAGTGCTGGCTCTTCGGCTTTGTAATGGAGATGAGCACTGCCCTCTAGAGCCAGAAATAGCATGTATGTGTGAGGGGAACCTTTACCTTATCCATTACAAAACCTTCATATCAGTGCAGTGATGTTTTGGATGATGGTGTGAAGATGCTGTAAATTACAAAAGGATAAATGGTTTCTACTTGGAATATCCATCTTCTAACTTCTTGGCTTCACCACTATTGAACTGGTCTAAGATTAGGCAAACCGTGGCCTTTTGGGGACCACTGAAGTACCACTCTTAGCTATCTAAACCAGCCTAGACAAGTATAACTGATATTCAAACTGTACTTCATCAGTATTTGTAGAGTCTTGCCATGCCCTGATTTAAAGGACTACAAGCCTTCTTTGATAGCGATCCTAAAAACATGTCCAAATGACTGATAGCACCCATTTCCCTCCACCTCCTTTTGCTTCTGCAAAGATTGGTCTGATGAAGCTACCCTAGAAATGTTATTCCTAGCACTGGACATGGAGATTGCTGGGTCAATATTTGTGAACAGGGATGGGCTATCCTAACTGCTGGTGTTCATACAAATGAACTGCTCCAGGAGAATTCTGGAGATGCTGAATCATCAGCCAGGAGCTTAGAAAATAATATCTAGTCTCACCCCGCCCCCACATCCCTGCCCTAAAAATGCTACCCCAAACACTACTCCATGTAGGTCAGCTAAGGTCATCTGAGATGTCCAATTTGCAAAGCAAACAGATGGACCACATGGAACTATTTGTGTTCTGATTTATTGGGGTGGATGAACATTACTGAAATTTAAATATAAACAGAGTCTCCATTTAAGGGGAGGATTGAGGAAGCATGAATTGTGTGCCTTTTCAGCCAACTGTTTGGGTACCAACTACAGGTAGACCTCGACTTATGACCACAATTGACCCCAAAATTTCTGTGGTTCAGTGAGGCATTTGTTAAGTGAGTTTTGCCCCATTTTATGACTGCTGGCAGTCGACAGAGTTAGCCTGCAATGCTGCATTGTAACCACTGCACCACAACGGTCCTTCCTTCCTTCCTTCCTTCCTTCCTTCCTTCCTTCCTTCCTTCCTTCCTTCCTTCCTCCCTCCCTCCCTCCCTCCCTCCCTTCCCTCCTTCCTTCCTTCCCACTTAGCAATAGCACTTAAACTGATATACCACTTCCCAGTGCTTTACAGCCCTCTCTAAGCAGTTTACAAAGTCAGCATATGTCCTCCAACAATCTGGGTCCTCATTTTATCGACCTCGGAAAGATGGAAGGCTGAGTCAACCTTGAGCCTGGTGAGATTCAAACTGCCTAATTGCAGGCAACCGGAAGGCAGCAGAAGCAGCCTGCAATACTGCATTCTAACCACTGCACCACCTCAGTTCAAAAATGATCATAAGTCACTTTTTTAGTACCATTGTAACTTTGAACAGTCACTATATCAACTGTTGTAAATAGAGGACTAGCTATATAGTAATTTCAGAATCTTCATGTGGTTCATTCTTTTTATACTGCTCTTGGAGTGGCATTTGGACAGCCTCCAATCATGCTGGACTGCCTTCTGTCAAGTAGCACAATTAACCTGTTTCTTTCAGATTGAGAAGGCATAATTTTATAACAGTGCTGCAATTTAACTAATTATAGAAAGCCTGATAAGAATGCAAAAGTCTTGTGGATAAAATTAAGGCTGATCTGGCTCATTATCTGTTTCCCATTGCAAATAGCTAGGTATCTTGATATCCATGAAGGCAACAGTTGCCTTCTGATGCTTTCCTGACTGTCATTGATACTTTGCTTCTAAACTGATGGGTTTCATCTCTAGCCATTACAGCAAATAATAAGCAACATAATCATCTCCTCCATGAATTCATTTGACTCCTTTCTCCGTTCTTATCAGACGGCATCATCAATTAAGTCTTGTTTGGGTGAATACTATTAATGAATGATCTACTCAGAAGATTTCCCCTCTTTTGCCAACATCTTTAATCTTTTGCCCATTAGAGAGTCCACTGGAGTTAGGTGGCTAATAAATTCACACACACACACAAATAATAAAAAAGAGGGTTTAGAACAGTGAGACATGAAAAGAGGCACATATTGGGATCTATGGCAACATCAACACGGAGGATCTTTAGGTGGTAGTTCACGATCACAAGTAACTTTTGTGTCTTTTTGGATGTCTGTCCATCACTCCTTTCTTGAATCCATGTCATGGCTGTTTAGATGCAGGTCAAAGGCAAAGAATTACCATATTTCTATGGATCTGTAAAATAATCTTGGAATCTTTCAGGTTAATCAGTAAGATATAAACAGCTGCAAAATGAATAAAGTGAATCACTTGGCAGAAATTTTTCAGAACTTTAGCACAGGTCTTTCCTAGCCCTTCCTAAAAAAATGGCAAAAGACTGAACCTTGGGTTCATTGCTTCTAGAACATCAGCTTTGTGGTTATATTTTGCAGAGGTCCACAAGAACCTGGGACACAATGCATCTTGGCTCTTTTATTTGGTCACATCCCCCAGAAAACACCCCAGTATCTCAATTTTAAAAAATATTTCCTTCATTTACAGAGGAAAACTATTCCACACCTAATTATAATACCTGAACAGAGTATACAAAACATGAACTTACTGGAAATGTTAAAGAAGAAACAAGGGAAACTCTGTCTTTTTATTTCAGCAATTTGTTGAAAGTCTCCAAACTGCAAGAGATGGAACGGGACAATATGAAGGTTTACGCTGTAAGAAAGAGCTCCTTCACAAGCAAGGCAGGACTTCCAGGTGTTGGGAGAAATTGAGCCAGAAATGGACCACAGCATATTTTTCCAGTTTTACTGAATGGCATTTGTCAAGGTGACTCCTCCGTAATGTTTATGTTAGAATAACAAAACACTGGTTTGGGGAAAATATTGGACCACAAAACAAGGCATTTCACATTATTGTAGGCCCCTTTCCTTCATTAGACATATGATTCACTATAATGTCACTGGCACATTCCCTATGACTCCATTCACATGCTAGGCTGGGTCAGTTGAAGTTTTAGCAGATGCATTCAGACAACATAGCAACAGTGGTTAATGGTAACCCTGACTGGAGGTTGTTTTTTTTTTTTATTTAGACCATTGGTGATGCCTGGACTAATCCCTGAAGGTTTTTTTGGGAGGGGGGATGCAAGGTTTTTGGTAGTGGTTTGCCATTGCCTCTACCCTAGAGCTAAGAAAGAATGACTGGCCCAAGATTCCCCTGTTGGCTTTGTATCTAAGACAGGACTAGGACTCTTGTTTTCCTGGCTTCTAGCCTGGTGCCTTAATTTCTACATTAGGGGTGGGCACTATGGCTCCTTTACCACCTGTGGACTTCAACTCCCACAATTCATGAGCCAGCCATAAAGGTCCAGAGGTCATAAAAGGGCCATAGGTGCCCAGCCTGCTTTACACCAAAAAGATTCTCGACAAGGGCATTATTTCCTATTGATATGGACTGAAACACAAACCTAAACTAAATCTATAAACGACCTCTTTCCAGCGGCTCACATAGAACACAGAACAAATATTTGCAACTCCTTAGATCAACCCAGAAACCCCATCCTTTCCTTCTTGTATGGCATTATTTCTTATCCACTGCAGCCCTTGGAGCCAAAGAACTCAAAAGTCTGACCCTGTTCACCAAAGGTTGCTTGTTTCAGCATGTGGCTATCTAGCTGCTCTGGTTAGCCACAGCCTCAAAGGTGGAAGCATTCATCATTAGCTTGGCTGGAACAGAAGTGTCCAGTATAGTGAAGAGAAGGACCAGGGGAGACATGATAGCAGTCTTCCAATATTTGAGGGGCTGCCACAGAGAGGAGGAAGGGGTCAAGCTATATTCTAAAGTACCTGAAGGCCAGACAAGGAATAATGGATGGAAATTGATCAAGGAGAGATTCTATCTGGAAATAAGGAGAAATTTCCTGACAGAGAGAACAATCAACCCATGGAACAGAAGTTGCCTTCAGAATCTTCATGACTGGAAACTTTCAAGAAGAGATTGGATTGCCATTTGTCAGAAATGGTGTAGGGTCTCCCGCTTGGGTGGGGGGTTGGACTAGATGACCTACAAGGTCCCTTCCAACTCTGAATATCTGTTGTCTGTTTATCTCCATAGATAACAATACAAGTGGGAATAATAGGAAATATCATTCAAATGCTCCATTGAGTAGACAGCTGGGGAGGAGGAGCCTTTACAAAGAGACAGCCATTTCCCTGGGGCTTTGATCAGTTTCTACCCTGCTTTAAAATATAATAGAAAGTATATATAATTGTTGTTATTGTTGTCAAGCAATTTAGAAACCTGCTCAAGACTAATTTCAAGCAAAGTGCTTTCACAAAGTCCTTTGCTTGAGGACTTCCTTGAACCACAGACTGGCTTTGAATAAGCCTCAAAGAAGCCTGACAATGGAAGAAAAAATAATAACATTATACTTTTTAATTCATTTAAAATGCAGTGTGAACATTGATAAAGGAAGAGGAGAATATGCTCTCACAAACCATAGGTAAAGTACACATCAGGTATGAATTTAAATGAATTTCTTAGGTACCCCACATCTGGATTTCAAAAATCCAGAATATTGGGTGGCCCATACTGTACTTGGATTCCTGTGCTGTATCAAACAAACAGACAAACAAGCAAAAATCTAATTAAAGCTCAACTTGACGCCCTGATTCATGCAATCCACTAAGACAAGGTAGCTGTCATGCCCCTGGTGGAGACTGACTCTGAGGAAGAGGAGGCACAGGCGGCCGGATCGCCTTAGTCCAGGAGGATCTTCTGCTAGGACAGAGTCCTTCATCCCCTGGGTCATGCTGGAGGCTACAGAAGTGTGAGTTCGACCAACAGGAGCCTTTGTCTGAGCGTCCGGCGGCGGTCCAGGTAGGTTCCTTCATTTGGCTTGCATTAGGAACGACTTTGGGTTTGATGGGTAGACGGGATCGTTTGGCTGGGGACCCTCGGCGTTCACTGGGTATACCGGTTCACTTGGCTGGGGACCCTCAACGTTCGCTGGGTATACCGGTTCACTTGGCTGGGGACCCCGACGTTCGCTGGGTAGACCGGTTCGCTTGGCTGGGGACCCTCGACGTTCGCTGGGTATACCGGTTCACTTGGCTGGGGACCCTCGACGTTTGCTGGGTATACCGGTTCACTTGGCTGGGGACCCCGACGTTCGCTGGGTATACCGGTTCACTTGGCTGGGGACCCTCGACGTTCGCTGGGTATACCGGTTCACTTGGCTGGGGACCCTCGACGTTCGCTGGGTATACCGGTTCACTTGGCTGGGGACCCTCGACGTTCGCTGGGTATACCGGTTCACTTGGCTGGGGACCCCGACGTTCGCTGGGTAGACCGGTTCGCTTGGTGGGAAACAGGGGTCATCTGTAGTCCTTCTCCAACACCTCCTCAGCTGGTGTCCGTGTCAGCGCCACATACGACCGTCGTCCAGGAGGATCCTATAGGACTTAGGCCTTGTAACTGATATAATTTGTCCTGGCACCCATAGTGGGTCCCCTGCATAATTCCTGGCATAGACCAGGTCATGCTGGGCGAATTCCCTGGCCTGGCTGTCAGAGCCCAAAGGGATGCTAGGGGCATAATGGGGGTGCAACCTATCCAGGGTGGTTCTAAGGCGCCTGCCCATTAGTAACTCTGAAGGTGATTTGTTGGTTGTGGTACAGGGGGTTGTATGCTACGTCAGTAGGTATCTGGACAGTTTGGAGTGCCAATCAATTTGGCCAAACCTTGCCAAGGCCTCCTTTACTGACCTAACTGCCCTTTACTGACCTAACTGTCCATTGCTTGCAGGGTGAAAAGGGGCTGTGAGGACGTGCCTGATGCCCAGTTTGGCTGCAAAAACTTCAAATTCACAAGAGGTGAACTGGGGGCCATTGTCAGATACAAGGGTGTCAGGGAGGCCAGACAAATACTCTGGTCAGGGCTCTTGTGACAGCCAGTGTGGTTGTGGAAGGAAGCAAAGCCAGGTCAATCCATTTGGAGAAAGAGTCCACTATGACTAGGAAAGTCTGCCCATGCACGGGGCCAGCCAGGTCAATGTGCAGCCAGGACTAGGGGGCCCCAGCATCCTCCCACCAGGTAGGAGTGGCTGCTGGAGGTGCTGGTCTGGTAGCTTGGCACGGCTGGCACGTGCTTACCCAGCTGGAGATCTGGGCATCCATGCCTGGCCACCACATGTATCTGCGGGCCAGAGTCTTCATCCTCACGATGACTGGGTGGCCTTCTTGCAGGATCTTTAAGACTGGCTCTTGTAGTTTAATAGGAATGACCACCCTTGTCCCCCACAGCAAACAACCCTGTAGGGATGACAACTCTTGCCTGCGAATCTTGAATGGCAAAAACTCAGGGGTGTACTGAATTGCAGGCCACCCCCTTCCCATCCAGTCTAGGACTTGGGCGATTACCTTGTCCCTTCTGGAGTGAGTGGCAATGTCCTCGGCTGTGATGGGCAGGTTGAGTTCGTTGACCTCAAAAATGGCGTGGATGGGCGTGGGGTCTTCGACTGGCACTGGTAGAGGGAAACGACTGAGGGTATCTGCATGGCACAGGTTCTTCCCCGGGCGATGCACCAGCTTGTATGAATAGGCGGCCAGGAACAGAGTCCATCTGGTCATCCTTGGGGATAGGACCTGCGGGGTTTGCTTATCCCCTGACAAAAGGCCTAAAATTGGCTTGTGATCTGTTATTAGTTCAAAATAGTGACCATAAAGGAATTTGTGAAACTTTTTGACAGCAGCAACTGCAGCCAAAGCCTCTTTATCAATTTGGCTGTAGTTTCATGCTGCTGCAGAGAAAGTTCTTGAGAAGAAGGCAATTGGTGCCTCAGAGCCATTGGGAAGCCTGTGACTCAGGACAGCCCCTACGCCAAAAGGGAAAGCGTATGCAGCCAGGACTAAGGGTAGCTGCTCATTGAATTGAATTAATACTGCATTGGATGTTAGCAAGGACTTGACGGATTGGAAGGCATGGGCTTCCCTTGGTCCTCAATGCCAGTGGGATTGTTTGTCCAAAAGTCTGTGCAGGGATTCTGTTACGGATGCTTTGTGTGGGAGGAATGCAGTGTAGAAATTTAGAAGCCCCAGGAAGGCTTGAAGCTCAGTCTTGTTGGAAGGTGTGGGTGCCTCATGGATAGCCCTGACTTTGGACTCAATTGGGTGTATAGCAGAAGCATCAATTCTGTAGCCTAGAAAGTCCACTTGCTTAGTGGCGATGGTGCACTTGTCCCTTTTAAGTTTAAGGCCATGCTGTCTAAAGTGCTCAAGGACTGTTCTGACTCTTTGTATTAGTTGTGTTTTATCCATAGCTGAAACCAAAATGTCATCAAAATAGGGGACTACGCCTGGGAGTCCTTGAAGAAGCCTCTCCATTAGGGATTGAAAAATCCCAGGAGCTACACTCACACCAAACTGGAGACACTTGCACTTAAATGGGTGACTATGGTTTGTAATTCTGCAGTTTGGTCATCTACAGGGAACTGTTGGTATGCCTGGGACATATCTAATTTTGCAAAAATAGTCCCAGGCTCAAAGGAATGTAAGAGATGTTGGATGACAGGGATAGGGTAGGCACTGATTTGTAGGAACTTATTGAGGGAAGTCTTATAGTCAGCGCAGATTCTCACGCTGCCATCTTTCTTAAGTGGGGTGACTGTGGGGGTCTCCCATTTCGCAAAATCTACTGGTTCTAACATCTTTTGCTTTAGTAATTTATCTAGCTCCATGTCTAATTTGGGGCGGATAGCAAAGGGTACCCTACGTAGTTTCAGGCGGTTGGGAGTTGCCTGTGGGTCTATATTGAATGAAATAGGGGTACCAGAGTAACACCCTAAATCTTCACTGAATACATCAGAATAGTCTCTGAATAGGGTGTCTACTTCAGAGGTTGAAACAGCGTGGATACCAGTTATGCTGAGACCAGTCTAATCCTAGTAAACTTGGGAGGGCACCATCTACCACTACTGAAGGCAAGTGGCCTTTGAAGTTTTGGAATTGGATTAAAAACTTCCCTTTCCCGAGGACAGGGATGGTCTTGCCTTGGTAATCACACAGAGTCAGGTAGCAGCTCAGGAGCTTCTTGTTGGACATTCTAGAATGCATCTTCTTTAGTTTCATAGGAGATGATAGAAAGTGCAGAGCCCGTGTCCATCTCCATCCTGCAGGGCTTACCTTCTAAAAAGACAAAGATACTTATTTTGTTGGAGCCTGTTATAGTATGATCTGAGTGGTGGCAGGTATAGCAGTCCTCAACTTGCCTTTGGAAAATAGGAGTAGGCTGAGGTCTATGTGGAAAAGTTCTCCCTGCTTGGCAGACTCTAACTAGGTGGCCCTTTTTTGGACAGTTCAGGCAAATGGCATTCCTGAACCTGCAGGATGCCCTGAGATGGCTTCCTCCACAGCTTAGGCAGATGGGTTGCTGCCTGGGGGCAAGGTTGGTTTTTTTGTCTTGGTCCTTCTAGAGGGGGCTTATATTGTCTGAGGCAGTTCACCTCTATTGGGTCCTCAGAATTCTCATCTAGGGAGACTTCCTCAGAATGAATTGTTGAGCTGCCTTGTCTAATGGGGTTCCCTTGTATTTCAGCTGCTGACAGAGCAGACAGCTCAGCAGCTTGTGATTCCTCTATGGCGAAAGCTAGGGTCAGGCCTTTTTTAGCTAGCAAATGTCTTTGAAGTCTCAGGTCCTTGACCCCACAGACAATTTGATCTAGGAGCATATCTTCTAGGTAATCCCTGAAACCACATTGCAGGGCAGCTGATCGTAAGGCTGCCACATACTCACTAACTGACTCTCCCTCAGACTGCCTTCTATCCCTAAAGGCATGTCTCCTAGCAATTTGGGAAGGCTTAGGGGAGTAGTAGTTGGAGAGGATCTCTTGTAACTCCTCCCAGGGGACAGTTCTAACAGAACGTGGAGCGACCAGCGCCATGGTGGTGTCAAAATCCGCGGCTCCGCAGAAATTTAGAAAATAGGATTTCTTCTTATGGTCGGTGGCTTCCATGAGGTCTATCACATCCAGGAAGCAGATAAAATGATTCTTATACGATTCCCATGTCTCGGCTGTCGGCTTGAAGGGTGGGAATGCCAGGTTAGAAGTCATCGTGAGGCGACGGCATCTATCTCCTCAGCTGGGGAGGCTTTAAACTTCGTGCTCGCGGAGAGCATCTGCGACTGTGACTAATCAGCTCTCGGTGGCTCCGGCTCTTTTTGTAGTGACTGAGCTCAGCTGTTTTATGTCTGGTCGCCTCTTATTGTATCCTGCCCTTGTCGCCAGTGTTGTAGAGCGGTGGAAGATATGAGGCAGACACCAGCACTAACAGTAAAAGGCTTTATTCCAAGAATAAAGGGTTGCCGCAGCTGCCGGGGCTAACAGACAGATCAGCTGGCGACAACAGCTGATGCCATTTGACAGCTCCTTTTATAGCCGGCTGTTAAACAGCATCAGCCAATGGGAGCAATCGGCGCTCCTGCCAGAACTGCAGACCAGAGTGGGGACTTCCGTCAGTTCTGTGAATACAACAGCTATTGCTACTTTTTGCATGAAATAATTTCTCTCTGCATTCATATATGCTACTTCCGTCACTACAACAGTAGCATCTATTTTCAAATTAAGCATTTTCTCCTGGGCTCAAGTCCCAAGCTCACTTTATTTGGCAGTAAGTAGTTTTCCATATGCAGGATGCCCTTATGGGCTAAATCCTGAAGCAGAAAGATCTTAGCCTGTTGGCCATGACAATTTCCTACTGCGTGGGCGTATGTTGGTGATGGCACAGGAGTTAGTCAACTATAATTGGCTACAGATGGCTTTTGCCATAAAACCTTGCAGAACTGGTATTTTCCAGAACACTATCCAAGAGAGAGAAAAGAAAATTTAGAGCTACACCAGGTGAAGACAGACTTACCTTGATTAATGTTAAATCCACCATCATTCCAATGCTAAGGATTAAGGGAAATAGATAAGGAGTAGAATTTTCAAACATGAGCATTTGCCATTCTGTGCCTCTAAGGAAATCCTAAGATGCAGAGCAATTTATATACTGTATTAAAGAGAAATGAGTTTTTAAAGAAACCAAAAAAGAATTTTGTTTCTGCAGCCCAAAACTTAAGGAACTACTGTCACAAGAAGGCTTCGTGTCATGTCACAGAAAGCATTGCTCTACCTGTGTTTCCATGAAGACAATTTCTGAAGGTATAAAGCAATATATGACTTCTGTGGTTCAATAGCTCTTCATTTTGAGAGAAGTGTTTGGGGACATCTTGTTTTAGGTGCTTCAGCCAGGAAGTTGGTGTCCACAAGAATCTGGCAAGCAAGCAGTAACCCCCTAGGACATCATTTTGGAGAAGTACTGGAAGTTCTGGCATGCTCATTTCACAATGAATGTTCATTGTAGGACCTTAAACCGTGTTCTCTGCATATTGCTGTCTGCACTTCTTGTTCATCACCTATTTCTTCCCAATACTTTCCCCCTCAATTGCAATCAATCATTTAGGCTTAAAGATGAGCTTCCAACTATATGACCTAAAGCATATGAGTTTCCTATATGAAATAAGCAGGGTTATTGCTAAAGAGACAAAAAAATTCTGCCTCTTCTATTTTTCTTCCTGCCAACATATGGTTAGTGTAGTGATTGATCAATATTACCTGTGTGTAGAATAATAGGGAGTCTTCTTGTACAACTCCCTGCTTGAACAGGAGACTCTATACCATTTCAGACAAAGGATTTTCTAGCCTCTTTTTGAAAGCTTCCAGTGATAGAGCACTAACAACTCCTGAAGGAAAGCTATTCCACAGGTTGATTAGGATTAATATCTATCTATCTAATTAGTTCCCAATTAGATAGAGTCATTTAAATTAAAAATACATATCCATATATATGTAGTATGTATGTATGTATGTACACAGCCCCAGCCCAAATACACCCCAGCCAGCCCAAATACACCCCAGCCAGCCACCCAGATGAAACCTAGCTTCCTAATAAACGATAGCCGGTCAAGCTGCACTAAAAGCCCCCAATGCAGGAAACACAATGTTGCCAGCTAATCAAGACAAAAAAAATGCTACAAAACAGACAGAAGATATTAGAAACACCATTCAAGCAGAACACAGCAAACACCAAGACCAATAAACACAGACTAAGACTCCTAACCAATCAGGATGAAGAAAAAACCACTCTAACACAGCAGTAAGCTAGCACCAATTTTAAAACAGAAATGGCTGTGAAAGCCTGACTCACAGACGAACCCAATACACAAGCCTGATGATGGCAGATGAGATTCTGCTGAAACATCACTACAACTTTAAAAGCACAACTATAATGACGTGGGAAAATACCCGAACAAAACTGAATACCATACTTATACACACACACACACACACACACATATATGTATATGTATATGAACATTATACAGAAGCCTGATGATGGCAGATGAGAGTCTGCTGAAACGTTGCTACAACTTTAAAAGCACAACTACAATGACGTGGGAAAATACCCGAACAAAGCTGAATGCCATATATATATATAGACACACACACACACACACATATTTCACTGACCATTTTTTTTAGAGAGCTGGAATTCTGATACCTTTGTCCTAAAACAATTTGCATGTGGACTCATCTTCCTTTCCTTTCATGTCCATCATGACATAGGAATTATGTTGTTGAGATACAATGTGGTTAAGATGTTGAATTACAAATGAAGTCCAGGTAAAAATCCAGTCTCAGCAATGATAGTCTTTGCATCATTTCAGAATGCAGGGAGCTGAAAGTGACATTGGAGGCCTGCTTGTTCAACCTTGGAGGTCTTCTAATCCAACCCCTTGTTCAAGCAGTAGACCCTATTCAATTCCAGACCAGTGTCTGTCCAGTCTGTTCTTAAAAGCTTCCAGTGTTGAAGCACTCACCTCTTCTGGAGGCAAGTTGTTCCACTGGTTGATTGTTCTTGTTCTGTCCCCTCATTAGCATTCTTGAGATCCCCGCGCTTTGATTGGCCAAAGTGCGGGGCACTCTGATTGGTCAGGCGAGCTGCGCCGATTGGCTCGCTAAGAATCTCCCACGATTGGTCTATTCGAATTGCGGGAGATTCAAAGCGGTGCCATTGGCCGCGGCCGCAGCGGCTAAAGGAATAAAAGCCGCGAACCTTTTGCATAGCGCCAGTTCGGTTCCTACACTAATAAAAGAGCATGATTTGAAGTCACCGACTCCTGGCATCATTTTTGAGGACACGACACTGGCGACGAAGGTGGGATTCAGACCCTGAACCAAACCACGTGTCCGACGGAAGCCAGACGAATCTCCACGATGGCGAAAATCGCACCCCCCGCACCCTTCAACCCTGCCACCGAGGACTGGGAATCGAACTCCGACTGATTCCGCATGTTCCTCGAGTGCAGCGATCTGAAGGATGCCACCGGCCTCATGAAGTGCGCCGTCTTCCTGACCCACTGCGGGACCAAGGTATTCAAGATGGCCAAGGCACTTGCCAAACCCACCGACGCGACCGCGATGGACTGGGACGTCCTCGAGCCAATACTTCGGCGGCACTACACTCCAGAGGTACCCATCCTGATCCGACGCAACGAATTCTACCGTCGGGACCAACGGTCGGGTGAGAGTTTCAGCGACTTCATCGTCGAACTACGGCGCCTAGGGGGGCTGTGCGAATTCGACAACCTGAACGACGCCCTGCGAGACAGAATCGTGCTCGGCCTGTGGGACCCCGTCCTCCAGAGCTGGCTGATGGCCAAGGGCAACATCAGCCTTGCAGACACCCTCACCGCAGCCGCAGCCGCAGAAGCGACCCGAACATCTGCCGACCGCATGCGCCGACTGAACGCTGGGGACCGCAGCAGGAACAACAACCCTGCAAGGTCGGCCGAGGCCCAACCCGAGATGACCACCCACCAGGGCGATTTCCACTCGGCATCGGGCACTTCCGATGACGAGGAAAAAATTCATCGCCTCCAGACGGGCTGCGACCCACGGAACCGGCGGGGTCGTAAGTCGAGGACCAACTGTGCCGGTTGCGGAGGCGACCACCCCAGGTCCGAATGGCGGTTTTTCGAGTCGATCTGCCGGCATTGTGACAAGAAGGGACACATCGCCCGCGTCTGCCGCCTTAAAAAGAACCGCAGCCTGCCCCGATGGGACCAGAGCGAACGGAGGAGAGAAAGCACACCACCCCGGACCAGAGATCGTCCCTCGGACAACAGATGGGACCGGAATGGATGATCCCTATGAGGCGGCGATACCTGGCGAAGAGAGGAGACCCATCAGACGGTCACAATCGGCCACGCCAGAACCAATGACGCCCGGAAGGTCCACGTGGAGGTAGGCATCGAGGGCGAGCCATGC
The DNA here is from genome assembly GCA_033807585.1 of Hydrophis major. NCBI lineage: Eukaryota > Metazoa > Chordata > Lepidosauria > Squamata > Elapidae > Hydrophis > Hydrophis major. The sequence continues at coordinate 20,124,445 of CM066337.1, read as the reverse complement.
AAAATGGAGGTGGACTCCGGGTCCTACCTCTCCATGATAGCATGGCATGAAATAAAGCGCTTGGTGCCTACCATCCAAAGGAGAAGCCTAGACAGCCAGAGACTAATCGTAAAGGACTACCAGGGAAACCGCATCCCGGTAGTCGGAACCGGACAGTTCAACGTGACATAAAAAGGGCGCACCGAAAGGCTTCCCCTGACAATCATCGACCGCGACCGCCCAAGCCTACTGGGACTGCAATAGTTCACCCCACTCGGCATCGCAGTCACGGGAGTCGACCACGTCACCGACGACAGCTGGGAGCAACAACTGGCCCGGGAATTCCAGGAGATCTTTGACGGAAACCTAGGCAAGTACCGAGGGCCCCTTATATCATTCAGCCTAGACCCAAAAGTCCCCCCAAAACGCCTGAAACCAAGGCGGGTGCCATTTGCACTTAAACCCAAGATAGACGAGCAAATTGACAAGCTCGTCAAGCAAGGGGTCCTACAGCCAATAGACCACGCCCGGTGGGAGACCCCCATAGTTACCCCAATCAAGCCCGATGGGTTGGTGAGGGTCTGTGGGGACTATAAGGCCACCCTAAATGGCGCGTTGCAACAAAGCGCGTACCCCGTCCCAGTAGTGCAACACCTATTGCACTCACTGGGAGGGGGCAAGGTTTTTGCCAAACTTGACCTCGCCCAGGCAAACCAACAGTTGCCAGTCGACGAGGAAACGGCAGAAGCGCAAACCATAGTCACCCACCAGGGAGCATTTAAGTGCAACCGGCTCCAATTCGGAGTCAGCGTGGCACCGGGAATATTCCAAAGCCTAATGGAAAGACTATTACAAGGCATCAAGGGGGTGGTACCTTACTTCGACGACGTCTTAGTGTCGGCAACCAACCAAGCCGAACTAGAGGGTCGCCTAAGGGAGGTCCTAACCAAATTCAAAGAGACCGGGCTCAAAGCAAAGAGGGAGAAATGCCAATTACACACGGAACGGGTCGAATTCCTAGGATACCTCCTAGACCGTCACGGCATTCACCCCACAAACCAAAAAATCAAGGCCATCAAAGAAGCCCCCACACCCAAGTCGAAGACGGAACTACAGGCATTCCTGGGGCTACTTAACTTTTACAATGTTTTCCTGCCCCAAAAGGCGACGGTGGCGGAGCCTTTGCATAGGCTTCTGGACAAGGCGGCGACCTGGACTTGGGGGAAACGCGAGCAAGCCGCCTTCCAAAGAACAAAGGACCTCCTCACTTCGGACGCCGTCCTTATACAGTACAACGAGACCCTACCTCTGGCCGTCACATGCGACGCATCACCCTTCGGCGTCGGCGCTGTCCTCAGCCATAACCTCCCCAACGGAAAAGAAGCACCCATCGCGTTCTTTGCAAGGACCCTCACCAAACCGGAGCGGAACTATAGCCAGCTGGACAAAGAGGCTCTGGCTATCGTTGCCACAGTAAAAAGATTCCACGAGTACCTCTACAGCTGGACATTCACCATCATAACTGACCATAAACCACTGCTGGGAATCCTTGCAGGAGACCGGGCCACCCCGAACATTCTATCTCCCCGAATGACAAGGTGGTCCGAGTTCCTGGCGGCCTACAACTACGGACTCATACACAGACCGGGTAAGACGATCTCCCATGCAGACACCTTAAGCCGCTCGCTGCTACCGGAACCTGACACCGACCCAGCACCCACGACGACCACCCTCAGCATAGAAACTCTACCCAACCTGCCCATAACCGCGTCAGACATTGCCCGAGAGACTAATAAAGACAAACGTCTGGCGCGGGTGTTGCATTGGGTAGAGAAAGGGTGGCCGGAAAAGGACAACGACGAGTCCGTCAAAACATTCTGGAACCGGCAAATGGAACTCTTGTTATTAAAAGGGTGCATACTATGGGGGGATAGGGTGGTCATTCCAGAAAAACTACAAGGGAAGGTTCTGGAACTACTACACGAGGGGCACCCTGGCATCGTTAGGACTAAAGCCCTGGCCAGAAGTTACGCTTGGTGGCCAGGGATGGACAAACAAATTGAGACCTGGGTAGCAAGGTGCCAACGATGCCAGGAAACTAGGCCAAGCCCACCCACAGCACCCGTCCTAGAGTGGGAAACCCCAAGGGGACCTTGGTCTAGGATCCACATAGACTTCGCCGGGCCCACAAAAGGACACACCTTCCTTATAACAGTAGACGCTTACTCCAACTGGCTGGAGGTAAGCAACATGAGGACAACAACCACGGAGGCCGTGATCAAGGAACTCTGCAAACTCTTTGCAACGCACGGCCTCCCAGACATCGTCGTTTCCGAGAACGGGCCCCAATTCACTTCGCTGGAATTCGAAAAATTCCTAGCGCAAAGGGGCATCCGACACACGTTGACAGCACTGGCGCACCCGGCGGCGAATGGTTGGGCAGAACGGATGGTGCAATTCACTAAGAAAACCATCCGGAAAATAGACCACGGGGAGATCCAGGAGAAAATAAACAAACTACTCTTCACCCAACACATAACCCCAAATACCACAACGAATAAGAGCCCAGCCGAACTATTAATGGGGAGGAAATTAAGGTCCCCACTCGACAGATTACACCCCACATATATCCCGGAGAAGCCCCCAGACTCAAACAGCAAACACCGAACTTTCGCAACTTCGTATACGCAAGAAACCTGACGGGAGATCCTTTATGGGTACCGGCTGTCATCACACAAATAACAGGCCCACACTCGTACCGGTTACAAACAGCAGACGGACGAGCATGGAAATGCCACATTGACCAATTAAGGTCGAGGACGACCAACCAAGAGACCACCGACGCACAAACAGGCGAAACCAACCCCCACAACACAAACCAAGGGGGGAGGGAATACCCAGGGGACCAAAACCAAAGAAGAATAAACCAGCCATACTTACCGGAAAGCAGCCAGCACGACCCCTCGCCAGGAAGAGACAGCCAGGCCAACTCGACCGACCCGGGGAGACCGAGCGGGAGCGGCGAAACCCGCAGCTCAATCAACCCGGGAGGCCCAGGAGGGAGCTACAGAGAGCGGCCCGGCCCGACCGACCAGCCGGTTCCCACGACGGCATCCGGAGAAGCAGAGATCCCGACTGAACCGGCCGGGATCCAACCTACAACTGAGCTGCGCAGGTCCAGTAGGCTAAGACGGAGTCCTGCCTACCTACGTGACTACGCGACGTAAGGACTAAACCAAGAGGGGAGGGGTGTTCTGTCCCCTCATTAGCATTCTTGAGATCCCCATGCTTTGATTGGCCAAAGCGTGGGGCACTCTGGTCAGGCGAGCCGCGCCGATTGGCTCGCTAAGAATCTCCCACGATTGGTCTATTCGAATCGCGGGAGATTTAAAGCGGTGCCTTTGGCCGCGGCCGCCGCGGCTAAAGGAATAAAAGCCGTGAACCTTTTGCATAGCGCCAGTTCGGTTCCTACACTAATAAAAGAGCATGATTTGAAGTCACCGACTCCTGGCATCATTTTCGTGGACACGACAGTTCTTACTGTCAGGAAATTTCTCCTAGGTTTCTTCTCTCTTTGTTCAGTTCCCATCCATTTCTTCTTGTCTTGCTTTTTGGTGTTTTGAAAAATAAGTTGACCCCCTCTTCTTTATGGCATCCCCTCAAATATTGGAACCCTACTATCATGTCACTCCTAGTCCTTTTTTTCACTAGAAAATTTCTCCTTCATTAATCCAACCTACCACCTGGGCTTTTGTCACAGAAAATTAAACTGGAATAGAGACTTCTGTGGAGGAAAAGTAGGATAGAAATGTAATGAATCTAATAAATACAGTAATAAATAAACACATAAGGCCTGGTGTTTGCCTTCCTCACCTTTGTGGAATGCACAAGGGTCTATGTCGGTAGAAGACATTCAGCTAAATCAAAACCCTGTGTGGCATATTAGTTGTTCCTGTGGCACATTGCTTGACTCCATTGACCAGGCTCAACATTCATGCTCCATTGCTCTGCCTTTTCACTTTATTTTCATGTCCAGCTTCAGACCAGGGAGAGTCTCTGGTATGCAATCAACGTGTGATTTTCCTTCTTTGTAGAAGTAAAATGGACTGTCACAGACAGGACTGTGGAGAAGAGAAGGAATTTAGCGAGGTAGGAATAGAATTTATCATTGTGGCGGGATTAAGAGTCTGACTGTAAAGATACCAAGGGTCTTTCTGCAGTGATTTCCAAAGCTGTAAACGTATTTTGCAGCATGTGTTGTCCCATTAATTGGGTATTACCTTTTACTTTTGTAAATGCAATAATAATAATAATAATAATCAGCAGCAGCAGCATCAAGCAAGGGTAGTACCAAAAGTCATGGGAACAGTCCCAAAACAACTGGAGCACCACTTGAACACCATCAGTGGCATTGACAAATTCTCCATCAGTCAATTGCAGAAGGCATCTTTATTTGGAACAGCTTCCATCCTGCGTGATAACTGTAACACCATCAAATATCCAGATTTGCCTATCCCAGGTCCTTGGTAAGGACTCAATAGGGAGACAAAAATGCCAAACGTAATCTGAACATCTGGCCAACTGTGCAATGAATCATCATCATCATCATCATTGAAGTTTAGGAGAACAAAATAAATCATATCTATTTATTCATCCTTCCCAATTATTACAAATATCTATGGTTATTTTTATTTTACCTTTCAATATAGATTGGTCCTTGACTTACAACTTTCCATTCAAAGTTACAATGGCACTGAAAAAAGGGACTGATGACCATATTTCACACTTACAACCATTGCAACATCCCCATGGTCACGTGATCAAAATTCAGGCAGTTGGCCACTGATCCATATTTATGACGGTTGCAGGGTCCTGGGGTCATGTGATCTCCTTTTGCAACCTACTGACAAGCGAAGTCAATGGGGAAGCCAGATCCACTTAACAACCATGTGACTAACTTAACAACTCTGGGGATTCACTTAAAAACTGTGGCAACAAAGGTAGTAAATGGGACAAAATTCACTTAGCAAGTGCCTTGCTTAGGAACAGAAACTTTGGGCTCAATTCTGGTCATAAATTGAGGACTACCTGTAAATGCTGATTCTGTTCCCAAAATGTGTGCGCTTATATTGAATAACTGAAGTTATCAGTGAAACATTAGTGGAAAAAGGGGGGTGCTCCCTGCTGTTTGACTCATATAAACTGTCAGGTTTACAAGGAATGACTTAATGGGAAAAAAATCAGTTAAATCAATGTTTAACAGAAGCAAGGATTGCTTCCATTCCTGATTTGGATGGGAAAAATGCAGTTAACTTTTTTAGCTAAAGTGGGAGGTCTCCACACCAGTGATGGGATTCGATTTTTTTTACTACCAGTTCTGTGGGTGTGGCTTGGTGGGAGTGGCCCTGCCCCCATTGGCTGATTGGCTGGGCCTTCTTTGGTTGCCCTGCACAGGAGAACAGATCTGGAAATCAGGTTAGTGGGGTGGGGTGGGGAGGGAATTTTGCAGTATCCTTCCCCTGCTGTGCCCACCAAACCATGCCCACCAAGCCATGCCACGCCCACCAAGCCACACCCACAGATAATTCATAATCTCCAAGGAAACACACCCATAGACAAGAGTTATCAATCATGCTTTCCAATTAGATTTTTGTGCAGCAAAAATACACATTTTATAGTTGTCAATATGTCTGTTATATCGCTTGCAAAAAAAATCATTTGTATTTATTTTTTAAAAGAGGCCCATATTCAGTTATATTTATAGGTCTTCCATTTTGTTTTCTAGAGTCCAGTATTAGCCATTCTTACTCTTCAGGTAACTCCATTTGATATTTTGAGACTAGTGTTGGATAGGAACTGTTTATTTTAGGAGATGTTGGTAAATACCGTTGTAATTTAGAAGGCCATTGGCCCCTTGGCCTCAATTACGATGAAAGGTCTCCTATAGCAATGAGATATGGACATTTTTCTTCTGAACTGTCAGTCTAGCACTAGGAGTTATATCTTTTTTTCATGAATCAAAGGAGTGAGCAGTTGAAAGTCTGCCTCTCTTCTGTCCTCCTCATGGAACATCTGTGGTGTTGGCAACATGCTTCTCAGCTGGAATAGATATCCATGTGAGAAGAAAAATCCCTTCAAAAGCTTTTTAGGAAGAAGAGCTTAGGAAGAGGGAGGGAGGGAGAGAAAAAGTTCAGAGGAATTTTTAAAGAGTCCATAAATATGGACCATGGTGCTGCAGTGATTAGAATGCAGTATTGCAGGTTAATTCAGCTCACGGCCAGGAGTTTGATCCTCACCGGCTCAAGGTTGACTCAGCCTTCCATCCTTCTGAGGTCAGTAAAATGAGGAGCCAGATTGTTGGAGGAAATAGGCTGACTCTGTAAACCGCTTAGAGAGGACTGTAAAGCACTGTGAAGCGGTACATAAGTCTATTGCTATGCTAAATATGATGAATCTCTCTCTCTCTCTCCTTTTATTGTAGATCTGACTTTCATCTTAGATACCTTGAGCCTTTCTGTTCTTCCACTGAAAATTATGCACCATGATTTTCTGTCAAGAACAAGAAATGCTCTGGGATAACCTACTAATGAGTAGTGCACTGGAATGAGAGAGGACAAGGACTGGAGATATGAGTTGCTCCTCAGCTGCACCTCTCATCTCTTCTAAGTGGCCCAGGTCCAGGGGTGGAATTCTCTTGGTTTGGATTGGTTTGGGCGAACCAGGGATGGGATTCTACCAGTTTGGACCAGTTCGGACAAACCGGATGTTAAAGTTACAGCTGGTCCTCCGAACCGGTATTTCACCTGACAGTCCGGCCCCACCACTCCTGCCCCTCCCCTCCCAGGAGTCTCCATGCGGTCTATTTTTGATGGAGATAAGTGCAGGATCTGCACGGAGGCTCTGGGAGGAGGGAAAATGGGCCTTCTGGAAGTCCGGAAATAGGCCTGTTTCTGGCTTCCAGAGGGCTTCCAGAGGCCGGGGGAGGCTGTTTTCGCTCTTCCAGAGGCCCAGGCCCTTTGGAGGGTGAAAATGGCCTCCCCAGACTCTGGAGGCCCACCAGAAGCCAGAAAGATGAAGTTCCGGTAGGCCCCACCTAACATGGCCCTGCCCACTCACCCCTGGCTTTTTCTGGGCTTTATGTCTTTCTGTTAAAGCACAGCTGATTCGTGCAGCACAGTAGCTTGCCGTGCCTCAGCTGTTTTCTTCAGCTGCTGTTGAAGGTAAGTATTAGCTTTTTTAAACGTGGAACACATGCGCTCACCGAACTAGTTGTTATAGCGGTTGAATCGCACCTTTGCCCAGGTCTCCTGGCCAGTGATTTACTAGCAAAGTAGTCAATCTGCAAGTCAGCAACATGCAGAGGCCACAGAACCTGCTATTTGATAAAATAGGCATTGCTTATATAAGTACAGGTCATTTTAAATCTTCAATGGCATATACGACTTTCAGACTTGTCCAAAGCAAAGAAATCTGGGGTTTAGAAAGCAGAAGAGAAATGCATGAAAATGGAGGGTTAGAGTCAAACCTCATGTGGGCTAATTACCCACTGAAAGGATTATTATTGTACCTTTAGCAGTCTGTTTTCAGTAGTTGGAAAACTATTACAATAGTTTCCAATAATTGGAAAACTATTAGAAAATTTTCCAATATTTTCAATAAAAGTTGTTTGGAGGGAATGCAAGAAAGCTTCTCAGTCATTTTTCCTAGACTCTGGAATTATCTTCCAAAAGAATATGGTTTTGTTCCCATCTGTTTCCTCAGGCCAACAGTAGGCAATGACAATTTTATTCAAGCTTATGTAGAAGCTGGTTTGTTGCTGAGGTTAGATGGATGTCATTGAGATTACCAAAGATACAGAGACAGAAAAAACCTTTTTATAGATATTCCCTCCACCCTATTCTTAATGTTAGACTTCCTGTCAATAATCAGTTATTGGTTTTATTCTTTCTGACCTTTTATGTATTGCTTCAAAGTACCATGTTTGGCAAAGTGATAGAAGAGTAGAAAATGAATTGGCAGAAAGTAAGGAAGCATCACATAAAAGTTGCATGTATTTCAATTATATTTAGACTGCAAGAGGAGGTTTCATTAGCGATTGGCCTATTTTTTAAAAAGCAAATCAAATTTCCCACTAACTTGGTCCACTCTGGTCAAATTCTCAGCATTTCACCAACAGGATTTTGGTTAAATATAGATATTAAATATATAGCAGATTGATTTAATTGGCATATTAGGTTAACTACGTTAGCCTTTGAAAATCACGAAAGCTTGGCTTCTTAATGTTTTTGCAATTTTTTCTTTAAAAAAAATCCTTTTAAAGATGCAAATGCTCTAATTTTGAAAGGCATGAATCCCTTGATTTTTTGGATAAGTCTCAGCACAACTTTGAATTGATCTGTCTTTTGGGATTTCTAGATCCGTTGCCAAAGAGAAAACTGTAACTTTAGTCGCTGTATGCTGATTCAAGGGGAAAGAAGAAACATGGAATCTTACCCAATCATTATTCTTTTTGGGTTATGGATCATGCATAACTTTGGCTTCCAGTTGCCAGGCCCTTGTTCCATTAAAAAAAAAATCTGACAAGACCACGGTTAAAAAGCCCTCAGATTTAAGGCAACTAACAATGAATTCTGTGGTCTTCAAACCACACAACTAGTATGTTTAGTGAAATTTATTGAAATTAACTGGGCCATAAAAATGTGGTCACAGGATTCTCTTCTTTGTTACTAAAACCAGATGAGACATGGTCTGTTGGCAGGCATGGACAAAGAAAGAAAAGAGGAAAGGAAGGAAGGAAGATTATGTTATTATTTTGTTATTCTTTTTGGTAGACATACAAGATAACTGTGTAAATCTGGGAGATGCATTATTTTTATTTTATTAAGGAGTTTAAGAAGAAGATAAAAAAACTAACAAGGACTTCTATTGAAGAAGGGGAAAGGAAGGAGAAAAAGAACAAAGAAAAAGCTAGAAGACTTTAAAAAAGAACAGTAAGAAATAGAAAGAGCTTCCAATTTCCTCTGCATGCAAAATTACCTCCAACTATATGTAGTTTCTTCTACAAAAACCCCCATGTTTTTTATAATCATCAAAACCATAACTGATAATCTCACTTTTTTGAATTTCATGCAAAAAGTCCATACATGTCTTCCAGTTAGCAATGACTTTTTCTCTAATCAAAGAAATCCATTTAGCCATCTCTGCAAATCCCTTCATCTTCACCAACCATTCCTCCATGGTGGGTAATGTTGAGTCTTTCTGTGTATGATAATCTCACTGTAGTTGTGATGTGTAAATACAAAGTTCCACAATTCTCCCCACCAATCCATTTCCAAATGGAAAGCCCCTGGTTTCAATTGTATGTCAATCTTTAAAATCTTTTGAAACAGTATATGTATGAAGCCAGCCAAAATTTCCTGCTTTTCTTTCTTACGTATCTGCCAAAGATGATAAAATGTCCCTCCGTGTTGTTCACATTTTCAACAGAAATGTGAAGTGCCTTTATACATTCAAGACAATTTTTCTGGTGACATGTACTAACAATACATTTTATTTTTAAAAAAATTCTTTAGGGTGGTAATATAATAACAATTCCAGTCCTCTCAATCACAAAGTTTTCCATTGTATATTGTATCCAAAATGTATACCCCATTTTCAAATAGAATAGAATAGAATAGAATTCTTTATTGGCCAAATGTGATTGGACACACAAGGAATTTGTCTTGGTGCAAATGCTCTCAATGTACATAAAAGAAAAATTACATTCATCAAGAATCATAAGGTACAACACTTAATAGTCATAGGGTACAATGATTCCTACATATTCTTTCACCTTTTCTTCCATTTCAACAGAAGTTTATTCCTTTTAGCAACATTTGGCAATTACAGCAATTCTGTTTCAAATTCAGTCTCACAGTGTTCAAAAACATACATTTTTTTTTACCTTATTTAAACTTTTAGAATAATTATATACAAGAGAACCTCTGCTACTAGATATGCTCTTGACTTTATGATATGTTGCCCTTGAAAAAAATTCTAATATTCCATGCTAAGTTGACCATTAATATTTACATCCTAGAGCTGCATTGGGTGATATGGTGATAATGACGGAGATGGTTTTGATGAGCAATTGAGAAATAATTCATGCATGGCCCCAAGGATGCTTTTTTCAAAAGGCAACTAGACTTTGTTCTTCTGAAGAAGCTTCTTGGATTTTCAAGGAAAAACAGTCCAGCTGCTTTTTTAAAAAGTACTTTTGGGACAACCATGACCAGATGACTGAAAATCTTCATAGATAATTCACGTATGCAACTCTAAATGCCCAGAAGCTGCTGACTGGGTCTTATCTGGTGAGGAAACATGTAATTGTACAAGTCTGTAGAAATTCTCAGTCATCCAAGTCATGGTTGTCCCAAAGGTGCTTTTTCAGGAGGCAAATGGACTTTCTTGTTTTTTCTTTTGAAGTTGTTTTGCTTCTCATCCAAGAAGCTACTTCAACTCTGACAGGATGGTGATTGTTAAGTACTGAGCATGGGTGCGAAAGAATGGAGACAAGCCGGTGAAAAGGTGAACTTCAACTCTTTATTTACATGGTGTGACAGCTCAAAACTGGATGGCTGCTACAGCCTTCCTTATATAGGCAACTTATTCGATATTCAACCAATGAAAACCCGGGAGCGCTAGCTCCGTTAACCAATGAGAACGGCTCGTTAATGGCCAATCAGATTCTCCTGAACGGACCAATCTGATCTCACCATTTAACGGCCAATCAGAAGTGCAGGGCCAGAACCCGGCACTTGACTTCAAGCTCTTGATAACTTTATTACACAATTATTCATTCACAACACCCCTTCCCCCCGGGTTCCATTTACGGGGTGCGGTTACATAGTCCTTGAGGTAGGACGGTTGTTTTGTTAGTCTATTTGATTTTCATTGTGCACCCGATATTTGGCTGCACTCTTGTTGAGGTAGGGCGTTGTTTGGTGAAAGGGGTGTCTCTGACTCTGAGTTCAAGTTTTCGTTGTCACCAACATCTTCGGTATCACCATGAGGTGAGCTCACTCCCATCCCTGATTCCTCTTCACATGTTTCCGTTCCGCTATCAAAAGGTTTTCAAAAAGGTTTTCTGCTAATTGAAGTTCATCTTCCTCTGTATCTCCCCCCCCTCAGTTTGGTCATCAGGGGACTCGGAGATCCGTGACTGCAGCCTTGATCGTAGTTGATCGATATGGTGCTTCCATAGTCTATCATCACGGCATTGCATGAGGTATGATCTCGGACCGGTTACACGGACTACAGTCGCTTTGACCCACAATAGATCGCCCGATAAGTTTTTAGCGAATACCAAGTTGCCTACCTGGAAAGTACGGCATTGGCCACTGGATCCGTGTGGTTTCTCAGGTTCGTACAATGGGTGTAACTGATCGAGGTGGGAGCGGAGCTTTCGTCCCATTAGCAACTTGGCAGGAGTTTTGTTGGTGACGCTGTGCGGAGTGATATGCTGTAAAAAGAGGATTTGGTTTATTTTTTCTTCGATGTTGTCATAGTCCATTTTTTGTAGCGTTTTCTTGACAAATTGTACCATGCGCTCGGCCCTTCCGTTGGCCGCAGGATGCGCAGGCGAAGTCAGCGCATGTCGAATACCACGGTCCACCAGGTACTGTTCAAAAGACAGCGCGGTAAATTGGGGACGTTGTCGGATACCAGAACGTCTGGTAATCCGTGGGTTGCAAACAGTCTGTCCAGTTTCTTAATGACCACTTCGGTTGTTGTGTTCTTCATTCGGTGGATTTCGAGCCAGTTCGAGTAGGCGTCCACGGTTAATAAGAATGTGTGGCTTTTGGTAGGCCCTGCAAAGTCCAGATGGATACGGGACCAGGGTCCCCGTGGTGTTTCCCATTCGGTTGGGATTGCCTTTGGTGGGGCGTTGCTTACTTCCTGGCATTTATGACAAGCTTTGACCCAAGTCTCGATTTGCTTGTCGATACCTGGCCACCACATGTAGCTTCGTGCGAGGGCTTTCATGCACACGATGCCGGGGTGGCCATCGTGCAAGGTTCTCAGGACTGCTCGTTGGAGTCGCTCTGGGACAACGACTCTATCACCCCAGATGATGCAGCCCTTTTATGAAAACAACTCTGTTTGTCCACTTTTGAATGAGACGAAGTCATCATGTACTTGGTCCAATGGCCATCCACATTCCACCCAACTGAGGACTCGTGCTAAGGCGGGGTCACGTTTTGTTTCTCTTGCGATATCTCGGGCTGTTAATGGCGGTGTCCGAAGTGTCTCAATCTGCAACGTTGTCAATGTAGGCGCAGGGTCGTCGATGGTCTCTGGAAGTGGTGCTCGGCTCAATGCATCGGCATGGGGAATGGTCTTCCCCGGGTGGTAGTGCAGCCGATAATTATAAGCAGCCAAGAATTCTGACCAGCAAGTCATTCTGGGAGATAATATATTGGGGGGTTGGCTTATCTCCTGCTATTATTCCCAGCAAAGGTTTGTGGTCAGTTACTATAGTAAAAGCTCGGCCATACACGTACTCATGAAATCTTTTGACAGCAGACACAATAGCAAGGGCTTCTTTATCAATCTGGCTATAATTGCGCTCAGTTTTTGAAAGCATCTTTGAGAAAGGCAACAGGGGCTTTGCTACCGTTAGGCAAAACGTAGCTCAAAATGGCGCCCATTCCGAAAGGCGATGCATCACACGTGATCGTTAACGGCAAGGTCTCATTGTACTGCATCAGTACAGCGTCAGAAGTCAGTAGTTTTTTCACATTTCGAAATGCCTGCTCTTCTCTATGTCCCCATACCCAAATGGCTTTTTTGTCCAATAAATGATGGGTTCAGCGACAGTTGCTTTGTGTGGCAGGAACACGTTATAAAAATTGATAAGGCGTAGAAATGCCTGGAGGTCAGCCTGATTCTGGGGTCTGGGAGCGTTTTTTATTGCTCTCAATTTGCTATTGGTAGGGTGAATGCCCTGACTGTCAATTAAATACCCTAAACATTTGACACGATCTGTACACAGCTTACACTTATTTTTCTTTACTTTAAGACCTGCGCAGGTCTTTGAATTTCTGGAGGAGCATTCTCAAATGATCCCATAAAATTTTTGAAGTAGGGGCGGCGATTAACACATCATCAAAGTAGGGGACAACGCCTTTAATCCCTTGTAATAGTCTTTCCATCAAGCTCTGAAAGATCCCCGGGGCTACGCTCACTCCGAATTGGAGTCGTGTACATTTAAAGGCACCTCGGTGCGTCACGATCATCTATGCCTGTGCCGTTTTTTCATCTACCAGTAGTTGCTGATATGCCTGAGCTAAGTCTAGTTTAGCGAAGACTTTTCCGCCCCCCAGGGAATGGAGGAGGTGCTGCACCACTGGTACCAGATATGCGTTTTGCTGCAGGGCGTGGTTCAGGGTGGCTCGGTAGTCCCCACAAATTCTTATTGATCCATCTGGCTTAATGGGTGTTACGATTGGGGTCTCCCAGGGAGAGTGATCGGTTGGCTCTAACACCCCCTGGGCTATTAACTTATCAAGCTGCTCGTCAATTTTTGGTTTTAGGGCAAATGGAACCCGACGAGGCTTAAGGCGGATGGGACCTATTTTCGGATTAAGGTTAAATGATATCGGGGTCCCCTTTTACTCACCTAGTTTTTCTGCAAAGACATCCCTGAATTCTTGGACGAGGTCCTCCTCCCAGTTGCTGCTGCCAATTCGGTTAATGCCTGCCGCTTCAATGCCAAGTGGCGCGAACCATTGGAGGCCTAACAGGCTAGGCCGGTCCTTTTCGATCACAGTCAGGGGTAATTACGCTGTACGGTTTTTGAACGAGACCTGGACTCGACTGGATCCTACAACTGGAATTCGATTCCCCTGATAGTCTTTAAGTATGAGTCTTTGGGAACGGAGGTCTTGACGCCGGATAGTAGGGATGAGTTGCTTGAGGGTCTTCCAGGAAATCATCGAGAGAGACGATCCCGAGCTGACTTCCATTTGGCAGGGCTGATTTTCTATGGCTACTTTAACCCGGATTTTCTTGGCATCCAAGGAGGAGGTGTGACCGATAGTGATAGTTTGGTGAGCCTCTTCTTGCTTCGTGGAGCAGTTTAGGGTTCTGTTTCTGTAGGAGTGGTTCACTGGTTCTCGCCTGACAGGACGGTTTCCTGTCGGTTGGCGATAGTTAGCCCCTTTCGGGGGCTGGCTGGGGCCTAGGAGACTTCTACAGACCCGTCCGATGTGGCCTTGTTTCCCGCACTCATGGCAGAGCGCGTCGCAGAATTTGCATTCGGACCGAGGGTGGCTAGCCCCACAGCCAGCGCATGGGTGTTGAGACTTCTGGTTATGGTCCCGTTCGGACTGCAGTCAATGGACCTCTTCTTCATCGCTGTCTGACGACAAAGAGAGGTCCTCGTGGTGGGCCGTCAGAAACTGTCCTTCTGACTTGGGTGAAAGGTCGCCGGTCGGTTGGTGAACCGGAGCGCAGTTGCGGCGCATTTGGGCAGCCGACTTCCTGGTTGCTTCTGCTGCAGTAGCATCAGCGATGGCATCGGCAAGGCTGATGTCGCCTTTCACCATCAGCTTACTCTGCACGTTTAGCGCATCTAATCCCAGAACTATTCGGTCTCTCAAGGCCTCTTTCAGGTCAGCAAACCCGCAGATGCCTCCCAGGTTTTGGAGGTCTGTGATGAAATCTGCAACGCTCTCTCACTGGTTTCTTTGGTAAATTTTGTGCCGCCTTACAAGTGTTGGCACGGTCGGTGCATAGTGGGCTCTCAGTAGGGGTTCGAGGACGTCCCAGTCCATAGCCTTTACTTCTGCTGGTTTTGCTAGTGCCTTGGCCATCTTGAATACGGTTGGCCCGCAATGCGTTAGGAATACCGTCCGTTTCTTCCCGGTAGTGGCATCCTTCAAATTGTTGCTTTCCAAGAACATTTGGAAACGATCCATGTAGGAGTCCCAGTCTTCTTGCGCTGGGTCGAATGGAGCGGGTGGTATGACGCCGCCGAACATGGTTCCACCCTTGTGCATTTTCAGCCACGTGCTCGGTTATTTTCTTCGTTGTTCAGTCAGCTCTGACGTCTCCACATCCCACCCTTGTCGCCAGTGTTAAGTACTGAGTGTGGGCGTGAAAGAATGGAGACGAGCCGGTGAAAAGGTGAACTTAAACTCTTTATTTACATAGTGTGACAGCTCAAAACTGGTTGGCTGCTACAGCCTTCCTTATATAGGCAACTTATTCGATATTCAACCAATGAAAACCCGGGAGCGCTAGCTCCGTTAACCAATGAGAACGGCTCGTTAATGGCCAATCAGATTCTCCTGAACGGACCAATCTGATCTCGCCATTTAACGGCCAATCAGAAGTGCAGGGCCAGAACCCTGCACTTGACTTCAAGCTCTTGATAACTTTATGACACAATTATTCATTCACAACAGTGAGGAATGGAAAGATTTATATTCCTTGCAAACAGCTGGCAATCTGCATCCTTTTAGAGGGTCGTTGAAGCACTTGGAGGAAACAGATCAACCTCCAAGTGACCTTAATGACCCTCTAAAAGGATGAAAATGATCAGCTGTCTGCAAGGAATATAAATCCTTCCATTCCCCACCATCCAGTCAGAGCTGAAGAAGCTTCTTGGATGAGAAGCAAAACGTCTTCAAAAGGAAAAAACAAGAGAGTCCAGTTGCCTCCTGAAAAAGCACTTTTGAGGCATGTCATTGTGCCCATTCACATGAAACTTTTCAGAGATAAGGCTGGTGGGGCAAGAAGACTTCGTCCCCATTCCATATATGCCTTGCTCCTGGTTGCTATATAGTTTTTAAAAAATCATAATATGTGTTATGTCCTGAATTTGAATACTCGAAATCCCCGCGCCTTGATTGGCTAAGGCGCGGGGATTTCTGATTGGCCAGGCGAGCCGCGCTGATTGGCCCGATTGAAGTCTCCCGCGATTGGTTCAAACCAAGAGCGGGAGACTTGAATCGCTGCCATTGGCCGCGGCCGCCGCAGCGAAAGGTATAAAAGCCGCGGGCTTTTTGCCTTTCGCCGGTTCGGTTCTCCCATTGTAAATAAAGAGCTTTGAATGAAAGTCACCGACTCTGAGCATCTTTTGCGGACACGACAATATGTGTAGTTTTAATGTTTTGTTCTTTACTTATTTTATAACTTGTAAGCCACCCAGAGTCAATTCATAGGGTGAAACATGTTCAACTACCACTGGGAAGAATTGGCACCCTACACACACACACACACACACACACACACACTTAGCATGTCATACCTCCTATTCACTCTCTCTCTCTCTCTTTCTCTCTCTCTCTCTCTCTCTCACACACACACACACATGTTGTGCTTTTCCTGATCCTGTTGATGCTTCCCACAAATGGCTTTGTTTTGGCTTCAATCCCTTTGGCCTTTACCAAGTGAGTCCCTTGCCAAGCTGGGTTGATTAAATGACTTACAGCAGGTACTTAGTAATTAATGGAGTATTTCTCAGCATGTTTAGCAACATGTGCTTTGCTAGATATTGGTGCCTTCAAAAAAAAAATGTCAATGCCCCTCCCCATCCCTACCACCCCCAGAAGGGACTCTTCAGCAGTCTCCAAAGAGTATAAAGGAACCAGCTTCCTGTCTTCATCTGGACCTCTTGCAGTCTTAGCGGTGCTGCAATTGGGAAATCAGAACCAGGAATTCAGATGCTGGCCAAAGAATTCCAGTTTGGGCTTGGCGTGTTCAAAATGTAGGCCCAGACCTTCTGTGGAAAGATGAGGAAATAAAAGAGCTTTCCTAACAGAAACACGAGCAATGAATCATGTTGGGTTGGGTTTGGACATCCTTCTCTGTACAGGACAGAGCTGCTTATTCTCTTTATACTTCCTGATTCATACGTGGCAGTAATTATAGCATATTCTCAGGCTGAGGAGCTGTGGAAACAGGCAGAGATGGAAGGCATACCTTTCCCTGTACTTCAACCACCCCTTGCAATAGGCTCACTTTTGTTCCAAGTGGCTGCAAAAACATTGCTTTCTGTGAAAGGTAGAACAAAAAGAACTCTGATGGAAGCTGGAAGAGGCTTCAAGCAGACAATATTTTTCAGGGCAGTTCTAATGTTTCCCCTCAGAAGACTTTTTGGGTTTTACCCATACTAAACTGTCAGTGTGCTCATCCATCATACAACCTGGAAAACTCCCTAATGGGCAAGAGAAAAATCCAATAAATAATAGTAGCAAGAACAGTTAAAAAAATATGGTGGTCCTTCAAAGAAAATCCTGTAACAAGATAGGTGGATTGTGTCCCAGACAGCAGATGTATCAGATAATCCCTCCCTTCCTTTTGTTTCTCAGCCTGGATGGCTTATGCAGGCAGACTAACCCAGCCTTGCAGGAGAGAGTTATGGGAGGTTCTGGGGCTCTCTGAGTTTTGTTTTTTTTTAAAACAAATTTTATTAATTTTACAAAAACAGTGCACAGACAATCAAGGCATAACAGCTTATAAATTCTTTTCTAAAAAAAAAAAAGTAATTGTTGTGAATGAATAATCATGTAATAAAGTTATCAAGAGCTTGAGGTTAAGTGCGGGGTTCTGGCCCTGCACTTCTGATTGGCCGTTAAATGGCGAGATTAGATTGGTCTGTTCAGGAGAATCTGATTGGTCATTAACGAGCCATTCTCATTGGTTAACGGAGCTAGCGCTCCGGGGTTTTCATTGGTTGAATAGTTAATCAGTTGCCTATATAAGGAAGGCTGTCACAGCCATCCAGTTTGAGCTGTCACACCATGTAAACAAAGAGTTGAAGTTCACCGTTTCACAGGCTCGTCTCCATTCTTTCGCGCCCATGCTCAGTACTTAACACTGGCGATGAGGATGGGATGTGGAGATGTCAGAGCTGACTGAACAATGAAGAAAATAACCGAGCACGTGGCTAAGAGCGCACAACGGCGGAACCATGTCCGGCGGTGTCATACCACCCGCTCCATTCGACCCAGCGCAAGAAGACTGGGAATCCTACAAGGATCATTTCCAAATGTTCTTGGAAACCAACAATTTGAAGGATGCCACGACCGGGAAGAAAAGGGCGGTATTCCTAACACATTGCAGGCTGACCTTATTCAAGATGGCCAAGGCACTAGCAAAACCGACAGAAGTAAAGGCTATGGACTGGGATGTCCTCAAACCCCTACTGAAAGCCCACTATGCACCGACCGTGTCAACACTTGTAAGGCGGCACGAATTCTACCAAAGAAACCAGCGGAAAGGAGAGAACGTTGCAGATTTCATCGCGGACCTCTGAAACCTGGGAGGCCTCTGCGGGTTTGCTGACCTGACAGAGGCCTTGAGATATCAAATAGTTCTGGGACTAGATGCACTAAACGTATAGAGTAAGCTGATGGCGAAAGGCGACATCAGCCTTGCCGATGCCATTGCTGATGCTACTGCAGCAGAAGCAACCAGGAAGTCGGCTGCCCAATTGCGCCGCAACTGCGCTCCGGTTTACCAACTGACTGGCAACCTTTCACCCAAGTCAGAAGGGCAGTTCCCGACGGCCCACCACGAGGACCTCTCTTCATCGTCAGACAGTGATGAAGAAGAGGTCCATCGACTGCGGTCTGAACGGGACCACTACCAGAAGTCCCAACACCCATGCGCTGGCTGTGGGGCCAGCCACCCCCGGTCCAAATGAAAATTCCATGACATGCTCTGCCATGAGTGCGGGAAATGAGGCCACATCAGACGGGTCTGTAGAAGTCTCCTAGGCCCCAGCCAGCCCCCGAAAGGGGCTAACTATCGCCAACCGACAGGAAACCATCCTGTAAGGCGAGAATCAGTGAACCACTCCTTCAGAAACAGAACCCTAAACCGCCCCACAAAGCGAGAAGAGGCTCACCAAACTATCACTATTGGTCATGCCTCCTCCTTGGATGCCAAGAAAATCCGGGTTAAAGTAGCCATAGAAAATCAGCCCTGCCAAATCCAAGTCGACTCGGGATCGTCTCTCTTGATGATTTCCTGGAAGACCTACTATCCGGCGTCAAGACCTCCGTTTCCAAAGACTCATACTTAAAGACTATCAGGGCAATCAAATTCCAGTTATAGGATCCAGTCGAGTTCAGGTCTCATTCAAAAACCATACAGTGTACTTACCTCTGACTGTGATCGACAAGGACCAGCCTAGCCTGTTAGGCCTCCAACGGTTCGCGCCACTTGGCATTGAAGTGGCAGGCATTAACTGAATCGGCAGCAGCGACTGGGAGGAGGACCTCGTCCAAGAATTCAGGGACGTCTTCGCCGAAAAACTAGGCGAGTACAAAGGGACCCCAATCGTGACACCCATTAAGCCAGATGGATCAATTAGAATTTGTGGGGACTACCGAGCCATCCTGAACCACGCCCTGCAGCAAAACGCATATCCGATACCGGTGGTGCAACACCTCCTCCATTCCCTGGGGGGCGGAAAAGTTTTCACTAAACTAGACTTAGCTCAGGCATATCAGCAACTGCTGGTAGATGAAAAAACAGCACAGGCACAGATGATCATGACGCACCGAGGTGCCTTTAAATGTACACGGCTCCAATTCGGAGTGAGCGTAGCCCCGGGGATCTTTCAGAGCTTGATGGAAAGACTATTACAAGGGATTAAAGGCATTGTCCCCTATTTTGATGATGTGTTAATCGCTGCCCCTACTTCAAAAGTTTTACAGGATCGCTTGAGAATGGTCCTTCAGAAATTCAAAGACGCAGGTCTTAAAGTAAAGAAAAATAAGTGCAAATTGTGTACAGATCGTGTCGAATTTTTAGGGTATTTAATTTAGGCATTCACCCTACCGATAGCAAATTGAGAGCAATAAAAAACGCTCCCAGACCCCGAAATAAGGCCGACCTCCAGGTGTTTCTAGGCCTTATTAATTTTTATAACGTATTCCTGCCGCACAAAGCAACTGTCACTGAACCCCTACATTGTTTATTGGACAAAAAAGCCATTTGTGTATGGGGACATAGAGAAGAGTTGGCGTTTCGAAATGTGAAAAAACTACTGACTTCTTTTTTTTTTTTTTAAACAAATTTTATTGATTTTATAGAACACAAACAAAACTAAAAGATCTTTTCTGAAGGTTGTCTGATCCCGGGTTGAAACTCTTCGCACAGACACAAATTCAAACATCATATTCACTTTATATATCCTTCCATATCTTATTATCATTTTCTTTTTTATATTATATATATAAACCATTTTTATCAATTTTATATAAACAATGCACAAGGCATAACAGCTTGTAAGTTCTTTTCCAAGAAAAAATAATAAAAGAAGAAAACCAATAGAACATAACAATTCCAAATTATAGTATCAATACTTTGTCTATTTAACTTCATATCTTATCCCAACTTCTCCTTTTCATCCAAATTATTTCTTATTAATTAAAATTTTTTTTTGCCTTTTTTCAATATACAACATCCAAAAAAAAAAAAAAAGCATAACAAAACCTTTATATATCCTTTCATATCTTATTACCATTTTCAATAATATTCTTTGTCTGTTCTATTTCCAACTATCCATTCATCTTTTTTCTTTTATTATACTTCTCCTATACACCAATTGGAGTAACGTCTATAACTCCTTACCCTAACTTAAAAGTACTTCATATAACAATTTTTCTTGGGATTGTGTTTAAAAGATTCTAAAATTACACAATGAATTTTATACTCTAAATGCACATATAAAAAAACACAATCTTATGTACCCTCCAGAATCCCTCTTTTATCCTAAATTAAATTCACCCATTGTCTCTGAATAAACTTTTTTTCTTTAGATCTTGCTTCCCCCCATTGAGGCTTCTCCTCCCCCCTTTCTCTCTTGCTTATTCTTCTCCTTGCCCTTTTTACCCCTTTGTCTTTCCTCCTCCCTTTTCTTACTCCTTTTCCTTTGCTTTCTAACCTTGCCTCCACCTTTCCGCTCATTTTTCTCTTCTTTGGTTGTTTTTATAATTCTTAAAATCCCCTTTTTCTTATCCTTTTTCTCCTCCTCCCCGGAAAGAACCCATTGTTCATCAAAGATGGCTTCTTCTTCCTCTTCTTCTTTTTCCCAGTCCTTCTGCTGCGTAGTCAACTTTTCATAAGTACATAACACCATTTCTAAGAATTGAAACAAAGTGCCCAAAGTATCTTCCTTTTTATATTTTTGATATTCAGTCTTTAGTTCATCCACAAGCGATGCCATTATGAAAAGAGAAACTTTTCCCAAAACAACCACAAGTATTTTTAATCAAAAATAATTCAAAAAAAGTTCCAAAAATTAATACTTTTCTTCCTTCTTCTCTTTCTCTTTCTGGGGTTAATGTTTAAACAAAGAGGTCCAATTACCATATACCTTTCTTTGGGATTCTAGGCAATCTCCTCCTTTTTCAGCTTCTGCTCCAATTTTTTTTCCTCTCCCTTCCCACTTGCAATATCAATTTTAAATAATCAGAAATCCATACCTCCAACAAGGGTTTTCCAATTTCTTAAGTTTTTCAATGCCCAAAAATCCTTTTGTCCCTTAGCTTCAACTCTCAAAACAATTCACTTTCAATGTCCAATATGTCCAAACATTTCTGCTGTTTCCATGGGGTGGGAGAGTAAAGAAAAAAAAGTTCCCTTTAACAGCTTCTCCGCCGCTTTCGATCTTCTTAGGGATACAATGTATCCTCCAGCAATTCAAACAGCTCAGTTCCAACCAATTTGAAAGATGTTACTTGACCCGGCTCAGACAGCACTTTCACTCTTCTTACTTCCTCCAGCGCAATCTTACCCGGTTGCTGGCTTCTTTGTGGCGGCCATTGCTGACCGCCGCTCCACCGCCTTGGGAAAAAGGGGTTTTTCCGGAGAAGGAGGGGGTCTGCGACACCCCCAACCCCCTGTCCGACTCCCCTCTCTCTTCAGCTGTCCCTACAGGGCAGCCATATCCCCCTGACCCATCTGGATCGGGGGTACCTCGACGGCTAGCACAGCAGGAATCGCGAGCTGTCGCGAATTCCTGCTGCCCCGAAGCCACGCGGAACCGGAAACCGGGGCTCTCTGAGTTTTTATCCTCTTGTTCTTCCTGATACTGACTCAAAGAGAGTGGGGGTTTGAAGGAAGTTCTGTAATGTATTGAAAACAATTGGATATTCAGTTTTATTTACTTATTTTAATTTGGACCCCGCCTGACTCCAATTGACTCAGGGCAATTATGTATGAGGGAACAAGAGAAGTCGGTTTCTTATTTGGGAGTACAAACCAAGTTCTTTATCAGAGATTGTTGGCATTAGTACGTTGATAGAATTTCTGAAGTTTACAAAAAAAAAAAAACCCCACCTTTCCTATTTATAAAGAAAATGCTATGAAAAGAGGAAGCTTGGGCCACTCCTTCCCATACCCCCTAAAATGTAAAAAGCAAAAGGTTTTATACGATTGTTGAAATAGATTTGGTGGTGGATTGTTTTTAATTTTTCTGGTTGTATATACACTTCAAGGTCAGCCTGGAAGAAAACTTCTTCCAAGGCAGTGCAGGACAGCAGAGACAGATAGATAGATTCACACACATACATTCAGCAATTTAGGAAGTGTAACATCATATGCTACTCACACTGACTTTGCAAGAGGAAGCTGGCACAGCTAAAGCTTCTTTAACGTTAGGGGTACATGCCTCATCTCACAGAGGCCATGACATAATCACATGTTTGTGGGGAAAAGCCTGAGAGACTGGCGCTGGAGGAACACTGTTTCGTTTCTCCACAGAACAAGACAGTCTTTGCAAGATTCTTAGAAGATACAGAGTCTTACTATCCAAACTGCATGGCTCTGTTTTTTGCAGTGCCAAAAAGGCCAGGAGGAACACTCGATGCACATGAGGTATCCATGGTTAGTTTCCAAAAGAACGTAGTCAGAAGCTCTGCCATCTGTATAGGACTCAGGAGGAATGTTATCCAGAGGTTCTTCTCTGATTGCTCTTCTGTTGAAGACCCAAGAAACCTTATCTTGGATGCAAGTCTAATCCCTTTCACTTTGAACCCAACCTGGTTTATTGGCTCCCCTGGCATTTCAGAGCTAATTGTCTTCAGACAGAGAGAGTTCATTAAAACCACTGTACCAGAGGTGGTATATTCAGCAGGTTCTGACCAGTTCTGGAGAACCGGTAGCGGAAATTTTGAGTAGTTCAGAAAACTTGCAAATACCACCCCTGATTGGCCCCAACCCCATCTATTCTCTGCCTCCCGAGTCCCAGCTGATTGGCTGGGTCTTCTTTGGTTGCCTGAACAGGAGAACAGAGCTGGAAAGCAGGTTGGGTGGGTGGGGAAGGAATGCAATTTTGCAGTAACCTTCCTCCAGGAGTAGGGAGGGAATGGAGATTTTTCAGTATCCTCCCCCTGCCCTGCCTGCCAAGCCACTCCCACCAAGTCATGCCCACAGAACCAGTCGTAAAATTTTTTGAATCGCACCACTGCACTGCACCCACCCCAACTGAAACTCGCTTTAAGACAGTGGGCATCCATGGTGGGAGATGAGGACAAAAGGTCAAGACAGAATCTACAACTACACATCTCTTTTTAAAGACATGAGATATTTGTTCAAAAAGGAATGGAGTCCATTGTGGCTGCCATCTTGACCTTTTTTTCTTTTTTTTTACTCTCCCTTCTAGACCTTCTTGGTTGCAGTTATGGAGAAGCAATGCAAATTAATATTAAGATTTTCCTGGCATTTTCTTTCCTTCCCAAGGCCATATTCAGATTTCAAAGAGCCTGGGCAGAATGATTTCTGGTAAGTCCAGCCCAAGACACAATTTTCTGAGGGTAACAGAAACAGTTCTTAACAAGTTGTAGTGGCTCAGTTACCATGGAGGTAGATAAGCTTAGACCACTTCTTCATCATCTTGTCTACTCATCCTTGAACTGTTCCAGGTCAAATTACTGAATTTGACAGCAAAATGTCAAATTTGAACACAAAGCTTTTTCACTTCTCTCTATAATAAGAAGCTAACCATATATGTTAACCCTTAGATAGTATCCCCCAGTCCAATGAAAGACCAAAAATGCCTACCCTAGTTCCTCTGATAATACTCTGCATCCCTCAATTGCCCCTTTATTGAAGAAGGTGCACCCTTCCTTCCTCCCATCATCTAAAAAAGAGTTGCCTTCACCACAACCTTATATATTGATAAAATGGGTTCAGTTCTGGGCTGGTGAAGCAATTATGTTCTCCAAGGAAGAAGTTTCTGCTTTGTAAGCCTCTGTACATCAAGGATGGTCTTCCTAGGCTCCATTTTTTTGAGCAGAAAGAGTGTCCCCAGGAGAAGCCAAGATCTCTTTAAAGCCTGCAAATCCAAACTTCAAAAAATAACTATTTAACAATCAGTCTAATAATATGGAACAAATATCTGTTCGTGATATCATCCATGGGAGAATGCTTTGGCCTCTTGTAACAGCTGGGATGTTATATCTATCTGTCTTTCTGTCTGTCTGTCTGTCTGTCATCTGTCTATCATCTATCAATCATCTATCTATCTATCTATCTATCTATCTATCTATCTATCTATCTATCTATCTATCATCTATCATCTATCTTCATCATCATCATGAGCTGCAGTGGCACAGTGATTAGAGTGTAGGCTACTTCTGCTGACTGCCAGCTGACTGCAATTTGGCAGATCGAATCTCACCAGGCTTAAGGTTGACTCAGCCTTCCATCCTTCTAAGGTTGATAAACTGAGGATACAGATTGTTGGGGGCAAGAAGCTGATTCTGTAAACCACTTAGACAGGGCTGCAAGGCACTGTAAAGCAGTATATAACTCTAAATGCTATGGCTATTGCTATCTATCCATTGATTCATTCATTTATATCCCATCTTTTATTATTTTTATAAATAAGATGGTGAACATATCATAGCCAACATGTCTTCCACCTTTTATTTTCCCCACAGCAACAGACTTGTGATGTGAGTTGGGCTGAGAAAGAGAGAGAATGATTGGCCCAAGATCACCCTGCTGGCTTTTAATTCTTGAATTCACTCTCTCTTGCTTTCTAGCCTGGTGCCTAAACTGCTAGACCAAACTGGCTCTCCTGGCATCTGCAGCAGATGAAGATTGAGAGGGAGGAAAAAAAGATGTTTAGAAGAATTCCTGGGCCTTTGCTTCATCTTTTTGTGTATTTCCCTTCAGCTGGCACAAAGGTGATGCAGCGAATGCTTCCAAGCTTACTTTCCCTCCCTATTTTCATGCCTTCTGTTCAATTTCTGCATCTGTTTGCCTTCTTGGTAAAAATTAAAAGAGAAACACGCACACGCACACACACACACACACACACAAAATACATTTTGTGTATGCCTCTGCTCAAATATCCATTTCTTCTGCTAACAGACCTATTCTGGGCTGATGAAACAATTTCCTTCTCCTGGCATCCTCACTGTGCTACTGGATGCAACAGATGTGCTTTTCACTGCAGGCTAAAGAAACCCTGTCTATAATAACAAGTTTTAACAGACATTGAGAGGGAAAAGTTTCTCTGCTCATCCACTGCCAGAATCAACAACACGACTTTGTTGTCACCTTAACAGAGTCCATCTGCTGCTTGTCCTCACTTTCTTCACCCAACACATCAGATCGTATCAGGGAGTTGAATCTCAACATGGCTTTAACTTCCCACAATGGTTTTTGACATCATTCATTCTGTAGGTACTATGGGAAACTGTAGAATAGAATAGAATAGAATAGAATAGAATAGAATAGAATAGAATAGAATAGAATAGAATTCTTGATTGGACACACAAGGAATTTGTCTTTGATGCATATGCTTTCAGAGTACATAAGAAAAAATAGAATACATTCATCAAGAATCATAAGATACAACACTTAGTCATAGGTTACTAAAAAGCAATCAAAACATACTGGGAAAACAAATAAAACAATATAAATTATAAAGATACAAGCAACACGGTTATAGTCAATAGTGGGAAGAGATGGGTAATAGGAAGGATGAGAAGAAGAATAGTAATATAGTCTTACTAAGTAAATTGACAATGTTGTGGGAGTTAGCTGTTTAGCAGAGTGATGGTATGCAGGGAAAAACTGCCCTTGTGTCTAGTGGTTCTGATGTGCAGTGCTCTATAGTGTTGTTTTGAGGGTAGGAGTTGACATAGTTTATGTTCAGGATGTGAGGGGTCTGTATATATTTTTATAGTCCTCTTTTTGACTCAATAGGTCCTCAACAGAAGGCAGGTTGGTAACAATTGTTTTTTCTGCAGTTCTAATTATCCATTGAAGTCTGTGTCTGTCTTGTTGGATTGCAGACCCAAACCAGACAGTTATAGAGGTAGAAGTGCAAATGACTGTAGCTAAACTATATTTTTCTATCCATGGATTGTATGCATGTCACTTGTCCACAAAATCTAGAATTCTGAGATAGATGATTGCCAATGAAGGAGAATATTTGTAGCTCAGAGTTGAAATGAGGGGTCCTTGGAGCTCTCTAAGCTTGATTGTTTTCTTGCAGATGTTCCTCCCAAAGGTGCTCTTTCAAGAGGCAAGTGGACTTTTGCTGTTATTCCTTGAAGACATTTCATTTCTCATCCAAGAAGGTTCTTCAGTTCTGACTGAATGGTGTAGAAGGGAAGGATTTACATTTCTTTCAGTCATTAGCACTCCCTCTGCAGAGGGACCAGGTGACTGCAAGGAATATAAACCCTTCCCTTCTCCATCATTCAGCCAGAACTGAAGAAGCTACTTGGATGAGAAGCAAAATGTCTTCAATGGAAAACAATGAAAGTCCAGCTGCCTCTTGAAAGACACCTTTGGGACAATCATGAGCTGGATGACTGAAAATCTCCATAGATATTTTGCAGATATTTCATTACCCCTTTTTTTAGGAATCTGGAAGACAGGTTTTGGTACAAGGTCATAACAATTCATGATGCCTCCCCTTTCCATCTGCATATTTCCAGCAACCCATGGAAATTATTGTAACTTAAAGGAACAGGCAGGAGCAATCTTTAGGGGGCAGAATCTTAATTATACTGACCTTTTAAACCCAACCTGGTATATAAAGAGCTATTTCACTGCTCTGTCATGTAGTTTGTATAATTTTTTTAAAACACCAAACTATGAATAGATGCTTTGTAGGAATGCACTCAGTGGTCAATTCACAGGGCTTCTTTCTGTAGGCCCTTTGAGAGCTGTAGAAACTGGAAACAGGAGGTGAGAAGTATAGTATCGGCTACCAAAGGTATGAATGGATGGTCACATCTGGGACCTGGGAAAGGAAGAGGTGGTGGAAAAAAAAGAAAGAAGAAAAAGAAGTTTGTTCAACAGATATCGAAGATAAGCTAAGGACACAAAGTATCTTTCAACTGGGAACATAGCTCCTTTGGATTTTATTTTATTTAAAACATGGTATCTTTCTTCCATCGTGGAACTCTGGGTAAGTTCCATAGCAGTACCATGGGGGAAAAACACTCCTGAGGTTTGTGCCACCAATTCTCACTCAATTTCACAATTGATCTCAGCCCCACCAGGTAGACCAAACCAAGAAATCAATTTCACAAGAAGACTAGAACTACTTTTATGACATGGTGGTTCATTGGCTAAGACGTTGAGCTTGTCAATCAGAAAAGTCAGCAGTTTGGCGGTTTGAATCCCTAGCACCATGTAATAGAGTGAGCTCCTGTTACTTGTCCCAGCTTTTGCCAACCTAGCAGTTTGAAAGCATGTAAAAATGCAAGTAGAAAAATAGGGACCACCTTGGTGGGAAAGTAACAGCGTTCTGTGCACCTTCGGCGTTTAGTCATGCCAGCCACATGATCACAGAGATGTCTTCGGATAGTGCTGGCTCTTTGGCTTTGTGACAGAGATGAGCACCACCCACTAGAGCCAGAAATGACTAGCACATACTGTATGTGCAAGGGGAACTTTTACCTTTTACACAACTGCATTCTAGATTATGTTGTTCAACTCATGAAAATGTAGTGCAAATTAAGAGAGTTAAATAGCATTATTATTATTTGTTCACAATAATGTGAGGTCACAGCTGCTAGTTATTAAGTGGTATTGGCCTTCATACACATTGAGTTCTTCCCAAAAATCTTGGATGTTGTAATATATTAGTGTAAGCATGGATACAAGCCCTATTGCAATTGACAGATGGAAATTTGGTTCAAGCACAGATTTTTTAAAGTTCTATCCAAGGTTGTTGTTGTTGCTTTTTTTGGTAGGGTAGTCGGTGTGCCGATAACCACTACAATCACCACAGCTGGTTTATGCCATCATCTTTCAATTTCAATTTTCAGATCTTGATGCTTTGTGATTATTATTATTATATTATTATTACTATGCCACTTTCCCTCCTCCTCTTGGTCTTCTGCTCCGTTTCTTGGCCGAGGAAACCAACATTGTCTGAAGACAACTTTCATGGTAATCTGATCTAAGTGTAGTACATAAAATTATCTACTGCAATGTCCTACCTGTCAATGAATACTTCAGCTTCAACCATAACAATACAAGAGCACATGATAGATACAAACTCAAGGTAAACAGCACCAAACTTGATTGCAGGAAATACGACTTCAGCAACAGAGGGGTCAATGTCTGGAATACTGTACCTAACTCTGTGGTTTCTTCCCCAAACCCCAAAAACTTTAACCTTAGACTGTCTACTATTGACCCCACCCCTTTCCTAAGAGGTCTGTAGGGGGCGTGCATAAGCACACCAACATGCTTACCGTCCCTGTCCTATTGTTTCTTTTTATTTTTCTTATATGTATCCATTTCATGTATTCATAACTATGTTTATACTTATACCTGTTATCTTATAATTGCTTGACAAAATAAAATAAATAAATAAAAATAAAATAAAAATAAATGTGGACAGCATGGATATATGGC
The DNA here is from genome assembly GCA_033807585.1 of Hydrophis major. Taxonomy (NCBI): domain Eukaryota; kingdom Metazoa; phylum Chordata; class Lepidosauria; order Squamata; family Elapidae; genus Hydrophis; species Hydrophis major. Next base: position 20,095,570 of record CM066337.1, on the reverse strand, counting down.
AAAAGCACACAGAATGCTCTTAAAGTCTTACTGAAGTGGAACCCATTTATCCACTCTCATTAGCATTCTTTTGAACTGCTAGGTGTGCAGGACCTGAGGCAAATAATGGGAACTCACTCCATTGTAAAGAGCTTTGGATCCTCCTCCTCCTCCTCCTCCTCCTCCTCCTCCTCCTCCTCCTCCTCCTCCTCCTCCTCCTCCTCCTCCTCCTCCTCCTCCTCCTCCTCCTCCTCCTCTTCTTCTTCTTCTTCTTCTTCTTCTTCTTCTTCTTCTTCTTCTTCTTCTTCTTCTTCTTCTTCTTCTTCTTCTTCTTCTTCTTCTTCTTCTTCTTCTTCTTCTTCTTCTTCTTCTTCTTCTTCTTCTTCTTCTTCTTCTTCATCTTGTGATCTTTTATACAATGTCCTAAGCAATACCTAAAGTTTTGTGACGGATTTATCAAATCCAAATTCATAGCTTAACATACTTTTTTTTTTTTTTTTTTAAGGGGAGTAGATTAAGGGATAGTTACCGAATCTTCAGGTGCTTCAGTTCAGATAAATGGATGGAATTATAATGTCACCTTGCAATCTAATTTCCCCATCTATTGTAAATTATCTTCATCATCATGTATTGCAGAACGAATGTGAGCATTTCCTTTCACTGCTAATAAGGCTCTTAACTTGATCGTAGTGCATAAAGCGCTTCAACCTGATGGTTGCAAATCCTGTCCCGAAATTATTTTCCCATTCTCTTATTTAAAAATTAAATTTCTCATAGATAGAAATTATTCTGAACCCTTCTGCTATATTTGACAGTTTTTCAATGGGGATAAATCAAGCATCTTGGGGGGGAAAAAGATTAGTCCCATTAGAGCCATTGTTTAATTCCTATCCTCAGAATAAATCTCTCATTATTTTGTGTTTTTAAAAATGGGTTTTAAATTAATACTATTGTACAGTCTCTTTACAGCATAAAAGATTATCAGCTATCTACTTTCCTAGGTGACCATAAGATTGTAACATTGAAATCCTGCGATATCTTTCCTCCAGGATATCTTGGCTTACATATATCATGATTAAAATTTTATTTTACTTATTTTTTTTAAACCTGGCATTAGGAAATCTCAGGGATGTAATCAGAGGTGGTATTTGTTAGGAATAACAAGGTTACCTAACTTAGTTGGGTAAAATAATATATATAAACTATGATAGTGAATTTAAGTGTGTATCACTTTAAACAGCAAAGCATGTAATTTTGGGTGCGGTTGTAAAACCGCCATAAGAGGGAGCAAGAGAACCTGCTGGCTTACTGTATTGCTATATTACTGGATTGCTTGCTGACGATGATGGATTGATTGTTTGATAACTGCGTGTTCCCTGCTGCTGCTGCTGAAGGAAGAAAGGAGGTTTGACTTCTTCATATCTCTACTGTGAGAAGATATATTATTGGACTGATATTTGTAAGTTTACTGACCTCTTTTTCGACACTGGACTTTGCAACTAAATAATCCCCGGATCGACTGAATTAGTGAATGATATATGGACTGTTTTGACTATGCTAAACTCTTACTGGAATAAACTATTTAACTAGCACAGTGTATCTGTTTACTGAGCGTAAGCTACAAAAATGTTTATCTCACATATTTGCCTGCTTGCCTGACTGCGTGCAGATTCTGCTAGGGTGTATCCCTAACAGTATTCAACAGTTTCTGGAGAATCGATAGCGGAAATTTTGAGTAGTTTAGAGAACCGAAAAATACCACCTCTGCCTGGCCCTGCCCCCCTCTCTTTTCTGCCTCCCATTGAGTCCCAGCTGATTGGCTGGGTCTTCTTTTGTTGCTCTGCACAGGAGAAGGAGCTGGAAAGCAGGTTAGTTGGGTGGGGAGGATTGGGGATTTTGCAGTAACCTTCCCTGCATGCCCATCAAGTCAAGCCCACAGAACTGGGAGTAAAAAAAAAAAAATTGAATCCACCATTAGGCTGGGAAGTTTTAAGCAACTCTCAAAAGGCAGTGTTGAACCGTTTCCAAATTGCTACCATGAAAATTACAAGGACAGATCCATTTAATCACCAGGAGTCAAACTGAATCAGAGGGAAAATGTAAACGTTCCCTTTTATAAAGTAGGGTTATTCATGCTTTCAACACTCTTTGGCAAATTGTAGGAAATAAAGGTTTGGGATACATCATTCAGCAAGTTGAAGCTGGGGAAATGCCAGTTCTCCACAGTGGGTGGGAAGAATCAAAGCAGAGAGAAACATAGGGAGGCAGTTTCCCCTCCTTCACCCCCAATGTGGAAATATGTACAGGTTGCATCTCAGTGCAAAAACACCTTACAAGGTACAAAATGTTATGCAAAACGTGAGTTTTGGCAGGCACAGCCTTGTTTCTCAGGGTAACCATCAAGAGAGGAGTCAGAATGTCTAGGGTTGGGAAGGAAGACAGAGGCAATATATTAAGAAGCTGATGTGACTTACTTTGAACAAGAAAAAACCCATAATCTGACTCAGCATACTGGGGTTTCCAGGACATCTCCAGCCCTGTGAGTCAGAACAAATCTGTTAAGTTTCATGCAGGCTGCATTCATAAATGGATGAGAGGACCTTTTTATTTTATTTATTTTTTATTTATTTGTCAAGCATGTATTAGATAATCGATATAAGTATAAACATGATTATTAATCCATGAAATGGATACGAATAAAAAGGAAACATTAGGAAAGGGACGGTAGGCATGTTGGTTCGCTTATGCATGTCCTTTACAGACCTCTTAAAGTTTTGGGGGTTTGGGGAAGAAACCACAGAGTCAGATATTTTTAAAAAGTTCCAGACATTGACCACTCTGTTGATGAAGTCGTATTTCCTTGCAATCGAGTTTGGAGTGGTTTACCTCAAGTTTGTATCTATTGTGTGCTCCTGTATTATTGTGGTTGAAGCTGAAGTAGTCATTGACAGGTAGGACATTGTAGCAGATAATTTTATGTTCTTAGGTCAGACTGAAGGTGGCACAGTTCTCAGTTGTCTAAGCCCAAAATTTCAAGTCCAGTGGTATAAGGTATTCTGTTGAGAGCAGAAGAGTGGAGGACTCTTCTCATGAAATATCTCGGGACTCTCTCAATTGTATTAGCGTCCAATATGCAGTGCAGGTTCCAGACAGATGAGCTGTATTTGAGGATTGGTCTAGCAAATGTTTTGTATGCTCTAGTTAGCAATATAATATTACCAGAGAAGAAGTTACGCAAGATTAAATTAACAACTCTTAATGCCCTTTTTGGCAATGTTGTTACACTGGGCTCTGGCACTTAGATCATTAGAGATGAGTACTCCAAGATCCTTGACAGAGTGGGGGTTGTCTACAAGGTTGTGTCCATCCAGCTTGTATTTTATGTTCTGATTTTTTTTTTTGGCCAATGTGTAAGACAGAGCATTTGTTGGTTGAGTTTTGAAGTCACCACTTGTTTGACCATTGCTGCTGCTGAAGTTTTGTGCATTTCCAATCAGTGGACGTAATGGAAGAATTAACAGAAGAGCAGAGTTGGAACCAGTGATGGGATTCCAAAATTTTTATTACCAGTTCTGTGGGCGTGGCTTGGTGGGCATGGCAGGGGAAGGATACTGCAAAATCTTTCCAGCTCTGTTCTCCTGTGCAGGGCAACCAAAGAAGACCCAGCCGATCAGCTGGGACTCAATGGAGGCAGAGAAGAGATGGGCTTGGCGGGACCAGCCAGAAGTGGTATTTGCCGGTTCTCTGAAGTACTCAAAATTTCTGCTACCGGTTCTCCAGATCTGTTCAGAACCTGCTGAATACCACCTCTGGTTGGAACTAAGGGACCTTGGGTTCTTCTAGCCCAAACTCCTGCTTAAGCCAGAGACTCTATTGTTAGGCTTTGTTTTGAATCTTCCAAATCTATTTGGAAGAGGAAGAATGATCTGTTTGGTGTAGATAACTTTCCTTCCTTTTTTCTCCCTCCATGCTTCCTTCCTTCTTTCCTCCTTCCTCCTTCCCTCCTTCTTCCCTCCTTCCTTCCTTCTTTCCTCCTTCCTTCCTCCCTCCCTCTTTCCTTCCTTCTTTCCTCCTTCCTTCCTTCCTCCTTCCTTCTTCCCTCCCTCCCTCCTTCCTCCTTCCTACCCCCTCCCTCCCTCCTTCCTTCCTTCCTTACAGTAACTGCACAGTTTTCATGTACTTTCCTTCTCAAAATTGACAATTCTGGGTCATTACAGCAGGGAACTTTGGCAACATCTTTGAAAGGGGTTCAAAGAAGGTTGCTAGTCTACCACTTAGGGCCTGTCTGTCCAATTCAAACATACTGACCACACCAATTTAATAGTGCAGCAAGTGCTTTAAAGTGATATAAGAATTCAAACAAGAGTCTAAGCTAAAAAAAAAAGAAAAGAAAAGCTGATAGAATAATCCTTAGACATTTACAAGATTCTGGTGAAGATGATAGAACTAGCAGATATGGTAAAATTAATTTGTTTGCTTAGAGAAAGAGCAATGACTACGTGTATTAGTGACTGGAAACCATTTATATGGACTTTTTTTTTTTTGCTAAAAAAGAATATGAACTGGTGATTTATGAGTGTAAAGATTATAAAGGATAGATTATGAAAAGAAGAAATGTATAATGTAACCTTAAATCAGAGAGGTTAAAAGATGAATGTTCTTAAAACTGCTGTTAACAAGATTAGTAGCCATCTGTACTCTTTTTTTTCCTTTTTCTTTCTTCTCTATTTCTTTCAATTTCTTTATTTTACTTCCTTATTACTTTCCCTTATTCTTTTTTCTCTGTAGCTCAAGCTGTTATTTTTTTATTCTGTTGAAAACCTCTTTAATAATAAAATGTCTATGCGAGGAAAGAAAGTTACAAGATTCTATAGAGATTTCTGTAGGGATAATTTCTAATTCTTGCAGTGCGAGCTATTAATGTAACTTGTTATAGTAAATGTAAGTAATTTATACAGTGTTTTTCTTTCTCATTTTTACATTTGGGATAGTTTTTGGTCATGAGAAAGTGCATTTCAGGATATTTCTATGGCCTACTCCTCCATTAGAAGCTAAATCTGTCTTTCCACATTGGGCATAAGCAGGTAGGACTCTAAAAGAGTTATTATATTCAGAACCTGGGAGGGCAGGATGTGAGTTTAGAATGTTTGCATAATTGTTTTTCTGTGACATGGCCAAGTATTTCTTTTAAAGGATTACTTTGGCGTTGCCCCGTTTAACACCAATTTGGATGATAACTAGTTCTCTATAGCAACAGGTAAACTGTTTGCATTAGAAACAATATCTTTTAGTAAGTTTTCCTTTGCAAAACATGGAAATCTTGAGCAACACTTTGGATCATAAAATCCATTCCAACTAATGGAGGAGGAGGGGAGGGGGAAGGAAGAAGAGGAGGAGGAAGAAGAAGAAGAGGAGGAGAAAGAGGAAGAGGAAGAGGAAGAGGAAGAGGAAGAGGAGGAGGAGGAGGAGGAGGAGGAGGAGGAGGAGAAGGAGGAAGAAGAAGAAGAAGAAGAAGAAGAAGAAGAAGAAGAAGAAGAAGAAGAAGAAGAAGAAGAAGAAGAAGAAGAAGAAGAAGAAGAAGAAGAAGAAGAATCCATTTGTTGCTGCCCATCTTTGATGGTCCCCACTCTGGGAGGCCCACAACACACTAAACAATTAAAAAGCTAAGTAAGAGAAGCAAACAGACAACCAAACCAGACTGGGACAAAAAAAAGAAGAAAGATGGTGAATCTGGGAAACCTCAAAAATTGCACCAACAATTAGCATAGAGCAAGATGGGCATCAACCACAGAGAAATTGCAGAGAAGAGCAAAAAAGATGATTAGGGGTCTGGAGGCTAAAACATATGAAGAACAGTGGCAAGAACTGGGTATGTTTAGTCTAGTGAAAAGAAGGACTAGGAGAGACATGATAGCGATGTTCCAATATTTGAGGGTCTGCCACAAGGGAGAGGGCAGGCAATATATTTTCCAAAACACTTGAAGGCAGGACAAGAAGCAACGAATGGCAACAAAACAAGGAGAAAAGCAAATTAGAACTAAGGAGAATTTCCCTAAAAGTGAGAACAATTAATTGCTGGTGGAACAACTTTCCTTCAGACGTTGTGGATGCTCCAACCCTGGATATTTTTAAGAAGAGACCAGAGAGCCATTTGTTGGAAATGGTGTAGGTTTTAGATAATAAAATAACAGAGTTGGAAGGGACCTTGGAGGTCATCTAGTCCAATCCTCTGCTCGAGCAGTAGAGTCTATTCCAAATATTAGCCTCTACCTAGGATCGAACTCACAGCCTCCTGATTGTGAGGCAAGACCTCCACTCTTGGTCACCAGAGCTGCCTTTGTTTGTCTCCTTATTGAGTAGGGGGTTGGACTAGAAGATCTCCAAGGTTCCTTCCAACTCTGGTATTCTATAACCACCCTAACACAAAGTCTAGAGAACAACCAGGTTTTTATGGTCCTTGAGAATGCCAATGTGATAAAAGTCATCTGGATCTCAAGCTGCAGGGACCTCATTCCAGAGAGCAGGCACCATGACATGGTTTCCTTTATCTTTTGGTTGTTCTGTGTCAGGTTTATACCATCTTTCCCACTCTTTTTCTGGAAAATGAACAATATTTCAAGAGGAGAAGGACAGTCCTATATTCCAAATGGGTTTTCAATTTGGAGCAGTCTTAATAAAGAACATATTAAGCAGACTGTAAACAGCCCAATAGTTCCACCCAGTGGCTTTTTTGGAAGAAAAAAAAAAAAAAGAGGAGAATTTAACAGGTTAGCCAAGAACCAGCACTGCGTATAAATGGCCTTTGGACATTTTACAAGAAAATTGTGGACAGGGACATGAGCCGGAAGGTTGGCTTTTTTTTTTTTCATATTTCTTCAGAAAAAGGAAGAATTTTCCAAAGCCAGGACACTTCCTTAGTGGAAACAGCCACATCATATTGCAAAACTCAAAGGGAGATGTTTCCTCCTGATAGCTTTCCATGGATTGAATGCAAGGTTGGGAAACCAAGAAGGTTTATTAGACAAACCACTGGAGAAATTATTGTATAAAGGAAGACGAGGCAGTGTGTATAGGTGGCGCCTTGCCTATTGTGTTGGCATTATTTTAATTCTGCTTTTGTCTTGATTTATAGAGGCTTTATTCAGGGGTGGGCTGCTGGGGGTTCGGGAGAGCCCCTAGCTAAGATTCTGCACAGTTAGGAGAACCCCTCCCCCCCAATCCCACTCCTGGCTGGCCCTGCCCACCCCATCCCTCCCCGGAATCCCCAGGCAGCCCGTTTTGGATGCAAGTAAGTGCAAGGCACGCACAGAAGTTCAAGAAGGCTGGAAACAGGCCCATTTCTGGCTTCCAGAGAGCCTCCGGAGCCCAGGGAGGCTGCTTTCGCCCTCCCAGAGGCTCAGGGAAAGCCTCCGGAGCCCAGGGAGGCTGCTTTCGCCCTCCCAGAGGCTCAGGGAAAGCCTCCGGAGCCCAGGGAGGCTGCTTTCGCCCTCCCAGAGGCTCAGGGAAAGCCTCCGGAGCCCAGGGAGGCTGCTTTCGCCCTCCCAGAGGCTCAGGGAAAGCCTCCGGAGCCCAGGGAGGCTGCTTTCGCCCTCCCAGAGGCTCAGGGAAAGCCTCCGGAGCCCAGGGAGGCTGCTTTCGCCCTCCCAGAGGCTCAGGGAAAGCCTCCGGAGCCCAGGGAGGCTGCTTTCGCCCTCCCAGAGGCTCAGGGAAAGCCTCCGGAGCCCAGGGAGGCTGCTTTCACCCTCCCAGAGGCTCAAGGAAAGCCTCCGGAGCCCAGGGAGGGCATAAACACCCCTACACCATGGTGCCAGAGGTTGACTAGGCCATGTCCACCATGGCTACACCCATCCAGCAATCGGGCAGAGGACCCTTGGCTTACATTTTTGAAGCCCACACCGGCTTTATTATATTATTTTGAGTGTTCCAGGGTTCATAGCTAAGATGGGAGGAGGGGGGAACATACATTTCATAAAACAAAAAAAGTCTTTTTTATTATATAAGAGACTTCCAGGGCATGAAGGGTTGTCACAGAGAAGAGGAGATTGTCTTGTTCTCTATAGTGCCATAGGGCAAGGCCAAAAGTAACAGGTGGAGGATCTTTAAAAAGAGATTGAAGCTAGAAGTAAGAAGTTTTCTGACAATGAGAACAATTAATCAATGAAATAGCTTGCCTCCTGGAATTGTGGGTGCTCCATCACTGGAGGTTTTTAAAAAACAGACTGGAGAACCATTCATTCATTAAGAATAGTGCTGGAAGGGACCTTGGAGGTCTTCTAGTCCAGCCCCCTTGCTCAAGCAAAATACCCTATACCATTCCAGACCAGTGGCTGTCCAGTCTCTTCTTAAAAGCCTCCAATGATGAAGCACCCACAACTTCTTGTGGCAAACTGTTCCACTGGTTAACGGTCCTCACTGTTAGGAAGTTGCTCCTTTAATTCCAGGCTGATTCTCTCCTTAATTCTTTTCCATCCCTTGTGTTGTGTCCGTCGGAAATGATGCCAGGAGTCGGTGACTTGTGCATTAGCTCTTTATTGGGTACAGGAACCGAACTGGGGCTAAAGGCAAACTTTGCGGCTTTTTATTTCCAAGCTGCGGCGGCCGCGGCCAATGGCACCGCTTTGAATCTCCCGCGATTCGAATGGACCAATCGCGGGAGATTCTCAGCGAGCCAATCGGCGTGGCTTGCCTAGCCAATCAGAGTGCCCCGCGCTTTGGCCAATCAAAGCACGGGGATCTCAAGAATGCAAATGAGGGGACAGAACACCTTGCTTCTAGTCCTGCTCTCTTGTGTTCTAGGTTGTTGTAGATTGGTAAAATTTGTGTTTGTTGATGCGTTTCCTCCAAACTAGATATGAAGATGGGGTGAAAAAGACCATTATGTATATCCTGATTAGTTTCCATCCAATTTGCCTGGGCTGGTTTCCATTGTTGCCTTGAGTTATTTGTAAAAAATAATAAAGGCAGGATACAAATAAATTAAAATTTAAAATAAAATTAGTCTCCTGCTTTGAGAAAAGGGTTGGACTAGAAGATCCTTGAGGTCCCTTCCAGCCCTATGCTTTTATGTTCTAAAATAAAATTAAAATGTTGGCTACTTTACAACTCAGTAGGTACAAAACCATCATGCTTTGCCATGGGAATGTCAGCCAAATTCTACTCTTTAAAGACCTGTTTTAAAATTCCAAAAGTCATTTCTCTTCCATCAAATTCTAATGAAAAACAGTAGGGGGGAAATATGCCAGGAGAATTTTCCACATGGGGCAAGTTAAGTTTGAGTTGCAACATGACCTACTCCTGCAACTCCAAATGACACCTTGTAACTCTGTTCAATTCAATCTGGTTTTTACTCAAATGTTGAAGTGCTTGTCACCTTAATAGACAGAACTTTTTCCTCTTTCTCCTCTTTCTTTCTCTTGATGCACTTTATTCTAAAATACAGTCTGAAGAACATTTAAAAATGGAGTCTGTGAATTAGAAATAAAATAAAAACTTCCCCCATGGTAACATTTACTCTTTAGAATGGTTTTTAAAGACAGAAGACTGGGGTTTTGGGAAAAAAAATGCCAAAGCTACATAAGAGTACTAGGAAAGAAATCAAGAGGACTTTATTGATGGGGCAAAATGGGTTTTATATTTCCCTCAGATAATATTATCAAAGTGAAAGTAATCATATATTCATTTCCAAGAGTACATAAATGGAAAGGTACTGGGGTTCAAAATATTTGCAGGTGATTCTCAACTTACAACAGTCCATTTAGTGGCTGTTCAAAGTTACAGTAGCACTGAAAAAGAGACTTGTGACCATTTTTTGTACTTATGACCATTGCAGCAGCTCCCCGTGGCCATGTGATCAAAATTCTGATGTTGGCAACTGGCTCATATTTATGATGGTTGCAGTGTCCCAGGGTTATGTGATTCCCCTTTTGTAACCTTCTGACAAGCAAACTCAACAGGGAAGTCAGATTCACACAGCAACCATGTTACTCATTTGCCAATGCCGTGATTTACTTAACAAATGGGACAAGCACAGTATTCTGACCCAAACCCTTTTCCAATAAAATAAACATGAACCAAAGGGAACAGAAAACTTTGAATGATTCTTACGAATCCCTGGTTAAAAGGCTGCTGCAAACTAACTAACCTTGATAAGCACAAACCTTGCCAAAACTGTACAAGGCTGCCAAGAATCACAGATAAGAAATATTTCACACACAAGAGTCTTCAAATGCCAACTTAAGATATTGTAATGTCCATGAGTCTGAGTTTCAAAATGTCTTTGCTTCCTGCAAAAAATGTTCACTTCACAGCTGCCTTTTATCTGCTTGAAGGAGGGGCCGTTCCCTTCCCTTCCCTTCCCTCCTCTCCTCTCCTCTCCTCTCCTCTCCTCTCCTCTCCTCTCCCCTTCCCTTCCCTCCTCTCCCCTTCCCTTCCCTCCTCTCCTCTCCTCTCCTCTCCTCTCCTCTCCCCTCCCCTCCCCTCCCCTCCCCTTCCCTTCCCTTCTCTTCTCTTCTCTCCTCTCCTCTCCTCTCCTCTCCTCTCCTCTCCTCTCCCCTTCCCTTCCCTCCTCTCCTCTCCTCTCCCCTCCCCTCCCCTCCCCTTCCCTTCCCTTCCCTTCCCTTCTCTTCTCTCCTCTCCTCTCCTCTCCCCTCCCCTTCCCTTCCCTTCCCTTCCCTTCCCTTCCCTTCCCTTCTCTTCTCTCCTCTCCTCTCCTCTCCTCTCCTCTTCCCTTCCCTTCCCTTCCCTTCCCTTCTCTCCTCTCCTCTCCTGTCCTCTTCCCTTCCCTTCCCTTCCCTTCCCTTCTCTTCTCTTCTCTTCTCTTCTCTTCTCTCCTCTGAAAAAAGAAACCTTACCAATCTTAGTAATAAGAAATTGCCTTAATCAAAAAAGAGGAAGGGAGGGAGGGAGAAAAAAACCAAAAGAACAAAAGAAAGAAGGAGAGAAGAAAGAAAGAAAAAGAAAGAACAAAAGAAAGAAAGAGGGAAGGAGGGAGGGAGGAAAAGGGAAAGAAAGAAAGAAAGAAAGAAAGAAAGAAAGAAAGAAAGAAAGAAAGAAAGAAAGGGAGGAGGGGGGAGGGAGGGAGGGAGGAAAGAAGGAAGGAAGAAGGGAGGGGAGGGAAGACGAAAGAAGGAAGGAAGAAGGGAGGGGAGGGAAGACGAAAGAAGAAGGGGAAGGGAGAGGAGAAAAGAAGAGAAGAGAAGAGAAGAGAAGAGAAGAGAAGAGAAGAGAAGAGAAGAGAAGAGAAGAGAAGGAAATCCCCCTTTCTTCTCTTTCTTTCATAAATGCTCTGATTTTGTTACGACAGAATCGGGACCTTTCTTGGAGGATCCAGGCAGACTCATCATGCCTTGGGTGCTGATTAGTGAAATGTTGTTGCTAGGACGCAGGCTGGCCCTGCTCATTGGTTCCCAGGATATGTTTTGAAACCAACCAAACGCCAGACGGTCTTGCTGGCTTTTACGCACACAGCAACAAGATAGTGGTTCATTTTGAGCTTATAAGGTGTTGATGATGACTCTCCCTGCTTTCCCTTCCTCTGATTCCCCTTCTTTTATTTCTATTTTTAACTGGATAAACTAATTTGGTTGGCACACGGCCACATGTACAGGCGCATGTGAAGGAGGCTTGTTTGTGCATTCAGGCTGGCTGACATAGGGAGGAGGGAAGTGGTTCTACATTCCTAGCAAGGTGACAAGTTTGGGAGGGAAGGGTTTGGAAAATGTAGGAAGAATGGTTCGTTTGGATGGTTCCCACAAAGTGACTCTTTGAGGCTGCTATGCCGAGCAACCGGAGACCCCCAACTTCTAAAAGGAAGTGGCTACATTATTTATTTATTTTCTTTTAATTATTTGGTTTGTCAATCGCTTGCAAGACAATGGGCACAAGTATAAACAGGAGTAAGAATACAGGAAATAGGTACGAATAAATGGGGACAATAGGACTGGGACGGTAGGCACGATGATGCACTTACGCAGGCCCTTACAGACCTTTTGGGAAGGGGGTGAGGTCAATTATATTGAGGGTCGCAGCTCGCGGTTCCAGGAGCCTGAAGAGTTTTTGACATTGGGCTACGTACCCGACCCTCTTTATGAATGAAGCCTCGAAGCAAAAGAAGGGAACTGGGAGGCAACGACAATCTCCTCTGTACTGTGAAACATTTGCTACAGGTGAGCATGTGCTCACTCAAGCTTAATGGGGTTTTTTTCATCCTTCAAATAATTTCTCTGCAAAGTAGGTGGGTGATCTTATGCTTCAAAAATTTTAGCAACTTTTCTTGAGCCTCCAGGAGGGTGCAAACACTTCCGGAGGCCCTCTAGGAGGCCCCTTTTTTGCCCTCCTGAAGCCTCCACATAGGCCCTGGGATCCAAAACAGGCCTGGTGGAGACTCCTGGGAGGTGAGGGACAGGGTGAGTAGGGCCAGCCAGGGGTGGGCCATAAAATTAGCTACCGGTTAGCTACGGGTTTGCCCAAATCGGGGAGAACTGGTAGCAACCCATCCCTGAATAGAAGCCAGGAGGCTTTTGAGTGATGTGCCTGTATTTTTTCTACAGCTGGTAAGATATCTTAAATTCAGTGTTTCTTCCCTTTCAGTTACGCATCGTTATTTCCCTTTAGGCAAATACCTGCCACCATTTTCAACCCATCAGAAAAATAATCAGCAAAAGTGAAGTCTGCCTGGGCACCTCCATACCTGGGCTTGGTTAGAATCATCACGGTGGAAGCAATTGGCTGCTTTTGAATTTAGGACAACAGCTTGATGGGTAAGGGGATATTTATTAAAATGGCTTGGAACGAGTGGCTCACAAGTTTTACTCAATAAGCCAGGCTGCAAAACGATAATCAAACTGCCAAGAAGAGTGAGAAGGAAAAGAGCATAATAACACTCCAGAATTACCTTACTTCAGGTAAACTGGAGTATTTTCATTTTATACATAATTTTCAGTACATCTGTTTCTTTTTTTTTTTTAAATCTTTTTAATAGCAACAACACTTAGACATATATACCACTTCACAGTGCTTTCCAGCCCTCTCTAAGCGGTTTACAGAGTCAGCCTCTTTCCCCCAACAATCTGGGTCCTCATTTTATCCACCTCAGAAGGATGGAAGGCTGAGTCAACCTTGAGCCTGGTGAGAACTAAACAAAAGTAGCCAATTGTATTTATTTATTTATTTTATTTGTCAATCACTTACAAGATAATAGGTATAAGTATAAACATAAGAATACAGGAAATAGGTATGAATAAATGAGGACAATATGACCGGGACGGTAGGCACAATGGTGCACTTATTCACGCCCCTTGCAGACCTTTTAGGAATGGGGTGAGGTACTCTAACCACTGCGTACTGTGTATGTACTGTGTACAGTGTTAGAGTACTCTTAACACTGTGGTTACAGTATTCCAACCACTGCGCCACCATGGCTCATAATTGTGTCCCGCTTCCCTCTGTAATGGAGCTCTGACTTGAAACTTGTTATACATAAAGTTCGGACTGTGTGGGGTGATGCCTCCATGGTTAAAAATGTTCAGCTTGTCAATTTGGAAGCTGACAACCTGGGTTAAAGACTCAAGCACCATGCAATGGGGGGTGGGTGAGCTTCCATTACCTATCACAGTTCGTGCCCACCTAGCCATGTAAATCTGAATAGACAAATAGGTACCATTTCAGTGGAAAGGTAACAGCATTCATCTGCTTTGGTGTACTATCATGCTGACCACCTGACCATAGAAATATCTTTGGACGATGCTGGCTCTCTCGGCTAAGCAATGGAGATAAGCACTGCCCTCATGACTGGACAGGATAAACCTTTTCCATTACTCTCCCCTTTTTAAGACCCTGTAATCCCTTAATTTGGGGTAGAGTCATTGGATTGGATTTATTGGGCAGATACCAGAGGTGGTCTTCAGCAGGTTCTGACCAGTTCTGGAGAACCAGTGGCGGAAATTTTGAGTAGTTCGAAGAACCAGCAAATCCCACCTCTGACTGGCCCCGCCCCCATCTCTGCCTCCTATTGAGTCCCAGCTGATCAGCTGGGTCTTTTTTGGTTGCTCTTCACAGGAGAATGGAGCTGGAAAGCAGATTATTGGGGTGGGGAGGGAATAAGGATTTTGCAGTAACCTTCCCCCAGTAGTGGGGAAGGAATGGGGATTTTGCAGTATCCTTCCCCTGCCATGTCAACCAAGCCATGCCCATAGAACTGATAGTAAAAAAAAATTGAATCCAACTCCTGCCAGATACCCTTCCTCGCCCCACATAGAGGTCAGGAAGAGCATCTTACCTTTATCTTTATACCTTAAGTGAAATTATTCTAAAGTCAAAAATTAACTCTTGGTTAATATTTAAAAGTCTGAAATGGTTTTTCAGCTTCCCAGACTATCCTGAAGCAGTGAAATGTCCTGTTGGTTTCCAATTTAAATCCTATCAAGTCTGATTCTACTTAGCTCTTTTGACATCAAGCAAAGTTAGACACTTGCTACGGTTATAGTGGAGTTCTTGTAAATGGAAGGAAGAACATTATTTTGTTGGTGTTGATTAGAAATGTATGCTAGCAAACAATCCCTCCACCATAACTGGGTTTGGTTGTTTTTTTTTCCCCCTGATCCAATTACATTTCATGGAGCGATTCTAAGTCCAAGGAATCAGCCTCAAGGTTGCAATCCATTTTGTGAGCCTTGCCTCTTACTGGAAATTGCTGCTACAAGATAAGAGGTGAAGTTTGGATTCAGAATGGAGGTAGGTGGATTATCAGGTTACTGCTAAACAGAAAAGCAATTCAGAGGAGGCCAACCTTCTTTTATTGCTTGTGGGGGTAGGGAGGCATGGACGGATGTCACTTCCATGACATCATCTTCACTTATCAGCTCCAGCAGCTGTGATAATATATCTCAATGATAAAAGCTATCCTTCCTCCTTTGTTCCAATTCATTATGAGTAAGGTAGTCACTTTGCCCATGCAAAACCACAGAGTATCAATATTTGCATAAATTCAAGGCATAAACATGCAAATTACTCTCCCGGACTTGATGTAAGCGATGTCCTAGGTCGGATTAGAACTGGAGAACTTTGCAGAGAGTTGAGATGATGTAGTATTTCAGTTGGCCAACACTTGGCTGGGTCTGGAGGCTAAAACACATGAAGAACAGTTGCAGGAATTAGGTAGGACTAGTCTATTGAAAAGAAGGACTTGTGTTGACATGATAGCAGTGTTCCAATATTTGAGGGACTACTACAAAGAAGACAGGGTCAACCTATTTTCCAAAGTACCAGGAGTCTTTTGAATGAAGACATTTGCATCCACTAAAATATACATCTCTGCAGCTGCTAAAGATACCAGAGTCTTAACAAGATTGACCCAAAGTACTGCCAACGGTGAACTTTTGTGGGGGTGAAGATTAGTCAGGGGATAGGATCCTACCGGTTCGGAACGGTTCTATAGAACCGGTAGCTCCGAAGAGCAGCTGACACCAAACTGGTTCACTGGGACGAGGTTTTGGTCTGTTGTTTGACCCACTTGCCTGCCCGGGCTCTAGGCTGTCCTTTAGTGGCTGCATTTTCCTCTGTGTGGCACTGCTGAGTGCCGCTTGTCAGCTGGAGAAGGTAAATGCTTGCCAGAACTGGTAGTGGGCATACATGTGCAGTGCGCATTTGACATGCATGCATGCGTTCCCCAAACCAGTTGTTATACTGGTTGGATCCCACCCCTGAGATTACTTAATATTTACAGATAACTTGGCAGAGTGGATTATTACTCTACATTAGGAGTAAGTAACTATGGCCCTTTTACAACATTTTATTGCTAATTTATATCATATAGTTGGTTCAAATGTAAATCAATTCTGGGAGTTGAAGCTCACAGGTTGTAAAGGTGCTATCCCTGCCCTACATTGTCACTCAACAATCTTTGCTCCTGTTCCTTCTATTTTTCAATAGTGCCCAACCATGTCAAGTGATCTTGCAAAATTAAGAAGAATGGGGATTAGAGTCATTTTATGATTAAAAGAAGAAAGGAACAGTCACCCACCAATAAGCAAAGATTACCTTCCAACCCATTTGCTCAGATTCACTTTGCCCTAGGTCACGGTGGCTGTCTTCTCACAGAAGGAAGGTCACTAGACTGGAAGTGGAATCTGATTTTAATATTGATGGTGGGGGGAAAAATCTTAACCAACAGCAGTTTAAAACATTCAGGGTGAGCCACAAGATATTCACACCTTTGCTTTCCAATGACCTTACCTGCTCTGAATCCATCAACATCTTCTGCTTAGCAGCTGCCACAGTTTGTCTAAAGACAGAGATGCCCCTGATCACTTTCTTAAACCAAGTTTCAGAGAGAAACATTGGAAGAAGGAAATGCTGAGTTAAAACGAGGAGTGAAACTAAAAGTAAGCTCCAAATAATTGAACAATTTCTTCAATGTGGTCTTCTCTACATCCACAGGATGGACACTTCTGAACATATATTTTGGCCGGCATGTTCTCTAGGAATCTTGGGAGTTATCCTCCAAGCCCACTTACACAATATAATTTAGCAGAAATTCTTACAGTAGTACCTAAAGGAAATACATTTTGCAGATGTCTTGTGTCAAAGGAAAATGTTATATTCCAATTGTTTCCTTTTCAACAGCTGCTACTCAGAAGTTGATTTAATACCAGTGCGCCCCCCCCCCCAGCAATGAGTTCTAATGATGAATGAAATGTTCAATTTAATTTGGTCGCCGAGCTGGATGTTTGCTCTTGAAGAATATTCTTTCAGATATACTTTCAAAGAACCTTGAGGCAAGGCAAGCAATAGAATTTGAAGAGATCTCTCCAAATAATAAGTGATAATCTCAGATTTTTAATTTCATTTCCAAGGCCTTTTTCCACACAAAATTCTGACTGGAAAGTGGGTAGCTTCAAGGTTGAAAGAACTGGTTGGTTCCCTTCAATAATTCAGATGGGCTTCTTTGAAAGTAAAAGTAAAATTTCACCAAACATTCACTAATTGTGCCAATTTAGGAAATTGCCTTAAACCAAGTCACCCTCTCCATCAGGTTTAAGATTGACTACATCAGTCTTTTGGGTGGTGATGGCTATATTTCAGACATCTTATGACTGCAGTTACAAAATGATTGCCGCTGTGGGCATACTCATTTATAAAATGTTTCTCTTGTTGGGGCATGGTCAGCCACAGAAAACCCATTTGGATGTTGAAGCTAAAACAAGGTCAAATCTTTAACTGCATACACCTTCCTTTTAAATTAAATGATAGCATTATTAAAAGAATATGTAAAAACATTCTAAGATACATAGGATAAAGAGGTCAATGAATACTCTGGTATTAATACAAGGCACCAAATTTGGAATTTTAAGTCTATGATAAGCTTCCTTAGGGCAACCTGGATTTTCCCCCAAAAAAATCCAGACAGAAAATTCTTTGTTACTATGCAATGATTATGATTACATAGTATTATCCAAAGTTTTGCAACCTAGATCCTGTTACTCTAGCTTCCCCAGGCTGGATGCTTTCAGATGGTCTTCAAAATTCCATGTCTACATGACCAGAGTTCCCCCCACCCCAAATTATTTTTTTGCTTATCGCTATCAAAAATGAACATGAAAGGGCAATCAAATTATTTTGGTCAGTCTCCCACAACACACCATCAGTGAGGCTCTAATTCTCCAGACACTAAGACGAACATTGTTAGGAGTTTGAAAGCATGCAAATGTGAGTAGATAAATAGGTACCAATTTGATGGGAAAGTACCAGTATTCCATGTGATTTGGTGTATAGTCATACAGGCCACATGACCATAGAAGGATCTTTTGATAATGCTGATTCCCTCCGGTAGGAAATAGAGATGACCACTGCCACCTGGAATCTGACTCGTCTTGACAGGCGAAACCTCCCCTTTACTTTTTAATCCTGAAGCAGCAGTCATAACATTGATGAGGACACAGAGACGTCGACATTAACAGTGGTTTAATATACAACAGTTATTTATAGACAATACACATGGCAGGCAAAATTCATTTACAAGCAAGCTTTCTTCTTCTTAATACACAGAGAACTTCTGCACTGAATACTGGTCACAAGAAAAGAAAATCACACCCTCTAATGGCTGCCTTTTATATACACACCTCTTAAGGGGAAATTTACTCTCCAGCCTTAAAGGGAAATAACCATACTCTGCTGAATCACTCTTGTTACATTAGTCTATTACATCAGCTTCATAGCATCTTGCAGCTACTCACTGCTGGTCAATTCTTAAATCCTAATACCTTAATGGCAGGGGTGGGATTCTACAGGTTCTGTCCAGCTCTGTAGAACTGGTAGCTTTGAAGAGCAGCAGATAGAGAACAGGTTCTATGTCTGCTGCTGTTTTGGCCCACCTGCCCACCCGGGCTCTTACCTGACCTTTATTTCCTGCTTTTACAACCTCAGCTGCTTTGCGTGGCACAGCTGTGATTGAAAAAGCAGGAAAAAAAGTGCTTTTTCAAATGCTGGGCACCCGTGTGCAGCGCTGCTCAGCTGTCCTGGTTGCAAGCTGATGAAGTTTCACATGCACAGGCAGAACATAAATCACTGAACCAGTAGTTACACCGGTCAGATCTCATCCCTGCTTAACAGAGTATATTGCCGTATTTGTAACCAATCCTACTTCCAAACTTACACCTATTTCTAAATTTCAGAAAAGGATATTCTTACTAAGAGGAGAAAGCTGTCAGACAGGTTTCATTATAGTAGCTTGGGAAATAGGGAAAGCTTTTTATATTTCAACTTATCAAATCTATTTTGTGCTTAGAAAAAAATATCTCAATCTGCACCCAAGACAACCTTAAGGCTAATAGGAGCTCTGATCTCAAATTTGAGCACTTCTGAGCCATTGCAACATCCTGTCTCTAAGGTTGCTATTTTGAAATGTTCAGAAAGCTTTGTATAAGTTCTCCTCATGCTATCCTTAAAAACATTTATAGTAGGCTGCTAATCTGATTCACTTGGGGTGCCAGTTACCAAAGCCTAACATGGAGCTTTAAAAGGGAAATTAGAATGATTTCTAATTTTGTACTTGGGGGTTGCACAGAAACCCTGTGGATTGTACAAACACCAGGGATTAAGATCCTCCTTCGTGTCTCTTTGATGTCCTCTTATTGATGTAGCATGATGAGCAAAAATCTTCAGTACCATGGACAGGTCCTAGTTGACTCCAGGAGCCCCTGCGAAAGATGGAATATACCCAGGGGTCTTCAAACTTGACAGCTTTAAGACTTGTGGACTTCAACTCCCAGAATTCCTCCTCCAATCATGTTAGTTGAGGAATTCTGGGAGTTGAAGTCCACAAGTCTTAAACTGGTCAAGTTGGAAGATCCCTGGTATATTCTATCTTTATACTGTATTTCCATCTATATACTGTAGCATGGTCTCTTCATGATGTTTGCTCAGTGTAACGTAAATCCCTTTAAGGTAAATATGTTGACCTACTCTTGGAAGTATATCCTGGGCTTCAAACCTTGGAGGCATGAAAAAATACTCAGTTCCAGCCTCTTTTCTTTATGCAGGCTGCCTAATTCTTTGATTTTCTGAGTTGAGTATACTTAGATGGTTGAATCATTTTTAATTCTGCTTTGGAGGAACACTAACTCATTTAAGGAAATTACTGAAATTCTCAAGGAGGGGTGCTGTACAATGAGAATTCTTTTCATTCTTACAAAAATTACCAGGAGACTCATTCACATGTTCAGTCAATGTGCTAATTAGAGACTGCATTCATAGCCCTGCCATGGTTATTTTTATCTTTGATTTTATTAAATTAATCCAGTTTTGTGGGTGGGAATTGATTGCCTGAATCCTGAACTACTCCTAGGTTTCCCTGAGATATGTAAGGTGATGACTGGATTAATGAGTTTATAATATAATGAATCATGAACCAAACAAAAGGACTGGGTTCATACAGAAAGCTGAATTCCAAACAAACAAACAAACCCATTTTAAGACTAATCAAACTTCACATGCTGCTCAGTTACAAAGAAATAATCTTTGACTAGATTATTTCTGTACCCATACAATAGGCTTCGGCAGCAAGTTCTCCCAATAGCCCCAAAGCCCCACCACTGTAATTATTTTGGATTCCCATCTTTGGTTAGGCAATTCACACTTAAACCACCTCCTCAAAACCTGATACTGTGGCATTGCTATAGCGAATGCGCTTCGACAATAACATACTTATTAAAATGTGAGTTTGCAAACTTAGGGGAAAACATAGTAAAAACCAGCAGAGTTTTCCATCTGCTTGGCTCAACCTTTAAAAGAGAGAGAGGAAAAAAAGAGGCCAACTTTCTATGGTTCTATAAAAAAAAAATACGAGTTGTTAGAAAATAACACCAGGAGTGTGTGTGTGTGTGAGAGAGAGAGACATAATGAAAGAATCAGTTAGTTGGCATGCCAATTTTATTTCTATAGACACAGCAGATGGCACACCAGTCTCAGTGAGGGTCTTACAAGACAATTTGGGTGGTTCTTTAAGTTGTTGAGGAGCAGATTTTCTCCTGGAAGAACTCCAGGGTTGAGAGGTTTTTTGCATATCATTGGGTAGGAAAGCTGGAGGTGATGGAGAAGATCAGGACACTTCCTTCCGAGTTAGACTTATTATTTATTTACTTACATTTCACATTTCTCCTTCAAAGAAGGACCTCGGGGAGTGTACAATAAGATATGAGAATATAAAAATATTTACAGATAGATCTTAACCTACAACAGTTCATTTAATGACCATTGAAAGCAGAGGTGGTATTCAGCAGGTTCTGACCCATTCTGGAGAACTGGTAGCAGAAATTTTGAGTAGTTTGGAGAACCGGCAAATATCACCTCTGACTGGCCCTGCTAAGCCCATCTCTTCTCTGCCTCTCATTGAGTCCCAGCTGATTGGCTGGGTCTTCTTTGGTTGCCCTGCACAGGAGAATGGAGCTGGAAAGCAGGTTAGTGGGGTGGGGAGGGAATGGGGATTTTGCAGTATCCTTCCCCTGCCACACCCACCAAGCCACACCCACCAAGCCACGCCCACCAAGCCACACCCACAGAACCAGTAGTAAAAAATTTTTGAATCCCACCATTGATTCAAAGTTGCCGCGGCACTGAAAAGCATGGCTTATGATCACTTTTCACAGTCACAGCCTTTCCAAGCATCCCCATGATCACGTGTTCAAAATGTTTGGCAACTGGGTTCTGGACCATTGCTGTGTTCCAGAATCATGTGACACCCCCTACGGTGACCTTCTGACAGGCAAAGTCAACAAAGACGCCAGAATCACTTTACAGCAAATACTAATTTATCAACGGCGGTGATTTGCTTTACAACTGAGGCAAGAAAGTTCATAAAATGGGGCACTTAATCAGTTAACCAATGTCTCACTTAACAAAAATAAATCTGGGGCTCAATTGTGATCATAAGTCAAGGAATACTTGAATGAAAATTAAAATGGGAAAGTTACATTTTTAGAATTTCTATCTATCTATCTATCTATCTATCTATCTATCTATCTATCTATCATCTATCTATCTATCTATCTATCTATCTATCTATCTATCTATCTATCTAATATGTATATATTTCTGTCTCTCTGTCTCTCTCTCTCTGTCTCTCTCTCTCTAATATCGATATCTATCTATCTATCTATCTATCTATCTATCTATCTATCTATCTATCTATCTATCTAATCTCTCTCTCTTTCTCTCTCTCTCTAATATCGATATCTATATATCTCTGTCTCTGTCTCCATCTGTCTCTCTCTCTCTCTCTCCATCTATCTATCTATAAATAAATATTTAGCGAGAAAAGCATCATTAAGCCCCATTAAAAATTAGTTGGCAAAAGTGAAGGGAGGGCTTTCAAGGCACCAACCAACAGTACGACTGCATGTTCCTTTGGGATCCTCATGTTTTAAACCTTCTTGGGAAGGCCAGGAGAGTGTGGGATGGCTTCACCTCTGTGGGGAGGGGATAATATTCCATAAGACAAGGGCAATGGCAGAGAAAGCTCTCTTCCAAGATCCTATCAGTCAAGATAGGATGGGGGTCTGCAATATACCTTCTCTGCCTGGCCAGCTGGAACAGACTAATATCCTTGCATGAAAAAAGGACATTTTCTTCCTGGCACACATAGACAGAGTGAAGTGGCCACTTCAAACTACAAATGCCAGATGGGACTCCTGAATATTGCTTCTCTGCTTCCGCCATTTTCCTCTGTTGGAAGAGAGCGACATATTGTGCTGTGCCTGACTGCCAAGTGCCACCTAAGTCCCCTGCTGTCGTCATGTTGACAGACAATCAGAATGCTTTGGAGCAAGTATTAGATTCTGTAATGCAACAAGGACCTACAAATTAACATATCAAAGATACAAATAGCTGTATTTGACAGGAACAAATGATTGCAAGTTATACACAAATGAAGGAAAATTAGAGCAGAGGTGAATTTGGGTATCGTGGTGGAGCAGTGGTTAGAATGCAGTACTGCAGGCTAATTCTGCTGGCTGCCGACTGCCAGCAGTTTGGCAATTCAATCCTGATCAGCTCAAGGTGGACTCCCCCTTCCATCCTTTCAAGGTCGGTAAAATAAGGAGCAATTGTTGGGAGCAATATGCTGACTCTGTAAGCTGCTTAGAGTGGATTATAAAGCACTGTGAATCAGTATATAAGTCAAATGGGGCAAAACTCCAGTTGTCTTCAGAAGTTGTGGGAGCTTCATCACTGGAGGCTTTCAAGAAGAGACTGGACTGCCATTTGTCAGAAATGGTGTAGGGTCTCCCGCTTCAGCGGGGGTTGGACTAGATTGATCTACAAGGTCCCTTCCAACTCTGATTATGTTATCTGTTATCCGTTTACAAATGTCTCATTTAACAACAGAAAATCTAGGCTCAATTGTGGTCATAAGTTGAGGTTCACCTGAACTTCTTCCTCCTCTTATTTTCCCTAAAGCAACCTTGTGAGTTGGGCCAAGAGAGCAACCAGCCCACAAGTTTCTCAGCCAGTTTTCGTGCCTAAACTGGGACTAGAACTCCAACTCCTAGTTTGTAGGGCAGCACCTTAATGACTGGTACTATACTAAAGTGGCTTTCAAGATGGAGCTGATGGGATCTTCAACAATAGGTGAAGTTTAAAGTAATATATAAAGCAAGGAGAAATAGAATAGAAACAAGAACGGTTTGCAAGGACTGGAAGGTAATCCAGGGACCGAGGCAAAGTGAATGCTGTTGATGTCTATTAGACTTTTTTTTTTTTTTTTTGCATTTTAAGCAAGGAAAACAAAATCTAATAGAAGCTAGAATGGTTTGCAAGGGCTGGATGTGGTGTTGGTGTACATTAGACTTGCTGAGTTTTCTGATTCTGTATCATTCCTTGATTCCTTCTGGCTTACTTTTCTGCATTTTGCAGAATGGTGTTGTGAGAATATGCATCAGTACTAATTGGTGGCCTCATTTAGCAAACAGAGTCTGAGACTTGGCTCGGTTATGCCACATGGCAGCCAGCCTTCCATGTGACAACAGTGCAACAATAGGAAAAGATGAGATGGCCCAAACAAAGGAAACTTTTTCTTCATACCCTAAGAGAAAAGCTACAGCAGCTGGAACAAATAAGCCTCCCAACTTCAAATTTTCATGGCAAATCTTTCTCTAAAACTAGCAGGTATTTAGCGCTCCGGGTGGTGCAGTGGTTGGAATGCAGCATTGCAGGCTGACTCTGCCCAGTGCCAGAAGTTTGATCAAGGTTGTCTCAACTTCCACCCTTCTGAGGTCAATAAAAAGAAGACCCAGATTGATGGGGGCAATATGTTGAATCTGTAAACCACTTAGAGCTGTAAAACATTATGAAGCGGTATATAAATTAAATGCTATTGCTATTCTGCACCAGCATTTGACATTCCACCCACCCATCAGTCGCTGTCAGGGTTCTGGTAGTTACCCTCTTTACATCATGAGTCTCTAGCCGGATTTTTAAAGCTTAAAGATGTATTAGTAGACATGCCAGTGCTGCCTGGGTGTAGCCAACTCTTGAGACACATCATTCATTGTAACCCTTGACCCTGATTTTCCCTCCACCCCCTGGGTGTATCATAATTCATATTCTCCAATGGGACACATCCATAGCCAGGAGTCATCAATCATGTTCTCCAGTTAGAATCTTGTGCAGCAGAAATTTCGGTCACCTAGTTACTATCTATGAAAATTATTTATGGAATGTACTTTTGGTTTCCAAGCTGCCGCACTGCTCCTCCCTCCCTTTCTGTTGGCAACTCTATAAGACCAGATAAATATGAGTTGACAGTCAGTACATTGATAGCAATGAGGACTCAGCAGACAACCAGATGTAAAACATTATTTATTACTGGCATGTTCAAAGTCTTCCTTTGACACAAAGCCGGTGGGGCCGTCAGTTTCTGTGTGTGCCTGATTCCTTGAGCCATTACCGGACCAGTTGGATAAAATGCACTGGCTTCTTTGCAGCTTCGAGAATGCTCTGTATTGCACAAATCCATCTCATATTCAAAAGCTAACACAGCAGGACTCTCCACATTCATTTCATAGACATCATTAACCTTCCCTTAAACAGATGAAAAAAAGCCATGAAGATCAAAATCACCTTTCAAAATCACTACAGTATTCAAAATATACTGATTGCAACTTTGCAGCAACGACAGATACAGATCACTTCCATGCCCAGTCTTTGTAAGGTAAAGGTTCTCGCACATACATGCTAGTTGTTTCCAGCTCTAGAGGGTAGTGCTCACCTCTGTTACAAAGCCGAAGAGCCAGTACTGTCCGAAGACATCTCCATGGTCATGTGGCCGACATGACTAAATGCTGAAGGTGCATGGAACACTGTTCCCTTCCCACCAAAGTGGTCCCTATTTTTCTAATCTCATTTTTACATGCTTTCGAACTGCTGGTTGGCAGAAGCTGGGCCAAGTAACAGGAGCTCACTCGGTTACGCAGAATTAGGGATTTGAACTGCCAAACTGCCGACCTTTCTGATTGACAAGCTCAGCATCTTAGCCGCTGAGCCGTGTCCCTTCAGTCTTCATACTACTCCTTTAATTAAAGACCTCAATAATCTCACACTATTCTGGATCCGAGCCCATTTTTTGACAATTCAGACATAGGACGTCTGGAATCAATGAATCGCATTTGTAATTCAAATTGCCTGAGTTCTGCAATGTTCAGATGAAGAGGAGCTGTTTTCCTATGATTGAAAACCTGTTTCATCCTTGTCCCAAAGATGTTTTTTCAAAAGGCAACTGGACTTTCTTCGTTTTTCCTTGAAGATGTTTTGCTTCTCATTCAAGAAGCTTCTTCAGTTCTGAAGAATGAAGGTGAATTCAGCCAGGTCTGAAGAAGCTTCTGGGATGAGAAGCGAAATGTCTTCAAGGAAAAACAAAGAAAGTCCAGTTGCCATTTGACAAAGACCTGGATGACTGAGAATCTCCAGATCCTCATTCCATCCCTGCTTCTGGACTGTGTCTTCTCTGCACAGAATTTAAGTCAACTTCCCATTCACATTTTCCCAGGGATACTACCTTTTCAATTAATGACCCTTCATCCTGAATTAAGATAGTTGAAGGACAGGAGATCACTGGTCTTAAATTTTTGGGGCACTCCTTTGATCAGTAGGAGGGAGAACTTATGAAACTTAGTACCATTCTGTGTTGAAGCTGGTAATAATGAAGGTGAAATAGTTCAGCTTGGAACTGTACTTGAGATTTGAGAACAGAATCCCACAATGGTCTTGAGGTACCTCTTTATTATGACCAACATAGACTTGGCTGATGGTTAAATTCCTTAGATTGCTGCAGTTACTTATGAAAAATCTTAACATCTTGGTTCTCAAAGCCCCAGAAAGTCAGAGGGGAAAAGAATGCATTTGTGAATTGCATAAAGCTTAAAAACAAAACTGGAAAGCTAGTGATTGAATGAGTCACATCTTTAGAATGAAGCTTCTTGGTGACGTTTCAACAAATCTCTATGTGGCTTGTCCAATGAGCATTTTATTCTAAGGCAGGCTATCAATATTTGTAAAATAGTGCTAGAGAAAGGATGGAAAGGGGAAAAAACAACCAAAAAAACGAGCTGCTTGATATGACAGAGGAAACAGTTTTCTGCCATCTTGGTTGCTAACTTGCTGGAGATTTTTCTATTTCTTTTTTTCATTGTCAGGCTGAATGTCTTTATCTTTTGGTGCAAACACAAATGCCTTTATTTATTCATTAAGCAAAATTATATATGTATTATACATATGAATAAAATATGCAATGTTTAGTATTAGTAAAGTATTCTTCATGTCAGGAGTTGGAAACCTGTAGATCTGGTATTTTTGAACTACAGTTCTAGATATCTCACGAAGACCCCTGAGCCCCTCACTCCATGAATTAAGACCTGGCTTTAGTTTGCACAAATTTAAGGAAAGGAAGTAAGCTTTTTTATGGACTCCATAAATTTTAAGATTCCAGCTGGGAAAAGCTTATGGGTGAATACTTCATGCATAAAAAGATACCAAAGAAGACATTCAACTCAACATATCAAGATGAAGCTTAAAAAAAAAAAAATTAAGGGCGTTAAAGCTGTGTTAATCGTCATACCAACATTTGAAGAGTAGGGAAATTGGGACAGAATGCAAATAAATATTCCCTGTGGAATACTTTGTAAAACAATGGCACTCTTTCAAGAAATTGTGTATCCTCCTCATCCCACCCCAATGTACAAAGTGGCCAGTGGTTTAGCTCTGAGAACTTCTGATGTGCACAGAGTGTTGTGTGGAAACAGTGACTGTAGTGCATTTAATTTAAAAGTGTATGGCACATGGAAGAAACTTTATTATTAGCCACCAATAGAGTTTCAGGTAGAGAAATCATACTAAGACAATCATACTCTCAAACTCCCAGTCCGTGAGCCAGATGTATCACGTGCTGGCCGCGCCATTTAGTGATGGGGGGGAAAGTCCTTGATATGTCATGTGATGTCGCCGTGATGTGACTTTGATACCCCTGCACTTAGACAGCACACACACACACACAGAGCCCTCCAAATAAACTATCAAGTCAAAAAGAGGGCTGTGAAAATATTGAGACCCCTCACATCCCAGGCATGAATGTTTCAATTCCTTCCCTTAAAATGACGCTATAGAGCACTGCACACCAGAACTACTAGACACAAGGAGTTTTTCCCCCAAACTCCATCACTCTGCTAAACAATTCCCTCAACACTGTCAAACTATTTACTAAGTCTGCATTACTATTACTATTAATTCTCCCATCCTTCCTTTAACCCATCTCCTCCAACTTATAACTGTATGACTGTAACCTTGATTGTATCCAAACAATTTTTATTGACTGTTTCCTAGTATGATTTGTGTATTAGTAACCTATGACTATCACTGTTGTACCTTATGATTCTTGACTCTTGATAAATGTATCTTTTCTTTTATGTACACTGAGAGCATTTGCACCAAGACAAATTTTTTGTGTATCGAATCACACTTGACCAGTAAAGAATTCTATTCTATTCTATTCTATTCTAATTCTAATTCTATTCCATTCCATTCCATTCTCCATTCCATTCCGTTCCACACTACTCCACTCCACTCTCCACTGCATATAAACTATCAACCTCAGAACTTTCATGCAATATCTGGCAAACAAGTCGGATGCTGGTGATTTCTAATTCTAAAGCATAGCAGGTTTCCCATTTCTGTTTGAGTAACAAAGAGAGCCTTGTCCCGATCAGATGATAACACCAGAGACTTCTGGGGAAGCTGTTCCATTTGAACACCAAGTCATGACCAACCATCAAAGCGGTGAAGGGGACTCTGCTCTAGCTTTAGATTTCAGATGGAAGAACAGAATGATGGAACAAGAGAGACACATTTTCA
This sequence comes from Hydrophis major, assembly GCA_033807585.1. Classification (NCBI taxonomy): domain Eukaryota; kingdom Metazoa; phylum Chordata; class Lepidosauria; order Squamata; family Elapidae; genus Hydrophis; species Hydrophis major. The sequence continues at coordinate 20,067,700 of CM066337.1, read as the reverse complement.
CATTTGATGCTTAACTCAGACTTGTTTTTGGAGATGGCCAATTCTGTCTTCTGTTTAATATGCTGGACAGCCTAGTTTAGCTTTGAACATCTGTGGGGTTGCCCTCCACCCCTCTGTGTGTGTGTATGTGTGTGTGTGTGTGTGTTTAGCATCATAATCCTTCAACTGGAATTTGCAACAACTCAACCTGGGTGCATTTCTACTATTCCAAGCAGTACTTATTTGCTGCAGAAAGATATCCAATGTTTTGCCCTAAGTGGTCCCAAACTCCCTTTGGATGTACTCATAAACAGGGAAACTCTCCAAATATGCAAATAAGCCCATCGCTAACACAATTAGAGATAAGAACCCTTTTTTGCAGCTGTTATCCCTGCAGGAAGTGTCATTGAAGGTAACCAGGATCCATTGGTTCTGGTTACATTTCAGGATGTAAATGCATTCCTAGGTGGTTTAATGCAGAAGAAAATACTACGTAAATCAGCTGGAACATAACACACAGATGTACACACACACACACACACAGAGAGAGAGAGACCTACACAGCTCCACAATGTTAAGATTGGATACGCATCACCTTAGTTTTCACTCAGCATTATAATCAGATAAGGAAATCTAAAATTAGGCCTGGAATAAAAGGAAGTAAATTCAATTAGCTGGAAAAGAATCCCTCCCTCCTATCCCCTCCAGGTCTAGGCTGATTCAGCAATGTACTCAGACGTCATTCATTCAGCAAGAAAAGAATAGAGGAGGATTCTAAAGCTTTCTAATGAAAAAGGAAATGGCTTTTCTGGAAAGACTGGGTTCTTTTTCAGCTCAAACTTCAAAGGCTTAAAGGCCGGAGGTTCTTCAGGTGCAACTTTCCAAGGTTCAAAACTGAAAAAGCTAGTCTGGGCTTGAAGTTTTCTTTGGCATGTACCACTCTGAGGGAAAAGAATGTAAATAAATGCAGCTTTGTTGATGCTGGCAGGCACGAATCCCCGTTCTCTTTTTGGAATAGCAGCATCACTTCTTTACAAACTTCCTAAAGCCCGAACCTTCATTTGCAGTCTATGTCAAGGTCCTTGGGCCAATATTGATCATCCATGTAGCAACTGTAATCGGTATCAACCTCCGGGGTGCCGTGGGAAGGGCCCATGGGGTGACTGGGTGTCAGGAGCTCCTCCCATGGAAACTCTACCAATCTGTAAAGCTCCATAGAAGCTTGAGCATCTTCCACAGATGAATGTCCGTGCTTGCCAACCTGGGGGGAGGAAAAACAAACCAACCATGAAATGTTACGAGTAAATCCTCCTTTAGAACCATCCGTTTACTGACCATTCGAAGTGAGAATGGCACTGGAAAAAAATAAGGCTTTGGAGCAAAATTACCGTATATACTCGAGTATAAGTCGAGTTTTTCAGCCCATTTTTTGTGCTGAAAAAACCGCCCTCGACTTATACTCGAGTCAGATTCCCCTCTGAAAAAAAAATGGTGTGGAGCTCCGAAGCTGGGCAGCCGCTTCCCTGCTTCAGTGTTTCCTTTGCAACTTTTAAGCATGGGAGGGGGAGGCTTTTCTGAGCTCTAGGCTGAAAAAGCAACGCCAGCTGAGGTCGCTCCACTCAGTTTCATTTCCTCAGCTCCAGCTGCTTTCAGTCCACTCGGGAGGAGGGGGAGGAGGGGGAGGCTTTTCTGAGCTCTAGGCTGAAAAAGCAACGCCAGCTGAGGTCGCTCCACTCAGCTTCATTTCCTCAGCTCCAGCTGCTTTCAGTCCACTCGGGAGGAGGGGGAGGGGGAGGAGGAGGGGGAGGCTTTTCTGAGCTTTAGGCTGAAAAAGCAACGCGAGCTGAGGTCGCTCCACTCAGTTTCATTTCCTCAGCTCCAGCTGCTTTCAGTCCACTCAGGAGGAGGGGGAGGAGGGGGAGGCTTTTCTGAGCTCTAGGCTGAAAAAGCAACGCGAGCTGAGGTCGCTCCACTCAGTTTCATTTCCTCAGCTCCAGCTGCTTTCAGTCCACTCGGGAGGAGGGGGAGGGGGAGGAGGAGGGGAAGGCTTTTCTGAGCTTTAGGCTGAAAAAGCAACGCGAGCTGAGGTCGCTCCACTCAGTTTCATTTCCTCAGCTCCAGCTGCTTTCAGTCCACTCGGGAGGAGGGGGAGGGGGAGGAGGAGGGGGAGGCTTTTCTGAGCTTTAGGCTGAAAAAGCAACGCGAGCTGAGGTCGCTCCACTCAGTTTCATTTCCTCAGCTCCAGCTGCTTTCAGTCCACTCAGGAGGAGGGGGAGGAGGGGGAGGCTTTTCTGAGCTCTAGGCTGAAAAAGCAACGCCAGCTGAGGTCGCTCCACTCAGTTTCATTTCCTCAGCTCCAGCTGCTTTCAGTCCACTCGGGAGGAGGGGGAGGGGGAGGAGGAGGGGGAGGCTTTTCTGAGCTTTAGGCTGAAAAAGCAACGCGAGCTGAGGTCGCTCCACTCAGTTTCATTTCCTCAGCTCCAGCTGCTTTCAGTCCACTCAGGAGGAGGGGGAGGAGGGGGAGGCTTTTCTGAGCTCTAGGCTGAAAAAGCAACGCGAGCGGAGGTCGCTCCACTCAGTTTCATTTCCTCAGCTCCAGCTGCTTTCAGTCCACTCGGGAGGAGGGGGAGGAGGAGGGGGAGGCTTTTCTGAGCTTTAGGCTGAGAAAGCAACGCAAGTGGAGGTCGCTCCACTCAGTTTCATTTCCTCAGCTCCAGCTGCTTTCAGTCCACTCGGGAGGAGGGGGAGGAGGGGGGGGAGAGAGAGAGATATCATAAGAACGGCTCTTGGTTTTTTCTTGCAAGGGAGAGAGTGACTCCTGCCTACCACTGTCATCATCATCATCTTTTGCGTTAGTGAATCAATCAAACCTTTCATGATCGTGAGATCGTTTCCCAAATTTCCCTTAAATCAGGGAAGAAATCAGAAACAAACCTTTGGGCTGAGAATAAGCTTGTTCCTATGATGCCATTTTTGTTCACTTCAGTGTGAAAAGTGTGAAAAAACACACTTCTTTTTCTTCATCTTCTTGTTCCCTATTTACTGGTCTCTTTCAAAGAGGAAATTGTGAACATCAAACTTATTCTCAACTGTCCTAGTGAAAGTTTTTATTGGCATCTATTTTTATTTTTGAAATTTACCAGTAGCTGCTGCATTTCCCACCCTCGACTTATACTCGAGTCAATAAGTTTTCCCAGTTTTTTGTGGTAAAATTGGGTGCCTCGACTTATATTCGGGTCGACTTATACTCGAGTATATACGGTAGTCTTAACAATTCATCTGCCTGAACACATCACTGTTGGGTGATAAGAGGTGATTTTATGTCTGTCTGTCTGTCTATTTATCTAGTTCTATCTGTCTGTCTGTCTAGTTCTATCTCTCCAGCTAGATCTACCTTCTTACCTACCATCTATCTCTATATATGTCATATCTCCCTCCCTCCCTCCCTCCATCTATTTATCTACACATCATGTCTGTCTGTCTGTCTGTCTGTCTATCTATCTACACTCACATACAAATTTGCTAAACCCCCGAAAAGTGATTGGACAATCAAGGCATGTAATTAGATTGATTAGGAGCCAAGAGGCACTACAGGATATTCAAGGATCTCAAGAAATATCCCTTGAACTCCAGAAACGACCTCGCATCAAAATAACCCAAGAAAAGGTGCACTTAACAACTTTTAGATGTAAGGCAACTGAATGATACTAGGGTTTTGTGGTTTTTTTGGCATGAGGATTTTGCTTTTCAGTGCTCTTGAGGAAATGAAAGATGGCAAGTTACCTGAATGTCTTTGTGTAGCAGCTGATGAGTTAGGTTCTTGAGAGACATGCTTGGTTTCAGAGTTGATGCAATCTTCTTCTTCAGCAGAGGACACTGGCTTGTATCACGCCTCCAGGCTCGGGAGGGAAAGTATTTTAAGGCTCGGAAATCATTGTGGAGAGCATGTCCCACGACTATTTTATCCTTCAAGATCTGTATGATCTAGAAAGACAAAAAAGGTTAATTTTCCAGTGTTCAGGAAAGGACAGTTGTAGGTCACTCAAACAAGCAGATCAAGATCTCTCTCTTCATATCTTTCATTTTTTATCAATATCTTCTATCAATATTATCTATCTTATCATTCTCCACTACCTATCAATATCTATTTTCATATCTATCTTCTATCATTATCTGTCAATATCTATCAATAGCAATCATTATCTATCATTATCTATCTCTATCACCTATCAATATCTATCTTCATATCTATCTTCTTTTGTTATCTATCAATACCTATCACTATCTATCTATCCATCCATCTGTTCACTCTGATTTTTCCCCCCTTGCAATTAATGAAGACATTTTTATTTTCAAAAATGAGTAGAAAATTTGTAGTAACACTTAAGGAAAAATTGTAAACCATGTTTTCTAATTTCCTGCAACTCAACTGCTGAGTGTCCACAAAAATGGAACCAAAAATAGAACAAGTGAGAACAAGAAATCAATAAATTGGGATCCTCGAGGGATATAGAGGTGCGTAGTCTTTAAAGAGTACAGCTGTTAAAAGGTTAAAAATAAAAAATAAACTAAACAAAACTGGTCAATGAGGACTTTAAACACCCTAGCTTCTGAATTCTAACTGCTTCCCTGGAGATATATTAAAAATGGACAAAAGGAAAATGAAGTGATGGAGGGATGGATGTGACGTGAAGAACAGGGGAATTGATCAAGAAGAAATGATGGGATCACCTTCACACATAATCAAGTGAAGCTGATCAGGCATCAATCAAGGATGTACTAATTTAGATACCTGTATGAGCCAGAGGACTGGAATTCAGGGTTTAAGGAGCTCCTTCCAACTCTACAGTGCTATGACTGTGGATAAATGTACTGTTGCTTGCCTATCATTCTGCATTTTTTTGCAGATTCCGGTTGAATTATTATCAGGCGTCTCTTAACCCCTCACATTGTATGGATACTCCAAAATCAATCTCTTTTGCTTACCTCGCCCTGCGCAATCTGGAAAGGAATTGCTTTTCTCATGTGCTTCCACGTGATGCCACTCCAACGCGTCCTATAATCTACAATTGGACATTCTGGAAGAATGTATTTGTCATAGATCACATCACCGTCATAGCTCACCACCGTACAACGTGCCAACTCGCTTGTCTTTCCACAAGGACCCGTGCCTACCATTTCGCAGTCAATGGCCACACACTTCACAGATTTCTGAGGCAGGAAGGGACTAATCCCTTTTTCTGAGATGCTGGGGGAGGCTAGCAGGTTCTGAAGACCTTGGGAAGATGATGGCTGCCTGGCTAGGTCCTCAGAGGAGATGGAGACAGCTTCACCAAATCTGGAAGAACTCTCCTGAGTTGTTATCATGTCTGTCTGGAGCAACTGGTGACTTCCGTTTTCCCAGGACGACGAGTCCTGCATCCCATCCATTTCAGAGACATCTGGGGTCCTAACAAGATTCTTCTCTTTTGTTCTGGCTGCCAGGTGTCCCTTCTGCTCCAGCGCTCTGCGCATCATGTAGCGCTGGTGCTTCCGGCTTTTCTTTTTGTTCTGAGTGCCAACTTTGTCATCCCAACAAAGTTGATTGAAATTATGACTTAGATCCCTTCCAGTAGAGGGGCATTTGACAATCGGAACACTCATCATCTCCAGGGTACTTACCTGGTTGGTCTTTATTGGGCTTATCACCCCTGGCACAAACTTGGTGCTAGAGGACATCCTACCAAAAAAAAAAAAAAGATGCAACCCAGTTAATGTGAATTTCAGAAAATTCACATTATTGAAAATAACTGTGAATAATTATTCTGAAAAGAAGAAAGTCAATGGATTTTTAAAAAGGTGGGGGTTTTTTGCAAATGGGAAGATATCATTCAACTTTTCTATTAGGTATGAAGCATTGTATCAAAATTAGGAAGCTATGACTCTTCATACAAATTATTTAACTATTTCAATTAATGACCTCACTGTTAAAAGCCACAGTATCATAAGCTATTAATGGTAATTTGGATTTTTTTTTGTGTGGTTTATGCAGAATAAATCTACTCTGTTTAATTAGTTTCAGTAATTCACTGCAGTATGAGACTCCAGAAAATTGGTTTATTCAAATACTAGGTAGCCTTAAGTAAAAATCTCCATAGTGACAAGAATAGTAACAATTTTCCAGCTTACGGAGCGACCAGAAAAGAACATAAATGCACCTCCTGAGAGAAACACTCTATAAGGCTGAAAACTCCATAGATAAAGTCCAATTTATTGGTGCTGCCAACTGCCACCTCCTAAGGCTTATAATGCATGATAAACACTGCATTTAAAATATTAAAAAGGAAAAAAGAAGCAATTGTTAATAATCAAGACCTGCATCTCTTATGGATTCAAAACAAGTTCTATCAAAAGTTTCTTGAGATTTATCACCAAGAATTTGGCGACAACATGCGAAGTAAACTACAAACCAATATAATTAGAGCCATGGTGGTGCAGTGGTTAGAATACAGTACTGCAGGCTGACTCTGCCCACTGCCAGGAGTTCGATCCTGACTGGCTCAAAGTTGACTCAGCCTTCCATCCTTCTGAGGTCAGTAAAATGAGGACCCAGATTGTTGGGGGCAATACGCTGACTCTGTAAACCGCTTAGAGAGGGCTGTAAAAGCACTATATAAATGTTTATAAACATTTATAAACATATAAATGTTCTTGCTAAGTGCAAAAACAACCTAAGACCCAAAACTTACATAGCATTTATGGACCTCTTTCCGTTTCAAGGGGCATTTAGCAAACAACAAAGAAACATTCCTATCTATGCTATTATCTTTTTTTAAGGAACGGGAGAAATAACTTGTAGATATCTGATGCTTCAATTTAAAATGTTAAAATTTTCAGTTTTAAATCATACAATTTTAAGCTAAACATTATCATTTGCGTTGTCTCAGTTTACATCCAGAACTGCTGCACACTCGTGTCGTACTTTCATACGATTTAAGCCAAACGTTAATGATGGTTTGCTGAACAAACACAACTGATTAGATTTATACGTGATAAAGCTGCCCTCAAGTCGACTTTGGTACCAGGTGTCTGCATTATTTTCCAATTTCTGCAAATTTTGGACTTTTCAGTCAAGTTCAGTCCAAACTTTACTGTCAATGCACAACATGTGTACAATGAAATTGAATGAGCCTCCATTGGTGCAGCCCATACAAAACATAGAATACATCTCCATAATAAAAGAAAATCCCTAAACCCAAGTAACTAATAGATCTAGGCGCACATTTCCACATGCATATACATACATACATACATACATACATACATACATACATACATACATAATTGCCCATTACACTGGCACTGTAAGTCTGTCATATTAAATCTGGTTATGGTGTTGTGTTTCATTTAAAAGTCTAACAGCCTGTGGACAAAAGCTACTTTTCAGCTGATTTGTCCAGCCGGCTATGCTTCTATAACTTCTGCCCTGTGGTAGAATAAAGAAATGCTGTCCAGGGTGTGAATCATCCCTCAGGATTTCTCACCCTTGGCAACTTTTAAGATGTGTGGGCTTCAATTCCCGGATATTTATTTGATTTGATTTGTCAATTGCTTACAAGATAATAGGTATAAGTATAAACATGATACAGGAAATAGGTACGAATAAATGGGGCCAATGCCAAAGGGACAGTAAGTACGACTGTGCACTTACGCACAATCTTACAGACCTCTTAGGAATGGGTGAGGTCAATAATGGGTTAAGAAATGTACAATTATATTATTATGCGCACAAGATATATGTATCCAACCAACACACTGTAAAATTGAAAGATGGCTTTATTTGTTGTCTTTGTTGTTAAAATAAACAGAACTTTTTTCAAATAATAATAATAATAATGGGGTTGGGAATTCTGAGAACTGAAGCCCACACATCTTAAAGAAGAAACATTCCAGGAGGGTTCAGCCTTTGGCATCCAAGTACAAGCCAGATCTCACCTTTCATCTCTTCTTTCGTTTCCCTATGACTAGGACCACCACCCACGAATAGAATAAAGTAACAGAGTTGGAAGGGACCTTGGAGGTCTTCTAGTCCAACCCCCTCTGCCTAGGCAGGAAACCTTATATCCCATTTCAGGCAAAGGGTTGTGCAATCTCTTCTTTAAAACTTCCAGTGTTGGGAGCATTGACAACTTCTGGGGGGCAAGTCGTTCCATTGATTTACAGTGGCCTTTACAGGCCACGATTGATGGGCTTTCAGAAATTAAGCCCAAGTTCAACCCAAACCACGTTTGACTTACTTTAAGAAACGGAACAAAGGGGCTTTCCCGAATCCTGCTATATTTAAGGAGAGCTTAATTTAAAGCCTCAGCCTTTCATGCGGAGTCTTTTCTCTTCCTTTATTCCAGGGCTGCCCCTTTCCTACCCAACAGTCCCAGGACAACTTCCCCACGTTCTCCAAAATCCCCCAAAATTTCTGATTCTTGAAGCTTCCCCACCCACCTCCCGCAAATCAGGCCCCCACTTAGCCTTACCCAGCTAAAGCCGGCTTCGCACGTGTAACTCCCGGAAGCGGAAAAAAAAATTACTCGTATCCGGACCGATCCGTCGTGCCGGCCACGCCTTCTCCGACTTGATTGGCTGCTTTGGCAAAGAGAGGAGGAGTTTATTTGCATCCTAAATCGGCCTTCCCCCCCGGATTTTGTTTTTTTAAACATAGGACTCTTGCTTGCGCATGCTCACACGTGACTCGCTGGTCCCTAAAGTCGATGGGTTGAAGTGCGGTTGTGCATTTCAACTTTTCTTTTTTTTTTTTTGTAGCTTGTCTGCAACGTGGCTCTCTCTCTCTCTCTCACACATACACACACACAGAGCCTTGCGACGCCAATAGGGCTGCAAAAAGAAAAGGATAATATAAACAATAACAACAATTATTATTATTATTTGACACAAAAAACGACAGTGTACACAGCAAACGAGATAACTATGCTAGGTTTCATATCACAACACGCTTGGGTTCGACTAGTGATTTGTGATACAAAATCCAGCATAGTTAACTCCTTTGCTGTGTACACTGTTGGTTTTTTGTGCATGATGATGATGATAATAACAGCAACAACAGTAACAAAAATAACAACAACAATAACAACAACAACAACAATAATAATATAAAGCATCTCATACACACACACATAGCCTTTTGACAAGGGATAGGGCTGCAGGACTGGAAAAAGAAAAGGAAAATAAGCATCTCTCAGACACACACAACCTTGTGATGGTGGATAGAGCTGTAGGACTGCAAGAAGAAAAGGATAATAATAATAGTAATAATAATAACAATAATAATAGTAATATCATCTGGTGCTCTCCTGCAGTTAACTACACGAACTTGTGACGTGCTAACTAAAGAAACTACAAGGAAATGGAGGGAGGAATAGCAGATGTTTATTGGAGAGCATTGATGCCTTCATGTCATCATTTATGCACACACATACACACATACGCAAGCTCACCCTTTAATAGGATTACTGTATCAGGCGCCTAGGGGAAAAAATGATGTGTCTTCCCTTTTTATGTTCTCCGGCCAGCAAGCAGAGCCTTGAATAGCATCCAGCTTTTTGAGTGTCTTGGGTGGGGTGGGGGGGGGTTATTTTATTTTTTTAATGGGCTGTTTTCACTCAACAATAATTGCTCCAATTTTTCACAGACAGCATGTCAATGCTACATAAGAGTACTAAGAAAAGAATCAAGAGGATGTGTATTGATGGGGCAAAATGTGTTTTACGTTTCCCTCAGGTAATACTATTGAAGCAAAAGTAATCATATTCATTTAAATAGAAGGGTACTGAGGATCAAAGGATTTACAGTTAGTTCTCAATGTACAATTTTTCCGTTTAGCGACTGTTCAAAAGTGATATATGGCTGTTTTTCACACTTCTGACCGTTGCAGCATCCCCACAGTCGCGCGATCAAAATTCGGACACTTGGCAACTGACTCACAGTTATGACCGTTGAGGTGCCCTGGGGTCACATGATCCCCTTTTGCGACAAGCAAAGTCCATGGGAAAACCACATTGACTTGACAACTATGTTACTAATTTAACAACCACAGTGATTCACTTCAGTTGTGACAAGAAAGGTAAAATGGAGCAAAATTCACTTAACACATGCCTCACTTAGCAACAAAATGTTGGGCTCAGTTGTCATAAGTTGAGGACTACCTGTATTGTGGTCTTGTAAATTGCAGCCTCGTTTTTTCTCCTCTGGCTGTCCAATTAGATTTAGATTAGTTAATTTATTTTCTGATTCCATCAATCGGCTTCAAGCTGGCTCTTTCAAATCTCAGATTCCTATAATCTAGATTCCAACACTCCCTGTAAGTTGCTAAGGAGAAATTCGAAAAGTGTGCCATTGTGGATTCTCTATTATTGTATGTTCTTGAAAGTAAAGATGTGTTGGAAAAATATTGCGATTGAAAAAGCAGTCTTTCTGATGCTGGAAAAAATGGTAATTTCATGTACACGTAGGTCTAACTCAAGACTCTTCAAACGTGGCAAGTTTAAGACTTGTGGACTTCAACTCCCAGAATTCCTGAGCTAACATGACTGGAGGAGGAATTCTGGGAGTTGAAGTCCACAAGTCTTAAAGCTGGTCTAACTATATTTTCTTGCAGCTTTTTGCTGTCATTTTTGTGATAAATACCAAGAAAGGTAAATAGTGTGTCCTTCCCCTCTCCCCTTTGTTCCCTTTTTTAATTGTCTGTGTCCTCCTTGGCAGTGGTGGGATTCAATTTTTTTTACTATCGGTTATGTGGGCGTAGCTTGGTGGGCATGGCAGGGGAAGGATACTGCAAAATCCCCATTCCCTCCTCACCCCACTGACCTGCTTTCCAGCTCCATTCTCCTGTGCAGGACAACCAAAGAAGACCCAGCCAATCAGCTGGGACTCAATGGGAGGCAGAGAATAGATGGGGACGGGGCCAGTCAGAGGTGGTATTTGCCAGTCCTCCGAACCACTCAAAATTTCCACTACTGGTTCTCCAGAACTGATCAGAACCTGCTGAATACCACCTCTGCCCCTTTCCTGTTCAAGGTATCTGGTCACCCTACCTTCCCAGCTCTTTTGTGTTTGGCCAAGACAACTGCCTGTGTGGACACTGCACATAACAGGCTTGTCTCTTGCGAGAGCGACTTTCATTAGCAGCTTTCCCATGGAGTGGAAATTGGTTGCAGTTGCATGTATGAAGTCTTCCCAACTGCCTTCTCGGCTTCTCATCCCGTTCCTGAGCTTTCCATTTGTAGGTTTCCATCCGTGTGTGGCTGGTGTAAACCCTTGCCTATTTGCCAGCGTTTGAATAGCAGGCAATTTGAGATAGGGTTTGCGGGTGCCACTGCCTGCTGAAAAGCGGGGAGGGAGGAAAACTACCACAGAAGACAAAGCAACAAACAAAAGGAGAAAAAAAAGAGCTTTTGGCCAAAAGGGAAACTGATCTGATGACCAACAGAGGAGGTTGGCTGGATCAACTTCCAATTTAGATGAACAGGAGTCTGTCTGCTTTGTTCCCTGCCAATTTCCGCACCCCTCCCAATCAAACTATGCAACAACGGTCTTCAGATCCTGGCTCAGAAAATCTTGGTTGATGTCGCTTCTCATTCTCTCTGGGAAAAGCAATGAGAAAGGAGATATTAGAATTTCCATGGTCAATAACAAGGCATCTTCTCCATTTCCTTTGTAGAACCATGGTAAGCTGTCATGTATGTAGTTAGCCCTTGACTAATGACCACAATTGAGCCTAGAGGTTTGGTTGCGAAACACCAAGACAGTGGTGGAGTGAATTTTATGGCCTTTTTACCATCTTTCTTGCCACCGTTGTTAAGTGAATCTGAATTGCAGAGGTTAGTAACTCAGTTGCAAAGTGAATCTGGGTCTCCCATTGACTTTGTTTGTAAAAACATCACAAAAAAGGTGATCGTACGAGCCCAGGACATTGCAACTGTCATAAATATGAGTTAGTGGCCAACTCTCTGAATTTTGATCATGTGACCAAGGGGAGCCTGCCAGGGTCTTCAGTGGGAAGAGTGGTCATAAGTCACTTTATTCAGTGCTGTTGTACCTTTGAACGGTTACTAATTGAACTGTTGTAAGTTGAGGTGTATACCTGTACATTCACACAACATGCTAATTGAGTTTGATAATTGAGCTATGGTGGCACAGTGGTTAGAGTGCAATACTGCAGGCTCCTTCTGCTGCCTGCCGGCTGCCTGCAGTTTGGCAGATCAAATCTCACTCGGCTCAAGGTTGACTCAGCCTTCCTTCCTTCCGAGGTGGGTAAAATGGGGACCCAGATTGTTGGGGGCAAAAGGCTGATTCTGTAAACTGCTTAGAGAGGGCTATAAAGCACTGTGAAGCGGTATATAAGTTTAAATGCTTTTCCTTCCTTCCTTCCTTCCTTCCTTCCTTCCTTCCTTCCTTCCTTCCTTCCTTCCTTCCTTCCTTCCTTCCCAGTGGTTACAATGCAGTATTGCAGGCTAACTCTGCTCACATTGCCAGGAGTTTGATTCCTAACTAGTTCAAAGTTGACTCTGCCTTCCACTCTTCTGAGGTGGATAAAATGAGGACCAGATTGTTGGGGGCAAGATGCTGACTCTGTAAACAATTTAGAGAGGACTGTAAAGCAGTATATAAGTCTAAGTGCTATTGCTATCACTATAATTTGTAGAAATTATTTGGTGAGTGGAAATCTTGGTTTGGGATGGAGGGCTATCTTTTTTTTTGTTGTTGTTAGTTCACAATTCCATCCACTGGAAAGCAAATGGTTTAGAGCAGGGGTGTCCAACCTTGGCAACTTTAAGACTTGTGGACTTCAACTCCCAGAATTCCTCAGCCAGCAAAGCTGGTTTAGAGGGTGCAGTCAAAGATTCAAATCAGGGTTTGTTTTAGATTTATCAGTGACATTGACCAATAACAGCATTCAGGGAAATTCCCAAAAAAGAACTTTTTACAGCCTTAAAGGTGGGAACCTGGCTTCCAAATACATATGATATCCTAAAACTGCAACTCATTTGTAAATGTCATATTCAATGACATTTTTATTTCTCCATTTACTGCGATTATGCAAGAAAGGCAGCACGCCTGGAATTTGTCTTTCTTCATGCCGGCCTTTTGCTATTCCTTCTCCTGGTCACGTCTCATTAATCTTGGAAGAAATCCCAGCATGGCAGCGTTTTTAACTTGCCTCTTTCCCTCTTGTCCTTCAACCCCCCTGGAAGTCCAGGGCTGAAGAGAGAGAGATGGTAATTTGCACTCTCCTCTTGTGCAAATAAGATTTCTAACAAGGACGGGCTCCTGCTGGTTTCATTGGTGATGGGCTGACAGGAAGACTGGTGGTTGCAAAGGGCTGTGAGGAGAACGGTGCCACCTGACCTTCTCCCCTCAGATACTGGGCAGAGAGGAGTTTGCTGAAGCACTGAACAAGGAAGTAAAGCTTTGGATAAAGTTTGTGACACCTTCACACATCGGGTTTACCTGGCATGTAGTAACAGATGGGGTGTCCTGTACACTTCCCTATCCCCAGAAAAATTCTGGAGGTTAGTTTTAGTCTAAAACAGTCCCAAGGCTGTTAACCCTAAGTTAGAATATATCAATAGAATAGAATAGAATAGAATAGAATAGAATAGAATAGAATAGAATAGAATAGAATACCTTTATTGTCATTGCATTCTACAAATACAATGAAATTCGATAGCTACTCCAGCACAGTGCCCCAAACACCAGATCACAATCACACTACAGAGTATTTAAAAATTATAACAACAACAACAACAATAATAATAAACCTAGTCTAAAATCTATTTAAAACATATATTAAGTTAGACAGTTTAAAAATGCCACTTTATACATAGGGCTCACAAATGCGCTGTTTGATTCAAGACAATTATTGCCTTGGAAAAGAAACTGTTTCTCAGTCTATTAGTCCTCATTTTAAGACACCTATAACGTCTCCCTGATGGTAACAATTCGAAATATGAATGACCAGGATGAGACCAGTCTGTGGAGATTTTTTGTGCTTTAGAGAGGAGTCTAGAAGGAGTCTAGAAATTAATATTCTGACCAGCCGCGACACTTGAAAGATTTAAGGTAAATGTTCCCCTCACATATACATGCTAATTGTTTCCGGCTCTAGGAGCCGGTACTCATCTCCATTACAAAGCCGAAGAGCCAGCACTGTCTGAAGACATCTCTGTGGTTGTGTGGTGTGTGGCCAGCATGTCTAAATGCTGAAGGTGCATGGAATGCTGTTCCCTTCCCACCAAAGCGATCCCTATTTTTCTAATTGCATTTTTACGTGGTTTCAGACTGCTAGGTTGGCAAAAGCTGGGCTCACTCCGTTACGTGGCACAAGGGATTTGAACCACCGACCTTTCTGATTGACAAGCTCAGCATCTTAGCTACTGAGCCACCGCATCCCTTTTCTTTAAAGCAGGGGTGTCCAACCTTGGCAATTTTAAGACTTGTGGACTTCAGCTTTGCTGGCTGAGGAATTGTGGGAGTTGAAGTCCACAAGTCTTAAAGTTGCCAAGGTTGGACACCCCTGCTTTAAAGCTTTACTGAAGCAGAAACAGAATACTTTTTAACACGGGACTTGTTTTACCAATTGTTGACTAACAGAAATAGAGGTTAGAATCTAAAAAACCCAAAGAGGATAATAAAAAATGTTTGCATTGAAATTTTTGTAAGATGATAAACTAATGGTAGTATTACTTTGCAATTAATATTGATAGGTTGATTATGATTATGATTAATGTTGTATCTCTACTTAAAACTAACTGTGCCCAGACAACACGCTGTTCAGATAGATATGGAACTTTTTATGTGTATTAAAAATGTATTAATAAAACCTATATTTTTAAAAAAGAAAGCTTTACTGAAGTGAAGGGGTAACCCGAATTCTCTCCATCTGAGACAAAATCCTTACAAGCCCTTTCTAAAATGGACTCTTTCAAATCTATTTATCTCTCCCTCCTTCTCCCTCCTTCCCTTCTTACTAAGTGTCACCTCTGCAGATGAAAAGAAAAGAGTGAGCTGTGGATTTATTTGTGGATTTATTTATTGCTCTGGTAGAAAAGAAATGAGAAACTGAGGAAGAGAATGTGTACCTCTCGTATTCCTTTCAAGAAGCTGGGAGGACATTAAAAGTGACCCAGTGATCCCAGATTATATGATGCTAGTGTGTAGTGATGTATGACTTCAACAGGGAAGGGAGCAACTTGATCAACCATGCCTTGCAAACACAGCTAGCCTTAATGTGCACCATGCCTTAATTAGACCTCATATGACACTCTCAGTCCATTTTGAGTTAATCCACCTTCCAGGTGTCCAATTTATTGAACAGTAAGGTATCTAATTAGGACACCAAAAGAAAATTAAACTCATCTTAATAAAGCTATCAAGATGCATGCATTTATCTCTATATCTTACCTGTGCTAATTAAGTGTTGTATAAACTCAGCCTTTGTGTGTGTGTGTGTATGTGTGTGTGTGTGTGTGTTTTCAATTTTATTCTTGTTTGAAAAACCTCTTTAGCAATAGCAATAAGACTTATATACCATTCCATAGTGCTTTGCTAAGCGGTTTACAAAGTCAACATATTACCCCCAACAATCTGGGTCCTCATTTTATCAACCTCGGAAGGATGGAAGGCTGAGTCAGCTTGATCTGGTCAGGATCAAACTCCTGGCAGTGGGCAGAGTCAATTGCAATACTGCACTGTGTCACTGCAGATAAAGATGCTTCAGCCATATCTCCTGACGTATGCCTAAGCAACCTTTTACATTCAGTTGTATTCACAGCTTGAGATGTTCCTCAATGTAAAGCTCTTCCTGGAAGACCAGATGAATCTTATTAGAAAAGTATTTGCATAATTTTGTCTGGTGCTGCAACTGCATGAGGGGGCATCACTCATTTCTCATACAGGCTGCAGTGTCCAGTTTATGAGGTTGCCCTTGAAGACTGCAAGTAGACACTGAAGCAGATTGAGTCATAATGTGTTTTACAGCCTTTATCATCTCAGTCTTACATTCACTGTAAAGCAGTGGTCCCCAACCACCGGGCCCCGGACCGGTATCGGTCCGTGGATCATTTTTTACCGGGCTGCAAAGAAGTGGGCGCCACCATCTTGTTTCAACGGCGCTTGAGAAAGTGCTTCTGGGTGAGCTTGTCAGTCATCAGTTGGAAAGTGGCATTTGGGTGCTGAAGGAATCCTCGCGCCTTAGTTTCATCGAGGGGGGGGCGGCTTCGAATGAAGAGCCGTCCTGATGGCGGTGGAGTCTCGTGTTAGGAGGAGATTAAGAAAGAGCCCAAAAAGCCCATTGACAAAGGTACAAAGGAGGAGTTGAAGGTGGCAGGGAGAAGCGGGCGACGGCCGGCTGGCTGGTCACTTGGCTCACCTTGCCTTGGTCGTGCGTGCTGATGCCAGTACCGGGCCATGGGACAACAAAGGTTGGGGGCCACTGCTTTAAAGGTAAAGATTCCCCTTGCATATATGTGCTACTCATTTCCGGCTCATCTCTGTTACAAAGCCGAAAGCCAGCATCATCTGAAGATGTCTCTGTGGTCATGTGGCCAGCATGACTAAACACCGAAGGACCACAGAATGCTATTACCTTCCCACCAAAGTGGTCCCTATTTTTCTACTTGCAATGCTAGGGATTCGAACCACCAAACTGCCGATCTTTGTGATTGCTAAGCTCAGCATCTTAGCCACGAAGCCACCACATCCTTTACATTCACTATACAGACTTCCAATTTCTTTTTTGGATCCAGTGCAAAATAGGGGCACAGGCATTCCTTGTGGCCAGTGTGGTTTTGGGACCATATTATACTGATGTTAGCTGGAAGGATATTCCAATTTCTTCTGTAGCCAGCAGAGAGAAGGCATTTCAAACCTGCCCTCCTATTGCTTTCCTTTCAAATATCCACAAAAGCAACAGTGGAGGTGATTGGAAACAGCAAAATTCTTCAGCACCCTCAAATACACCACCCATCTTCTCTGCGGGTGGAAAACGAGGACGACGGGAACCACCAGAGTCGATCCTTTTCCATTCATCACTGAGGCAGGGCCAGACCCCATAAGGCAGACTGCGACTTGTTGTCATGAGATGAGCTACAGAAACAACAAAATCACTAGTCTTCCATAAGGAGTCTGGCAGAGATCTGCAAGGAATTCATTCCATGTGACATCTATATTCTCAAAGTGTTAGCAGTGTTCCAATATTTCAGGGGTTGCTGCAAAGAATACGGAGTCAAGCTATTATCCAAAGCACCAGAAGGTAAGACAAGAAGCAATGGATGGAAACTAATCAAGGAGAGAAGCAACTTAGAACTAAGGAGAAATTTCTTGATTGTTAGAATAGAATACTTTTATTGGCCAAGTGTGATTGGACACACAAGGAATTTGTCTGGGTGCAAATGCTCTCAGTGTACATAAAAGAAAAGAGACATTCGTTAAGAATCAAGAATCATAACGTACAATACTTAATGATAGTCATAGGGTACAATCAACAATTAAATCATACTAGAAAACAGTCAAGATAAATTGTATGGATACAAGCAACAAAGTTACAGTCCTACAGTCACAAGTGGGAGGGGATGGGTGATAAGGAGTAATGAGAAGATTAAGTAATAGTGGTGTATACTTTGTAAATAGTTGAACAGTGTTGAGGGAATTATTTGTTTAGCAGAGTGATGGCTTTTGGGGGGAAAACTGTTCTTGTGTCTAGTTATTCTGGTGTGCAGTGCTCTATAGCATCATTTTGAGGGAAGGAGTTGAAACAGTTTATGTCTGGGATGTGAAGAGTCTGTAAATATTTTCACAGCCCTCTTTTTGACTTGTGCAGTATACA
This sequence comes from Hydrophis major, assembly GCA_033807585.1. Taxonomy (NCBI): domain Eukaryota; kingdom Metazoa; phylum Chordata; class Lepidosauria; order Squamata; family Elapidae; genus Hydrophis; species Hydrophis major. Next base: position 20,049,846 of record CM066337.1, on the reverse strand, counting down.
GGTCCTCGATTGAAGACAGGTGGGTAGTAATTGTTTTTTCTGCAGTCCTAATTATCCTCTGAAGTCTGTGTCTGTCCTGTTGGTTTGCAGAACCAAACCAGACAGTGATAGAGGTGCAGATGATAGACTCAATAATTTCTCTGTAGAACTGGATCAGCAGCTCCTTGGGCAGTTTGAGCTTTCTGAGTTGGCACAGAAAGAACATTCTTTGTTGTGCTTTTTTGATGATGTTTTTGATGTTTGGTGTCCATTTTAGGTCATGTGATATAGTAGAACCTAGAAATTTGACAGTCTCTACTGTTGATACTGTGTTGTCTGGTATTGTAAGAGGTGGTAGTATGGGAGGGTTTCTTCTAAAGTCTACCACCATTTCTACGGTGTTCAGTTCCAGATTATTCTGGTTACACCACGAGGCAAGTTGTATAACCTCCTGTCTGTATGCAGATTCATCATTGTCTTGAATGAGACCAATCACTGTTATGTCATCAGCAAACTTCAGTATTTTAAAAGATGGATCGTTTCAGATGCAGTCATTGGTTTATAGGGAGAAGAAAAGTGGAGATAGCACACAGCCTTGGGGGGGGGGCTGTGCTGATTGTACAGGTATTGGATGTGATTCCACCTAGCTTCACCTGCTGCTTCCTATCTGTTAGGAAGCTTATGATCCACTTACAAGTGTGTTCAGGTACCACTAGTTGATTTAATTTACTTAGAAGAGTGTCTGGAATGATGGTTTAGAACAATTAACTAGTGGAACGACTTGCCTCCAGAAGTTGTGAATGCTCCAACACTGGAAGTTTTTAAGAAGAAATTGGACAACAGTTTGTCTGAAATGGTGTAGGGTTTCCTCCTGAGCAGAAGGTTGGACTAGAAGACCTCCAAGGTCCCTTCCAACTCTGTTATTCTATTCTATTCTATTCTATTCTATTCTATTCTATTCTATTCTACTCTGTTGGCAGAATGTATAAATCATGAGGGTCAGAGAAGAGGGCAAGAGAAAAATGTCTAAAGATTTCTTTAGCCATTTTGTAAAAATTGGGTTTAACTGGGCACAACTGGAAGGCTGAAAATTGTCTTTAATTTTTAGAGTGTATTGGATTTTCATTTCTATGGTAAAGAAAGGCAGACAGATGAGTAATGAGTGACAGAAGAGAAGGAGAATCTGTCAGTCTTGCCATTTAAAGTATTAATTTCTAATGGCATTTTTAGGGAATTTTTAGGGATTGTGGTTGCTTCCAACTCTACAGTTCTGTGATCTATTGCACAACCCATTTTCCCTTGCTTTAATTAGTTCCCAAGAATACCATCATAATATCTTTCTTTATATTTTAAGACAAGGCATATTACTTTTCCAAACATATTATCTTATATGGTAAATTCTCTGACTTTAGCCTCTATTGTTTGAAGTGCAAGGTTTGCATTGAATGAATGAATGAATGAATGAATGAATGAATGAATGATGGTTCATTTAAAAAATGATGCTTAAGGATTAATATGTTGCATGCTTAAAAGATGGGGTCTCCCTAGGCATTCCAGCACAACACAAGCATGATTGATTGTAAACCAGGGGTGTCAAATTTGCATCATCAGGTCAACTTTTCCCTTCTTTGCTAAGTAGGCATGGCCAGCACATAATGCATCCAGCTCACGGGCTGCGAGTTTGACTCCCCTGTTGTAAACCATGGTTTATGGCTCAGAATCATGAATCCCACCTAGCCAACTATGATTTATTCAGTTAGCTATGGTTGAATCTGATGTGTTAATTCAGTTTCTCAAACAGTCTTGCCCCATTGCCTTAGAACATTTTGGACTTGTTTTCAGCAGTTTCTACATATCCAAACATCAACCACTAACTTCTGAAATTCTTACAATATTTCAAATGAACAGTTCATTTAGTGACCGTTCAAAGTTGCAACAGCACTGAAAAAAGTGACTGATGACTGTTTTTCCCCCATGGTTATAATCTTTGTAGCATCCCCATGATCAAGTGATCAAAATTCAGACATTTGGCAACTGGTTCATACTTATGACCTTTGCTATATCCCGGAGTCATGCAATCCCCTTTTACGGCCTTCTGACAAGCAAAGTCAATGGGGAAGCCAGATTCACTTAACAACCAGGTAACTAACTCATCAACTGCGTTGATTCACTTAACACTTGTGGCAAGATACATCATAAAATAAGGCAAAACTCACTTAACAAATGTCTCATTTAACAAAGGAAATTTTGGTTACAATTGTGGTCATAGGTTGAGAAATCCTTGCCTTGACTTGGGTCCCAAATTTTGCTGCCTGAAGAGTTCTGTTATGAACTCTCCAAATGGAAATGGATTTTTTGGTTGCCCTTTCTTACAAACTCATCATTTCTGGTCTTTCTTTTGATCTAGTTTTGAATGTTTCCCCCCACACCCTTCCACGTGTTATTCTACATTCTTTCCATCTTTAAAAAACACAACTAGTGGCTAGTCATTATGGCTTTTCCATCGCCAAAGGGCATTTTATTCTCTGAAGAAAAAAGAAAGGTAATAATTGTCCTAAGAACAATATCTCACCCTCTTCCCCTTTTCAATCTTTCACAGCTATAAAAAAAATCTTTGCCCTAATTTTTTTTTTAAAAAAGAAAAAAAATCTGAAATATTTTCATGGCCCTTGGTGTCAGCTAATTAATGCTCCCTTAATGACTAAATGATTTAAACATTGCACAATAACTTCCCAGGAGGCCATCAAAGGTCATTCTGATTCATAGCAAAACTCCTTTCTTATTATGCATGGCAAAAGCCACAAGGTATGGGAGGGGATAATTATCCATGGGTTGTTCTTTTTGGAAAATAAGGAATAGGAATGGGCTGCCAAGCTGCTGATAGGGGAAGCAGCATTTGGGTCATGCAGGAAAGTAGGGTCTATTAAAATGCAAAAAACCCCAGAAGCAATGGAGGCATAATCTATGTGTAGAAATGGATCACTGACAGTCAAAACAAGTACAAACAAGTGGATTTAGCAAGAATGGCCTTTGTTTGGGGTTTGTTTACTGTTAATTCCAATCTTTCTCACTAAAAAAAAAAAAAACATGGTTTAGTGGAAAGTAGGATCTGTGAATTTAGCTACTTACAAGACAGAACACAGATTCACATGTATTAAGCCATAGACTGCTTAACCCTGATTTTCTGAATGTCACAGTTGGGCCATATGTTACACAGATCATAAACCACTGTTTACAAAGCACATTACTCAAGGTGGTTGTTTATTAACCTTGATTTATAATTTAGTATTATGAGCGAGATAGTCTATTATAGCTACCTTAACAAACTATGATGAAAAAACATATGAAATTTATGAATTATCCATTAACCAAATTTTAAAAAATGATGGCCTAGGATAATGTGTGAGCTGAGCTAACCAACCAATATACAGTTGTAGTATTCCCCATTCACCAAACAGATGTGAGACTTAACATTTGAAAGGCATAGGATGGCAATATAATTTCCCCTTTACAGCTTTGATTGTTCTGGATTTAATTTTATCTTGAAGAGAATAACACAATATCATTTTTAAATGATAAGCAATGTTGTGTTTATACTGGTTGTCACATTGTACTAATCCATAATTCTGCCTTACTATGTTGTGTAAATCCAGTAATTTCAGTTTGTAAGGTATGGTTTAAGTATATGGTATGAACACAACACTTTGTGGCTTTTTTGACACATAATTATTTCATTAAACAGAGTGTAAGATATAAAGATAACCTATAAGTTAGTGGCTATTATTTCAAAAGTAATAGTAATTTCTAAATGCTTTTTTAATATTTTGTATGTCTCCTTCATGGCACTGGCATTCACTTAAATGGAAGATCAGATACAACTATAATATGCTCGATCCACATTTCTATATCAAACCACATTTATTACTGAAAAAAGCCTGTAACAGCACAGTATAACAATTATCTTCATAAATGTCTGAATCCTAACCAAGTGAGATGTTTTATTCAAGTGACAGCTGAAAAGCAATCTTCAAAAAGAACACTTTTAAAAATCTACACTGAATTCTGAACTGCTTCATAGTGACGAGAGAAACATAATGTTACCTGGGTTGTGTGACCTGTTTTAATATGCTACCTGATTGAATAGACCAACCATTAGCTTCTTTTGTGTAGGGTGTTGGGTTGCGTGTGTGTATGTGTGATTTTCTTCTTTCTTTCGCTTTTAGAGTTTTCAAGGTTTTATCTGAGCCAAAAACAAAGAAGTCAGATAGAAGGCTTTTAAAGAGAAAGACTTTTGTTTTGTTTATAATATAAACCATTTGCATGATTCCTGAGGTTAAAAAAAAAGGTTCCTAATGGCCAAGCCTCTAATCAACTCTATTTAGGTGAAGGAACTTAGCCAGGCAGTCCACAGTGAGCCTTGATGTATGTTAGAATTGCTTTTAATGGTAATGGCATGAAGATTTAACCAGTGGAGAGATTTTGGCTGAGGCATTCAAGAACAATTCTGACACACAAAGAGTTACCAATAGGCAGGCCTTGACATTCTGCAAATTGCATGTGGCACCTTTAAGTCCCCTTTCAACAGTTCTTGGACACCTCTTCCCAAAGGATTGTGTTGCAAAATTGTGGCAAGCATTGAACAATATCACATAAGAAAAATATCAAGAACCAAAGAAAAATGGAAATGAGGCTTTTGATAGACTTAACACAATTATGCATAACTAAGTGCCTTACAAAACAATGCTATCTCCTTAAAAGGGGGAAATCTTCAAAATTCCTAAATAGATTTGTCTTCTTAACTAGATTAACTCTTGTGATATCTTTCTCTTTAAAAAAAAAAAAGACAATTTCATGATGTGTTTCAATAAAGTAGCATCATTATCTTATTTTCTTTAATCTAATAATACATTACTATAAGGTAAATTGCTATATAATGTTTAATATATGATATAACATAAATGATCAAGCTAGGTGTCTCTTAGTTTCTTTTATTCTATTAAGATTTTTAAATTATTTTTTATATTTTTATATTTTAATTTACCATAGCAGTAGAAGCTGATTCAAATTTATGGAGCTGTGGTCAAACATGCATAGCATGTTCACACAACATGCTAAGTCACACATATATACCAAACAAATAAAGGGGAAACCTGATCACACTTAGCTTATTATGACAATGCAACAACTTAGTTTTATTGAACCTGATAGGCATTTTATATGATTTCAATTTTTGGCAAATTTCATACAACTTGTTAAACTTGGTTAAAATATGATTAAGTAGTTTCAGATTTGGGGAATTATAGCCATATGTTTGGCACAACTTGATATATAAAGCTGTGTTTTGTTCTCTGGAGGTTAGATTTCAGCAAGTTACATGAGCTCAAGGATTAACTTTAGCAACATTCCTTTAATCCATACAGCCCCCCCCCAAAAGACAAATTCATTATATTTTACAACAATAAAGTATTGCCATCATCTTATTATTTTCTATTTAATGATAGAATATTATAGGTAACTTTTCATAAGTTAAATGAAATGTTTTGGGAGTTTAAATATTTGGGGAGGGAATTTGAGGTTTTATCAGCCTCTGGTGGGTTACATACTAATTCTTGCATAGGAGAGGACAACCAATCAAAGTTCAAATATAAAACACCATTAAATGAGAAGCAGGAGAACTTAGAGATAAATGATTGGTTTCAGCACCTGGACAGCTGCCCCAAATGATGTACTGCACAATAGAAATCATATTGAATCTGGTTTAAAATAACATAACATACTGTGCAACATACTATGCCTATCTCCCATATTACAGACAAAGAGATGGTCTAACTCACGCAACACAAAGAGACACATTGAACTCCAAATTTCCTCATCACATTTTTGCTAAAGATATATATAAGCTGTGCAAACCTATACAAGGGTGTGAAATCTCGCCTTAGGTATGAAAGCAAGTTGCTTGACTTTGGGCCAATCACCAAGAGATGGTGAGTTTTAGTCCCACCTTAGGCATGAAAGCTGGATGTGTGACTTTGGGCTAGTCCCTGTTTCTTTCAGCCCAACCAACCTTATAGAGTTGTTGTGGGGAAGATAAGAAGAGGAAGGAATATTAGGTAACTCAAGTTTTGCTCTTTTGATTTATGTTTTTTTTAAATAATAAAGGGAGGATATAAGTAAAGAAAAATAAATAAATACCAATCTGACTTTAGTCTTTTTGGGTTTTTTTTTTTTTCATACAATACACTATATTTAAATTACAGCTTTTCTACACCTGGCACCTACTCAAGTAAATTGGCACAAATTTTATACTAATGGCACTGAATGCAATGGGGCTGGCTTTAAGAATTGCTCCATGAATCATAATGTTTTCTTATAGCTGTATTTCCAGTACATATTTTCTACTTGCAGAGCGGTAAATAAATCCAATCCTTTCCTTTATTTCCTTCTCAAGCTTGGGCCTGTTGTTTCAAATCAAAAGGAATATTGGAGGGATTTATTCTCCACCTGCTCAGATTTGTTTTCTAACTCACTTATTCTTATACAAAGATATATCTGCATGTCTTTATTGATACATTCAAATTGCTTTAAATGGAAACCTTTTAAAAGAGCAGTTTCTTCCTCTTTTGACATTTAATACTACCAGCCACCATTTTCATTCCAGGTTTCTCATATTATTCACTTATTAGTAATTTCTCTAAGATACTCTTCCAGCCTGCTATCATTTGCTATAAGCATGTATATGTGTGCTCAGTTTTCAGTTTCATCTCAGCCTATTTTTTTTTCTCTCTCTCTTCCATATCAAAGCAGGAGAGCAGCTGCTTAGCCATCTGTCCATACCCCAAACCTGGACCTGAATTATACAAAAGGTAGCATCATGCACACAAATTAAATTTATGGTTTTGATCCCTTCACTTGGTTCATATCTTGACTTTTCATCAACCACCTGTTTCTCCAGAGCTCTGATTTATCAAAGACTGTTTGAGAACAGGAGGGCAAAGCAAACAAACCAAAACATTAGGTTTTCTTTCATTCTTTCTCTGCAAAACTTTTAGACTAGTAGAGATAGGGTATTTTTGTGTGTGGAGCTAACTAATAAGATACTAAAGTCCTGGAAAGCATTGAATGTATCAGAGCTGTCATTTTGATTCTGATTTTCCAACTTTTATGATTTGGATTTCTGAATCAGACAAATCACGTTGGTCCCATTTGAAAGATCAATTCAAGGAGAAGAAGAAATCTTTCTGCTCATATGTAAAACACAATTGAATCATTGGTTTGATTCAGAAGCCAGTGATACAATTCAGAAAGCTGATTTGATGATTCAAATGTCTTCAGACCAAGCCTCTCAATACCTTTGCAAAAATATACCCGCTAATAATCTTAAACTATGGATGCCTTTTTGCACTCTGATTTCTTAATCATGTTCCCTTTCTTTTTTCACTCTGAAGATCTTTCTGCAAGTTCTGTATGTATGGATAGATAGATAGATAGATAGATAGATAGATAGATAGATAGATAGATAGATGATAGATGGATAGATAGATGTAGATGTAGATGTAGATGTAGATGTAGATAGATATAGATATATATAGAAAGATATATACATACAAATATACATACATACATATACATATATACATATATGGCATTCAGCTTTGTTCAGGTATTTTCCCACGTCATAGTAGTGGTGCTTTTAAAGTTGTAGCAACGTTTCAGCAGAATCTCATCTGCCATCATCAGGATTCTGTATAGTATATGAGGATGGCAGATGAGATTCTGCTGAAACGTTGCTACAACTTTAAAAGCACCACTACTATGACATGGGAAAATACCCGAACAAAGCTGAATGCCATACATGTAAATACCCGTGAAAACTTAAGAAAACATATATACATATACATATATACATATATACATATATACATATATACATATATACATATATACATATATACATATATACATATATACATATATACATATATACATATATACATATATACATATTTATATATTTACATATATACATATATACATATATACATATATACATATATACATATATACATATATACATATATACATATATACATATATACATATATACATATATATATATATATATATATATATATATATATATATATATATATATATATCAACTGGCACATTCCTTCATTGATGATGTGATGCTGACCAATCTCTAATGCTGACTGATTGCTTATTCTATTCCCATAGGAGTCCAATTTCTCTGAGATTATTCTGTGCTTATCATATCACCCTGTCTCATTGAAGAGAGTAATATTTTGCTGAGTTGGCTGCATGAATTGAGCTGTAACAAATTCAGATGGAATGGCCAGTATTCTTGTGAATATGGAGAGACAAGCATCAAGGCTACTACAGTAATGTGTGCATTCTCCCATCTGGCTTTTGTTGAAGCTAGCTGTGGATGTTTGCCCACAGAATAAATCAGAATGCCTGATGAGAGACAGAGAGACAGAGACAGAGAGACAGAGACAGAGAGACAGAGACAGAGGGAGACCCTGAGAAGGGACAATAGACAATAGAACTGGCTCTGCAAAGAGACGGGAAGTGAGAAGACCTATTACGGTTTGCAGACTTAATTTAAGTTCATTTTCTTTCCTAGTTATCTTTCTTTCTTTCTTTTTAATCCCTAGCCTATGACTTTCATTGTGTCTCTCTTCTGCCATTCTCAGAAAACTCTTTTCTCCCTTAATCAAAGCCAGATGTGGAATAATAACATCTCAAGATTTGGAGTAGGAAAGAAATGAATGCAGGCAATGTTCCAGCACAGGGGAGGGAGGCTTGGAAAATGAAAGTTGCTTCTCCAGCAGATAATTAACATGATCATGTTTATGAATGAGGATCAGTAATTCCAGGTAAAATCTCCAGCCACCCTAATGCAGAATAACAATGCCTCTGCCCTTGCTTGGGGAATAACATGCAGAGCAGAGGGCACCACTGATGCCAGCGTGTTCCTGACGTGACTCTAAAATGCCTCATTTCTCAATCCTGGGCCTGGGAGTGTATTGTTATGTGTCCTTGAGGAGTGATTATTATACAAGCCAGCATTGTTAACTTGTGGCTTTCATTCATCTCAGCAGAATTTCTCTGTGGGTTTTTTGTTTCCTTGAAACCATGACGGCTATATGGTGATCTCTGTGCTTTTGTGATGCTTTTGGGCAAAAGATGAAATGCAAAAAGGGAATTTCCTTACAAGAGAGGTATAGGCCTCTGCCGTTTCAGGCAGTTGTAGAACATGGGTTTGCAAGCTTCCTCGGGGGTACCCAGCAACAGTTTTTTCTTTTTTGCAAACATATTACATGCAATAGTCCATGTCAATGTCTGGAACTCACTACCTGATTCTATTGTCACCTGCTCAAGCCCTCCCTCCTTTACCCTCAAACTAACCTCTATTGACCTCAACCCATTCCTAAGAGGTCTGTAAGGTGCGTGCATAAGCACTCAATCGTGCCTACCATCCCTGTCCTATTGTCTCCAATTATTAGTTCCTATTTCATGTATATAAACTTATGTTTATTCTTATTTCTATTATATTGTAAGCGTTTGACAAAATAAATAAATAAAATGTCTGTTACATGGACTATTGTTGGGTTTAGATATCCCAGACCGAATTTTATGTATTGTTCAAAAATGAAAACCCTCTGTTTGTTTTGCATGTCATCTTATAACATTGATTATGGCTTATTCAATAAATCATAATGAAGCAAACTGCATTTTATCATGAAGATGAATGAGGACACAGTCTGCTTGTAGTGGTACCTTCCCTGGTTCTTTGGATTTTTTAACTCCAGAGGTGGTGAATTCAGCAGTTTCTGACCAGTTCTGGAGAACCGGTAGCAAAAATCTTGAGTAGTTCAGAGAACCGGGAAATACCACCTCTGACTGGCACTGCCCCCATCTATTCTCTGCCTCCCAAGTCCCAGCTGGGGAAGCTGGGTCTTCTTTTGTTGCCCTGCATAGGGGAATGGAGCTGGAAAGCAGGTTAATGGAGTGGGGTGGGAATGGGGTTTTGCAGTAAACTTCCCCTAGAGTGGGGAGGGAATGGAGATTTTACAGTATCCTTACTCTGCCATGCCTACCAAGCCACGCCCACCAAGCCACACCCACAGAACCGGTAGTAAAAAATTTTGAATCCCACCATTGCTTAACTCTCTGTTTTCAAATATCCACTTCTTTCTTTCAGACTCTCATCCTAGCCCACAAGACAAAGGGAGGCAATTTTTTAGACCAAGGATTGCAAATGTCTATGAAGATTTTCAGTCATCCAGGTCATGGTTGTCCCAAAGGTTCTTTCTCAAAAAGCAACTCGGCTTCGTTTTTCTTTAAAGACATTTTATTTCTCACCCAAGAAGCTTATTCAGTTCTGACCAAATGGTGGAGGGTAGAAGGATCAATAACCAGATGACAGAAATGAAATCTAAATCTTTCCATCCTCCACCATTTAGTCAGAGCTGAAGAAGCTTCTTGAATGAGAAGTGAAACATCTCCAAGGAAAAATAAAATCCAGTTGCCTTTTGAAAAAGTGCCTTTGAAGGATTACAGTTAACTTGGTTTTTGAGTGCAAATGGGAGTTTACAAATTGGTGGAGCCATAACAAACTTTTAATTTGGTGAAATTCATTAGGGTTAATAAGTAGCTTTAGGAGCTGGTCGTTTGTGGCCAATCTTGCATGGTCTTGGAAATGAAGGAGAGTGGTTCCAAATGGTATTTATAAGAAGGACTGTCCAAAAAATTCCCCAGCTGCTGTCTATATTGGAAACTGAAAATCCTTGTCCTAACAGGAAGAATCAAACCCAACCCTGTTGACAATTGTCGTCTCTTTACAGAATGTGGGTGTCTCTTTTTCTTTCTTTGACCCAGACACCCATACTCTGAACTGAAGATGGGAAGATTCCCCAAATCCTCAACCATTACTTGGAGTGACCAATTTCCATGGGATTTCCCCTCCACTTGCACCTTTAACAAGCTTAACTCTTGGAAGAATGAACTGCAATTACAGTCCTTTCAGGAGTTTCATTATCACTTTGACTTGGCCTTGTTTGAGGAGGCTTTTTTATTGCCAAAGTTATTATACACAAAATGTACAGCTCTAAGCTGCAATTTCCTCTCTGTGGTGATAAGCTAGGGAGCACCCGCTGTTCAATAAATAGCTTTTTTTTTAAAGTCTCCATCTAGGGTAGGAGAAAGGAAGGATAACTTGTCTTTGTTAATGAGATTAATGCTGATGATCCTAAAGGGAAAGGGAAAGGGAAAGGGAAAGGAAAGGAAAGGAGGAAGGGAAGATGAAAAGGAAGGGTAGGGTAGGGTAGGATAGGGTAGGGTAGGGAAGGGAAGGAAAGGAAAGGAAAGGAAAGGAAAGGAAAGGACTCGGCATAAGAAGTGGGTTATGGATGGAGTTTGCATCCAGTACCAACTCTTGCAAAATAATTAGTCAGTTTGACTTTCAAATCTCCTGTTTCTAGGATTATTGTCTGTCTGGCTATTGTCTGTTCATCTGTCTGTCTGTCTTTCTGTCTTTCTGCCTGCCTGCCTGCCCACCTATCCATCCATCCATCCATCCAATCTTTATCTATCTATCTATCTATCTATCTATCTATCTATCTATCTATCTATCTATCTATCATATATCTATTTATCATATATCTATCTTTTCATCTATCCATCTAGCTAGCTCACTAGTTTTCTGGATTGAAGCATCTGCACACATTGTTCAGCAATTGCTTCCTTCCAGACAAGAAATGCAGGAATGTCACATGTTGAGTTATGTGAACAGCACAGACCAAAAAAACCATAACAGCACAGACCATAACAGCACAAACCAAAAAAAACATCAGGATAGTGCCCAAGTCAAAAATCATTAAGACCCAGCTGAACACAATCCAATAGATTGCTTACCTTGGCACAAAGTGCATGGAGCTCAGAGATGTTCAGTTCCAGGAAAGAGAGTCTCAAAACACAGGACAGTTTTAATGGTCAACTTTCAGACAATTGAGGTGTATCCTTTACCTTCTGGATAGAAATACCCTTAAATCGCAACAAACAAAATGAAGGCATCCCGCTTTGGTTTCTATCCCTCACCATTGCATTTTCTCTCTCTCTGGGTCTATCACAAACAACCAATGTGTGGTCTTCATTCATTTCCCAGAAAAGGAGAAATATTATTTGTTTCTGCGCTGGGAATAAAACCCCTATTGATAGATCACCACCCCCAAAATGGTACGGATAGTTTATAGACAGCTTCCACTTGAGCTTCAAATAAGTTGCAATAGATTCCTTTAATATCTCATCCTACCAAAACTTTCCCAACTATGCAAAAGTCTGCCTGACCTACCTCTGCAGGAGTCAAAATTCTCTAGGTTTATTATCTTGCAATGGAAGAGTCACTGTAGTAGAACATAGTGGGGAGATATACAGGGGATTAATTAATCTGAGCAAATGGGACGTTTATATTGTTGAAGGGGAAAATGTCCATGTAAAAAGCCAAAAGAAAAAAAAAAAGCTTTAAATGCATATCTGTACAAAAAAAAAGGTTGTGTCTCAGCAAATGTATCTCTCCCTTTCAATTATGGCCAGGTTGAATAAATTGTATTAATGCACAAGTATTCAGGGACACACACACAACTGTGGAACCCTGTGATGTTGGCAAGGAAACATCTCCTTCTTAGCAACACAGAGGCACACAAACTTTATCCATGTCTGCTGGAAGTGGAGTAGAAGATTTTAACGTACAACTACACACATAAACACACGTACACACCGTAAGAAGCTCTTTCAAAGTACAGACTGCCTTGCTAGTGAACTAGGATTCCATCTATTGTTTAATAGGAGAGAAGCTTAATAAGATTAAGATAAGCAGTGTGCCCATAAACCTCACTTTAAATTGAATCACTGTGGGGAACCGTAGAATAGAGCTGAAGAAAGATGGAAATAGGAATGGCTGTGATCTTATTCCAATCTACACTTGCTCTGGAATTGCTTTCTAAACCAATATCCTGAGATTCAGAAGGTTGGGGTGGAAGATTCCTATACAAATTCCAAAAGTCCTTCTTCCAAAGGCAAATAGACTTTCTTTGTTTTTTCCTTGCACATGTTTCACTTCTCATCCCAGAAACTTCTTCAGTTCTGAAGACTTCTGAGAACTGAAGAAGGTTCTTGGATGAGAAGCGAAACCAGGGAAAACAAAGGAAGTCCAGTTGGCTTTGGAAGAAGCACCTTTGGAACAATCATGACCTGGATGACTGAGAATTTTCAAAGACATCCCTAGGAAGAGCATCTGAACCACACAGAAAATTTCGAATTCATACGTGGCACTATTTTCCCCTCCCACATTTATATTTAAACTATAAAACAGGTAACTTTTTGATTTTCAAATCCATAGAGAACAATATAGCAAATGAATGCAGAAGTGACAACTGATGGAAAAATTTAGTGATATATGTATGTATGTATGTATATGTATATGTATATGTATATGTATATGTATATGTATATGTATATGTATATGTATATGTATATGTATATGTATATGTATATGTATATGTATATGTATGTATGTATACATGCATGTATGTATGTATCAAAGGTGGTATTCAGCAGGTTCTGACCAGTTCTGGAGAATTGGTAGCACAAATTTTGAATAGTTTGGAGAACCAGCAAATATCACCTCTGACTGGGGCCACCAACCCCATCTATTCTCTGCCTCCCATTGAGTCCCAGCTGATTGGCTGGGTCTTCTTTTGTTGCCCTGCACAGGAGAATGGAGCTGGAAAGTAGGTTAGTGGGGTGGGGAGGGGATGGAGATTTTGCAGTATCCTTCCTCTGCCACGCCCACCAAGCCACGCCCACAGAACCAGTAGTAAAAAAAATTGAATCCCACCACTGGTATGTATGTGTGTGTATACATATGCTTATGGATATACACACACACACACACACACACAAACATTAAAATTTTCCATTAGTTGTCATTCCTGCATTTCTTTGCTTTATTGTCCTCTATGGATACTGTACTGTGTGTGTATATTTTCTACACACACAGTGATTTTATAAACCACTCTAAACCTAAACTAGAATTTGACATTTATAATACATCTTTTTTTTCTGGGAACTCAAAATAGCAAATATAGAGAATGAATCCATCTTAATGTCATTCCCACAGATAAGAATAATAACCCTGTGAGAGGCATTAAGTAAACTCTATGCCTGAGTAGTAAGTCGAACCTTGATCTCTCTGTTTCAAGTTGATAATTAGGATAATGGAATAAGCCAAGGTTAAAGTTAGCTAATTAGTTATTAGATCATTTGAACACTATGTGTCATAAGTTTGAGTGCCTGTCTGGGTCAATGAAAACTTGGTTTTAATCTCTGTTTGGCCATCATCTAAGCTATAAATCTTGATTTGTAAACTAGTGCGTGTGCTCATGCAGCAGACAATTAAAATCAAGCCAATCACCCAATGGCTTTACATGTTGTGTGTACCAGATATATATTTCTCAGTTGAATTTACATTACAAGAGTTTTCTGAGAATAAAACTGCAGGGGAATAATGCAGAAGAAAAGAAAACTACAGAATGTTTTTTTTCTTCTAAATGCAATTAACAGTATATGTATCCAGTCTGGTGACAGCTATAATCCTAAGTACTTCTACTTAGGTACTTGGGTACTAAGTACTTCTACTCCTGTTATACTCTATGGTATAGGGTTTGCTTTTTTTTTTTTGCTTGAGCATGGGGTTGGACCTGCAAGGTTCCTTCCAACTCTGCTATTCTGTTTCCAGTAAAAAAAACAAAAAACCAACATTCCTGTTGTGCCATTTTGAAAAAAATAAAACCATTTTCTATACTGTCCAAAGGCCGTTTCTGCAGACAGATAAACATTAGTTATAAAATGCAAGCTGTTAATACTGAAATACATGAATTACATAGCACTGGTTTTGAAATACTTTTTAAAGAAAAAAAACCCTGTCACCAGTTACCGATTCTTCAATAGATATTCCACATCGGAATCTGCAGCAAAGAATTTTTTGAAATGTTTTCAAGGGGCCAATTCATTTCTGCTCTAGAATTTAACAGCCCAGCGGTGAAAGCTGTTATTCACCTGCATATCCATTAGAGGAATGAGTCATAGAAGTTAGCAGGGAGGAGGGGGAAATAAAATTACTATGTTCTGATAGCAGCAGGGGCTCTCCATACTTCACTTGATGCCTTATGCCACACTGGGCTAGAGGCACATGCTCTGTGACAGCCATCAAATATGACATTTAACAGCATCTCTTTTTCCTCTCACCTCTAGATGGACTGAAACGCTCTCTTGGTCTTGGTAGAAAGAGCAGAAAGGGAAGGATTCTGAATTGGAAAAACTGAACCTTTGTAGTGGCACAGACTATAGGTGGAGGTTCTGCTGCAGGGACCAAACAAAGGAGACAAGGCTATCTTTGTCAGCCGCATAATTGCGGCATGAACCTGCTGTGAAATGAGTGAAACCAGCCAGTTGTGAATCAGGGCCTGGTGACTTGAGGGACTTCCTGTCTCCCATAGCATCTGCCTTGCCAATTCAATCTCGCAAGGTTGGCATGTTCTAGATTTCCTTTGATTAAACAATGTCCTCTGTTGGGACTGGGAAGCATGGCCTCCCTTGCAGTAGCTTCCCTACCCTCTGGAACAAGGTTTCCTCTGAGATCTGGATGACTCCCTCTCTCTCTCATTGCTTATAAGAAGATGTAGCACTTCTCCCAAGCCTTCAGTGAGGTAGAGGGAACTCTTGGCTTCACTGCACCTGCCATCTTTTGTTTTTGTTTTTATTTTTCTGTTCTACTGATTTTATTATCATTTTCTTTGATCATGGTGGGGTCCCGAGAGTCACTGAGAATTGGGCGGCATGCAAGATTAATAAATTATTATGGTTGGTTGCATAGTCAGCCCAATGTATAGACTGGATGTTATCTACCTTTTGAATCTTTTCCAAGGTTGAGAGATAGGCAGATATTGTTGTTTGAAGGTGTTAAAAGTGTTGTCATATTATTATTCAAGAAGCCTGGTTCTGTTAACAATAGTTGAGCCCAGTGTATGAACTCAGTCAAAAATCCTTCTAGTCCAACATGCTTGATTTGAAAATTGCACACCTGGTGAGGTATGATGACAGGATACTTAGATAACAGAATAACAGAGTTGGAGGAGACCTTGGGGACTGGGGTGGGATTCTACCAGTTCTGTCCACCTCTGTAGAACCGGTAGCTCTGAAGAGCAGCAGACACAGAACCGGTTCTATGTCTGCTGCTGTTGTGGCCCACCCACCCGCCTGGCTCTTATCGGACTTTTATTTCCTGCTTTTTCAACTACAGCTGTTTGCACGACACAGCTGCAGTTGAAAAAACAGGGGAAAAGAGCTTTTCCAACCACTGCGCAGTTGCACGCAATGCTGCTCAGCTGTCCGGGCAGCTCAGCAGGTTGTAAATTGCACTCGCGCGACTCGCACAATGCTAATAGACAGAACCAGTAGTTATACCAGTCAGATCCCATCCCTGCCTGGGGGTCTTGTAGACTAACATCTTGCTCAAACAGGCATCTCCATGCCATTCCAGAGAAGCGACTGTCCAGTCTCTTCTTAAAAGCCTCCAGTAATGGAGCTCCCACAACTTCTGAAGGCAAGCATTCCACTGGTTAATTGTTCTCACTGTTAGAAAAACTTAGTTCTAGGTTGCTTCTCTCCTTGTTTAGTTGCCATCCATTGTTTCTTGTCTTCCCTTCAGATGCTTTGGGAAATAGGTTGACCACTCATCTTTGTGTCAGCCCTTCGAATATTGTCATTTTACCCCGTAGTCTTTCTTTTCACTGGACTAGACAAACCCAATGCCTGCAACCATTCTTCATATGTTTTAGCCATCCAGCCTCCTAATCATCTTGGTTGCTCTTTTTTTGCATTCTTTCCAAAGTCTCTACATCTTTTTTTTATAATATAGTGACCAAAACTGGATGCAGTTTTCTAAGTGTGGTCTTAATAAGGCTTGTATTTTCAGACTTGCAAGATTCTGCTAATGTACCTTTACAACAAGGTAGAATCTGCTTATCTGATGGTGTTTCCTGTCCAGTCTACTTGGTAAGGCTGACATAAATCTTGCAAGTGCTTTCTGAAAGTGCAGTTCTCTTGCTGACTTCTTTACAAGAAGAAGAAAATATAGAGTGTCCCTTCTGAGCCTCCTGCCCCACCTACTAACCAGCCGAGGGTTATGCTGTCTACTATCTGATTGTTCCCTAGGCAGCATCTCTCCACCACCCCATCTTCCAAAGTCTTTCCATCTTCAGAAAGAGAATCAACAGAATTCCTTGGCATTGCAAAGACCTGTTAGGGTCCCAACTAACACAATCCCAAATGAAAGACCTCCGAATCATGAGGTCCCCTCAAAGAACATTTGATTAGGGCATGTCATATTGGCACAATGCTGGTGAGAAAACCGGATCTAAGTTCCCACAGGTTCCTCCCCCCACATACACACACCAATTAAAAGCAAAAGTTTGTCACTTCCCCAGAGTTGTCAGTAACTTGGTCCAATCAGCACACTGTCCAGATGTGGGATGGTCTCAGTCTCTACCTCCCAACCACCTGCACACACAACCTTGGTTCCCAGGGGAAAAAATGTTGTTTTGGTTACAGTATCCCAGCTGTCTCTACACCCTCCTCTCCTATCCCTCATCTCCAGTTTGTGTCAACACTAAAGCTTTGAAGAAAGGAAAAACCTCAATAGAAGAGGAAGATCTAGCCAGCTTCAGGATGAAAAGTTTCCTTTATGGCTCAAAGAAAAGCCATAATGAGCAACTAGGACTAACAAAACATTTACAACATTAGAATCTCTAGGAATAAATATATTGGAACACCACATCCCTTAGAATCTGTCAAGGATAAAAGATTTTGGAACACCACCTCCCATAAAAACAGGAGTGCTAATTTCCCTATAAATCAGGGCTGTCAAACTCATGACAACACATTGTCATCACATGACATATCACAACTTTTTCCTCCTTTTCTAAAATGGGAGTGGCTATGGCCAGCACATGATGCACCTGGCCCACGGGCCACAAGTTTGACACCCCTGCTATAAATGCTCCAGATACTAACTCTAGTTATGGTTCTGTCCTTCATCAGGAAACATATCAAAAAAACAAACAAACCCCAAGACATTTTATTGATGGATCAGAATTGCAACCAAGTAAAACAACAATCCATAACTGGTAGTTTTGGAATCAGAAACCTCTTGAAAAATCTGAAAGCTCAATCCCTTTGCTGCCTCCCAAGCCAAGTACTTAGAAGAGCCTTGCAGCTGCTCCCTCCTTGTCTGTTGCAAATTGCATTTGTTGATGCTCAGCTGGAGCTAAAGAGCTGCTTCTGTGTTGGGAAATAGTTCAATTAAATGAAATATTTCCTCAACAATTTAGTTAGAGATAAAACAAGGACAAAAAACATCTTCCTTAAAACACCTGCCTGTTTACTAGTTTCCAGTGTGGCCAATGGTATAGCACCAACCCACACATTATAGTGAAACACAGGTTAACAAAGATTTACAGAAGAAACCACAATGGGTTGTGTTCTCTCAAGCCAGCAGGGAGCCCAGTTGTAGACTCCAGAGGTTGTCCAACTACTTCTAGCTGTATTCACTGTCTGGCCAATGGCTGTAGATTAGCAGCATCAGAAATTTAAGTTGTATGCTGATTTACCACTTTAAGCTGTAAATCATATTTTATTCACATCCATTGCGGAGCTCACCTAACCCACAAAGACAAAAGCAAACTAAAAATATGATGGATACATGAGTACACATCATGCAATGTGTGAACTCAGTCTGAAAGAAGATTCTCTAGGACAGAGGACTCCAAACTTGGGAACTTTAAGATTTGTGGACTTCAGTTCCCAGAATTCTCCAGCCAGCTAGGGTTGAAGTCCAAAAATCTTAAAGTTGCCAAGTTTGGGGACTCCTGCTCTAAGAACTGCTATCAAGCTTTTGGAATCTTCTTCAAGTACTGATTTACTACAACAAATCTTATCAGACATAGTTACATTTCAAACTATAAGCCAGCTTGGAATCACAGAGTTTACAGCACTCTCTGGGTGGTTTACAGAGTCAGTATATTGCCACCAACAGTCTGGGTCCTCATTTGACTGACTTTGGAAGGATGGAAGGTTGAATTAACCTTAATTCTGTCAGGATCAAACTCCTGGCTGTGGGTAGAGTTACCTTGCAATACCCCATTCTAACCACTGCGCCATCAGGGCTCCCATGTAGAACAGACTATTAGAACTATCAAATCTGATGTTGCTTGCTGCAGGAATCTCATCTAAAGTGTTCTTGACAGAGGGCTCTACAGTTTCTGACTCAGCAGACCCAATTCAAGTATGTCCCATAAAATACCCTGAGATTTAGCCAGGCAGGCATATCTGGGAAAAGAGCTATGGCTGGCGCAGGTTACAATGCTGTATTGCAGACTAATTCTTCTGACTGCCAGCAGTTTGATTCTGATGGCTCAAGGTTGATTGCACCTTCCATCCTTCTGAGGTCAGTAAAATGAGGATCCAGATTGTTGGGGAGCAATATGCTGACTCTGTAAACCACTTAATGTCATAAAGCACTATGAAGTGGTATATAAGTCTAAGTGCTACTGCTATTGCTAAAATCCAAACCTTCCCTTTCTACAGGGGTAGAAATGCCTGGGGTAGAGTTCAGGGAGAGATAGAAAGTAGGTAAACACCTTGATGTCTTTAACTAACTTTTAGTTAATATATCCTAGGGAAGCTTGTGGAGGAGCATATCGTTGCCATGTCATAAGCACAACTCAACAAAAAAAGTGATATTTTGGCATGGCTTGGGTATGAAAGCTTCCACCAAAGAACTGTTTGGATTCTGAAACACACATATATCAAACACACAGAAAATGCAGTTTCATAATATATTCATTTTGGTAGCCCAAAAGCAACCTTAATGAATTCATGCGTATCTCTTACCATGTATATAACCTGTTTTCCCCAAAATAAGAGCCACCCAGAAAATAAGCCCTAACATGATTTTTCACGATGCTTGTAATATAAGCCCTACCCCCCCCCCAAATAAGCCCCAGTTAAGATTGTCGGTCAAATGGATGCATTTAGTACTGTATTTCCATGAAAATAAGACCTAACCAGAAAATAAGCCCTAAGGTGACTTTTGGAGCAAAAAATAACATAAGACCTGATCTTATTTTGGGGGAAATACAGGTAATATATCTGTTGTGGGAAACTGGATTCCTAGACTGTGCTGCTCTATGCCCATTCACCAAGCACAGGAGCTAGGTCGCTTCTTTTCTTTCCTTCCTTCCTTCCTTCCTTCCTTCCTTCCTTCCTTCCTTCCTTCCTTCCTACCTACCAACCAACCTACCTACCTACACTATAATTTGGTGCAGTCTTCACTTCACCATTGCAGAAAAACCACATTGCCAATTTCCATAAATCCTGGGGTAGAAAGTCCAAATGGTTGGAAGGCCACAGCTTGCTGGCTCCTGCTGTAACCAGACCAAGGCTCATTTTTCTTGTAAGCCAAGATGTTCCTTCCCTGCAGCGAAGACTTCAGCTTTGCCTCCAAGTAGATACATGTTATTTCTCCAAACTGTCCATTCCAATTTCTCTCTTTTCTATAATATAAAAGCAAATTTTGAAAGGAAGAACGAGGAAAACAGTTTGTGGCATTGTTGACAAAAGAAACAGAAAAGGAATACACAAGAAGAGGAGACAAAATATAGTTTTAAAAAAAGAAAGAAAAGCCCTATTTCTTTCTTTAAAAAAAAAAAAGATTAAAAAGCAGCCAAAGTATTGAAGGGTAATTATCCCTTAGTTCCAGCTGAAATACAATTACGACAGCTCTCAATGAGTCCCTGGGAGATTGTGGTTTACTAATTAACAAGCGGATATGCTATGGTCCCTGTCAGGGCAATTAAAGCATGAGACAGCTTCAGGACTTCTAATTACACATCAGACTATGACATGCGCAGCAAAACAAATTAACAAGGAAGCCTAGCTGACATTGGAAGGAGTTTATCTTGCAAGCGGGAAGGTACCATTGACCAAGGACAAATGATGGGTGAGAAGGTGGAGCCAGAGGTAGCTCAAGGAGACACAAAATGTCACCACTGTAGATGTGAAACATGCTGTGTGCTGAAGAGTAGATGTGGAAATTGGTTCATTCACGCTGCACGTAGAGTGAATTGGGTTGTCTTCCCCCTCCCCATATAACCTCTCCACAAGGAATAAAAGGAGGGAGAAGTCCATTAGTTCTACAGATGACTGGGAATCTTTGGTGACCTTTGTTTCCTACTTGCATGGAAGCATCTAATCAAGCACTGCAGGTGCTGTTTGCTAACTTAACCTTTTCTTCTGAAAGATTGGCTTTCAATGCTGGGGAATAGCAATAGCAACAGCATTTAGGCTTATATATTAAACCCATAGTGTTTTACTGCATTTCCTGGACAGTTTACAATGGCTGCATATTGCCTTCAACAATCTGGATCCTCATTTACCAATCTCAGAAGGATGGAAGGCTGTCAAACCTCAAGCCCCATCAGGATTGAACTCCAGACTGTGGGCAGAGTTAGCCTGCAATACTGCATTCTAACACTAGCCATCAGGCATCGGAGGCCTCCAGGGAATACTGGAAAATATTATCAGATACATATGGAAGATGCCAAGTTGTGGTTTTTGCTTTGAATTCCTTAGCTTCAGGGATAGTACCATTCTCCTATGCATGAAAAGTGGGTGATGTTGGGAGTTCTCAGTTCCATACATCGCTTAGCAGCCATGGATGGAGAGCCATAACATTTCTAGCTCAGGTAGGCACTGATGAACCACTTATCATTTTAATGATCCCCCAGGGCCATATTAGCAACACTCTCAGCCTTCTGTAATCTTACATGATTATTGATTATGGTCTGGGAAACTCTCTACATCACATCTGCCTCATTGTGCTGTCAATCTGCAAAAGTAAAATTGGTACAAAATCAAAGATGTTTGATTGCATGCTCCTACTGATGCTTAACCAGCTGAGATCACACTAGGAAGGAGAGATATATCCTTAACAAAAAGCATGGGGTCTGATTTAAAATATTCACTAGAATAGTCAATCTAAAACATAAGATGGAATATTCAGCTATGGAGTTTTTTTTTCACTACAGCCCAAACATGCTGGGTGAATCTCTCTCTTTAGCCAGGGGTGGGAGCCAGGGTTAACTACCAGTTTGGTCATTTACGAGGTTCGGTGATTTACAATGTGCTTCCCTGCACGCCTCTGGCACACATGTAAATCATCATCAGCATGCTGCGTGCAGAGAAGCAGCCTTTCAAAAAGTCCTCTTTTCCTGCTTTTTAAATTGCAGCTGTGCCTCGCAGGGCAGCTGAAGTTGAAAAAATCAAGAAATAAAGGTTAGGTAAGAGCCCGGGTGGGCAGGTGGGCAAAAACATCAGCAGACATAGAACTAGTTCTATGTCTACTGTTCTTCAGAGCTACCAAGTTCTACAGAGGTGGACAGAACCGGTAGAAACCCACCCCTGTTTTTAGCCATTTTCAATGAAGTTGTCTTCCTCTTATTTCCAGTCCATTAGTGACATGGGCTTAATATATCCATTTTGGTGTGAAAGCAGTGGTGCTATCCTACCGTTTTAGCCCAGTTCTGGAATACCGGCAGTGCCAAAGATCAGTGGAGACTGAACCACTTCTCTCTGATGAGCTGCTGTTGGGACCCACCTGCCTACCTGGGCTCCCAAACTGACTTTTATTTCCTGCTTTTGAAGTGCAGCAAGTTTGCGTGCATCAGCCGTTCAAGTGACAGGGAAAGTGCAGGATTCCAGGAAGTGAGTAGGAAAGCCTCTGCGCATGTGCAAAATGCACCCACCAAGCCATGTCCATGAACCTGTGCTAAACCACTTTGCAACCCACCACTGGGTGAAAGGAATGTTTTCCTTTTTCTTTCAACACTGTCCAAAGGCAGTGATCAAGCATATAAACACCTTCTTGGGTTTGGTTATCTGCTGTCTCAATGTCATGTTGAGGGACTACAAGGGCTGAAAATGAGAATAGAGGTAGAGATCAAGAATGGGGACAGTCTGCTTTCCTGCCCAAGTGATATTTCAATCCTATATGGGAGAAAGACTCATCCATTCAGATAAATTCACATCAAAGCGTTCTCTGCTTGACTGGAGGTAGTTGTTGCAAATGCAACAAAATTGGGAGCACTACAAGGCAAGAGAAGGGCATTAAAATGTCATCGGGAGCATACTGGGGTGATTGGCTCATAATTAAGAGCAGGGCATGAAGCAATGATAACCAAGTAACCACAATTGCTTTGTACAAATTAGGGATGCTGCTGTGCGTTAATCGGATTCCTTGCTGACTAGGTGAACATTGTTGCACCAGAAATGGCTGCCAGAAAAGGATCTTAATAAGGAAGATACAAACCCAGTAAATTACTGCCCAACTGCTAAATATCATGAGAGAAATTCATACTTCTTACTCTTCCTTTTTAGAGTTCTTTATCTTTAACTCAAATCAAAACCTACTTGCTCCTCATATGCAGGCCTGCTATCATTAAAGCAAGACACAGCATCACTTTTTCTCCTTACATAGTCACCCTGGTAGCGTACTTCATTTATTTTATTTGCTGATACTGTGATCGTTGAACCCAAAGGTGCTTTTTCAAGAGGCAACTGAGGCTGTCTGGTTTCTCTTTGAAGACGTTTCACTTCTCCTCCAAGAAGCTTCTTTAGCTCTGACTGGATGGTGGGGAATGGAAAGATTTATACTCCTTGCAGACAGCATTCTTTTAGAGAGTTGTTGAGGCCACCTGGAGGTTTATTTGTGTTGTCAGAGTCACCAGTGTAGTGCAAATGGATGTGAAGCCTTCTTGGAACTGTTGAAAGGACTCTGTGATAGACTGGAGATAAGAGGATGTTGCATCCCTCTGCCTCTGTTGAAAGAGGACTGTTCAATTTTGACATTAGATGGTCTCTTCTGACTTTGACTTTGCTGTCTTCAAAAGAGTGGCCTTTGTCCTTTAAATACAGATGGATGCTGAATCTTGTCCTGATAGCTTGTTCTCCTATGTTGTGCCATGTGTTTATGAAGCGGCTGTTTTGATTCCCCTTCTTGG
This sequence comes from Hydrophis major, assembly GCA_033807585.1. Classification (NCBI taxonomy): domain Eukaryota; kingdom Metazoa; phylum Chordata; class Lepidosauria; order Squamata; family Elapidae; genus Hydrophis; species Hydrophis major. Next base: position 20,025,670 of record CM066337.1, on the reverse strand, counting down.
ATGAGAAGCGAAACACCTTCAAAGAGAAACCAGAAAGCCCCAGTTGCCTCTTGAAAAAGCACCCTTGGGTTCAACAATGATAGTATCAGCAAATAAAATAAATGAAGTACGCTACCAGGGTGACTATGTAAGGAGAAAAAGTGATGCTGTGTCCTGCTTTAATGATAGCAGGCCTGCATATGAGGAGCAATTAGGTTTCAATTTGAGTTAAAGATAAAGAACTCTAAAAAGGAAGAGTAAGAAGTATGGATTTGTCCATTGATATTTAGCAGTTGGCAGTAATTTACTGGGTTTGTACCTACCTTGGTCAATAGATGAAGCAATAAGCACCCAAGTCAATTGCTGGTAATCAGTGTCCTGTCCTGCATTCATGTTTGAATTGTACAAATACACCAGGGATTCCACAGTATTTAAATTATAAAACTGACTTCTATATCTACTCTATGCATGTCAATTGGCACACATAAATTTTGTTATCTGCTTTTGTCCTCTTTTTTAAAAATAAGGACCAATTTACAAAGCTTCAGTTCTCAAGGGTGCTGGGGAGGATGATTCATTTAGAATGAATGATAACTCTGGTGGCTGTTTTAGTTAATTGTTTAATTAGAATGTGTGTGTGTGTGTGTGTGTGTGTGTGTGTGTGTATACACACCATGGATTTTTAAATTTTGTTTAGCATAAATGTTTGATGTCTTGAGTGTTATGGTTGTTAACCTCCAAGATTCCCTATGGATTTTGGGAGGATATAAATTTGCTAAACAAATGACAACCCAAATAAAATGTCAGGAAAATGAAGACTTCAAGAAATTGGTTCACATGGAAGGTGCCAATTCCTACATTCATCTATCAAATGTTCACCTAATCCTTAAAGTGCTTCAGGCCACATCAAAGCCCTCCAGCCTGCCCATGCTTTGATGACCCCACTCACTCATTCAGGCACTTCCCCTCTTCTCCCATGTGCAGTAATGCATCTGGAATAGAGGCTTACCCACCCTGCTCTCCCTGTGCCATCATGGAAAGAAGATAATAGATTAACAGAGTTGAAGGAGACCTTGGGGTGTCTTTTAGTCTAACCTCTGGCTCAAGCAGGAGACCTATACCATTCTGGACAACCGGTTGTCCAATCTCCTTCTTTAAAATCTCCAGTGATAGGGCACCCACAACTTCCTGCCTTTGTTTTTACAAATAATTCAAGGTGGTGAATATCTAACACAGCTTCCTCCTCCTGTTTTCTTCACAATAACAGCCTTGTGAGATGAACTGAGAGAGAATGATTATCCCACAGTCACCTGTCTGGTTTTTATCCCTAAGATGGGACTTGAACTCAGATATTCTGCTTTCTAGCCTGGTGGCTTAACCAAACTGGCTCTCAAATTTTATATTTGCTATAGAAAAATGCCATTTGGAATTGTTGGACAAATTCTCCTGCTGGAAAAATGGGGAGAATTCATCTGTTTCATTTCTTGGCCAACAAATTGGGTGGGAAAAATCAAAAAGCCATTATTTGGGTGTAGCTCTTGTTAGAAGTCTTTCTCCCGACATCTCCCTTTCTCTGTGCTAGGAGTGTGCTGCAGTGGTGATACTTATAGCTTGCAATTCAGAAGGCAGCACTTGCTACTTAGCATGGTTCAGCCAGATACTCTTTATCAGTTTCAGCCTGTTGCTAAAGACAAAAGGTTGCTTTGGAGCAGAGGTGGTATTCAGCAGGTTCTGAGCAGTTCTGGAGGACCAGTAGTAGAAATTTTGAGTAGTTTGGAGAACTGGCAAATACCACCTCTGACTGGCCCCACCCCCATCTCTTCTCTGCCTCCTGAGTCCCAGCTGATTAGCTAGGTCTTCTTTTGTTGCCCTGCACAGGAGAATGGAGCTGGAAAGCAGGTTAGTGGGCTGAGGGGGGGATGGGATTTCATAGTAACCTGGGGTAGAAATGGAGATTTTGAAGTATCCTTCCCTGCCACGTCCACCAAGCCATACCCACAGAAACGCTAGTAAAATTTTTTGAATCCCACCACTGCTTTGGAGACACCCATAAGGCATACAAGAATTACATGTGTCAGAGTTGGTTTGCTGTCAAGATTCTGGAAATTGCCCTAATTTAGTACATGAGCCTCGAGCCAAGCTTCAAAAGAATCCAAAAGATTTATTAGGAGCAATATGTCGGCATTATCCCAGTTGAAGCCAATTCTGACACCCATAATTCATGGTCACCTGTGACCCTGTTTCCCCCTCCTCCCCTGGGTGTGTCATACATCAGATTCTCCAACGAAGCATGTTCACAGGTTGGATGTCATCAATCACATTCTCCAATGAAGGATTTTCGCAGGCAGAAGTTCCGGTAGCCTAGCTACAATCTTTGTAAGATAAGCATGGAATGTACTTCTAGTCCTCCATCCCCTTGCTTTTGGCAACTTAGTAACAGCCATGCTTTACAAGTTGACACTACAACCATCAGAAACCATTTCATAGCATCATTGCAGAGCTGTTTGTCCATCCCTTCTCCATTCAGCTGTTTTGGCATGCATTGTTCTCAAATTCAGCCAAATGAGGGAACCTGTTTTTTGTTTCTATCTCCCTTTCCACCATGGCATGAATAAGATCTTACATTCCATGTTTTATGCAACCACTTGCAGGAATCTTTCTGATTGCCCATTTTCCAGAGTGGCAAGTATTTTCCCTGAAGCTAAAATCTAACTTGTGTCAGGCTTCCAAGTAGTAGACCCACAGAAAGTAAAACTCTGAGGCAGGTAGATTCCTCAAAGAATAACTTTATTGGATATATCATATTGGCACGTTTCTAGTGAAAACCGATTCTGAAGGTTTCCACAGTTTTCACCTAATTAAAATTAAATTGGGATAAGTCATATTCCAGAGAGTAAAGCATATTCCAATTAAAGCTATAATGATCATTGTACAGAGGACCAAACATCTGGCAGTGTGCAATGACATCAGTCCATCCAACCAGGAAAGGGACAAACTGTTTATTCTAAAATACGAATGGACAATTTTTCACAGAATGAGGAGAGTGTATTTCACTTTGGCTTGATAGATAGGTGGGGAACTGGATTCCAAAAAGTAGTGGATGGAATGACTAAAAAAAAAAAAATTAAGCTGGGTTTCCTGTCTTTTCCATATAGCTAAAGTGAACACAGAATGGAATAATAGAATAACGGAGTTGGAAGGGACTTTGGAAGGCTTCTAATCCAACCCTCTACTCAAGAAGGAGACCCTGTACCATTCCAGACAATTGCCTATCCAATCTCTTCTTCAAAACCTCTAATGTTGAGCAGCCACAACTTCTGGAGGCAAGGCGTTCTACTGATGAATTGTTCTAACAATCAGGACATTTCTCCTAATTCTAGGTTGCTTCTCTCTTTGGTTAGTTTCCATCCATTGCTTCTTATCCTGCCTTCAGCTGCTTTGGAAAATAGGTTAACCCCCTCTTCTTTTTGGCAGCCCCTCAAATATTGGAACACTGCTATCATGTAACCAGTAGTCCTTCTTTTCATTAAAGTAAGATATACCCAATTGCTATGACAGTTTTTCCTATGTTTTAGCTTCTAGTCCCTAATCATCTTGGTTGCTCTTCTCTATACTACTGTATAGTCTTTTTCCAAGCCAAGATTTTGCAATTTCCATATCAGATCTTTTAAAAACAATCCATAATAGAGAATCAGGGACTGCACGTAGCCTGGGAACTCACTTTGTGTATTTCTGATCTACATCATAGAAAATATCTTTTTCTAGAACCCTGAAAAGGCAGTTGATGAAAACAATTACAGGGGTAAGTGGTGGTAAAAAAAAAAAAACAAAGTACCCTCTTTTCAATACTTGTTTTACTGAGATAAATAGTTATCATCTAATTATCTCTGCAATTATTTGGCATCAATGCAGAGCTAACTTTCCAAACTGCAGATGATTAAAAAGAAATGGGGAGGGGACAGCAGGGGGGAGGGAGAAGGAAAGAAAAGAGTATTGTGGATTAGTAAAACAAGCAGCTCTTCAATATTGCTTCCAGAGCCTGTTTCTTGCTGCATCCTGCTATCCTGCTATGATGTCACTTGTAACCTAGGCTATAATCTGCAAAATTAACAAACCATGATGTTTTCATTGGTTTTTTTCCATAGCACCCACTGCTTTCTCACTGTTTCTTCAGGCAGATAGATTCTTCTGGGTTGTCTTTCTCCAACCTGGGTTCCTCCAGAGGAATCAGGTTTAAATCCAGGAATTGGGTATGTCTAATTCAGTGAAAAGAAGGACTAGGAGTGACATGATAGCAGTGTTCCAATATCTGAGGGACTGCCACAAAGAAGAGGAAGGGGTCAACTTATTTTCCAAAGCACCAGAAGGCAAGACAAGAAACAAAGGATGGAAACTAATCAAGAAGGGAAGCAACCTAGAACTAAGGAGAAATTTATTGATGGTGAGAACAATTAAGCAGTGGAAGAGCTTGCCTTCAGAAGCTGTGGGTGCTCCATTACTGGAGGTTTTTAAGAAGATATGGGACAGAATGGTATAGGGACTCTCCTTATGAAGAGGGTTGAACTAGAAGACATCAAAGGTCCCTTCCAACTCTGTTATTCTGTTATTCCTCTGTGCCAATACCGAGACCCAAACTGGTGCAAAGTCAATCTACTAGGACAGCCTTGCTCAATCAGGTTGCCTTCCAACTCCCAGAATTCTCAGCACTGTACAGGAAGGCTAGGATTTCCAGGAGATGAAAAGTGCACATCTGGCTAGGCAATGTATGGTGTCCATCTTCTAAGCACACTAAAGTTCAGGTGAGTCTACATCGTTGGCTAAGAACATAAGCTTGACTTTATTAAGTTTGGAGTGAATCTGAGCATGTCTGTTCCTGTTTGTGTAACTGCTCTCATAAAACATCAAACAAATTGTGGTTAGTGTTTGGATGAGAGGCCAACCTTTAGACTGTGGGTGATAAAGTGAAATGAATGACCCAAAGAAAAAGCAATGGAAAAGCATTTCTTCTCTCTACACTATATGGACACCTCTATATAACCAGCTGCAGGTGAGCTTGACTGAGTCTATTATGAAGTCCTACTGAGCTCAATAAGACTTTCTTCTGAGTCAACGTATGGTACATCTTGAGCATGGGTGAGAGCCAGGCAACATTTCTGCTTCTATTGGCCACAAATAACACCTAGTCATAGATTGGGAGTTGGGAGGAGTCTTGGAAGTTATCTCATCCAAACCCTGCTCAGTGCAGGAAACCTACCATCCCACCAATGGCTTTCATGCCAACACCTATGCCAGAAATCAGAAGTAGATGACCTCCTGTCTCCCCCTCTTTTTTGTAGCCCTAAGAGCTCAGCTCCACTTATAACTGCTGAAAATTAACACCAGAGGTTCCTGTCCTCTTTGAAGTGCTAAGACACAAGCACAGCTTGAAAACAAGCATGTAAGTCTCCTTAAAACACACGCACAAACTCTAAGGGTTCCCCTTGGCCACCAAAGTCTCACCCCCAACTGAACATGCAAAAAACGATAGCATATCACCAGAGAACAGAACATAAGTACTTGATATAAAAAATTTTTTGGGAAGAACCAGTTTGGTGTAGTGGTTAAGGTGCTGCCCTAGAAACCAGGAGACTGTGAGTTCTAGTCTCTCCTTAGGCATGAAGGTTAGCTAGGTGACTTTGGGCCAGTCACACTTTCTCAGCCCAACTCACCTCATTAGGTTGTTGTTGTGGGAGGAGGAAGGAGTATTATGTATGTTTGCCATCTTATTAGCAATAATATGTAGACTTATATACTACTTTACAGTGCTTGCCCCCAACGATTTTCATCCTTGGAAGACTGGAAGGCTGAGTCAACCTTGAGCCTGGTGAGATTCAAACTGCCAAATTGCAGGCAGCCGGCAGTCAGCAGAAGTAGCTAACTCTAACCACTGTGCCACCATGACTCATAAGTTACTTATAAAGTAATAAAGATGGATGAAAACTAAATAAATTTGAACAGACTTTATATCAAACCACAAATAAATCATTTGTGAGTCAGAATGACTGATCTCATATAAAGCCATAATGCAAAGCAGGAATCCCTTGCTCCATCTTTCAACAAGTTATCCTTGTTGATAACTATCTAGAATTCACAAGGCTCAAGTTGGCATAGTAGTCATTACAACTTGATGAGTTCCATGGAAGCTCTCAAGGCTGCTGGATGGAGCTCCTAATTCTCCCCAGTGGGAAACTCAAGAACAGGGAAATGCAGCTGTGGCTTCTGTTAAGCTCTTGGCAATGACATTGGAAAGCCCAAATGTGTTCTCCACAGCCTTGACACTTGCAGTTGCTCTCTCTCTCTTGGAAAAAAAATCTGTTGCCATGGTTTTTCCAAAGAAAACATATTTGTGCCCCCTCCTCTATTTCCCTCCCACCACCCCCATCTGCCTTAACCTTGTGGCAGCAATGATGATACTTGTCTCATTCAAAAGGCCACTTCTTGTAACCATGGAAACAATTAGATTGTATTTTATTTTACTTTGGGGGTTATTGTAGCTAGAATGGCCGAGGTTTGTTCTCTTGAGTATGGGATATTCTGATCTTTGTGGAGAAAGCTTGTGCTGTGATGATCAAAGAGGTAACCTGTTAGAGCTCAGGGTATCAACCATGATTTTGATGAAAGAAGAGTATAGCTGCCCTAGGATCCTTCCTTCCTTCCAGCTTTAAGTTTTCTTTAGAGAGGGAGGGCGGGGCTGGCGTCACGACGATACGGCATGTGATCTTGGAGGTCTGAGATCGCTGCCGATATCTTTGTTCCTGGATGGTCCTATTGGATCTAAACCATCCTGAAAAGATGGTGAAAGTGAAGAGCACATCCCATTGATCCCAGGGATACCACAAAGTCCCTGGTAGATCCAAGAGAAGCTCTTCTTGCCAGCGGCAAAGAGGCAGCCATTAAAGCTGCTGAAGTTGGGACAGCTCCGAAATGGAAGAGAATAGAAAGAGAGAGTGTGCCGGTTTGGTGAGAACTTTTTTTTAATTCTAAGATCTGAAAGGACACCCTAAGGAAAAGAAAGAATCTGTAAAAGTTTTGACAGAAGTGATTAAGCGGCGATTTTAAACAGGAATGTCAAAATAATGTTGTTGTTTTTTCTCATTGCTGGATTTTCTATATGCGATCTTGTATTTTGAAACTGGACTGGTTTTTTCATTTACATCTATTTTCTTTTTTCTCCTTTTTGATTTTGTAATATTTTAGGCTAGAGGCTCCCTTTAGTTATTTCTTTTTTAAAAAATATCTTTTTCTTTTTTTTAATTAATTCTTATTATATCTTGCTCAGAAAAGGAGGGGGAAAGTGAGAGCAAAGAAATTTTGTAACACTGCCAACTAGAGGCTGGAAAATATTTTATTTCCCTGTGACCAGACAAAGCTGAGAAAGAAAGAAAGAATTGAGACTCTTTTTCAAGGACATTGCTATTCCATAAGATAGAGGGAAAAGCATGGGAGAGTATTATTGCAGGTGCTCTTCAGGGTTTCTATCAACAGCTGGAGTCTGGTGTTGAAATCTAGGGGGGAAAAGGTAATAAGTTTTTGGAGAAGAGAGCTCTAATAAGAGCCCTGGATAATTAAACAAAGTGCAGTGTGCCCTTTTTACTTTTTCTAAGTTGTGCTATCCCTCCTCACCAGCTTTATTGCATTTCATTCTATCTTTTTTTCTTGGAATAACTATATGGGTTTTTGGCTTTGTTGGAGCTTGTCTTTGTTTTTCTTTTTTTCTTTGGAAGTCCAATCTCTACGCTTGCTTTTTATTTTAAAGGGAAAGCTTTAGTATTAATGTTTCTTTTTTTTTTTTAAGGGAATAGCCTTTTTTCCCCCTTTCCTGGTATTTTTGTTTTTTCATCTACCTTTCTGGTTTATTCACATGCACTCTTTTCTATTTGAGACCCTTCAATTGGATTAAGGTGTTGAAGAACCTGAAGAATTTTTCCTTTTTCTTTTTTTCCCTTTTTTTCCCTTAAGCCTTTTTCTTCATCTAACTATTGATTGGATTAAGATATACAAGAACCTGAAGAAATTTTGTCCTCCCTTTTTTTAAATCATTATTACTGGACTTCTTTTTTCTAATATTTTTATTTTGAACTATAATTGGTTACTTCACAATTGGATAAAGGTTTTTTTTTTTTTTGAAAGAAAATTTTATTAATTTTCTACAAACAAACAAGACAAACAAAACATTAAAACATTCAACTCTCGTATGTACATCCAGTGTGTCAGTTGGTTCATCATTTTTGTGCATTCATTCTGTAGTCCCAGTTACAATTATGTTACATAACAACTCATATTATCAATCCAAACTTATATAACCTATAATCACTAAACAAAAAAAAAATTTTTTTTGACTATACTTTTAATCATTCATGCTTTATGAGCTAACAATACTTTAACCAGATTATTCAACAAATCATATAATCATACCAAATCAATCCTAAAAAAAACCCTTTATAAATATAATATCAAATAACAAAATAATAGCAAAATAGCAAGATAAAGATATTTCTTACTATCTAAAATATTCTATTATCGTATTTTATCATCTAGCCATTTATAAAAAAGATCCCAAATTTCATAAAATTGTTTATCCTCTTGCTCTCTAATTTAAAATGTCAATCTGCTCATCTCAGCACATTCCAATATTTTCTTAATAATTTCTTCCTGTAATGGTATTTTCTCATTCTTCCAATTTTTAGCAAATACAATCCTGGCCGCTGTTAATACATTTACAATCAGGTATTTCAAATCTTTACTATATATATCAGGTAAAATTCCCAGTAAGAAGATCTCTGGTTTCAAGTCTATATGTTTCTTTGTCATTTTTTCCAACCGCATGCAAATTATAGTCCAATATTTTCTAGCATCCTCACAAGTCCACCACATATGGTAATACGAGCCGGGTATCTGATGACATTTCCAGCATTTTTCAGATTTATTCTTAAACATTCTTGCTATTCTTGTCGGAGGAAAGTGCCACCTGTAAAACATCTTATACAAGTTTTCTTTATATGCTGTTGACATTGTCATTTTATAATTTTGAGACCACAATTTCTGCCATTTCTCAAAATCAATCCCATATCCAAAATTCTTCCCCCAAACAATCACAGTTTCTTTGACTTGTTCTTCCTCTAATTTCATTCCCAGTGAATAACCATATAATTTTTTAATCACCTTCTCATCAGTACCCATCAAGATCTTATCTAAATCAGTCTGCTTATCATAAAATCCCTCCGTTTTGGAATCTTCATCATACCTTGAGTGTATTTGTGCATATGAAAACCAATTCATCCTTATACCTTGTTCCTCTAAGTTTTGGATCGATTTAAGTTCACCCTTTTCATCCAAAAGTTCCCCATATCTAACTGTTTGTTCCTTCTTGTAGATTATAGGATAGGAAAATGCTTCAATGGTCGATAACCAAACTGGAATTTTCAAATAACATTGTCTTTTTATCTTCTCCCAATTTAACCACAAAGACTCCCGTACATAATGTCTTCTAAAATAACCCTGTGTTTTAGTTCCCTTATACCATAAAAAAGCATGCCAGCCCAACAGCAAGTCATGCCCTTCTAATGTCAACAACCTATGTTTCCTTAATGTTATCCATTCTTTGACCCACATCAAGCTTGCAGCTTGATAATACAATTCCCAATTAGGCAGGCCAAAACCTCCTCTAATTCTAGCATCTTGCAAAAGCTTTAGCTTTATTCTCGCTTTTTTACCTTGCCATATAAACTTCAACATAATTTTATTTAAATCTTCAAAATAGTCTTTTCCAAGCCTAATTGGTATTGTTTGAAACAAAAATAAAATTCTAGGTAAAATATTCATCTTAATTGTTGAAATTCTCCCTATTAATGACAATTGCAAGTTTTCCCACTTCTTCAAATCTATAGTTATCTGTTGTTTGAGTTTAATATAATTATTCTCCTTTAATGTGCTACATCTTGTTGATACTTAACCTTATTTGTAACTTGAATTTTCAAAAGATCTGCCAGTTCTTCTCTCTGTCTCAATAGCATATTCTTTGTCAAAATCTTTGTTTTATCTTTATTTATTTTCAAACCAGCCACCTCTCCATATGTCTCTATCCTTTCCAATAACTTTGGAGCTGTTTCTAGCGGGTCTTCCAAAATAAAAGCTAAATCATCAGCAAAAGCTTGTAGCTTAAATTCTTCCTTCTTAATTTTCATTCCTTTTATGCTTTTATCATCCCTAATATTTCTATTCATCACTTCCAAGGTCAACACAAATAGCAAAGGAGATAGGGGGCATCCTTGTCTTGTGCCTTTCCTTATATTAATAAAATCTGTAAGTTCCCCCTCCATCATTACCCTTGCTGTCTGTTTATTATATATGGCTTCTATTGCTTGAATAAATTTTTTAGCAAAACCCATCTGCTCCAATAATAATAACATAAATCTCCAGTTCACGTTGTCAAATGCTTTTTGAGCATCTAGGAATATCAAAGCCATTTGTTTTTCAGGTTGAGCCTCATAGTATTCCAAAGTGTCCAAGATTACTCTCATATTGTCTCTAATTTGTCTCTTTGGCAGAAATCCATTTTGATCTGGGTGAATAAAATTATTTAAATATTGTTTAAATCTTTCTGCTAAGATTGAAGAAAAGATTTTATAGTCTGCATTCAATAAAGAAATAGGTCTATAATTCTTAATTTGCACTGGGTCAGTCTCTTCCTTCGGTATAAGTGTAATATAAGCCTCTGACCACGTTTTAGGTATCATCTTTTTAACATAACTTCATTCATAACTTCTAACAATGGGATGCTCAATGATTCTTGAAATGTTTTATAGAAAGGAGCAGCAGGGGGACAGATGGATAGCAAAGAACAGCGTGAAGTGAGATCCACGAGAGCGGTTAGACCCAAATATAAAACATAAACATGGAAGAAAAAAAACTGATTACAATGAATATAAATGGGCTTAATTCACCTGTTAAAAGAAGGAAAACTTTTCATAAATTAGAGAAATTAAAATTTGATATAATTTGTTTACAAGAAGTTCATATTAAAAAACAACATGAACAATTGTTATTACAGCCAAAATTGGGGAAAATATTTACTTCTTTGACTCAATTAAGAAAAGAGGAGTGGTTCTATACATTAAAGAAGCTATCCCAGCAAAATTGATTTACACGGATGAAGATGGAAGAGTATTAATGGTAGAAATAATGGACAATAATATAAAAATACTCTTGATTGCAATTTATGCTCCGAATGATAAACAAGAAGAGTTTTATAAAAAGCTACACATGAAAATAATTGGACTGGACTATGTTAATATAATTATGATGGGAGATTTTAATGGAATTGTGGACAATAAATTGGACTATATAGCAACAACAACAAAGCAAAATAGAAAGGCTCTCCCAAGGTCTTTTTTTAAAATGACAGATGAATTAACTTTAAAAGATATTTGGAGAGAAAGAAATGTTAAAGCTAAACAACATACTTTTTATTCAAATAGACATTTATCATGGTCCAGATTAGATATGATTTGGATCTCAACAGAATTAATATCCAATATTAAACAAACAAATATTGAAACAAGTACTTGGGCAGATCATAGCCCAATGACAATTAAATGGAAGGGACAAAAAAAAAGATCGAGATGGACATTAAATAATACTATTTTAAAGGAGAAAGATTTTATACAATGGATGGAGAAGGAATTGGCTTTTTTCTTCAGAGAAAATAAAAAAGAAGATACTTCAACGCAGAATGTGTGGGATACAATGAAGGCATACGCTAGAGGTTTGATAATAGATTATACAAGAAAAAAGAATATTAGGAAAAGGCAAGCTTCTAAGGCCTTGGAAGATGAGTATAAAATTCTTGAAAAAGAATTACAGAAAATGCCACAGAAAAAGGATATTAAATTGAAGCTGGATGTAATTAAACATAAAATGGAATTAATAGAGAAAGAAGAACTGGCACAGAAAATCAGAAACTCTAAACAGAATTATTTTGAAGATGCAAATAAACCAGGTAGATGGCTAGCATATAAATTGAGAAAAGAGAAGGAATCAAGAAAAATATTGAAGTTAATAGATGAACAAGGCCAAGTTTGTTATGGGAATAAGGAGAAAAAAGAAATTATTCGAGATTTTTATGGGCAACTATATAAACAAGAGAATATTGATGAGGAAAAAGTCAAACAGTATTTACAGGAAGCTAATTTACCAAAGATACCTAAAGAGACTGAAGAAATGCTAGAAAGCAATATAACAATGATGGAACTAAATGAAGCATTTAAGAGACAAAATAATGGGAAAGCACCGGGTCCAGATGGGCTTCCAACAATTGGATTAAGGTTTAGAAGAACCTGAAGATTTTGAATTACTTAAAATGAGTAGGAAATTTACAGCTCCTGGTTCTTCAACTTCTACTTCTTCCTCTCCACCATCTGGAGGACAACGTTCAATACAGACAATGTTAAAGCAAGAAAAAGAACAAGAAAAAGTGACTCTGCAGATGATTATGCAAGGAATTAAAAATATTCAAGCAAAATCAGAGAATATTGAAAAGAGAATAGAGAACATTGAACAAAGAACAGGGAAAACCGATGAAAAAGTGGAGAACATCCAACAAATGATGTTGAAGTATGATGAGAGATTCCAAAAAATTGAAGAAGATAAACAAAGAGATAAGAAGATTGGAGATATTGATAATAGATTAATGGTGGTTGAACAAGATAAAAGTGGTATGTTGAGATGGGAGATGGATAGATCAGAATTCTATCTTAGATTCCAAAATGTAGAGGAAGAAAAAGGACAAAACTTAGCTGAGATAATGATAGAAATACTGGCTGAAGCTTTGGAAATAACTCAAGAGAAGATGATGGATGGAATAGATGAGGTTTATCAAGTTTTCACAAGATATGCGATGAGAAATAGCATACCAAGAGAAATAGCTTACCAAGAGAAGTTCACATTAGATTTACAAAGAAAGCCATTAAAACGCAAATATTGCAAGTGGCAAAAGAGAAAACATTGAAATATAAAGACAAGGAGATTGTGGTCTTGAAACAAATACCCAGAAGAGTGAGAGAGATGAGAAGAGAATACCGATTCCTGACTAAAATGCTACTTTAAAAAGATGAATTATAGATGGCTGATTCCAAAAGGTTTAATGTTCACATGGAAAGAACAGAGACATAGAATTGAGAAAGTGGAATTATTTTATACAGAATTTTTTGGAGGAAAAGAGGAAGAGGCAGAAAAAGAGATCTCGCTAATTGAATTCCAAGAAGACTGCCAAATGGCGACTGAAAAAGAAGAAGGTGCAGTAGGTGGAAAGATGGAAGCCAAAGAACAACGTGAACTAAGATCTACGAGAGCTGCTAAACCTAACTATAAAATATAACCATGGAAGAGAAAAAAATGATTACAATTAATATAAATGGACTTAACTCAGCTGTTAAAAGAAAGAAAACCTTTCACAAATTAGAGAAATTAAAATTTGATATAATTTGTCTACAAGAAGTACATATTAAAAAACAATATGAACAATTGTTGGTACAGCCAAAATTAAGGAAAATATTTACTTCTTTGACACAATGTAAGAAAAGAGGAGTGGTTTTATATATTAAAGAGAGCACCCCAGCAAAATTGATTTATACGAATGATGATGGAAGAATACTAATGGTGCAAATAATGGACAATAATATGAAAACACTCCTGATTGCAATTTATGCTCCGAATGACAAACAAGAAGAATTCTACAAAAAATTACATATGAAAATAATTGAACTGGACAATGCTAATATAATTATGACGGGAGATTTTAATGGAATTGTAGACAATAAATTGGACTATACAGCACAGAAAACAATAAAGCAAAACAGAAAGACTCTCCCTAAATCTTTTTTTAAAATGGTAGATTAAATAAACTAAAAAGATACATGGAGAGAAAGAAATGCTAAAACTAAAGAATACACCTTCTATTCAAATAGACACTTATCATGGTCCAGAATAGATATGATATGGATGTCAACAGAATTAATAACTAATATTCAAGAAATAAATATTGAAACAAGTACTTGGGCAGATCACAATCCAATGACAATTAAATGGAAAAGACAAAAAAGAAGATCTAGATGGACGTTAAATAATACTATTTTAAAGGAAAAAGACTTCACACAGTGGATGGAGAAAGAATTGGCTTTTTTCTTTAGAGAAAACAAAAAAGAAAATACATCAATTCAGAATGTATGGGACACAATGAAGGTGTATGTTAGAGGCTTGATAATAGACTATACAAGGAAAAGGAATACTATGAAAAGACTAGTCTCTAAGGCCTTAGAGGAGGAGCATAAAAGACTTGAAAAGGAGCTACAGAAAATGCCACAGAAAAAGGATATCCAGTGAAAAATGGATATAATTAAACATAAAATGGGTCAAATAGAAAAAGAAGAATTAGCACAGAAAATTAGAGGTGCTAAACAGAACTACTTTGAAGATGCAAGCAAACCAGGTAGATGGTTAGCATACAAGTTGAGAAAGGAGAAAGAATCAAGGAAAATATTGCAATTAATAGATGATCAAGGCCAAGTTTGCCATGGCAGTAAAGAGAAGAAGGAAATCATTCGAGACTTCGATGGGAAATTATATACGCAAAAGAATATTGATGAGGAAAGAGTTAAACAGTACTTACAGAATGCTAATTTGCCTCAGATACCTAAAGAGACTGAAAAAATATTAGAAAGCAATATAACGATGATGGAGTTAACTGAAGCACTCAAGAAGCAAAATAATGGAAAGGCACCAGGCCCAAATGGACTTCCAGAAGAATTTTATAAAACATTACATGAATGGCTGAATCTTCCATTGCTAGAAGTTATGAATCAAGTTATATTAAAGAAGAAGACACCTAAATCATGGTCAGAAGCTTATATCACACTTGTTCCAAAAGAGGAGGCCCACCCATTACAAATTAAGAACTATAGACCCATTTCTCTACTAAATGCAGATTATAAAATTTTTGCTTCAATATTGGCAGAAAGACTTAAAAAATATTTAAATAATTTTATCCATGCTGATCAAAATGGATTTCTGCCAAAGAGACAAATTAAAGACAATATGAGAGTTGTTGTGTATGCAATAAGATTAATAAAGTGTGAGCTTGGAGTAAGTACAGGGTTCTGGCCCTGCACTTCTGATTGGCTGTTAAGCGGCCGGACCGGATTGGCCCGTTCCGGGGAATCCGATTGGCCCTTAACAGAGAGTTCTTATTGGTTATAAGAGCTAGCGTTCCTAGTTCATTATTGGTTAAACGTTACAGGG
The DNA here is from genome assembly GCA_033807585.1 of Hydrophis major. Classification (NCBI taxonomy): domain Eukaryota; kingdom Metazoa; phylum Chordata; class Lepidosauria; order Squamata; family Elapidae; genus Hydrophis; species Hydrophis major. Next base: position 20,010,358 of record CM066337.1, on the reverse strand, counting down.
TTTGCCTATATAAGGCAGGTTTTACTGCTGTTGAATTGAAGAAGTCACAATGTAAATAAAGAGCTGAAGTTCACCGTTCAGAGGCTTGTCTCCATTCTTTCTCACCCATGCTCAAAACATAACACTGGCGACAAGGGTGGGATTTGGAGATATCTGAACCAACGAAACTTCGAAGAACACTGAGCACTTGACAGACGATGCCAACAACGGAACCATGTCCGGCGGCATCGTACCACCCGCTCCATTCGATCCAACACAAGAAGACTGGGAGTCTTACATGGATCATTTCCAAATGTTCCTAGAGACAAACAACTTAAAGGACGCCACAGCCGGGAAGAAACGGGCGGTGTTCCTAATGCATTGCAGTCCAACCATATTTAAGATGGCTAAAGCACTAGCCAAACCCCGAGAAGTGAAGGCCATGGATTGGGACGACCTCAAACCTATCCTGCGAGACCACTACGCCTCAACTGTGCCTACGCTCGTGAGACGCCATGAGTTTTATCAAAGAAGCCAGCGAAAGGGAGAAAGCGTGGCTGACTTCATAGCAGACCTCCAAAATTTGGGAGGCCTCTGCGGATTCACCGATCCAGAAGAAGCACTAAGAGATCGCATAGTTCTGGGATTAGATGCACCAGGCATCCAAAGCAAGCTGATGGCGAAAGGCGACATCAGCCTTGCCGACGCCATTGCCGATGCTACTGCAGCAGAAGCAACCAGGAAGTCGGCTGCACAACTACGCCGAAACCGTGCTCCGGTACCTCCACCGACAAGCGACATTTTATCCAAGTCGGAAGGACAGCTCACGACGATGCACCACGAGGACCTCTCTTCATCATCAGACAGCGACGAAGAAGGGGTCCATCGACTGCGGTCCAACCGGGACCATCACCAGAAGCCCTTACGCCCTTGCGCTGGCTGCGAAGCCAACCATGCCAGGTCCGAATACAAATTCCGCGACGCACTCTGCCATGAGTGCGGGAAATGAGGCCACATTGGATGGGTCTGCCGCAGCTTGCCAGGACCCAGCCAGGCCTCAAAAGGGGCTAACTATCGCCAATCGACAGGAAACCATCCTGTAAGGCGAGAGACAGTAAACCACTCCTACAGAAATCGAGCTTTACAGAGAGAAGAGGCTCACCATACTATCACTATCGGTCATGCCTCAGCCTTGGACACTAAGAAAATCTGAGTCACAGTAGCCATCGAGAACCAGCTTTGCCACATGGAGGTCAACTCGGGATCGTCCCTCTCGATGATGTCTTGGAAGACACTCAAGCAACTCATCCCCACAATTCAACGCCAAGATCTCCGTTCCCAACGCCTCATCCTCAAGGACTACCAGGAGAATCAAATTCCCGTCGTCGGGTCCTGCAGAGTCTGAGTCTCCTTCAAGAAGCACACAGCGTACTTACCTTTAACGGTCATCGATAGAGATAGGCCTAGCCTTCTGGGCCTCCAATGGTTCGCGCCACTCAGCATTGAAGTGGCCGGCGTAAACCGAGTCGGTGGCTGTGACTGGGAGGAAGACCTTATCTATGAGTTCAGGGACGTCTTCGCGGACAGCTTAGGCGAGTATAAGGGGACCCCGATCTCATTCAGTCTAGATCCAAAAATAGCTCCCATCTGTCTAAAGCCCCGTCGAGTTCCGTTTGCCTTAAAATCGAAAATCGACAAACAACTCGACAAACTTATAGCTCAGGGGGTGTTGGAGCCCATCGATCACTCCCCGTGGGAAACCCCTATTGTAATACCCATTAAGCCAGATGGGTCAATCCGAATTTGTGGGGACTACTGGGCCACTTTGAACCACGCCCTGCAGCAGAACGTATATCCAGTTCCAATGGTGCAGCACCTCCTCCATTCCCTGGGGGGCGGGAAAGTTTTTGCTAAATTGGATTTAGCTCAGGCATATCAGCAATTACCAGTAGATGAAAAAACGGCACAGGCCCAAACTATTGTGACGCACCGAGGTGCCTTTAAATGTACCCGGCTGCAATTCGGAGTGAGTGTAGCCCCGGGGATTTTTCAGAGCCTTATGGAAAGGTTATTGCAAGGAATTAAGGGTGTGGTCCCCTATTTTGACGATGTATTAATTGCAGCCCCTACAAAAAAAATCATAGCGTTCGAGCAGTACCTCGCTGACCGTGGCATCCGCCATGCGCTCACCTCGCCTGTGCACTCTGCGACCAATGGCCGAGCAGAACGCATGGTCCAATTTGTGAAGAAAACCTTGCAAAAGGTAGACTAAGACAATATTGATGACAAGGTCAATCAAATCCTCTTCTTGCAACACATCACCCCACATAGCGTCACCAACAAAACTCCCGCTGAACTGCTAATGGGACGAAAGCTCGGCTCCCACCTCGACCGGTTGCACCCGGCTTATGAACCGGAGAAACCACTAGGATCCAGCAGCCGCTGTCACACCTTCCAGGTAGGAGACCTGGTTTATGCAAAAAACCTATCGGGCGACCCATTGTGGGTGGAAGTGACAGTAGTACATGTAACCGGCCCCAGATCCTACCTTGTGCAATGCCTTGACGATAAACTTTGGAAACGGCATATCGACCAATTACAATCATGGCTTTCAGTGGCTAGTCCGCAAATCCCCTTTGACCAAACTGAGGGGGGGGGGAGGTACGGAAGAAGATGAATTCCTAGGAAATCAGTTCGAAGGAAACAATGGTTTAACAGAAACTCAGGAAGCGGAGCCGGAGGGAGAAACGGTTGCACCTCAGGGAATTGCAGAAAATGTGGGCAATGACGTAGAAGTGAACTCTGAACCAGAAACAGCCCCACTGCCAAACAACAATCTACCTCAGCATGATTGCAACCAGCCGATACAACGAAAATCAAAGAGACTTAAAAGACAACCGTCCTACCTAAGGGACTATGTAACTGCGCCCTGAAATAAGAAGCCAGGGGGAAGGGGTGTTGTGTATGCAATAAGATTAATAAAGTGTGAGCTTGGAGTAAGTGCAGGGTTCTGGCCCTGCACTTCTGATTGGCTGTTAAGCCTGCCGGACCGGATTGGCCCATTCCGGGGAATCCAATTGGCCCTTAACAGAGAGTTCTTATTGGTTATAAGAGCTAGCGTTCCTAGCTCGTTATTGGTTAAATGTTACAGGGTTTGCCTATATAAGGCAGGTTTTACTGCTGTTGAATTGAAGAAGTCACAATGTAAATAAAGAGCTGAAGTTCACCGTTCAGAGGCTTGTCTCCATTCTTTCTCGCCCATGCTCAAAACATAACAAGAGTAATCTTGGACACCTTGGAATACTACGAGGCACATCCTGAAAAACAAATGGCTCTGATACTTCTAGATGCACAGAAAGCATTTGATAATGTGAATTGGTGATTCATGTTATTATTGTTGGAACTGATGGGTTTTGCTAGAAAATTTATTCAAGCAATAGAAGCTATATACTATAAGCAAACAGCAAAGGTAATGATAGAGAGAGAACTGACAGACTCTATCAATATAAGAAAAGGAACAAGACAAGGGTGCCCACTTTCACCTTTGTTGTTTGTATTAACTTTGGAAGTGCTAAACAGAAATATTAGAGATGAATAGAATATAAAAGGATTGAAAATCAAAAAGGAAGAATTTAAGCTACAGCATTTGCAGATGATCTAGTTTTCATCTTAGAAGACCCTTTAGAAACAGCATCAAAATTGAGAGAAAAGATAGAGATATATGGAAAGGTGGCTGGTTTGAAAATAAATAAAGATAAGACAAAGGTCTTGACAAAGAATATGCTATTAAGACAAAAGGAAGAACTGGCAGACCTATTGAAAATTCAGGTCATGAATAAGATCAAGTACTTGGGGATATATTTGACAGCAAGATGTAGTACATTAAAAGATAATAATTATATCAAACTTAAACAGCAGATAGCGCTAGATCTGGCAAAATGGGAAAATTTACAACTGTCACTAATAGGGAGAATTTCAACAATCAAGATTAATATATTACCCAGAATTTTATATTTATTTCAAACAATTCCAATTAGGCTTGGAAAAGACTACTTTGAAGATTTAAATAAAATTGTGTTGAAATATATATGGCAAGATAAGAAAGCGAGAATAAAGTTGAAACTTTTGCAAGATGCTAGAATTAGAGGAGGATTTGGTTTGCCTAATTGGGAGTTGTACTACCAAGCTACAAATCTAATGTGGGTTAAGAAATGGATAACACTAAGAAATACTTGATTGTTGACATTAGAAGGACATGATTTGTTGTTGGGGTGGCATGCTTTTTTATGGTATAAAGGAACTAAAACACAGGGGTATTTTAGAAGACATTATATACGGGAGTCTCTGTGGTTAAATTGGGAGAAGATTAAAAGACAATGTTATTTGAAAATTCCAGTCTGGTTATCGACTATTGAAGCATTTTCTTATCCTATAATATATAAGAAGGAACAAACAGGGAAATGGGAAATGGGGAAATATTGGATGAAAAGGGTGAACTTAAATTGATGCAAAATTTAGAGGAACAAGGTATAAAGATGAATTGGTGTTCATATGCACAAATACATTCAAGGTATGATAAAGATTCTAAAATGGAAGGTTTCTATGATAAATCGACTGATTTAGATAAGATTTGGACAGGTACTGATGAAAAGGTGATTAAAAATTGTATGGATATTTATTAGAAATTAAATTAGAAGAAGAACAAGCTAAAGAAACTATGATTGCTTGGGGGAAGAATTTTGGATATGGGATCAATTTAGAGAAATGGCAAAAATTGTGGTCTCAAAATTATAAAATGACAATATCAACAGCATATAAAGAAAATTTGTATAAGATGTTTTACAGGTGGCACTTTCCCCCGACAAGAATAGCAAGAATGTTCAAGAATAAATCCGAAAAATGTTGAAAATGTCATCAGACACGTGGCTCATATTACCATATGTGGTGGACTTGTGCGGATGCTAAAAATTACTGGACTAAAATCCACATGTGGTTGGAAAAAATGACAAAAAAAACTTATAGACTTGAAACCAGAGATATTTTTATTGAAAATTTTACCTGAAATATACAGTAAAGACTTGAAATACCTGATTGTAAATGTATTAACAGCGGCCAGGATTGCATTTGCTAAAAACTGGAAAAATGAGAAAATACCATCACAGAAGGAAATCATTAAGAAAATATTGGAATGTGCTGAAATGAGTAGATTGACATTTGAAATTAGAGAACAAGAGGATAAACAATTTTATAAAATTTGGGATTTTTTCTATCAATGGTTAGACAATAAAACACACTAATGAAATATGTAGACTTTTAAAAAATAATAAATATATAAAGATGTACTTCTTTCTTATTATATCTACAAAATAATTTTAGGATAGATTTTAGGATGATAATATGAACTGCTATAAAATCAACTAAGTAAATTATGATTATCTTGTAAAATATGAATGAATAAAAATATAGTCAAATGATTGATTAATAATGATACTAAGGTATTTAATTTTTGATTGAAAATATGAGATTATATGCAATGTAATTGTAATTAAAGACTACGAAATGGAAGCACAAAACAATTTGTAAACCAACCGGCACACTGTATGTACACATATGGCAGATAGCTTGATGTTTCTATGTTTGTTTGTTTATGTTTGTTTTTAAAAACCAATAAAAAAAATAAAAAAGGAAAAACAAAGAAAAAGAATAAGAAAAAAAAAGTTTTCTTTAGAGGAGGACAAATATAGACAAAACTGAAGCTTTACACTCCCAGACAATAATTGGAACCACAGAAAGTCATGGCTTATTTTGAACATACAGTAGTTTCTTGAGTAAGCTACTGTCTCCTGCTTTAGACAAAACTTGCATAAAAGAGAAATACACAGCCAAATTGACTAACAGTCTACTTTAAATTATAAGTGGTATCTTTTCTTCCCCAACTCCAGCAACAAACCATGTTACTAATCCTAAAACTACTGGCATGCTTAGGCATAATTAGCTTGAACCAGAGATCGTTGGGTAAACCACCATGCCCTGGGTTCATCGCCATGACTTACAAACCACCTGGGCTTGTACAATATACTAAGCTGTAAATGTGGTTTACAAGCTACCAAGACTTTGTTCAAACATGGTGATAGTATTCTCAAACTGACATCATGTCACCTATAAGCCTGTTGGTGCCCATTTCCATTCTACAAGGAAGGCTTCTCCTGATGAGTTAGAGTTGCAGCTCACTTGATTTCCATATTTTCATCATTCTGGATTCTTTCATATCTGGTTCTTTCCAGAGGAATCAACTGAACTAGAGGGATGAATGCTTGCTTTCAAGCTGGCCAATATAATTAAGATGCTGAACTTGTCGATCGAAAGTTCGGCAGTTGGAGGTTCGAATCCCTAGCACCACATAACAGGGTGAGCTCCTGTTACTTGTCCCAGCTTCTGCCAACCTAGCAGTTCGAAATCACATAAAAATGCAAGTAGAAAAATAGGGACCACCTTTGGTGGGAAGGGAACAGCGTTCCGTGCGCCTTTGGCATTTAGTCATGCCAGCCACATGACCATGGAGATGTCTTCAGACAGCGCTGTCTCTTCGGCTTTGTAACGGAGATGAGCACCATCCCCTAGAGCCAGAAATGACTGGCATGTATGTGCAAGGGGAACCTTTACCTTTACCCTTACTCCCAATTTTCAGGCCAGACTCAACCTGCCAGACAAGCCCATGTATTTATGGGGTCTCAATTTAGGTGGCTCATCTTCCTCATCTTCCTCCTCCATTGCCCGTGTTTTCAGACATTCCCTAGAAAGATATTATCTATCAGTGATATTACACAATTCAGTTTCAAGAGCCAGATCTGTTATCCCCAACAGACCATTTTTTGGATGTTGGTCAGGGCACGCAATTTTTAAAATTTTCCTTAAAAAACCACTAGAAGGCTAGAATTCTACAAAGATTTATACAATCATTAATAAAATAATACTAATGCCTGTGGTGAATTAAAAATGGCTGTTTTCCATTTCTCAAGCAGTTTAGATATACTATAAATCCCCTTGAGATCAACACACCTGATTCAGAGGCTGGATTCACACAACCTGTTGTCCAGCTAGATATGACTGCATTTGCATAACATGTTAGGCTTGGTTAATAATTACTTTAGATGGCTCTTTGTGTCTTAGTATGCTGTGAAAATCCAGACCAATTGGTGAATTTATGGTTCAGTGTTTTGCCTGAACCAGAAAATAGCTCATTTCAATAGCCAGGATTAATTTATGTGAAATATGCATAGGATTCCAAAGCATAATGAAAAAAAGGACTTGCCTCTAATATAATACTCACTATGGAACATGCCCAATACTTGTCTGTTGTTACTAGCTCCTATCTTATGAACTGACAATATTCTACCACGTTTGCTTTGAGGAATAATCTAGCTCAGAAGAATGCCAAGGACTAGCCACATAATTGCAAACAAGCATTACCATTCCTCCTAATCCCACTGTTTTGACTGTTGTTTTTTCCTCTCTGGAAAATGCATGGGTGTTCCTGCTTGATCAACTGAAGTGCAAAAATTAATCAAGAAGCATTTTCTTCAGTCAGGTAGCAGCCCTTATCTTTGAATAGTTTCATCAGAGGAGAGAACTTCTCCCACTGTTAACTAAGCATCAAGGAATGGTCTTGCTGAGCACCAGATGCTCCAACCACATCATAGATTTTAACTAAAACCTCCTTAAAAGAGAAATACACAGCTGTTTTATTTTTGTGTTAGAATTCAGAGTACCAAGTATAAATTCCAACAAAGATAAGAAACCACATTCTCTGTGTCTTCAGGATGCAAAGGCCAGACAGAAAATAGTATAATGAGAAAGAAGTCACAGTGAAGATGGGGAAAAACTTTGTGCTCTCAATATCAGAAATTCAGGAGTGTTAATGTGAGTTGGATTAATATGAATGATACCTAGAAGTACCTTGCCTATACACAATAGAGAAATGTTTAGACTGTGAAAGAAAGATAGATGAAGATAGATATAAAGATGAAGAGTTAGAAAGATTAGAAGTTTACAGATTTTGGGCATTTTTCTTTTATGAATGTTTAAATAATATAATGAGAATTACTTAAATTTGATAAATGTGATAAAGATTACTAATACTGTTATTGTGAATTGGAATAATATGAATGTTACCCAGAACCAACTCTGTTCGCACACAATATGGATGTATATTTTTTTTAAAAAAAATAATAAAAATATATATTTTTTAAAAAGAAATTCAGGAGTTTGTGTGTGTGTGTGTGTGTGTTGTGCACCTGTGTGTGCCTGGAGCAAGAAGACAGGGAGAATTGGGAATCAAGGCCTGGAAACAAACTCAGAAACTACAGGTGCTTGTCCCAGAATGGAGCTCTTTCCCATTATATGGACTTCTTGACAATGGCAGGCCCTATTTAGGTGACCATAAATAATCCAGTGTTTCCCCCTATTCATTGTTGTAAATGCAGTAAAGCTGGGTTCTCAGCAGATTCAATTCCCTCTGTCTCAGAAGGGAAGGAGAGGAGGTGAAAAGGCGAGCCAGACACTGATAACAGAATCAAACATTTGCTAAACATCGGAAGGCAAGGGCAGATGGTGAGACTGAGGGAGCACGGGAGGGAGGAGAGAGAAACAGGAAGAGAAGCTGGAAGGCAGCTGAGGGAAAAGTGTAAGAAAGAAGAAGCATCTAACTTTTACATTCTTTCATTTACCCCTCTCTGTTTTTCTCTCTACCTACTTGATGTTCAATGATAGACAAAGAGAATGAAATTAATAAATTGGACAGGTATCATTTTAAACTGTAAGCATGTTTAGCTGTGCTCACTCAGCTTGAGTGTTCTTTTTAACCAGGGCAACCTGGTCTATGCAAATATGGCACAGAGCATACTGCTTCCACTTTCGCCATTCCGCCCCAATCCAGGAGCCTTCACAGGCAGTCGCTTTTGCAACAAACTATTTTTGTATTGAATTTATATTTACCGGCAAAGAAATAAAGGGAGACTATATTTCAAGCTATTTAGCTCTTGTCAACTAGCTATACCCTTCTGGGATTCGAAAGTAGCCCAGGTTCAAATCCCAGAAGGGTATGGCTAGCTGACGAAAACTAAATAGCTTGAAATAGATCTATACCAATCTCCCTTTATTTCTTTGTCGGTAAATATAAATTCAACACACTCAGCTTGGTTTCCAAATTAACCCACTGTGTTCGTATAAATGCTAAGCTTCCGTCCTCCCAGTTAACAATCAAAGTTAAGTCCTATAAATGCAATTTAAACTGGGGTAATCATACTAAGGGGATAATTTGGGCATATCTTGGTGGTAATAGACCAATTTGTGATTGGGTCACAGGGATAACTGGATCAAAAAAAAATTGAGAACCCCCGTCTTAGAGTACTGAGTAAACTCTGATCACCAATGCTCACTGTCCAAAAGAACACAGTAAAGGGGCTGAACAAGATAATTAAAAGATCAAGTATCTTTGTGAAAAGTAAACATTTCTTGTTTCACTTCAGGAAACTGAAGATATTTATCAAGCACAGATTAATTTTTTGGTCTTCAGTGCTTTGTGAATAGCAAGCTTGGATCAGCCAATTATATAGGGTTGCCTTTCTTTTCTCAAATATGAGTAAAATAAGAATACTATTCCTGTAAGTTGGCCTCTGACCAGTTGAACTTCTAGAAATAGCTGGCTCGCTATTGAGACAGCTACATAAGCATAAAGAGAAACACCTAAATTTCAGAATGGGAAATTTTGAATGTACTTGAAGCTCCTTTTCTCCAGGATTTTGTTTCTAATCCTGGAGAAAAGAAGCTTCAAGAACGTTCAAAATTTCCGATTCTGAATTTTAGATGTTTCTCTTCTATGCTTATATAGCTGTTTTTCAGGTATTGATGTTTTGGTACTTTGTGACTAAGGTGAACAGTTTTTAGGATTATCTATGGAGATTCTCAGTCCTTCCAGGTCATGGTTGTCCGAAAAGTGCTTTTTTCAATAGGCAACTGAACTTTTTTTTTTCTTTGAAGACGTTTCGCTTCTCATCCAAGAAGCTTCTTCAAGAGCTGAAGAAGCTTCTTGGATGAGAAGTGAAACGTCTTCAAAGAAAAACAGAAAGTCCAGTTACCTATTGAAAAAAGCACCTTTTGGACAGTTTTTAGGATTCAATTAGTTAAAATAAAACATATTTTGAAATCAACAATCTAGCTAGTTTTTTTCCCCCAAATTTGACAACTTTAAAATGTGTGGACTTCGCTACGCCTCTTAAAAGTTGCCAAGTTTGAAAAACACTCTCACTATAGGTAGTCCTTAGCTTATGACCACAACCAACCCCAAAATTTATGTTGGTAATTGAGACTTTTGTTAAGTGAATTTGACCCATTTTATTATCCTTTTACTACAGTTGTTAAGTGCATCACTGCAGTTGTTAAATTAGTAACATGGTTGTGAATCTGGCTTCCCCATTGGCTTTGCTTGTCAGAAAGTTGTAAAAGGGGATCACGTGACCCAGGGACACTGCAAAACCATCGTAAATTTGAGTCAGTTGCCAAGGGTCTGAATTTTAACTACATGTCCAATAGTTGTAAGTGTGAAAAATACTCATAAGCCCCCCTTTTTTTGTGCCAGTGTAACTTCAAACGGTCATTCAATAAACTGTTGTGAGTCAAGAACTACCTGTACTAGCAACCTTTGTGTAATCTCCTTCTCTTCTCCACTTCCCCACCGTGATGCTTTTTGGAAATTAAATGAAAGATAAAGTTTCCCCTCGCACATGCATGCTAGTCCTTTCTGGCTCTAGCAGGGCGGTGCTTATCTCTGTTACAAAGCTGAAGGGCCAGTGCTGTCCGAAGATGCCTCCATGGTCATGGCTGGCATCAGAGGTGGTATTCAGCAGGTTCTGACCAGTTCTGGAGAATTGGTAGCGGAAATTTTGAGTAGTTCAGAGAACCAGCAAATACCACCTCTGACTGGAGATTTTACGGTATCCTTCACCTGCCACGCCCACCAAGCCACGTCCACAGAACTGGTAGTAAAAAAATTTGAATCCGACCACTGGCTGGCATGACTAAATGCCAAAGGTGCATGGAACGCTGTTACCTTCCCACCAAAGGGGTCCCTATTTTTCTACCTGCATTTTTTTTTTCAGACTTCTAGGTTGGCAGAAGCTGGGACACGTAACGGGAGCTCACTCCATTATGCAGTGCTAGGGACTCAACCCGCCAAACTGCTGATCTTTCTGATCGACCAGCTCAGCGTCTTAGCCACTGAGCCATCGCATCCCTTGGAAATTCAATACAATACGGCAAAATCATCCTGAACTTCCAACTGTCCTTGGTTGCCAACTCATGTTAGAATCCAGGCAACTAGCGCAGCTGACGATGGAGAATGGGGGCGTGGGGGGAACGACATAAGTCTGATATTTTTGTGTGTCTCTGCACCATGCCAATTCTAAAACTCCTCTTGACTTCCTGAAACACAGCCAGAATCAGGGAGGCGAGCCGCGTCGAGTGGTTCCTATCATTGCTTCCAGACCAGGAGAGAAAGATGTATCTACTTCTGCATTAGCTTATCTATAAGGGTACAGGATGCTGCCTTCTATTGAGAAGGACCTGTTGGCATATCTAGCTGAGTCTTGTCATTGTTGACTGGCAAATGCTCTGAAGGATTTTGAAGCAGGGTTCTTTTCAAGCTCAGCCTAAAGATGCTGGGATTTCATTCACTAAGGTTGATTTAGGGCCCCCGCTTCTATCAGAGATATATGGTCATCCTGTAAGTGTTATCTGTTGCAGGATGAGAGCTGGCTGTTTCACCAAGCACGACTTGATTATCCCTCAACTGAGGTGTTGTCGTTAGACTTTTTAAAGTAAAATATGCCTCGCAGAGATATCAGCACTGCCTATAGTAATTACTGGAATATCTTCACTTTCAGAGTGCTTGGTTTCTACTTATACTTTGGTAATAGTAGTAGAATGAATGGTTCTAAATCCATTCCCAAACTTTTGGGATAACCTGAGAAATGTTCATGGAGATTTTCAGTCATCCAAGTCCCAGAAGTGCTTTTTCAAGAGGCAACTGGACTTTCTTTGCTTTTCCTTGAAGATATTTTGCTTCTCATTCAAGAAAAAACTGGAAAACTGGATTTTCTTTGTTTTTCCTTAAAGTCGTTTTGCTTCTCATCCCAGAAGCTCCAGTCAGAAGTGAAGAAGCTTCTTGAATGAGAAGCAAAATGTCTTCAAGGAAAAACAAAGAAAGTCCAGTTGCCTCTTGAAAAAGCACCTTTGGGCTAACCTGAGAAAGATGCATTTCTATAACCCTGACCAACCTCTGTCCAGTAGCTAGGTACACACAATATGCCAAAACAGAAAAATAATTTTTGGTTTGCATATGGTTTGTTACATAAACCCAGCTGTTGTGATATAAAAATCATAATTTATGGCTTACCATTTTATGAGAAGCTAGTATTATGCAGATAGTATGGTCTCAGTTCATACAGCATGCTGATTTGCGTAAGGATGATTTGTTATAGTACAAGTGACTGAGTTTGCACACAACATGCTATACCTGGTTTAGAAACCACAATGGCTGCGTTCACACGATAAGCCAAACCCCCAAAAAGATTTAGCACAAAGTATGAAAACAGCCAATAATTCAACAGATCTCTATTCTTACCTGTCCATTTCTCCCCGGTTGATTCAAGGACTTCCCAAGCGACTATAAGCTATCCAAATACTTTCAAATATAACAACAACAACAACAATAATAATAATACACAGCTATGTTTCTAGTCAACTGCTGATTTTTTAAAGAAAGATTCTTAATATTTTAATTGCTATTCTGCCTGTGTTAAAAAAAAATCTACCGTGGAGTATTTTTTTGTTTCGTTTTTTCTGTTTTAGCCTTGTTGATAGCAAGTAATTATGTCTGAAAGCCTGCTTTGACAGCCAGGCTTGGTTAAAAAGAACAGGGGAAAAAAGCCATTTACAACAAAACAACTGCTTGCTTGCCTACAGTTGTCAAGGAACACTATTGGTTAAAAGTTGGCACTGCTTCTTAAGATGTTTTTTTTTTTGGGGGGGGGGGAATGAGGACAATACTTTTCTTCCACCAATGTTCGCCTAATGGCTGTTTCCCCAAGAACTGCAATAATTCTGATGTTTACTGCTGTGATATCGTAATCTTGTAATTGCGGCCCCCTCCTCTTCCTCCTTCCCCCTCCCCATCTGCTGCCATTGTAACAAAACTGACAAATGGGGACACATTGCAGAATGCCCAGCCCATCGTTAGTGTAATTAGCAGCCTCTACAGTGGGTATTCTGCTCTAGGGGGAGGGTACTTTGGAAGGAGGAGAGAGAGAGAGAGAGATGATAGATAGATAGATAGATAGATAGATAGATAGATAGATAGATAGATAGATAGATAGATAGAAGAGAGAGAGAGAAGAGAGAAAGAAAGATGATAGAAGAGAGAGAGAGAAAAGATACATAGATAATATATAACAGAAAGACAGAATAGATAGATAGATAGATAGATAGATAGATAGATAGATAGATAGATAGATAGATAGATAGATAGAAGAGAGAGAGAGAAGAGAGAAAGAAAGATGATAGAAGAGAGAGAGAGAAAAGATACAGAGATAATATATAACAGAAAGACAGAATAGATAGATAGATAGATAGATAGATAGATAGATAGATAGATAGATAGATAGGAGAGGGAGGGAGGGAGGGAGGGAGGGAGGGAGGGAGAAGCAGGAAATAAATAACCGAAATGAACATTGTAGGATGGAAAGGGATTTACATCAGGCCAGAAAGAAATGGTATTTTGCGTTCATTCTTTGGATTCTTTCCTGCAGATAGGAAACTGAATTGTGTGTTTTTTTTAAAGGAACTTAATGAAAGATAAATTCTTTCCTCCTGTTTGTTTCAGGAGTCTTTGTGTAATGATTTGGGGGGTGGAAGTGTAGGAATTCTTTTAAGTATGCATGAAATATACAATCCACCTATCCACTGTTGTGATCCAGAGATGGACAAATGTCTGATTTGTTTGTTCAATTTTTTTACATTAAATCTCTGCATGAGTGCAGCTGGGACAGCTTACTTCTCTCCATGCTTGGTAACAATCATTTTAAGAGATAGAGAAAATGACATTTGTCGTTTTTTAAATACCTCTAGACATTTGCTGCTTGAGTAGGGCAGTTGATCCCACTTTGTCTCGTGACGGTCTCTGGATAATAAGCTAATCAAATATTTGTTTTTGTTTTGTTTTAGGATGTTTTTTGAGCTCCCTATTCTTTCTGTCCTTCTGTTCTTTGATGCTAGAATAGTACTAGAGTCATAGCTATTAAATCAGACCATGAGAGATTCCATAAAGAAAAATTATGGAAGAGGGAACAAACCACAATTTATAGTAAAGTCCTATTTTTCTTTATGCTGAAGAAAAATGAGATCCTGTCAATATTCTCCTTGGAGCATGTTTATCTTCAATTGGATGGCAGGTTCCAGCTAAATAATCTACATTGTGTTGCTTATCAAATCCCAAAAGTTTTCTTTGGCTCAGTGTAAACAGCTGGCAGTACAATCAATAATCGGACAGACCTTTTGCTCCAGTTGGCTTTCAGTAGAACAATGTTCTCCTAAAGACTTTTCTGCCAACCTCCTTTGATGTATTTGGAAGGCACCGCTAAGAATCTCAGTTCCCCTCAAATGCTCCTTCGGAAGACTGTGAAAATGGCTCTTTTAAACCTTGAATAACATTTAGAGCAAGAAAATGGTGATGGAATAATAGTCTTGATTTCAAATTGTACCAAGCACATAATCCAATCCATTTAAGTGTGATAGTTTTACCCAGTTTTCACACACTCAAAGCCTTCACAGCCTTGATAGTTCTGTTATTGTTCTTCTGGAATGAGAGTAAAAGAGTGAGCAAGCGCTCCCTTAATGGTCTCCTTTAAAATAATCAAGTGATATTAGGATGATATTGTTTCTCTTTGCTAGGTAGGTAGCTATGCTTCCTTCCTCCCTTCCCTCCTTCATTTTTCTTTCTTTCTTTCTTTCTTTCTTTCTTTCTTTCTTTCTTTCTTTCTTTCTTTCTTTCTTTCTTTCTTTCTTTCTTTCTTTCTTTCTCTCTCTCTCTCTCTCTCTCTCTTCCTTCTCTTTCCCTTCTTTCCCTTCTTTTATTTATTTTGTATATTTAATCTCATACACTTTTGCTTGCCATCTTTCTGCTGTTTCTCTACTGTTTCTCATCCTGATTTTAATTTATCTGACCCCACAGTTTATAAAATGATTTCAAACAGGTTTCTTTTGTTTTCCTCAAGGAAAAAAAAAATAAGCTGAATCGACTCTTCTCTTCCTGTGCATCAATCTGTTTGCCTTCCTCATTTTACAACTGATTCTAGGAAGACTCAATTATCTATCATTTTCATTTAAATCAAAACAAGCTTCGCACATTTGCAATTGTGGGTGGATAAGTGGCCCCAAACCCTACAGAATTCTGAACAGCACACATAGTAGGAATGAACAACAATTTATTAGACTATGAATTAAATTGGTTTCACAGAACGGGGGAAGGGAGAATTTTATCATTTGTGATGCAGCCTGGAAACAAATGTAATAGAAATTATGCCTCCCTAGAATGATACACAATAACATGAAAGAATGTTAATAATATGGAAAATAAGGGACATTCAATAGCAATATGCTACTATTGTGTAGAAAGGCTATGATGGACAAGGACAAACTCAGAAAATATCGTAGAACCTTTTCAAATACCAAGAAGGGCAAAATATGTGGAAAAATATGCCTACCTACAAACACAGGTTTGTGAAACTTGAATAACGAATGGTGTACCATACATCATACTTGGGATTGAAGCTACGCTGCTTCATAACAGCCTTTGGACTGTGAATGCAAATTAGCCAGCAGAACTAAGATATATATTAGTGTTAACACTTTGGATAAAAACTAGCTTTGTTTGGCATGGATTGCTTTCAAGAGATGGGAAAATTTAAAACCAAACTAACTTCTTGAACTGTTAAGTTTTTACCAGTCTCAGATTGTGAATTGAATTGAAGATTAAATCAATAATAATAATAACAACAACAACAACAACTGTGGCAAGAGAGGCTTCTATTCACAGGAGGATCAGATAGAATACAATAGCAAATAAGGAATACATTTGCTTCAATAGAGCGCATTAAAGGGAGAAGGAAAACATTGATACAAATACTTTGCCATCAGGCAAACTAGGCTACAATTTAGCTAAAAAATGGCTTCCTTAATTCCCTTCTGAATTTTTTTGCCAGCCTTTCTGCTTCTGAATTTTTTGAAGTATTGCACACACTACGAAGTGACTGTGAATGGAGATTGACTAATTATGGATTCATCCAGATTGAAGGAGCAAAGGAGTCATATTCCTAAATTCTCCCAACATAAACATCATTCTTCTGACAAGAAACCAGCATGTGGGAGAGAAGTCTAGCTCTTCCTTTCATGTACATCATAGAGGGTTGAAAGCAAAACAAATCCTCAGTTTCTCTTGAATTTCTCATATCCCTTACAAATACTATTATTCATAATGTTCCCAAAGACATTTTAGAGAACAGCTCAGATGTCAGCAGCGCACCAGAAAATGGATGGAATGAATATTTTTCACAAAACTGGGCCTTATTATTATCTTACCAAGAAAGACAGAGGGAAATAAAAATCATAGGTGGAATTAATCGAACATGCAAAATACAAATGCACAACGTGATGGCCTGGTTCATACAGTTTGCTGAAACAATAATTGGCTTCCCAAATCACATTGAATCAAATTATATTCGTCAGTTTTAATCAGTTTAACTTGTTATGTGGACCCACTGATAAATCTAGAAGGGAACATTTAAGTCCAATGCAGTTACATTCCCGATTAGTGGCTGAGTGTTCATTACAAAGGATGAACTCTAACAGGTTACATCATTGCTTACTTCGCTGGATCCTAACTCTTGAAATTTACATTATTAAAGAAGGGCAGATTTGTCAGTGTAGGATGATTTAGCTCAGCAGGTGATTGTTCATAAAAATAAGGGCTGGATGTTGATGTTAGATTAAGCCTGCTAAAACTAAGGAGGCCTTTTGGGCAAACATCCCAGGACCATTTTTATCTCATCATCCCATGGTAGAAAGAAGGAGACAAAGATGTAATGAATATCCAGAACTCATGAAAACATTTTACTTCTTGCACTCTGACGCAGTTACTATTTAAAATACAAACCCATCCAAGAGGGATTTGATATACAAAGAATATTGTGCTGATACAAATAATAACATTAGTGAATACCATACAGTCCTCTATTCTTTGTAAAACATCTATTTATTTGAATCTACCTTTTGAAAAAAAATCAAAGAGAAAGATAGCAAAAAACAAAAACCACCACCTACCTGTAGCTGAGCCCAGTGGTTATCTTCCTTTGATGAAACCAGTGCCCTGTGAATCTAAGAAAAGAGGCTTTCCCAGCCACATCTTCTTTTCCAAAATATTTATTCCAGAGTGGTTCTGTTAGTCTTTAAATATATATAGCATCAGTCTTTATGACACATACTCACCAATGTGCCTGATGGTATTCTGTATTCACCTCCTCCTGTCCTATTCCTCCTGCCGACATGTTTGTAACACTCACCAAAAGTACCATGTCTGCTGAAAGCCCCAAAGACCAATCACATCAAACATGACATTGCAAAAACTTTTCAGTGCCAAAGGCTTTGGTCTGCTTGGTGCCAAACACCAAGCATTGCCAAGAATATATCAACTTGGTGTGACATTCTTTCCAAACCTCTGTCTGTACCGTGAGCCAGTCTGCATGAAATTTGCACAGCAGATTGTACAGTACAAGTACAATACTACAAACTTTGCAAGGCAGCATATAGTTTTCTAAGTTTTGTATGAATGGATACCCAAGGGATAGCTTAAACTATTTTTCTAAAGAAGTTACTCTTAATAATTGCAAGGCAACCATGGCAAAGATTTCAGAAAAATACCTCTCAGAAAGGAGCTGTCCAATAGCATGGTGCTGAATGATAGCCATCGTTTCTGGAAGACACATGTTGTCTAAGAGCTGTCCCCAGAGAGGGTACTGATATTTCACCCCAATCTACCCTAGACGGCTAACTTCCAGTCAATTACAAAACAATTTATTTAGAAAAATTAACCATCTTTTCTGCTGTGGAGTTTTCACCCATTAAATTTTCACCAATTATCATGCCATCTCTCCTGTCACAAAAGCATATCATTTATTTTAAAATGCATCAGTGCAAACAAGTATGACACAAAAGCATACCACATAGACTTTTAAAATCATTTGCCAATGACATTTCAAGCAACATATCTTCCACCTGATAAAAGAGTAAAATTTATTAACAGCGTTTTCCCCTTCATTATAAGACAGTGAATAAAATAAATATTTTTGGGGGGGGATTGTTCAGGTGGTACTAAAATGAAGCATTTTAAAGATTAGTACACCAATACTTGGTGTATATTTATCTTGGAAATATTCACTTGTCTAGTAGAGCATCTTGTATTATAGATAGGAAAGTCCCCTGATATTTGTATAATTTCATGATGCTTCAGTTATTATTTCCTGAAGGTTTTGTGGTTCTGCTGTTTTGTGAACCACTGTTTTTTGTGTGAACATAGAAACTGTATTGCTTTTTGGTTGGCATTGAGGAATGAAAAGAGAATCTGATGCCTTTAATTTCTATTGAATGTAGAATCAAAAGCCTGGACCGAGATTCTCCTCAGCATAAATCATTTGACAAACAGCAATCAGATAATTGAGAGTGACAGTGACATCCAGCACAATCTCTTTGTTAGCTCCTAGGGTGTGATTGTTCTCCAATTCAATTTGCACCACAGAGAATTCAAAAGAAGCAGTTTCTCCTGTCTTGTACCAAAAAAAAAGGGGGGGGGGAATGGAAGGAAAGAAGGAAGGAAGGAATCATGACAAGCTCTAGGAAATGAAGAAAGAAAAAGACTCCAAGATTAGATTAAAGCATGACACTGTCATCAAATATGATGAAATCAATTATTGAGATTTAGTAAGTTCTGCAAAAGGGCAATCAGTGCCCCTTTGCAAGAGATTACCTTGTAGTATCATTAACAGCTTTGATCTCAGAACAGGGAAGGAAGACAAAGTGAAGGAAAGGACTTTGAAAGGATGAAAGCCAACAGCAGAGAAGAAAACTCAGTTTTGCTACCATCAAATGTACAAGAGGTATTTTAAAAAGGCAAGATAGTTGGACAAATGTTTAAAGTTTCAGAAGATTATTTGATTATTATTTTAGTATTCCAGTTTCTCTCCAGGAGCTCAAGGCTACTTTCCTTCATGTTACTCCCACAAGAATAACACTATGCAACAGAACTGGGCTGAGAGTGAGTGGCCCAAAGTATATAATAGCTGAAGATGGAATCGCAACTGAATCTCCCCAATACACACTTAAACCATGATGACTCTTGAAGGCTAAAAAATATCAAGAAGAAAGAAAGAATAGTTATCAATACAGGAACAGTGTGGAGCAAGGTTTTATATACCTATAAGATTTACAAAGAGTGTATGAAAAGGCACCTCTAATAATTGGATTCCACAGAGATGGATATGAAGGAAAAACTCAAATTCCATAATTTATTACAGTCACACCCTGCCTTTCCATCCTTCCATCAGGATGAAAAAAAAGCCATCCAAACCTAGCAACAGAAAACACACTAATAGAGCAACAGCAGCAGAAAGTCAACAACAATGATGAGAGCACAGTATGGTGAACAAGTCAATCTAATATTCTGAGAGCAATCTGAAACCATCGATCCTGAAAGCATCTGCTCAAAATATTTCTCACATCTTCAACTTTTTCGGGAACAGGTTAGAAGGTGGAGGTTTAATGATGTCCTGTTTCTTAAAGGGGAAGCACACAGGAAGGAGAGAAATGCAAGCATTGTCTTAGGTAAAGTTTGGAAGTCCTTCTTGGTAGCTGAAAAGGGGAGTAGTAGAAGCCTTTCCTATCTGCCTGGCTTTGATAGATTGCAAGAAATGTTTAGAAAGCAAGGAGAGAGACTAGATGATCTGGACCGGTATCCTGTTTCTGACAGCAGTCAACCAGATGCCTTTCTGAGTAACTCATTAAAGGGAGACAAAACAACTTTTCCACCAGTTCATTTTGTGTCAAGCCCTGGATGCTTTGGAAGAGGTTGGCGGTGATACAAACAGATCCTACTGATTGATAATGGCTCTCATCTAACACCCAGCCACAATCAGAGGCTTCAAGACAGCGGCTCCCATCAAGCCACTCTATACTCAGACTCACTGACTAGTTTATGGGAGTTGGTGTCTGCCCCACATGGAGGGCAAGACATAAAATGTTCCTCTGCTCCTTTTGATGGTCACAAACATCAATTCAAGAAATAAAACAAAAAATATATTTTTCTGGGGACATGAATCAATCGATTGGAATAAATTTCCAGAGGTGTACATGGGGTGCACAATTGGCCTTCGGAAAAACTCAACCCACCAACCCACTGGAGCTATGCCCTGAGTAATGGATTGGTTCCTGGTCCCCAGCAACAAGAAATTCTTTCCTAACACATCTTCACATCAGGGAGGTGGGTTCTCTCTCTTTTTAGTCTTTCTTTTTTAACCTCCCTCCTGTCTTTCCCCATCCACTGAAAGGCTGAGGCAGAAAGAAATGAGAGAAAGTGAGAGAGAAGAAAAGAAAAAAGAAAAAAAAACTTACCTCCGGGTTCATCCCAAAGCATTGCAATGGGATGAGTGAGTTGCATGTTCATTTCCCAAGGTCTCGTCTGGGATGAGATTTCTTCCAGTGGGGTGATTTTGGGTGGGGGGGTCCTCCTTTAGGATGATTCTTGGGCTGCTTCTCCTCAAGCACGGCGGGTGTGTGAACAGGGAAGAAGTGCTTTGTTCCCTGATAGCCAGGATCAACATGTGCATGAACCGAGCTGTCAGAATCAAGCTTGGTTAGCAATGTGAAAGGGGGAGAAATTACAGGAGTAGAATGGGGAGGGGGGGAAGCTTTCCCCACAGACACACAGAGACAGACCACACAACTAGATTCCCTCTGCATCCAGCTGGAGCCTGTCTCTTTAAAGCCTCGCTCAACCCACAGGTGGCCTCCATCACCAAGGCGGACACACATGACGTCATGCTGAAGAGGGCGGGATGGCTGCAACGTGTGTGCATGTGTGTGTGAGGAGAGAGAGAGGGATCCACTTCAGAACAAAAGCCCCCTCCCAAAGATGCAACCATGGCAATGCAATTGTTAATGCCTGCACTCCAGCCATTTTGAAGCTGCTCAGCAAAGCTCTCTTGGGTTCTCCTAGAGAAAGAAGGGGCTGTGTTGAAAAGACATATTAATGTGCAGCAAATTAATATGCTTTAATGGATTTCTTCCCCCCCACCCCCCACCCCCAAAAAAAAGGAAAATTGGAAAAGTGCAAGATCACCCTAAAGTTATATACTGGGTTTCAATGTTGTTCCAAACAACAGCTTTCTTCAGTGAGATGCATTGAATGAATCACAAATGGCTGGGTTTGCCCAAAATTCTAAACTATGGATTATATTTTTTCAACCATAATGGGTAGGTTCCTACAGAATGGCCAACATCAAACTGTATTGTCCTTTTGTGTGAAACAGACTGTCTAGAGTGCTAATTGGATCCTTCCTCCTATAATTATGCACTAACCCACCCGAATGTGTTTCAAAGGTTTGAAGAATGTTGGCTATAAACTTAGACTTGTGATTCAGGCCTGTTTAATCTCCATCCCACCTCCTGCTAGGTTCTGTATACTGAGTGGTACCTTATCATGGCACAAAGATTCTGCAAATTTCCTCTCCGTCTTCTGACATTGTTTTCATCTTGTCATGAAAGAAACACTCTTAACTTATTCTTTGTTGGAGTGGAATTGCAGTCATATTCAGCCAGATTACAGCCCACTGATAGCCCACTAGCTTGGCAAAAATCTGTTAAACTTTGTTACCCATTACTGGGAAGGAAAATCAGAGGAGTGGGGTTAGAGTCAAGATAGAGACCAGCAACTTGACAATGAACGCAAATAGGAATACAAAGTTTCTTACTAAAAATCCAGATGACCACCAAGTGACTGTAAAGAGTCACAATTTTTCATATCTTTTTGCTGCCATCCAGTAGTCATAAGAATTTTGTAGAGATCAACTCTGGTGTTAGCTCTAGTGTTACATACAAACTAGGTCACTGTAATTTTACTCACAGTCCATATTTAAACAAGCTACAATTTCCAATTATAGGTGAATTCAACTGAAAGTGTCCTGCTAATTTAAGGAGTCTCAGAGTTCTTGGGAACAGAGGCTAAAAAGTCTTTGTTTGTTCTAGGTTGGGTAGGGAACATGCAACCTTTTTGATGTTGCTGAATTACAAGTTCTAGCTAATCTGACAACAAAGAAAGCACCCTTAGTACTGTAGTTTAACTTCAGTTAACCTGTTGCCTAAAGCAAGAAAGTGCCCATTTCCAGTTAGCATTAAGTGGATTTTGAAATAAGTTTAGGATGGTGATTTCAAATTCCAGTTAATGCTGATTGGATATGTAGGCTGCCTGCTCTAGGGTTAGGCAACATAGCCTAAGCTCAGATAAATCACTCACAACGGTTTATGAGCTGTGCAAAATAGGGTTAAGATGATGACATACATTCTCATTAACCTACCAGCTTGCCTTAGCTTAGTCTAACAATCTCTCTAGAGTCAATCATCATCCTTTTAAAAACTATTTGCAGAAATCTAATTTTAAAAAGGAAAATGATAAAATTTCATGCGGGGTGAAATGTTTTGGACTAGCACAGAGGGGAGTCAGGTTCAAATCCTCCTTCAAATCATTGGATGACTTGGAGGTCCATCCAAAGGATTCTTTTTGTGGGGAAAATTGGAGGAAGAAGTGCTGTATATGCAATCTTCATCTCATAGAAGAAAGGAAATAAGCCCAATGAGTAAACAAGGTCCAGGGCTGTGCTCTAAAGGTCTATAATTTGAGACTAAAGAACCCAGCTCACTTTGGACTAGCTCACACGTACTCTTATTTTTTTCTGCAGACTTATGTTCATTTAAATGCATGTTTGCTGCCATTAATATCGCTCAATTTACACTCGGATCAAGTAGGAGCAATTATTTCCATTTCTACATGAGATTTGCTACTGGGATAATTAATCTGAAATTTATGTAGGAGATGACCAGGCTAAGACTGAGGAAAGGGTTAAATGTGTCATCAGTGATGAGACCTTGCACACCCAGAAAAGATCTAAGCACAGACCACCTTTAATGTCTTTCTTAAATCCTGCTAATTTCCCTTAACTGGTCAGATTCTTGTAGTGATCTTAAGCTTGCAATAAATCTTTATACTCATTTGAACTGCCTGGATCTTCTGATTTTCCCAGCATTTGACAATTTATACATTTAGACATCATGCAGGAGAATGCATGGGGGGATTCAAAAGTGTTAAGATGGCAGTGGTGATTATTGTCAGGATTCTGGCAATTGCCCCTAATTAAACCACGAGCCTCGAGCCAAGCTTCAAAAGAAACCAAAAGATTTATTAGCAGCAACATGTCCGGCATTAACTTGTATGACACCAACTCTGGCATACATAATTTACACTCACCTGTGACCCTGTTTCCCCTCTCCCCCCTGGGTGTCTCATAAATCAGAATCTCTAATGAAGCACATTCATCGGCTGGGTGTCATCAATCATGTTTTCCAATGAAGGATTTTCAAGGGCAGAGGATCCAGTACCTTAGCTACAATCTTTGTAAGATAAGTGTTGGAATATACTTCTGGTTTTAAACTGCCACACTGTTCCTTCAGATTTCCTCCCCACCCCCCATTTATGCAACTTAAAACAGACATAGGAATGCTTTGCAAGTTGACAATCATATCAACTGCTATGCCCGAGCACAGTTCCTTTATACATGCATTGCACAAAGGGCATTTTTAAAATGGTAGTTTCAGTTACATGGTTGCACCCAACCTAGTTGGACTTCTTGACCCCCTGCAGACACTCTTAACATGCTGTAAGTATAAAATCATAAAATTAACCATAGTAAAAAAAATTAAGGCTAGTGTCCAAACAGACACACTTAGAAGATTCATGAACAAGCATGTTGCCTTCCTCCAGTTCTTTAGTATTTCATATTTAGTAGTGACATGAGAATTAACATTTATTAAGGCTGAGATGGGCCTAAAGCCCTAAAGTTGCATGTGTTCCCCACAAACCATGGAAAAATTATGACATTGTAATTTTTAATATAAATGGTAGAGAAAAAAATTATTTTATTTTGGCTTGACCACTATTGAAACGCAGGAGTTTAAGGACCTTGGAATTCTTAGTAATCTTATTTAGCTCTCTTCAAATGTCTTGGGATTTTGAGACTTCTCGTGTTAACACATCTCATGAACAGCAAGCAGGAAAAGTTTAAGAAAATAGAAAATGAATTCCAGAAGCTTCCCTCCAGCAAGGAAACACTTTATAATTCCTGGGTAAAACCACATTTGGAATATTGCATCCAGTTGTGGTTGTCATGATATAAAAAAGATGTTGAGAGTTTAGAAAGAGTTCAGAGTAGAGCAACAAGGATGAGTAGGGGACTGGAGGCTAAAACATAGGAAGAACAATTGCAGGAATTGGGTATGTTAAGTTTAATGAAAAGAAAGACAAAGGGTGACATGATAACAGAGTTCCAATAACCAAGGGGCTGCCACAAAAAAAGAGGGGATCCACCTATTCTTCAAATCATCTGAAGGCAGGACAAGAAGCGATGGATGGAAACTAATCAATGAGAAAAGCAATCTAGAACTAAGGAGAAATTTCTGACAGTTAGAACAATTAATCAGTGGAATGACTTACTGAGGGAGTTCAATAACCAGCCATTTTAGTGTGCAAAGATGTCTGACTGCCTAGGCAGCATTTATTCTTTTTTATATGATTTTGTACAAGGAGCAAAAAGCAACATAAATACAGCATCAGGATTGGTGCTTCCCCTCATAGATACAGCGTTAGGATTGGCGAATCCCCTCCCAATCCTTAAGAATAGTGATGATCTTAACAGGTGAGATCATTGTACCAGTCCGGGACTTACCAGCCCGGGACAGGGAGTGAGATTAGGCAAACAGCAAAGAGGCCCACATAGGTATTAGGCACAGCAGTATGCTGCGTGCGCCTTCTACAGGATCTCAATTGCTACTATACTTACTTGAGAAATTGTGGGTGCTCTCACGCTGGAGGTTTTTAAGAAGAACTTGAAGAACAATTTGTCCAGAATGGTATAGGGTCTCCTGCTTGAGCAAGGAGTTGGATTAGAACACCTCCAAGGTCCCTTCCAACTTGGTTACTTTGTTATTCTGTTAAGAGAAGCCTTGAAAACTGTGTTCCATTTTGAGGCAGCCTTCAAGTCGTGTAGAACTTTATAGGTCAAAACACACACTGTTAGACTACAGTGGTAAATGCCAAGGAATAGGTGCAAATTGCTCTCCTAGGATGCACTGATTGCCAAGGATATGCATTGTACGCATTATCTTTAGCCGTTGAGTTGTTCTCAGTGTGCAGTCCTCTGATGAATCAGTTAGAGGCTAATGCCCTCTCAGACCTTCAGCCAACTGCATTGTTCCATCGTTTGGTATTTGGATTTGGGAAGTCTTTTGTCCCTGAGCTCACATAAGTGCTTTTTTTAAAAAAAAAAATCTACTTGTATCTCAACAAGGGGCAGATAGACCTTTCATAATTATGAGCTGAATTACTTAGAGTGGAACTTTAAGACTCTGTGTCTACATACAACCAAATTGCCAGTGAGTTGGAGATCACTTATTAAAAATGAAAACATGTTCATGATTTGGTTGCCAGGAGCTGCGCAGTGCTTGAAGAAAGCTCTATTGGCATAATGTTGATGTGTAAAACTATACTGCACAAAGTATATAAATCTAATTTTAAGAAAATAAAATTGTTGCATTAAGCAAAATCATAACAATGAAGATGTAATCGATTAATTGTGGAATTCCAATTTTCCATGTAGAAAGTCCATGTTTTAGTTCCTGGAATCTTTAGAAGGTTTATAAAAATTCCAGCCTGAAATTCAGAACAGCCTTGGTCAATCACTGATTAAAAGGATCATACAGTGGAAGATAGCTTCTTAGAATTCACAAGTTCCAAAGAATGAATCATTCTATTCAATAATGGAACAATAAAAAACATAGCTTGGTTAACTGATCAGTAAATCTTTTTATTAGAAAAATGCATTATGAAAGGCTAAAAGTTAAGAGCCATATATATGTCTGGTTTGGGTATTTACTTATTGACAGACTTTAAAGTTTTCTCGAAGTCATAAATTATTTTACCATTATTTATTGAACAAGTCAAAATTGGCTTTGTGTTCACATATAACATAAGCCATAAATGATGACTTACACATCAGAGGCCCAAATGAAACAAATTGCTTCATATATGAACCAAATCTAACCCTCCTTTGAAATTTTAGAGAGGTTTATTTTTTGAAATCTTAGTTTCCAGCAGACAGCAACCAAAAGTATTCTTCCTCTATTTTATCTCCCCATCTCACCACCTTATTCTCCTATCTGGACAAATGCAGATTTAGGATTAATTGAATTGAATGGTGATCCCTGAAGACATTTATTTCATTTTAAAAAGTACTTTTTAGAGTCCCATTTTGTTATGAGGATCAAGGGTGTGTATATGGGTGAGAAGGGGGGAGGTTCAACACCTTGGAAAGTTCCAAGATAGCTTTCCTCTGGTGAGAAGGAATTATTTCTCCTCTTGAATCGAGAACTGCTCCTTTCCTGGAGAGTGTTAATGGTAGCTGTTTGAAGATTTGGAGCCTAACACTCAATTTGGTCAATTCTGATCAAAGACTCTTTGTTGGGTACTGTCTGCAATTGTTGAACAGGAACTGAACATTGGAAGCTTCTACTGCATACAGGGCAAAAGTATCATTCTTTTTATTCTGGTTTTCTCAATTTGCTCTTTTTACACTTCATTGTTCCATGCCCACATTACCAAGTACAGCAGCTAGGTAGCTTTCCTTCCTTCCTTCCTTCCTTCCTTCCTTCCTTCCTTCCTTCCTTCCTTCCTTCCTTCCTTCCTTCCTTCCTTCCTTCCCTCCCTCCCTCCCTCCCTCCTTCCTTCCTTCCTTCCTTCCTTCCTTCCTTTCCTTCCTTCCTTCCCTCCCTCCCTCCTTCCCTCCCTCCCTCCTTCCCTCTTTCCTTCCTTCCTTCCTTCCTTCCATGGGTCCTCTGTTTTGCAGTTTGATTCCAGCATTATCATAATGCATGGAGGAAGAAGAGGAAAAGGAGGAAGGAAGGAAGGAAGGTAGAAGAAAGAAAGAAAGAAAGAAAGAAAGAAAGAAAGAAAGAAAGAAAGAAAGAAAGAAAGAAAAAAAGAAAGAAAGAAAGAGCTGTGTGAGAGAAGAACCTTAAATTATTTAGTAGATTGTTGCATGCTCCTTCTGGTTGTTAGGATTTGCATTCCTGCTAGAAATGTAATTTCTCATTTTGTAAGCCTCATTTTAAGAAATTGATTTTTGAGGTGCAGGTAATCCCCTCCCCCATCCCCAAGAAAAATATTTCTTCCCAAAAGGAAGTTATCTCAACTACTTGATGATGTTTCCACAAATTACATCCCAGAGAAATCTCAGCAAAATTTCTATTTTTCTCTGCATGGGTAGTCACAAGCTTTGGTTTTTCTGAAGTCACTCTTGCCCAGTGCCTTTTAATGTCTATGCAATAGACTGTGGGCAGATGACAAAGCATCAAGATCTGGAATGGAAAATAATATTTTTTTCAAAAGCCCAAAAGTTGGACACTTGCTTCCTGCAAACCGGTCTAACCTTTACGGTTCTGCTTTCTCCAGCCAAGCGTCCTCGGAAATGTAATTCATGGAATATGCTAAGAATTTACAGTCTTTGGGCTTCCCTGCAGAGAGGAAATTACTGTGAAACAATTTGAGTTGGTAGTGTAACGAGATGCTTTCTTAACAGGGCTGATGGAGACTGGTTTTTTTTTCCCAGCTCTCTTTACTGATGGGGAAAAAGCTGAGCCCCATGACAAGAGTCTCTTTGAATGGATAATAATTACTGCTATTGCAAATGGTCAGAATGCTCTTTGGCATACATTTAAGCATGAATCAAATGGCCACCTCTGTTCTTTTGGCATTTCAATCGTATTTAGTTTACCGATTCTAATGAAATGGTATTAATAGCTAGATGATGGACTTTTAAAAAATGTTGACTTGATTCAATCAGGCACGTTGTTTCTTACATCTGTTGGAGAACTTCCTCAACCACTTGTCTGCCAGTCTGAAATTATAAGCCAAGATAGTCTTCATATGATTTATTGAATATAACTGGCTGGATACATGGATTTCCATAAAACAAACCAAGATAGCTAAGCAGAAATAGTATGCTAAACCCTCCATAATTCTCAGTTTTATTTTATTCTCAGTTTTGGATTCATATGGAGCAGGAGTTCAGCCATTATAATTTGTCCACTATGATTAATAGTTTATTTTGTGAACCAAGCCAACTGTAGTCCATACCATAAACCATGACTGAATAAAAAATGGCTAATTATGATTTCAAATCCCCAAAGAGGTAATTAACTAAGACATATAGTAGGCTGCCACATTGGATCAAATCAAAGTTTCATCAAAACCGTCTCTTGCTATTCTTTATCAGTTACCCTGATGCTTTCCATGTTCTAATCCAATGGCATAATTCTAGCTCAGTTTCCATATTGCCACCATTTTTCTTTGTTCATTTATTAATCCATTAATTCTTTGATCATTATTTCTGATGACATCCACAAAGTCTAGGAAATTAATTCCCCACCTCTGTCATGCCTAGCATGATATTTTTAAGAAGAGTTGTTTCTTGTCTATCATCTATGATTTGTCAGAATGTTTTCCTCTGTCTGAATTAATACAAAATTCAATCCATCATCAATCAAAGTTATTGCTTTACTGGGTGCAAATGTTGGATTCTTTCTATTATGATGGAGTGGGGGTGCATGAGAGAGGACAATTTACATATTTTGCACCTAGTATGTTGCATTGCCACCTGCTTCATTTGGCTGTTATTCATTTTGGAATCTTATATCATTTAACCTTTCTCTTCCATCCCATTTTTATTCTGCCATATCTTTTTTCATCCAACGTTTTGTTATAGCCAATGGCTAAAGCAAATGGAATTTGATTTAGTAATAACAGCACTGCACAATAAATAGTATCTGCTCCTATTTATCATACAAACATACAAACACACACACACACAGAGAGAGAGAGAGAGAGAGAGAGCACTGCACATTCACAGGATGAGCTGGAAACTGGAAATCAGGTCTTATTGGGGAAGAGGAAATTAGGTGTGTTTTTCCTTGCGAAGAGAAGATTGGCAGTCAATACAATAGTTGAGTCCAGTTGGTCAGCCCTTTCTCCTGGATGTTTTAATTTGTCTTCCCACCTTGAAAAAAAAAAGTTGGATGTTTTAAAGGTATTAATTGGTCCTTTTCAGTTCCATCAATAGCCAAAGAAACATAGAGGGGGGGGGGGGAGAGAAAAGTTGAATTCACAAGTCACAATTTCAGCAAAAGTTAGTTTGATCCTGAATTCAGCCCTTTGGTTTCTAAATCACCATTTATGACCTAGACCCTAGAGGACTGTGGGAACTTGACTATGTCTGAGTCAACAATCATCATTTCCAGCAGTCTGAAAAATCCAGTCACATGCATATCCTGCAGGAGCCAAATCAACAGCCCCACTCAGAACACTGATTCGCACGTCAGTGAATAATGTTTTGGGAAACAAATTTGTAATACGTGACTCGACAGCTCACCTCACAAGAACAAATTCTTGCTTCTAAAAAGGAACATTTAGACTCCGATTGTTTCCATGTCAAAGATGGATAAATAAACATGTGTGGGTATGGTACAACTAGCTGCAGAGTTAAGAATGTAAAAAATGTTTGGTCAAGCATTCAGATTCTCAGAGTCGTCAACTAGATGATTCTGCTGGGTGACTGACAACAAGGTCATTCCAGTGAGTTTCCATATGGAAGTTGGACTTGGTTCTGAGACTTTAATTTCTACACTATGATGGCTTTCATTTCTCCTCTAGTGTCATCTACTGACATAGTCCTTATTACTTCACTTCACTTCTATTTTAGGCCTTCTATTTTGTGTCATCACATGGAAGATTTCTTTCGATTTGGGGCAATTTCATATCTCCTAGAAGTACAGAAAGAGATCAGGAGAGCAAAGCCCACCATTTCTGGTTCTGAGTGCAGATCATTCTGGACTGTTCCTCAACCCAATTGTTGTCAGAAAGATTCAGATCAACAGAGTTGGAAGGGGTCTTGTAGGTCATCTAGTCCAACCCCCAACCCAAGCAGGAGACCCTACACCATTTCTGACAGATGGCAGCCCAGTCTCTTCTTGAAAGCCTCTAGTGATGAAGCTCCCACAACTTCTGAAGGCAATTTCTATTCCATGGGTTGATTGTGAGAACAGAAAATTTCTCCTTATTTCTAGGTTGAATCACTCCTTGTTCAGTTTCCATCATTATTCCTTGTCTGGCCTACAGGTGTTTTAGGAAATAGCTTGACCCCCTCCTTTCTGTGGCAGCCCCTCAAGTATTGGAACCCTGCTATCATGTCTTCCCTGGTCCTTCTCCACTTATGCCACCTTCTCCATTTGTCTCACCCTTTCCTGTCAGTTTCTCTTAGGCATCAGCAGAGGAAGTGGCTGTTTGAGCTTTATTTAATGGCGTCAAGCCTCACCAAATCCCAAGCCAAGCCAGAGAAGCAGAAAAGGTGCCCCTTCCACGCCAGGCAGAAAAGTTCAAAGGTGGGGCTAACAGATGTCCTCTATCAGCTCTGGAGCACCTGAGGCAGGAACGGTGCTGTTTGTTTAACAGCGTCATCAGTAACTGATTATTGGCACGAGCTGGGAACATCTGTTCCATTTACAGAAATGGCTACGCAAACCCCTTTCTCTCACCTGACATCTTCCCTGGGTTTTATTGAATCTTTGGGCCCACACAATTACCTCTAATTTCATTGCTGGCCTTGTGTGAAGAAAAGTGCTTCCCCCCGGAGCCTCAGCAAAGACACAGAGGTTGATGGCCTCTTCCCTCTATCTCCATTGTTGCCCTTTTATTGGCTGCATAATGCCAACAAATGTATCTGTAACGGCTGGATGCCATTTGTCTCATGGCTGGATTGGTTTGCCTTGGGCACCTGGCTGACTAATCCGGAAGGAACCTGGAGATCTTCTGCTTCAAAATTGTCACTGTCTCATTTTTCACAGCCATGGTGGCATACAGGAACAACAGATGAGAAAGATCACGATCAAAATGGCCTGCTTTCCCTTTCTGATTAGTGGGTTAGGTTGTTTTATTTATGGGGAGTATTGTCTCTCTTGCTTTCTACAGATTCTACTTAGGGACGGGCTACAAAAATTTTAGCAAAGGGTTCTCTGCTTGGGTGGGAGTGGCCTAGCTGACCTCCTGCACCACGGTAGGGTTGGGGAGGTTTTCCTCAAGCCTCTGGAGGACAAAAATGGCTTTTCTGGGGTCTGGAGGCTCTCTGGAAGTTGGAAACGGACCCATTTTTTGCCCTCCCCAAGCCTCTGCACATGCCCTGCACTTACTTGCATCCAAAACGAGCTGCGGGGTGGGGCCAGCCAGGAGTGGCATTTGTCCAAACTGCACAGGATCTTAGCTAGGGGTTCTTCCGAACCCCTGCAGCCCACCCTGATTCTACCCTAATGTTGCAATGAAATCTCCTTTCTTGGTTTTCTAAGTTTTTCTACTTGGTTCTCAAGGTATTTGAGAATTTCTTGTGTTAAATTTATATTTTACCAACAAAGAAATAAAGGGAGACTAGTACAGACTCAGTCAGCTAGCCATACCCTTCTGAGATTTGAACCTGGGCTACTTATATATTAGATAGATGTATTAACCTCCAAGCCATGGGCTCTCCTGGCTTTGCCAGCTATACCAAGGGAGAGATTAAGTGTTTTTCGTCAGGACAACCTGGTCTACCCAGATATGAAATGGAGTGGAAGTAGTTTGCTCCATCCCAAATTTAGGTAGACCAGGTTTCCCTGTTAAAAAACTTTTGAGAATTTGTTCCAAACTTCTCTTTTTTTTTTTTAAAGAAAATTTTATTAATTTTCTACAAACAAACAAGACAAACAAAACATTAAAACATTCAACTCTCATATGTACATCCAGTGTATCAGTTGGTTCATCATTTTTGTGCATTCATTCTGTAGTCCCAGTTACAATTATGTTACATAACAACTCATATTATCAATCCAAACTTATATATCCTATAATCACTAAAAAAAAATAAAAAAATTTTTTTGACTATACTTTTAATCATTCATGCTTTATGAGCTAACAATACTTTAAGCAGATTATTCAACAAATCATATAATCATACCAAATCAATCCTAAAAAAACCCTTTATAAATATAATATCAAGTAACAAAATAATAGCAAAATAGCAAGATAAAGATATTTCTTACTATCTAAAATATTCTATTATCGTATTTTATCATCTAGCCATTTATAAAAAAGATTCCAAATTTCATAAAATTGTTTATCCTCTTGCTCTCTAATTTCAAATGTCAATCTGCTCATCTCAGCACATTCCAATATTTTCTTAATAATTTCTTCCTGTAATGGTATTTTCTCATTCTTCCAATTTTTAGCAAATACAATCCTGGCCGCTGTTACTACATTTACAATCAGGTATTTCAAATCTTTACTATATATATCAGGTAAAATTCCCAATAAGAAGCTCTCTGGTTTCAAGTCTATGTGTTTCTTTGTCATTTTTTCCAACCACATGCGAATTATAGTCCAATATTTTCTAGCATCCTCACAAGTCCACCACATATGGTAATATGAGCCGGGTATCTGATGACATTTCCAGCATTTTTCAGATTTGTTCTTAAACATTCTTGCTATTCTTGTCAGAGGAAAGTGCCACCTGTAAAACATCTTATACAAGTTTTCTTTATATGCTGTTGACATTATCATTTTATAATTTTGAGACCACAATTAGAAATCTTTAATACCCACCATAAAACTCATATTAAAAAATAACGTGAGAACACCCCTCTTGATACCTGCCTACATAGAAGCCACTGGAGAAATGACTCTGCAGGAAAGGAAAGGTTTGTCACCTTGTAGTCACCTTATAGTCTAAGTGCAAAGTCCCACACCTTATCCATTAAATTTTTTTTCTTCTCTCTTGCACGCGCTCTTTCAAATGAAATAATAGAGAAATTTCATTTGAATTGAAATGTTGCACACACTTTCTCTTTCATCAAATGAAAAAGAATGAAAACAGATTAAATTCTTTTCAGTGAAATTATAGATTCATCTGCCTTTCCCACATGTACAATGGAAATTATATCTGGGGAAATAAATCTGAGAGCCTATTGGTGCCGTAAATTAGGTGCTGGACTAGAAACTGGGAGACCATGAATTCTAGTGTTTATCTCAGAAGCTGATTGGGTGACCTTGGGCTGGCCAGCTTCTCCTCCTCCCTCCCCGGCCCTCTCTCTCACATACACACATCAGAAAACCTGCTTCTTTCAAGATTATCTGGATCTGCAACGGCGGGATAGAAATAAAATAAAGAAAAACTCAAGATTTTTTTCATTTTGGCCTCCTGCTGGTATTTAGCTGTTTTAGAAACTTGTTTTTTGTTGCTGCCTCTTCTTAGAATCTTTAATGTTTAGAATACAGCAGATGATTTGAGCGGCTTATGTCTGTGTGTGCACGCATGCGTGCTGGGAGTTGTATTCATCTATGTTTGCGTTCATCCACCCACTCTCTGAAAATTGTAAAGAGTTTGCTTATTTATTTATTTTCTTCTCCTCCAATATTGGATGGCTTGTTTTTAGTAAACAGAAAACAAACTAGAATCAGCTAATGAGTGAGCGAGAAGGGAAAATAACATTTATATTCTCAATGTGCTTATATTTATTTGTTTGCTTATTCTGCTAATTGTGGTGTTTAAGGAATTTGTGAATGAATGAAAATGAATTCATTTATCTTCGCTTTTTGAAAATGTCCCAATTCCTCTTTTTGCATTTAAATAACACAAAATACATATTTTAAGCCCATCAGTGATGCAACATATGTAGGTTATTTCTACTTCTTTCTACCACCATCCCAAGAAAGATATGAAGCTCACATTCAGTTGCTTTCCACTAAATCAGGAGGTGCTTTGAGAAAAACTTCTGAGTCCCAATATAGTGTCTGAGGGCTGAACGCTCCTATGCTTCTCTGTATGATAATTATAAAATGAGGCCAAAGGATACCCCTTAGAGCTGCAGAATTAGAGATACAGATAACCATCTGAAGAACGTTAAAAGTCAATGCAGCAACCATATAGAGGGATAAACAAGAGCTGCAGTTCATCAAAACTGAAAGGCATTAAGCATCAGGCTAGAAAGCAAAAGAACATGAGTTCAAGTCCTGTCTTGGGCATAAAAGCCGGTTGGGTGACTTTGGGCCAATCCCTCTCTCACCCAGGTGGTTGTTGTGTGGAAAATAGGAGAAGGAAAGTATGTTGGATATGTCTGCTACCTTGAGTTATTTGTACAAATAATAAATAAATGAAGATGAATTTTGTTTCCCGCTGTGGCCAGTGAGATGCCTTCAGAAAGTTCCCTTCCCCCAAAAATGGTGACAGGAAAATGAAATCTCATCCCTGCTGTTTCTCCTGCTTAGCAGCTGATTTTTCCGAAGTCTGCTTCTTATGGATATGATTCCATTAATACTGATAGGCAGAACCTTGGATAGAATGGCTACTTTTCCTTTCAGAACTAGGGACCAGCGCTACGTGATGTGTTTTTCTTGCTAAATGGAGCAGGCTGTCCAGTTCTACTCTAGTAGTCAATTAAAAGGGTTGGGGGGAAATCAAATCTTAGTATTGTTCAGCAGCCATCTCCCTCCCCATCTTCCTTCCACCCACCTCCACGTCTCTTGCATGTCCTCTACTTCTGAAGTAGCTTCAAGTGCCTACGTATCTTGTGCTGGGGATGCATAACAAGGCACTTAGTTTAGGGGAAAAGAGAACCAGTCAGTAGCCAACAAATGGATCTGAAGAGACTCCTAATATTTATCTTTTCAAAGGAGGGAAGAGGGGTTTGGAGACGAGGAACTGAAGTGAAAGATGGACAGTCTTTTTGCTCCAGCCCTCTTGACTCCTTTTTCCTTTTCACTCAACCCCTCCATTACTGCCATCCCTTCCGAACATAAGGCAAGGGGGAGAAGAGGAGTAGGGGGAGAGCTAAAAGCTCTGGTGCATTAGGCATAGCCTGGAAGAACTGGAGGCTAGAGTTAAAAAACAAATTACTAAGAAAACTCCATGGAAGTTGTAGGATCCAATCTGGGTCAATCACCAGAACCAGAGGTTTTGTCTTCTGAGTTTTTGGGCTTGTGCTGGAGCCCATTCTCAGGGAACTTCTCTCTAGTAGAATGATTGGATCCTGCAACCTTATGCTGGGACACGTAAATTTGCCTTCATTCACTCCGCACTCACCAGGAATAAAGCTTGATTTAAAGATCTTTTGT
Organism: Hydrophis major; assembly: GCA_033807585.1. Lineage (NCBI taxonomy): Eukaryota > Metazoa > Chordata > Lepidosauria > Squamata > Elapidae > Hydrophis > Hydrophis major. Next base: position 19,974,711 of record CM066337.1, on the reverse strand, counting down.
CTTGCTTTCAAACACATCTCAAATGTACAAACAAATTTTGGCATTGTCCCCTAAATTATGCTTCTCCAAGCAGCTCTAGTCAACTGCCATTCCACAAGAGAGATACAGGTCCAAAGCTGGAACTGTAGAGAGCTGATTTCTTATAGGGTTAGAGAAAAAATCTCTAGACAAAAGTTTTAGAACTGAAAAGGTCTCACCCTCAAGAAATTATGATGAAAACTTCCACAATTTAATATCCCTTGAATGCGCCATGCATCGTTAAAAGTACATTGAAGAATAATGTGACACCATGGAAATTATTATGTGGATCCCATCATCTAAGTGTGGGAATCAGGAGGATTATGGTGCAGGATGAGGGTTGGACAAATCCGGTTTGCAGAAATTTTGAAGATAACTTTTCTGCTTTGGTACATCTGGTTCCCTCCCCCTTGCAGCGAAACCATTTTAACTCCGTATGCCATTAAACAACATTGGTGAAGAAGATGCCTTGGAACAAGATGCCTTGTACCGGTACACTTAGTCACAAATTTGTTATGTGTTGATTTCTCATTCTCAGCGATCCACAATCATCAATAAGACCAAGTCCCTGCTTATAGGAATGCTGCTGAAAAAAGCATGATACTAAAGGAAGGAGGGAGAGGAAGGGAGGGGAGGGGAGGGAAGAGGAGAGGGAGAGGAGGGGAAGGGGAAAGGGAAGAGCCAGAAGTTGGCCTTGTCTTATCCTAACCAACAGGAATAAGTTATGATGGGTACCAATTCATAGGATATTCATCATAAAACACAGCAGGTGGACTTGTGTTCCCAGGCACTATAAGAAAAGCAGTAGACAATGGGAGAAACATTACTTCAGGAATAACTCCAAAGAATGACTTCAGTAGATGTTTTTCCACTGTTCAATATTGTACAGATAAAATACTTACTCCCCACCACTATCCAAAATGAACTTTGCATTTCCTTGTTCCATCAGAATAGTTTTTGATGGGCCCTCTCTCCATTTGCTTCCATTCCAGGGCCCAATAAAGGAGCAATCTTTTGAAGATGACACTCAGATGATGAGATCCACATAATAATTTCCATGGTGTCACATTATGCATCAATGTCCTTTTAATGATGCATGGCGCATTCAAGGGATATTAAATTGTGGAAGTTTTCATCATAATTTCTTGAGGGTGAGACCTTGGGGAAGCATTAGTTGTTGACAATGGGGATTGGAAGGCTCGTTGCCTTTCTGAAAGAAGGACCTGAAGTCAAGAAGTACAATCTTTCTTTAAACACAAACAACAATGAACTGAAGCCAGTTCTTGGAAACGATTGAAGTTGGCTTCAACAATAGAAGCAGATTCTGCTCACCTGGGAACAACGCAAACAACCAGTGGGCTTGCAATACAGGTTAGCTATAACTGAGAGAGGAAATCTGCAAAGAAAGCAATGGATCGGGGAGCTGAATTATCTGGTTGCCATGGGGGTTGGCACTGATACTCTTCTGTGGCAGATTTATCCCCTGTGTTGCCCCGCAGCTCATTTGTTCCTTGCACCTGTTCTAACAACAGCACTTATCTCTTCCTAATTCCCCCACCGAAGCTATTGACTTGAGGGATATTTGCCAACAGAAATGAACTAGCCAAACACAATTTAGGGGGCTTGAGATTGTATGAATTGGAAGCCATTCAATTGCCAGTGTCCCACAAGGCTCAAACGCTGATGTTTATTACTGAACCCTCTGACACAAAGGCATGTGTGCCAGGAAAATGGTGCAGGGAACTTTTAGTAGATAGGTAAGTAGAATTGTGCAGTCTGTACATTGTGATATTTGGAATTGCTTGGACTTTTAACTGCCATTTAATCTACATAGGACCTAGGTGCAAAAGCTAGGGGAATGCTATTTAACATCAATCCATCAAGTGAAGGGAAGATAGGCATTGTGAATTTTTGCCCTGTGAGTGTGTTTTAATCTCAGATCTTCTGCTCTTCTGTGTTAGAGACTGGGGGCGCAGAGGAAAGAGGGCAAAAGAAACTCTGTTTTTATGAAGGTCATCAAGCCCTACATAATTTAATTTTCTGCCAGCCTAGGATTTGTTCTTTGTTTACATTTAAAAAACATATTTAATCTGATTCATAGAGTTAACTCACATGCAACCGTAAACTAATGCATTGGGCTAGATCTGTACAATGTTCTAAATACAAAATACCCCAAAACATAACAATTATGGATATAAATGAAGTTTAAGAGCGAACACTAGTCAAGTTTAATGTATTGTGCTTGCATTCAACTGAGAAAGCTTTACCTGCTTGAGTGAAGGGCATTGTGCCATCATCACTATAAAGTCCAAGACCATTTGACCATGTGTTGTTTGACGTGATGAGGTGGAATTAAGTTGGATCTTTTGTGCTTAACTCTGTCCTTGAGAGGCGATATCCTTTACTTGCTTTGTTTTAATGATAGAAAACTGGGAATGAAATGTGTCAACAGGCAGCTACACTTTATTGTATCCAAACAAAGAATCCATTTTACAAGCTATTGGAGGATGCTATTCATATATTGATATCAGAAACTGCTCAAAGGGAAGTTTTTTAAACTAAAAATGGATGCTAGCTTGGAACCAAGATTAACTTGAACGTTTCTGTCAGGGCACTCCTAAATCATGATTCCCTCAATTAGAACTTCCATAAATAGGAACCCTTACACCTTTGATTTCCCTATAATAATACGAAGTTGTCACAATTTTTAGTCCTTCAACACAGGGAACCCAATGAGTCACTATATTATGTGTAACCATGAATTTGAGTAAACCATAGCTCAAGTTAACCACAAGTCAGCATCTTCAGCAAATTGCCAGAAAAACCTACAGATGCCTCTCCTTTTCCCTGCTTATAAAAATGCAGTAATAATAATAAAGCACTTCAATAACCTTGGACTCTCTATGATCCTAAAATAGGTCTTGGCTAAAATATCCTGCCTTTGATAGACAAAGTGCCTCCCCTCACTTTACATAATATAAAAGTCAACAATTTAATCTTTGTTTGATAATTATGTTGGAACAGTGTCTTTGCAATCCCAGAAACAGCCCTGTAGTTCAATGGGCACATAACAAACTATAAAGTTCACAGCTATCTCTCCTTTGGCATATTGGTATCAGTTTCCAAAACATGCCTCCTGACTACCATCTGACCTGCTACCATCTGACCAATGATAGGGTTGGTCTTGCATTTATATCTATTATCATTAAAAGCTGATGTCGTCTAAATGATCCGATGATTGCATCATTTTTGGTGTTTCCTCAAGGCCTGGATAAAATCCAGCTGGTATTTCTTAATTTGTTCCCTTCTCTTCTCTTCTCTCCTTTTTTTTTTTTTTTGCTCCATATTCGCTGTTTGGCCTTTTTATTACGGGTGTAAAGATCAGTTCAGATCTGATTGGATAAATTGATTCGATTCAGGTCAGTCATTGATTTGATTTGGAGTTCCAAAATGGATGGTTGAATTCAGCAGATCTTATTTGGATTTGATGGAGAACCTTTCTTCACACAAACAGAAGACATCAAATGGCCGGAGCCATCTGGATGCTCCTAATTTGATTCAACAGTTTCATCATCCAAATCAATGATCCAATTCAGGAAGTCAAGCGGGTTGGTAAATTATGTTGAATCAAATCTTCGCATTGCCTTATTTTCTTCTGGCTCAGAAACCTTGTCTTAATCCAGTGGGATCTCTTTGTCCTCTAGACTTACATGGTCATTTTTGTGGGATCCTACCTCGGCCTGGCTTATTCTGAGGGGTGGGGGTAGTCAAATAAAAATCTTGCAAAAACCTTGAGAATAATGACAAATGCATGCTGGGAGCTGCTTTGTCTTCCCTGCCTCCACCCCCACCTGCTGAGGGGAGAGAGAGATAAAATTTGCCCAGAATTTATGAGACTTGACCTTTTCCTCCATGGCCTCCACCCACCCAATTTGCTTAAAGAAATCTTGCCACCTCCACATCTCTTGTATTTCTTTCAGATATCATAATGTATTAGAGAGCTGCTTCTCTCTCTCTCTTCTTCCTCCCCCCCCCCCCAAACAAACTCTCTTGAAGAAGAAAAAGTGAGGAAGATTTGCAGTTGGGCTATTTTTCCCTTAAACTGGACCCTTACAGTAGTAGTTTTTTTAAAAAAAAATTAATCTTCCACTCTCATCAACACATCCTGCTCTGGCAAAGGGATGGGAGGCATGCTTTAAACCAAGGATCCTTATTCTGTAGTTTAGAGCAAGTTAGAAGTAAACAAGTGAGGTCAACTGTGACTAGATGGGCTCATCTTGAAAAATTATTCCAATGTCCTTGGCTGAGCAGTACTTGAATAAAAAAGGAGAGAAAGGAATGAAGCAAAGTTGCAGGCATCCATAAATAGTTCCCCATCGCCTTTCCTCCTGCCCTCTTGCTACTCAACTATCTTGCTTTCCATTCTCTTTCCTCCCTCCTTCATGGTACATTAGATATTTCAGTTAGCAATCCAGTTTGGTGTAGAAGCTACAACTTTGAACATGTGCAGTTTTATGGCTTTTTCAGGTATAACTGAGAGCCAGTTCAATGTAAGGGTCAAAGTGCTGGCCTAGAAATCGGGTCTGTGAGTTCTATCTCACTTTAGGCATGAAAATTGGTTGGTGGCTTTGGGCCCATCATTCTCTCAGCCCAATCCACTTCAAAGAACCATCTGTAAATTAACAGATGTTACATAGTCAAGATAAAAATTCAGGGCAAAGGAAGGTGGCCATGGAACTAAAGAACTATAAAACAACAGCATTCAGATGTTTTTTTTATTGGGTATTAATTTCACCTTGTTTTTTTGTTTTTTTATTTTGGATAGAATCAGTATAAAATACTGAATATAATCAAACATATAACTCAAACAATACATAATTTCTAAAGTCTCTGAAAATCAATAATGTTTTCTCTACTATTCCTGAATATTCTATATTGTTGGTGTCCATAGACAAGAATTTTTTTTTTATTTGTCTGCTGTACTTCTGACCACACTTATCTTCTTTAGAGACTGGCAGTTATGCACTTACTAATGAGCCATTTGTATGTTTGGATAAATATAGGTATAGAAAATCTCAAGTCAAGTGTAAATAGGCCATCCGTTGATCTTTTAAAACACTTGTGGTTGGAGAATTAAATGACATGAATGAGCAGAATCTGAGAGAGCAAGCTGGATCTAAAAATTGCTAGTTTGCTATCTGTAATACCTGTAATATAAATCCAGTTCAATTGTTTTGTTTCATAATATTGAAAAATGGAAGACTTTGATTTAAGTCACTTGTGATCAATGTAAGAGAACCCTGATGTTTTGCAATTGGATTCTAGCAGTCAATACACAGCAGGGATATTGATTCCGTTAACTTCACATGAAAACATATTTTCCAAACACTAAGCCAAAACAAAACTTGATCTGTTTCATTGACAGATCAGAGAGCAAAGGTTTTTTTTTTAACTTTTGCCTTTCTTTTTCATGTAACTTTAAATACTTTGGGTGTTCAAGGGAATGGTGTCAACAAATCTGAATTATGATCCTAAAATTGGTTTGGTGGACTTTTTTGGGGGGTGGGGAGTTGCCCAAAATAAATTATATGTTTTGAGATAAAACATATGAAAGTTGATAACATTGTGAGCAGCACATTAATGAGATATTGCTGTATTTAAATTGCAATCCCAACTAAGTCCCATTCATCTCTTAATACTTTCTTGATGCATTAACTTGGGGTTTTCTAAAGAGGTTAATGTACTGTAGTGATAGTAGTTGAATTGTGTTCATAGTAAGTTCTTCAGTTTACTTGAACAAAACATGAAACTAGACCATTAGACAGCATTGATCACAATAGGAAAGGAGCATGGATGATAAAAAGTAACAAAAATAGTTGCTGGTCATTAAGCTGGGAATCATATATCATAGTCCTCAAAAGCTTCAAAGTCCAAGTTGGCAACATGTCCTGTTGTAGTATGGTTCCTATCTTTCTATCACTCAACATTTCTAGTCTGCATAGCAACTACTCACTACTTGGCAGGTGTAACATGTAGAGGATACTAGGCTGGTGTGTTCATGTGTGTATGAGATGTGGTCATGATGCATTAGGTTGTCATGGTATCCTGCTAGGTAGCAGCTGTTGTGGCAAGGCATCCAACTAATGAGAGTGGTTGGCATGGCAACCTCAAGGGGCCTGTCTTTATTCTCCCCATACTTCAAAGGTTGGAGTGGGGAAGGTCTCCCTTGGAGTGGTTATCCTAGGGACCACATCTGTTGGTTTGTCTATTGCCATAAAGCAGATCATGAGGCCCATCTTCAGCCACTAAGGTGCCTTCTAGAGGAGAGGGGGGGCTCTTTAGATACCAGGAGCGCTCTTACTTCCTAAGAAGCGGGTTGCCAAGGCGCCAATTTCAACGAAGATGCGGTTGCCATGACAGCGACGCAGAAGGCGAGATAGAGGGACCCAACGCGCGTCGCGCCCTCCAGGCGCCAGGAGACGCTGCCCGGCGGCAGAAGAGACGGAAGTGGAGTATCGCGGAGTGCTCACTCTAGTATCCCCCTCTCTCTTTACTCTATGGCCTCTGTGCGAATTTCGGGCTTCAGAGTGAGGCGGGCCAGTCAGCTGCGGCGGGACTCGTTGGTGAGGTTAGGCCCGCCTCCTCTGGCGGAAAGATGGCGACCGCCAGCGCTGTTGTGTGAGCGGTGGAAGTTCGCCCCATCAGGAGCGAGTTGGAGCGGAAAGCATCGAGGTGGGCTCTTCCCTTGCCTCACTCTCCGGGGACACGCGTGGAAGGGCTAGCCCCGTGCGTGGGGAGGGGGAATGGCGCTTCTCCACGGCGTGGTTTGCTGTCGCCCAAGGGCTGCTGCTCCTGTCTCTTTCAGGGGTTTCAGTCGCCTCTTTGGGCTCTCCCTTAAGAATATAAATCGGGGGAGGGAGAAGGTCGATTGAAGCCAATGCCAGCCTCTTGCGAGCCAAAAATCTATTTATTTCCTTCTATATCAAACTTCTTAATCACCCATCTCTCGTTGGAAGTTCTCTTGGGAGGTGTAATTTAACCAATTATCATAAAACATTAAAAAAGCCCCAAATAATTTAATTTTTTTTTCAAAAAAATGTGAAACAAAACAGTTGAAATATCTTCATAATCATTAAGATAGCAATAGCACTTAGGCTTATATACCGCTTTGCAGTGTTTTAACAGTCCCTCTCTAAGATAACGGAAGGATGCCACGACCCCAAAGGCTTTTATGATGCTTAATTTCTCAGACCCATAAATGGCATTTATATTTCTCTCAAGTTAGGGGAAAAGTTGGGAAAATTCCCTTAGTTCTTTGTTAGTGCAGCTGCCCACCTTAATAGGTGGCGACCCTCTAAATGGCCTTCTTTCCATTTAGGTGGGTTGACTTACTGCAGAAAGGGAGAAGTGCTGGCTGATTATTATTTTGTTTTTTATTATTAAATGTATTTGTTATTTGGATATGTTTGCTGCCTTCAGTTACTTGCAGAAATAATAAAGGTGGAATACAAATTAAAGGAATAGATGTATTTGCCACCCATCTTGCCCTTCGAGGTGAGCAGCTTACAATGGGGGAAAAATACATTAGGTGAGGAGTGTAGATCTTTGAATGCAATGAATTCAAGAATGCCTTTTATCAAACTTAGATCCTGCCTTGCTTTAGAGAGGTTAAAACGGCACATATAATGCTCCCTCCTCAGTTTTCCCTGCAACAATTACCCTGTGAGTAAAGTTGTGCTAAGAAAGAATAACTGGCCCCAAGTCACCCAGTGAGTTTCTGTTCCTGAGGGTGGACTTGAACCTGCATCTTGTTTCATTGGTTTTACTTACCTACTTGCCTAAGAAACTCTCTTACGCCAGATCAGCTCCATATGATTTGCCCTGACTTAAAACAGACTTTCAGAGGCAAGTTTTTTTTTTGTCCCCCTGTATCTAGATATTTGAAATGTTCCAAATATAAAATATGCATTCTACCACTGAGTTGTGATGGTTTTGCATGTGCTTAAGAAAAAAAGGTGGAAAAGAAAAGAAGAAGAAACAGACTAATAATGTTCAGCTTCAAGTCAGCTGAGGCATACTGCATTTTACCCCAAATTCAGAAATACTAGATAGAATGGTTGAGCTTGGATTCCAATGTGTATTCAGATTCTATTCAGTCCAATCTACTTCACTTAGTTGCAAAGAAAAAACAAATACAACAAAGATCCATGCTATTGCAGAGGGATTGCTACTATCGAAACCCTCTCATTCTTATTTGTGTCAGATTAGATCATATTTCATAAGTCAGAAGTTTGAGCTGCTCTTTCTAATATTTTGGCCTGCTTGATTACATCATTGCCACTTCAAGTGGAATGGAATACCCCAAAAGAGGGATGGGCTTCCAATTTTTAGTCATTAGCTCTTCTCAGCAGTTTCTAATTTACATTAAACATTAGCTGATTTCATTTGGGAAACAAATTCTTAAATTTCTTTATAAGTATGGTATTTTAGGAAAGTTCTTCTGATAGTAATCATGGAAAACTACAGAAAATTAGAGAATCTTGTGGCAGCTTAAAAATTAGCATTTTTTTTTGTATGTATGAGTGTCAGCTTAAAAAAAATTAAGACTGATATATCTTTCCTTGAATATCCTCCTTTTCTCCAGTTTTATTACCACTGCCTCCAAATGTTCCATTATTTGACAACATGATTTGCCCTGTGGCTCTCTCAGAGCCCAGTATTCCTGGGACATTCTCTGTTTGAAGAAATTAGGATGGAACATGACAACCCAACCATCAAACCTCGTCGGATCCAGAACCAGAATGTAATCTATCGTTTAGAACGTCGAAGGATCACCTCTGGCAAAATTGGGACACATTGGCACCAAGTCCGCATTTTTCATCAAAACATTTTCCCCAATTTTACTGTGGTCAATGTTGAGAAGCCACCCTGCTTTTTACGAAAATTTTCCCCTGATGGGAGATACTTCATTGCTTTCTCCTCAGATCAGACTTCTTTGGAGATTTATGAATACCAGGGATGTCAGGCAGCAGAAGATCTACTCCAAGGTTATGACGGAGAGATCTTGGCTAATGGCAATGACCAGAGGTCCATCAACATCCGTGGGCGTCTCTTTGAACGGTTTTTCGTCCTTCTTCATATTACCAATGTGGCCTCCAATGGTGAGCACTTGAACCGCGAATGTAGCTTGTTTACAGACGATTGTCGATACGTCATTGTTGGTTCTGCTGCCTATTTGCCTGAGGAGCCCCATCCGCCCTTTTTTGAGGTTTACCGCAACAGTGAATCGGTGACTCCTAATCCCAGGTCTCCCTTAGAAGATTATTCTTTGCACATTATAGACCTACACACGGGTAGGTTGTGTGACACCCGGACATTCAAATGTGACAAAGTCATTTTATCCCACAACCAAGGACTCTATCTGTATAAAAATATCTTGGCTATTCTCTCCGTGCAGCAGCAAACTATTCATGTCTTTCAGGTCACTGCTGAAGGTACCTTCATTGATGTACGAACTATAGGGCGCTTTTGTTACGAGGATGATCTTCTCATGCTCTCGGCCGTTTATCCAGAGGTCCAGCGGGATTCACAGACAGGAATGGCCAACCCGTACAAAGAGCCATTCATCAATTCTCTGAAACACAGGCTACTCGTCTATTTGTGGCGAAGGGCAGAACAAGACGGGAGCGCTATGGCTAAAAGGAGGTTCTTTCAGTATTTTGACCAACTGAGGCAGCTTCGCATGTGGAAGATGCAACTATTGGATGAGAGTCACCTCTTCATCAAATACACAAGCGAGGATGTAGTCACTTTACGAGTGACGGATCCTTCACAGGTAGAAATAGAGTCATTTTGTGGTATTTGGATTTTGTCTGGTTGTATGTATGTTGTATGAGTCCATCTGATTCAATGGTATGCAGAGATGACAATATAAACAAAGAACTCTGAAACTTAGTCCAGTCTTCCACAGTTCTATCCAGTTTCCTTTTAAAACCATCATTGCCTCATTTGATAGCAGCAAAATTCTATAGTGTTTGTCTATAGAATAATTATAATTATTGATTCTGAATCTCTCCACATTTAGCCACATTTCTGCATGGATATATTTTGTTTTCCTACCAGACTCTATATTTGTCTAAAAATCTCTCCAATCTGTAATCTTATTTCAAAGGAAACTAATTTAGCCTGTTCACTGTTTTATTTTGCACTTTTTCTGCTTTATCATTTCTCTTTAAAATGGGTTGAACAGAACTATATGCATTATTTAAAGTAGGGTTTTGCACATCACACACGCATACAAACTAGTATAAAGTATTTTACTTTCAGTTATATTCCAACACAGGTACATATTACTATATTGATTGTTTTACTTTCATTATCTTCCACATGATCCCTAGCAGATTTTGCCTTTTTTAGGGTTAACTTTTCTACAGAAGTATCTACTATGAGTACAGAATCCTTTTCCTAATCAGTCAAGCTCAGATCTCATTACTGGAAAAGTTGGTTGTTCAGAAAAAAACAACAACAACCCTGAGTCTAATATAGTTTAGATTCCTGAAATTCTGCTTTGGTTGTTTATCTTCACTTTTCATACCTTTTAGATGGAGGAAAAGATGTAATTTGCCAGGAGATTTTCTTACCATGCCTATGTGTGCTGCTGGGACCAAAGCAAACAATGTTCCCCCAAAGGACTTATACATTTTAGTCCTCTAAAGAAAGAAAACCTGATAGGACAGACTTCCCGAGGGCTCCATAAGATGATTGCAAGAATGCAGAAGGAACCTGAAAATCAAATGGGGGGCAGGGGGGAGGGAATTGATAAATTAATTCCAGTTTTAAAGAAATGATGGAGGAACATAACCTGAGTAAATGTTGGCAAGGAGGTAGGTTAATAGGAGAAAGTTATTTGTAGAACAAGAAAGGATGGTCTTAAAGGAACAAAAGAAGTTTGAGTAATCAGAGAAATGGGCCTTTATACAGTTGTCGTATGACACAGTATGTCTGATTGCACTCTTCAGTGAAAAGCTATACAGTCTTTTGTGTGTGTGTGTGTGTGTGTGTTTGTAGGAGAAGGAGTGGCAGAACATGGGGTGGAGTTAAAAGAGGGATCAGTTTAGAATCCCTATGTCGCCACAAGTAGTCTAAATCTAACTCCCTTTGAATTCCATTGATCTTTGTCTAACTCCAGATGCCAACTGTTCTTTTGAGAGAAGATTCCTGTGCACATGCATGAGTAGCAGTATATCAGTTTAATTGGACCATCACACGTAGACCTGGCCTTTCACTCCTGATAGGTTTCTTCTTGGTTCTTCAGCATTTTCCCTCATTTGGGTGTATAAGATGGGCTCAAAAGACAGTGACTTGGAGCTGATACCTCTCAAAGTATTGGCCTTTTTCTTGATGGAGACTTTAAAAAGTGTGAAGTTTTCCAGATGTTGTGTATCCAAGGTGCACTGTTTTTTTCAGTTGCTCATGGCAGCTCATTGGAAGGCCTAAGCACATCTCTCATGATTGGAAGCATGTGGAACGTGATTGCCTCCATATTTCAAGCAATGATTATTGCCACAGATATATAACAGCATCCATTCGGACTATTCGGACAGTCGGATTATACTTCTAGGACAGTGATGGCTAACCTTTTTGGCACTGAGTGCCCAATTCGCGCATGCACACATCCCCAAAATGCAATGGGCATGTGCCCCTTGCATGCACACCATCTCCTGCACATGCTCAGCAGAGATTTGAAGGCCAGCTGGCAGGCAGGAGGTGCATGCGCAGCAGAGCTCACGTGCCAACAGAGAGGGCTCTGTGTGCCAATAGGTTCGCCATCAAGGTTCTAGGATTTTCCTTAGTCTAAACTAATCTCATCTATGGATATTAGACTTTAATCTCAATTTCCAAAACTATGAAACAAAATTATCCTTGAAACTCCAGTTCTCCAGATTTTGCTCAAAACATGCATATGAATTATTATTTTAAAAGTTGCAAACCATTATTTTAAAAGTTGCAAACCTGGCCCCACAAATACTTTTAGCAAAAAATGATTTTAACTGAGATGAATGAAGAGATTTAATACAGGGAGCTCTCCACTTACCTCAGTTTAGTTTAATTTACTTTAATTTATTGTCATTGCACCTTGTACAATGAAATGAACCATCTTCACTGCACATCATGACCATGAAAATAAACAAAACACACATCCTTCGCACTCCATACATGGAACCGAAAACCTGCAACATCGTACCATCACTGCACTATACGTTAGAATTCAAAAGAGCTGCTGCCCTGGGATAGAAGCTGTTTTTCAGCCTATTTGTCCTTGTTTTTATTATCCTGTACCATCTGCCAGATGATAATAGTTCAAAAAAAGGGGATGCCCAGGAGGAGATGGATCTTCAAGAATGTTTTGAACTTTATTTAGGTAGCAGGAGCTACAAAGCTCTTCCAAAGGGGAGAGGGCAACCCATGATCTTCTGGGCAATGACGTTAATCCTCTGGAGTGCTGTCCTATCTGCCCCTGTGCAATTGGCAAACCATACAGAGGTGCACTAAGTTAAGACAGCCTCTGTGGTGCAGCGGTAGAAGGTCACCAGCAGTTTTTCATTCAGCTGTTGTTTCCTGAGAAGTCTCAGGTAGTACAATCTCTGCTGGGTCCTTTTGACAGGGCTGCAATGTGGGCACCCCAGGTCAAGTCATCTTTTATGGTAACACCCAGAAACTTAAAACTGGTCACTTGCTCCACTCGGTTTCCATTGATAAGCAAGGGCTGGATGTCTGATCTGTTCCTTCTATAGTCCACTATAAGCTCCTTGGTCTTATTGGTGTTGAGGACCAAGTTATTGTCTCCACACCACAAAAGTAACCGGTCCACCTCATCTCGATAGGCAGACTCATCCTCCCTGGAGATGAGTTCCACAGCTGTTGTATCATCTGCAAACTTAGCAATAGTATTACTAGCATGAGTGGAAATGCAGTCATGCACATAAAGAGTATAGAGTAAGGGACTCAACACACAACCCTGTGGTGTCCCAGTGTTAAAAATAAGGGCTGAAGAGGTATGATTACCTAATCTGACCTTCTGTGAGTGGCCAGACAGGAAATCCATAATCCAAAGGCAGATTGAATAAGAAAGCCCAAGGTCCAGAAGTTTAGACACTAGTCTGTGTGGAAGAATTATGTTAAATTTTGTGTTCAAGCTTATTTAGTGACGGTTTGAAGTTGCGACAACATTGAAAAAGTGACTTACAACTGTTTTTCACACTTACGACCATTGCTGCATTCCCCTGGTCACATGATTAGAATTTGGATGCTTGGCATTTTACTCATATTTATCACAGTTTGCAGTCTCCCGGGGCTCATGCCCTTTTGCCACCTTCTGAGAAGTAAAGTCAGTGGGGAAGCCAGATTCCCTTAGCAACCATGTTACTAACTTAAGAGTGGCAGTGATTCACTTAACAATGGTGGCAAGAAAGGTCACAAAGTGGGGCAAAATTCACTTAACAAATGTCTTACTGAGCAACAGAAATTTTGGGCTCAGTTGTAGTCATAAATCAAGGACTACCTGTACAGAAATTGGTTCATTGCCAGGGATCAACTGAGCATGGAGAAGCTTTAATTTTTCTTATGATTTTATAAGCAATGTTAACATTCGCAACAATATAAACTATAGCTTTTTTTTTTTTAAGAATAAAAAAAGATTCTCAAGATGCAATGCTCCAAAAACCTAACTTACAAGTCTGTAGAGCTGCAGAAATACAATCAAGCTTTTTGGATTCATCTGCAATCTTATTTTCTAAGGGACAAATTCTTTACCGCTGCTCAGGAGACTCTGTAAAATCAAAACATACCTTTTTAACTTTCTTAGATAAGAACACCAGTAATTCAAAAGAAATAGTTAATGGCATTCATCCTTTCTTTTCCAAGCCAGCAGGAGATCCTAAACAGTGCAGTGTTTACAGGCAGCAGCAGAGCACAATGCCATTTCAAAGACTCATCTCGGCGGGTTAGAAATATTAAGACAGGCAAAAGAAATTATTGCCCCCTACCCAACCCCTTCCCAAATAAGTCCTACAACTCTCACCTTTCTGCTTATACCGAAGGAATAATCAGCTGCCAGCTCACACCTGAGTGAGAGGGGAGGGGGAAATTAAGGGGGAAAAAACCCATTTCCCAGCAGGAACTAACATTAAATCTGCTTCTCTGAGAAGAAAAGCAAAATCACCCTTGGCAGAGAAAGAAGTGGACTGTTGAGTGTCCAGTTCAAAACAAACAAAACGAAAGAAAGCATTGGAGGAATTTCACCTAGCTTCATAAATGATTTGACAGTGGTTAATAACCCAGTCAAATCGGCTCTCCTTTCAGAAGAAAAGGAAAATGCAAGGAATTAATGACAAAAAGCAGGATTCTTCCACAAAATGAGGCTTTCTTTTTGGGTTGCTGTGCGTTGGGTGGGAGTTGGCTTGCTTGCCGGACTTCTATCCAACTGGCCTCAATTTCTTCCTTCCTTCTTCCAGCCTTCATTTTTCGTAGTGTACAATATGGTGACTACCGAGGTGATCGCTGTCTTTGAAAACACATCGGACGAGCTGCTGGAACTCTTTGAGAACTTCTGCGACCTCTTCCGCAACGCCACCCTCCACAGCGAGGCCGTTCAGTTCCCTTGCTCGGCCTCAAGCAACAATTTTGCCAGGCAGATCCAGCGCCGGTGAGCCTCATGCCTTCTGTTAACCCCGCACCCCCTGCTCCCCAGGGTCAACAAGGTCGAAGGGGCTAAAGCTGAAAACCTCAGGTTCAGCTCCCCAAATGAATTGGAATTGTTCACACACACACACACACACACAGAGCAGGAAGGGTGGCCCAGGCTTTTGGTAGGCGAATCACATTTATTATTTACTTTATTGGACAACTACTGGTCTGAAGTGGTGTAGGGTTTCCTGCTTGAGCAGCAGGTTGGGCTAGAAGACCTCCCAGGTCCCTTCCAACTCTGTTAGTTTGTTATATTTAAGACTTTTGGGAAAGGGAAGGGCAGCTGTTCTGACCCACCTCCCCAAACACAACAAACCCTCTGATGTGAACACAAAAGATTCCTTTATTAGGAATGCCAGCAGCCCCGACTCTCTCACTGCAGGCTAACAAGTTTGTCCGGCAGAGAGTTGAATAGTTAGTTGTCTGCCACACCTATTCATCTCCAACCCCTGACTTTTATTCCCAGAGCTAAGGTGGGGCTTCGCTTAGTAGCAGTGGCTCTTCTGTCCCAAGGACCGGCCTATAGATTTCCACTGCTCTGCTCTCTTCTGCCTTCTGCGCATCCACATGTCAGGCACTGGACCCAGCAGTCCCTCCTCTTCTTCATCGGCCACCTCCAGACCTGGCAGCTGTTGACTGCCATCTGAGGGGTGGAACCTGAAGCTCTCAGCTTGCCTTGATGCTGACTCATGCCTCCTCCTCCTCCTCTGATTTGGCTGCTGGAAGGGACGGCGGCTAGCAGGCCACAACACTAGTTACGGGACAGGCAGGGACTGCATTTTTCTAATAGGAAAGGGAAGAATTTGGCTTTTTTATTTTTCCCCCTGGCAATTTGTCCCTAATCTTCCAGACCTTCCAACAGTGGCCCCACGGCCACGTTTAACTGATCCCATCCATCCATCCTCTCTTTTGCTTTCCTTCTACCTTTCCCAGAATTAAAGCCTTTTCCAGAGAGCTTTGCACAACATTTCCAAAGCAGGATAACAGGAGGCTGGTAATTTATGCCTGGAGTTAGAGCTTTATAGATTGATGCATTGGATCCATAAGGCTGTTTTCTTAGCTCTCCATCATATTCTTGTTTTACAATTCACCTGATAGATTTTTTTCAGTCTTGCCATGCATCTTATTCTCACCCATTGTAAGTTGGAAGGGACTCCAGGAGCTGTGCAGCCAGATACAGATAGTACTCAACTTACAGTTCATTGAGTGACCGTTCAAAATTACAATGGTGCTGAAAAAAGTGAGTTACGACCCCTCTTCACACATAGGAGGATTGCAGCATCCCCATGGACCTGTGATCAAAATTTGGATGCTTGGCAACTGGCATGCACTTATAACTTATAGGAGCCTCTGTGGCACAGTGGTCAGAGTGCAGTACTGCAAGCTACCGTGTTTCTCACATAATAAGGCCGTGCCTTATTTTTTTTTGACCCCCGAAAAAACGGCTAGGATGTCTTTTTGGGGGTGACTTAATTCCCCTCCCACTTGCATCCTCGGATGGGTGGGCGGGCGGCAACAGCTTGGATATTCGGAAGACTTTCGGGTTCGGGCCACCGTTGCTTTCCCTTCTCCTTTGCTGCCCTTCTCCCTTGCTGCCACGGTATTTGGCGCAGCCACGTGGGGCCAATCAGGGCTCCTCCTTGCAGCCAGAGCCCTGAGGAGACACTTGGCTTCAGGCGCTGCCGTCTTCCCTTTGCTTTCGAAGGTAAAGCGTATTATTTTACAAAGCCTCTCCTGCCCGAGAGGGCAGCCCAACCCCACGTGGGGAGGCTAATTTCCCGGGGCCTCTTCCGTTCCTCCCCGACCTCCCTACACTGCGCACCTCTGACGCGCCGGTCCCTTCAGCCCAGTGAGCCTTTCCACCTCAAAGAAAGGCCAGGTGGGCGGCTGCGGAGGAGCAGCAGCGGGTCTGAGCCATTCGCAGCAGAAACAGCCACCACCCTTAGCCCGACGCGGGGAGAACGAGTGAGGTTAGCGCCTGCCAGCCCATCCTTCCCACCTCCGCAGCTCGGTTTCCCCTACTGGCGGATCCTCCTTTTGTGCGGGGGAAGGCGCTCGCCCGAGAGGATCTCTCCCTCTCTCTCCCCGCGAGGTCAGCGTCTGTGCTGCGGAGGAGAGGGCTGCAGCTGAGAGGTGAGGAAGCCGCAGCTCGCCCGGCGAGATTTGGGAACGAGGGGCAGGAGGACGCACGCACACACCCGCGGCTCACTTTCCCAGCTCTGCCCAGCCCTCGCAGCCCTGGCTGGACCCACCCCGCTGGACCCTTCGCTCATCCTGCCAGGGCCGCGCCAGATTCGTAAGGGCTGGGCAGAGCTGGGAAAGTGAGCCGCGGCTGTGTGCGTGCCTCCTCCTGCCCCTCGTTGCCAGGTGAGCCGCAGCTTCTTCACCACTCAGCAAGCAGAAGGAACCGGCTGCAGTCCTCTCCTCCACAGCGCAGACGTTGACCTCGCGGGGAGAGAGAGGGAGAGATCCTTTCAGGCGAGTGCCTTCCCCCGCAGCCCTCCGCACAAAAGACGGACCCGCCGGTAGGGGAAACCGAGCTGCGGAGGCGGGAAGGATGGGCTGGCGGGCTCTAACCTCGTTCGTTTTCCCCGTGTCAGGCTAAGAGTGGTAGCTGTTTCTGCTGCGAGCGGCTCAGACCCGCTGCTCCTCCGCAGCCGCCCGCCTGGCCTTTCTTTGAGGTAGAAAAGCTCGCTGGGCTGAAGGGACCGGTGCGTCAGAGGCGCGCAGTGTAGGGAGGTCGGGGAGGAACGGAAGAGGCCCCGGGAAATTAGCCTCCCCACATGGGGTTGGGCTGCCCTCTCGGGCAGGGGAGGCTTTGCAAAATAATACGCTTTACCTTCGAAAGCAAAGGGAAGACGGCAGTGCCTGAAGCCAAGTGTCTCCTCGGGGCTCCGGTTGCAGGGAGGAGCCCTGACTGGCCCCATGTGGCTGCGCCAAACACCGTGGCAGCAAGGGAGAAGGGCAGCAAGGGAGAAGGGAAAGCAACGGTGGAAGGTCTCCCGATATGAAGTGTCCCACCAACGCAGGCAGCACCATATCCGGGCATGCAACAAAAGTACTTCCTAACGGCAAGCCCCCCCTCCGCTTTCCCCCCCATTTTGCATGTTTAATATGGGCCTTAATTTGGGGGGAGGGGCTTAATTTGATTTTATGCCAATAAAACATGGTGGGGCTTCCTATTGGTGGAGGCCGTATTGTTGGAGAAACACGGTACTTCTGCTGCAGCCAGCTGCCTACAATTTGGCAGTTCAAATCCCACCAGGCTCAAGGTTGACTCAGCCTTTCATCCTTCCGAGGTGGGTAAAATGAAGACCCAAATTGTTGGAGGCAATAGGTTGACTGTGTAAACTGCTTAGAGAAGGCTGTAAAGCAGTATATAAGTCTAAGTGCTATTGCTGGGGTCAGTCATGTGATTCTATTGAGAGTTTTGCAGCGATAATTCAGCGCCAGAAAAATAAACACAGATGGCTGATGCTTCATTTCACATCTTTATAAACATAAGTAGATTTTACAAACCAGTTGTAGATTTCTCTAACATGGAGCAAACTCAAACAGAAACATGTTGCAAGTTCAGAGCAGAGCTCCTATCTTCAGCAAGCAAGCAAGTTAGTTTCATCTTCAATAGACAGACTCAGAGCTCAACATAGCTGCAGAGTTGCAGAGCTTAATATAGAGCCACACCTAGGCTACTTCTAGTTTCAGTTTCCAAAAACAGTCCTCATTGGCTGACTTAGTTGCTGTGCCTATTCATTGGCTGACCTTGTTACCAAGCTCTATTCCAGTTCATGAATATACTCTGACAGATTCACTTAACAACCATGTTGCTAACTTAACCACAGTGATTCACTTAACAACTGGGGTGAGAAAGGTCGCAAAATGGGGCAAAACTCCCTTAACAAACATTTCGCTCTTCAGCTGTTTAGGATCAGTTGTGGCCATAAATCAAGGACTACCCATACATCTGATGCTTCTGATGCCGTAATTAAAAAAAAAAATACACCCATATTTTCCTCCAGCGGTCTCCAGATATTTTGGACTACAGCTCCCATAGTATCAGTATTTGTGCTGGCTATGCCTGACGAATGTTGAAGCCCAGTACATAAATGGACTTCATGGAAGGCTTCTGAATCTGTTTTTCAGGTGTTCCTCCCTTTGTAAGATAGGGTTTCTCATCTAGTCGGTGATGAAATTGAGGGATTAGGGTTATCTGAACTGTAAGGAACAGAATAATCTTTCCTAGAATTCACCTTGGTAAAGACAACATGGAGCTGTCCCTGTTTCCTAACTTCAAAGCAAGCAATCACTTTATCTTGCATACTGTAGATTATTGTTTTCAACAACTTAAAAGGACACGTTGCTTCCTTCCATTTACATTTCCCTCCTGCCCTTTACATAATTCAAGAATGAGGATGGGTTTCCATCTTATCCTTTAATATCAGGAGATCTGTAGTCATAAAACCTTTTGGTTTTCATGTTGTTCTTTGACAAAACATAATTTAAAGGCAAGCATTTCTAATCCTTGTCACCTCATTGTGATGTCTGTCATATTTTGCCATTTAAAGAGTTCATTTCTTAGAATAGTCATGCAGGTTTACTTCTGGACTTATTTCCTAGAAACTAGCACTTGGCCTTTCAAATAAAAGACTTTTTGCACAGATTAAATATTCCTGAAAGGGACAGAAGTTTTAGGTTTAACATGTACGAATACGAACTTTAAAGAGATCTGAGATTTTTCCTGTTGAATGGTATAAAGCTGTTATCGTTCTGGTATTTTGCTTTAATGCAAGAGATTGAATGAACAATGACCTTTTAGTAGTGCAAGGTGATTTGGTTGTCTCTAAATTATTAATTTATGTTTTTCTTGAAGAGAAAGATATTTCATGCTTCAAATGAGTTACCTTTTTTAACTCTTGGTTTATCTTTAGTTCAGCATCTGGTTCCCTCTTCCATTTTATCGGCTCAGTATCTGGTTAGTTCTTTCTGATTATATTTTTCTGCTAGTGTTCCCTTGACCCAACTGTCTGCTGGCCTTGACTTTATCCTTGTCCTTCCACACATCGTCCATTCAATGAAGGATGATCTATAGAAATTGCTAAGTAATTTTTTGATAGGTTTCTTTATGCCACTACTGATTTTCTGACAGAAAAGGAATCTCTGTTAGATTTTGTTATTGTTGGAAATGCAATCTAAAAATGATTAGGCTGCTCAATTTCTCTTCAAGTACAGGTGATTTATTACTTGAGAACTATTTATCTGGTTATCTGTCTTCATAGCTATATAGCTGTTTCATTTGTGTCTTAATTGCTATGAAGGAGCTTAACTACATGTTCCTCTTGCTTACATTTTAATCTCAAAACAAGCCCCCAGAATAGACAAGTTTGAATTTCCATAGCTTTGTGGAATTTGAACCTGTCTGTCTAATCTGAGCCTCTGAATGATGCCATTATTTCCTCTAACCTTATTCAGTGACTACAGATTCAAGGTCTTAGGCAGAAGTTCATCAAACTCCTTCTTCCCCAACGTATTTTTCTCAAAAGAGATACCAAAGATTGGCCACAGCTAAACTCCAGTCCGTTTATGAACTCAGGATTCTTGTTTGCCTGATTTCCCCAAAGCTAACGTATACTATCAGGTGGGTGGAAGGAAGGAGAGGTGTTTTGTTACGTCGTTTCTTTCAGCTCTGTAGCCTTCACCTTCTCTGCTTCAGTTTCAAGGACACCATTGTCAACGCAAAGTACGGGGGACACACAGAGGCCGTGCGCCGGCTCCTGGGTCAACTTCCAATCAGCGCACAATCATACAGTGGCAGCCCTTACCTTGACCTCTCTCTCTTCAGTTATGATGACAAGTGGGTTTCGGTCATGGAACGTCCCAAAACATGTGGTGACCACCCAATCAGGTATGCTCCATGCCTCGATTTCCACGATCGCATTAGAAAGAGCAAGCCATTGCGTGTAGTTTGCATCCCAGTTAGCCAGGAAACAGGTAATCATAAGATATCTCATTCATTGGGCAGTTAATAGGGTCCTTGGTTTGATCCACCATAGGCTTAACTTACCATCACCATTGAGCCCAAAATTTACATTGCTAAGTGAGAAATTAGTTTAATACAATAGCTCTTAGACTATAGTATCCCTTATATACCGCTTCACATTGCTTTACAGCCCTCTCTAAGCGGTTTACGGAGTCAGCCTCTTGACCCCATCAATCTGAGCGCTCGTTTTACACAGAAGGATGGAAGGCTGAGTCAACCTTGAGTCCGGTGAGATTCGATCTGCCCAATTGCAGGCACCCGGCAGTGAGCAGAAGTAGTCCTGCATTTCAGCCACTGTGCCACCATGGCTTATGTAGCTTTTGTTGAGCTTCATCCACACTACCTTCCAGTCATACCCTCGATACGTATGAATGACCTCCGTTTTTAATTTCACATCGCTGCTTGTTTTCCTCACTGGTGTCTTTGATGCTTTGGAAAGGTCCTTATAGGTGATCATGTGGCTGTCTAACCAAAAAAAAAATAGCAGTTCTGTAGATGTTCTTCAGCAGTCATGAAAGCAGATAGCTCAGGTTTGCTCCTACGTTTTGGAAAGGCCGAAAAGAAATCCGAGCTTGTGGATGCTTGCGTTTTCTAGTGTCTGCTTAGCAAGCAGGCCAGTTTCAAGAACTGAGGGGGATGAACCTCTACTTTGCCTCTCAGTAGCATCTAGAGGGAGACGGTGGCTCAGTGGCTATGACGCTGAGCTTGTCAATCAGAAAGGTTGGCAGTTTGGCGGTTCGAATCGCTAGCGCTGCTTAATGGGATGAGCTCCCGTTCCTTGTCCCAGCTTCTGCCAACCTAGCAGTTCGAAAGCATGTTAAAAAAAAAGTGCAAATAGAAAAATAGGGACCCCTTTGGTGGGAAGGTGTTCTGTGCACCTTTGGCACAGAAGGTGTTCTGTACGCTTTTGGCATTTAGTCATGCCGGCCACATGACCACAGAGACATCTTCGGATGGTGCTGGCTCTTGGCTTTGTAACGGAGAAGAGCACCAGCGCCCCCTAGAGACAGAAATGACCAGCACGTATGCGCGAGGGGAACCTTTACCTTTACCTAGCATCTAGATCTCCAGGGATCTCCAACCTTGGCAACTTGAAGACTTGTGGACTTCAATTCCCAGAATTCCTCAGACAGCATGGCTGAATGAGGAATTCTGGGTGTTGAAGTCCCCAATGATGCCAAGACCAGGGGTCTAGAAGGCCAAGAGCCTTCACTTCTGACCTGCTTTCAACAAGAGCAGTTGATAACAGATAATCAGAGTTGGAAGGGACCTTGTAGGTCATCTAGTTCAACCCCCCACTCAAGCGGGAGACCCTACACCATTTCTGACAGAGGGCACTCCAGTTTCTTCTTGAAAGCCTCCAGGGATGAAGCTCCCACAACTTCCAAAGGTAACTTCTGTTCCATGGGTTGATTGCTTTCACCGTCAGAAAGTTTCTCCTTATTTCCAGGTTAAATCTCTCCTTGTTCAGTTTCCATCCATTATTCCTTGTCTGACCTAGAGGTGCTTTAGAAAATAGCTTGACCCCTTCCTCCTCTCTGTGGCAGCCCCTCAAATATTGGAAGACCGCTATCATGTCTCCCCCGGTCCTTCTCTTCACTAGACTAGCCATGCCCAGTTCCTGCAACCTTTCTTCATATGTTTTAGCCTCCGGTCCCCTCATCATCCTGGTTGCTCTTCTCTGCACTTTTTCTCGAGTCTCAACATCTTTTTTATAATGTGGTGAACAAAACTGGATGCAGTACTCTAGGTGTGGCCTTACTAAGGCTTTATAGTATTAGTACCTCCCTTGATCTTGACTGTATCCCTCTCTTAACACAATTTAGGATTGCATTGGCTTTTTTGGCTGCTGCTGCACACTGCTGGCTCCTATTTAGCTGGTTGTCCACTAAGACTCCAAGATCCCTCTCACAGTTACTGCTACTGAGCCTGGTTTCACCTAGTCTATATGGGTACTTTTGGTTTTTCTTGGCTAAGTTACTTTTCTCTATATTGAATTTCATTTTATTAGATATGGCCCAGTGTTCTAGTCTGTCAAGATCCATCTGGACCTTGAGCCTATCTTCTTGGGTGTTAGCTATTCCTGCCAGTTTAGTATCATCTGCAAATTTGGTAAGTTCCCCTTCTATTCCCTCATCTAAGTCGTTAATGAAGATATTGAAGAGCACTGGGCGTAAGACGGAACCTTGTGGCATCCCACTGCTTACTTCTTGTTGTTGTTTGTCCTACCCGATTGAAGCCCATTCCCCCATCTTCTAGTCCCAGTTCTGTCTGCTCCTCATCAACTGCTCAAATGCCAGTTCTCACCCTTCAGCAAGCTCCCTTGTGGCACCCAACTAACGAGCTGCTTCAGAGGTCTCCTTTGGATCTTTCCTTATTGGCATGCCTGAGTTCCAGCACAGTTCTCCATCCCCAAGAATGTGGAGCCTTTGTGTGCCAGGCTTGGCTTACTTTTGAGTTCTTCTTCTCCTTTTGCCCACCACCCGCCAGCTGCTAAAATAGCACATTTCATGCTGAGCTGGATGGAAGATGACAGGTCTTTTGCCATCCGCTCCTCACCCACCTTCAGCCAGGAGAGTTCTGAGCTGTCCTCTAGCCTGGGCCATTAGGATGAGCAAGAAACAATGATGGGATTCAATTACTTTTACTACCGGTTCTGTAGACGTGGCTTGGTGGGCGTGGCAGGGGAAGAATACTGCAAAATACCCATTCCCTCCCCATCCCACTAACCTGCTTTCCAGCTCCATTCTCCTATGCAGGGCAACCAAAGGAGACCCAGCCGATCAGCTGGGACTCAATGGGAGGCAGAGAAGAGATGGGGTTGCTGGGGCCAGTCAGAGCTGGGATTTGCCGGTTCTCCAAACTGCTCAAAATTCCCACTACCGGTTCTCCAGAACTGGTCAGAACCAGCTGAATACCTACCTCTGGCAAGAAAGCCTTCTGTTGACAGCTGAAGGGCCCCAAGACTTAAGCAGGCTGAAAAATGTCACCGTAAGCCTTTAGGGGAGGAGCGTTTTAGAAGCCCAACAGTGTGGCAGGTAAGCTTTCCACTGCTATAACAATTGGCCCCCCGGAGAGAAGTGCTCTCCATTACTGTTCTTATTGGCACGCATCTTGCATTTCGGGATCTTAATTTCACCGCTGCGTGCAAAGCAGTGCAAATGGCCTCTGATTGCAGAGCACTTTTCAAAAAATAGATGTGGGGGGGAGGGGAAAATACAAGACAGAGCGTATTTTGGAGATTACAGAGCACTTTTCTTGAGTATGGCAAATTGCCCTGAATTAGAATGGCAAAGGCAGAAACTCACAGAATGAAGTTTGCTCCCCTTCCTGTTTTCCTCCCCAACCCCCCTCCCCCCCCTTCTCCTACCAGCTCCACTTCCTGGAGAGAAGGGAGCCATTTAGAAAGTCAGGCTACCCAGATTGTTGCTTGTTTCCCTCTTTTTGGGGGGTGGGTGGGGATTCTCTTAATTGTCAGTCCAGCCCGGAGCGGGGGAAGGGCTTTTAGGAGAATATCAGTAATGGCTATTTAGAAAGAATGTGATGAATGCAACAGGCCATTATTGTGAAAAGCGGAGGGTCTTCTACTTATCCTGAGAGCATCCTCTTTCCCACTCTGTCTGCATGTATATGAATGGTGTGTATATTTTGAGGGAAGGGGAGGCACATGAAAGATTCGAGCAGAGAGGAGGAGGACCCTATGAAAATACTCACCTGCAAAAAAGAAGGGACAATTATCTCTGTTATCTATCAGTCTGTCTCTGTTATCTCAGTTTTACCAAGCTGTGTTTTTTAAAAGCCCAAGTCCTCATGGCGTTTTTCTCATCCCAGTATCTCCTGCAAGGGTTCTAGCTGAATATCTGCCGTCGGAATCCAAGGTTTGACAGCATCCCGGTGCAGACTTGATTTGTGTAGGACTGAGCTGGAGAGTGGACAGTTTCTTTGGCACTGAGGTTCTCTGCTTCACTTGCCTTTTCAATTTTTCTCTTAGCCCAACATCGCTCACAATCCTTTTTACTGGAGGAGGGGCGTTTTCAATAGACTGCCTTGAGCTGCTCTAGGAAAGGCAGGATCTGAGAAACAATTGATAATAATGTACATCAATCCCACCGCTAGCTCATTTGGTAAAAGGCAAACTTTGTTTTTATTGAAACCTCTTTTTAATAGAGGAGTTCTAATGTCTCCTTTCCTGTTTTTTTGCCTTTGCTTTGGTCAAAATAGCATGTGCTCTTTCTTTGTTTACTGAATTATGGGAGATTGGTGTTTATTTAGTTCTATGTGCCCAAAGACTAGACATCCAGCATTCTCTCTTTCTTTCTCTCTCTCTGTCTGTCTCCTCTCTCCCTCCCTTTCCTTTCCTTCCCTCCCCCTTCTCTCCCTCCGTCTCCGTCTCCCTCCCGCCCTCTCTGTCTCTCTCTTCTCCCATTCACAGATTTTATGCCCGAGATTCTGGTCTGCTGAAGTTTGAAATCCAAGCAGGACTTCTAGGTCGACCCATCAATCATACTGTCCGGCGCCTGGTGGCATTTACCTTCCACCCTTTTGAGCCCTTTGCTATCTCCGTGCAGCGGACTAACGCAGAATACGTCGTAAACTTCCATATGAGGCACAGCTGCACATAGAGTGTTTTGCTCTACTGTGGACACTGAATCAAGACTTTTTTTTTTTTTTCACGGATATCCCAGAGCCAAAGTCAGGCTGAAAGAAACCAAAACACTAAGCTTGTTTTTGAGTGATGCTGTTTCAGTCCTGCGGTGTTTGAATCTCACAGGAATGATGGTATTTGTTGATGGATCCATAACTATCTCGAATTCCCCCCCCCCCCAGGTGCTAGCCATTCTTCTATCATTCAGCACAAGCCAAACAAGATTATTTTGTAAAGTTCTCTGCTCTGATACTTGACTTATTACTACACCTACTAGTACTACTTCTATTTAGTGGGAGGGGTGGTTCGGTGGGGGTGTGATGACTGGCGTGGCACAAAGGCAACACAGTTAAATAAGCAAGAAGAATCCCTTTATCATCTCCAACTTTGCCCTCAGTGTCCAGGGCTGTAGAAAAAAGTCTCCCAGGAAGAGCCTTTAAGTGGAGAAAATTCAGTCTGAAAACATACAACCTGTAACTAAAAATCCAAACGAACCACACTTGACAGGGCAGGAGAAGGAATTGCAGACTTGAAAGGCCAGCAAAACACACACAGTTGGGAAGATGCCAGGAACACAGATAAGTCTTGACAATACCGGATAAATTCATGATCTGCTCCCAAACCATTCGCCTGCGTGCCCTGGGATGAAGAGGGCTTGGCTCTTCCTCTGAACTCCTTTCACAGGAAACCCATTTTGTAGCAAGGCGTTCCTTATTTTCCTCTCTCTCTTGGAACAGAGGGATAAAAGTCCTATCACTGCCATATTTCAAGAAGGTCGGTTGGTTCCTTAGTGGGAGATAGGAATATGGTGCCTGCTTTTTATACAGGCAGGGAAGAGAATGGGATAAAATACACTCATAGAAACACTTTAGAGGAATCTTAGCCGTTAATTCCTCATCTCTTTCTCTCTAGATTAGATTATAACCCACAAAAGGTTTTGTGCTGCCCAAGTTCTCTTCTATGAAAACCCTCCTGCCAACCTAAGCATGCCCATCGTCCGGGTCTCAGGGTCCAGGATGGCCTATGTGGAGTGTTAAGGTTCTGTTTTGCTACTACTGATCATTCCAGTGGAGTGTCCTGCAATATTATGCAGTTGCGTTACGTGCCTATTTGATTTACGCAGGCTTTAAATGAGGACATGGTTAGTTTGGGTTGCTGCAGCTCAGATGTAGCCCCCTAGCCTGCTTGAAAATCCTTGGTTACAAATTGTGAGCCTCCCAGAATCGTTTGCTGAAACTGGCCGCTATAGAAATCAAGCCAAACCAATCCATCAGTACTTATATATATATATAAGCAAAAGTCCACTCATGCATCATCACAAAATCTCCAGAACTGTAAAGCCTACAAAAGGATTTTTTGAAATGACCATCAGAGCATTAGTCTTTCGTATATCATTATTAACACGCTCTGAATTCAGCGATGGGATTCAAATTTTTCTGCTATCGGTTGGTGGGTGTGGCAGGAGAAGGATACTGTAAAATCTCCAGTCAGAAGTGGTATTTGCCGGTTCTCCGAACTACTCAAAATTTCCACTACTGGTTCTCCAGAACTGGTCAGAACCTGCTGAATACAACCTCTGGCTCTGATGCTAAGGAGTTTTACTCCCCCTCCCCATCTGAAAAAGAAATCTGTTCCAAATGCAAAACACAAGCAGAGGAGAGGAGTTTCAGTTTTAGTTTCATAGCAGCAACCAAGTTTACTACAGAACAGTTGAGCTAAGCTGGGCCCAGACAACTTGCTGTCTCCTTGCTCACACAGCAAACACTACTTCAGTTTCTCAACTCTCTCACACACTAACAGGATGCTAGCCAGATGAATACTGATATATGTTGGTAGGTAGAGGCAGAATTACCTGCCTCTACCTACCCTTAATTACCCTTATTTTCCTCCCCAAAAACTAAGCCTCACCACATAGTTTTGTAGTGAAGCACGGGTATCGAGCTAGTAAGTAAATACATGAAACAAAATAAAACGGTCCTCTTCCCCTGCCTTTGATTAACTTGCAATCAGGTTGAAGAATGGGCCCGTTTATATATGTATCTGACATTTCCCTTTCCTTAAATTCGGTGCCAGTGCAATTCTCAGCAGAAGGCAAGGTTTTCCAAAAGTTTACACCTGCGAGGACATTTTCATATCCTCAAAATGGTAGGCTTTTGTCTTTGAACCCAGAAGTTCAGGGAAATAAAAGCAACACAAAGAATAAAAGTAACATGAAGTTAGAGTGTAGGTACACATAAAAGTAACATGAAGGTAGATTTGCTCTTTGGGTGCCCTTTCTCTGTCTTGCTGTGTTTGAAAAGAAACATCAAAGCTGAATGGACGTGCAAGGAGGACTTTGGTGATTCTTATGAAAACTAGGAAAGTTCCCATGAGATCATCTGAAGAGGATCAACTCCAACATTTCTTCATCGGTATTAACTTCCCAGTTTTGAAATTGCCTTCTGAGTTGAGTCATCTGGTAAGGCAAGTCAAAACAGATTCTGGTTGGATGCACCTAGACATACATGAAGCTTATTCACAGATTGTTGAAAAGATACAGATTCCTTTGCCTTCATCTTTACTCCTAAGAACCACCCAAATATACTTACATTAGTGCAACACAACAAAAGTAATTCGTTCCTTCTAAGATTCTTCCCCCCCCCCTTCAAGTTCTGAGAAGAGTCCTGGAATTTCCTGGTGATCTCCAATTTAAGCCATAATTAGTTGATCTTGAGTGGCTTTTTTTTCAGTATCAGACATGGTTGGTGAGGGGCTACCTCCTGAAGATCACATTTGGTTAAATAAGACATAATTGCCTTTATTTAATTCAACTGCAAAAGGCAGCAGTTAAGGGAGGGGGAAAAGGCACTAAACGGAAATCAATATAAATACATTTGGGTTTGCAAATTGGACGAGATTGTAGTTTGCTGAAGTGGTTGAATCCCAGTCAGCTGTATGCCAACCTATCTGTCATAGTTTTACAAAAGATAATGACAATTTACATGAGATGTAAATTGGAAATTTAATGAGACAAATGATCGCTTAGATCAATATATTTACCTTCATCGGTTGACTCCATGTTGTTTATTATTTTGTTTTTACTGTTGGTCAGAGCTGAAAAGACTCAAGCAGTTAGGTCGAATGCTGCATTTCTAAGAAGTCCAACCAATTGCTTTTGGAAAGATATGAGGTGAACAAAAAAACTGTTCCAGACCAGTGCTTATTGTCCCCTAAATACAAAGATGTTCTGGGAGATTTCTCTTTAAAATGTCCTTGAATTGGCTTTGATTTTAGAGTAATATTATTAAGAAGGAGTTGCTTATCTCTTCCCTCAACATAATTGGTTTCCTGATCAAAACTAGCGTCCAACTATTTGTTCACACCTTTCAGCATCACATGTTTGTCACACATAAAAACTCAGGGGAGGTTGTCCCTTAAGGTCTGCTTTTCTGAAGAGAGAACTTCATTAGTTTTGTAGGCATAATGAATTGATACTGCTAGAGCAGGTTATTTGTAGCTCAGGGTTGAACTGTAGGGTCCTTGGTACTCAGAGCTTGGTGGTTTTCTTACAGACATTTCATTATCCAAACTCAGTAACATCGTCCGTGCACTGAAGAGAATGGCTTCCTACAACGTGACGAACTACAAACTACTCAAATCTCTTTTAGCCTTGTCTAGTGAGCTGGTCACTCTTGTCAGCTGAAGACTTACAACTTTATAGGAAAAAACAGCCATTCCTTTTCTACCACTCTCATTTCGCATGGCCTTCCTGTGATTAAAGATACAGCTTTCAAGTCAGGTACCTCTCTCATCCATAAGCCTGTTAAACCCTCATTGAAAATTGGCCGTAATCACATTTTTGTTGACAATGAATTCTGAGGCTTAACTGTTGTGTCTGTTCAACTTGAATTTGCAAGGAGCAGTGATAAGGAAGAGGAACACCAATTTTTACTACATCAAAGCAGTAAACCAGTAGATAATGTAAACAAGGTTCTAAAACCTGATGCTGATAGGATCTGGGATAATTAATTCAGATGTGCAATTTGTCTCATGAGTCTGCTATCATTAAAGAATGGACCTGCCTTACCCAAAAGGCTTTATAGGTGAAAGTTTGGAAACCGGAGCATCTGGAATCTACAATTTGTAGCCTAGAGAGAGAAACCCTTAATAAATTGATATTCCAGCTGCTTTCCAAGGCCATCGAGGGTTATAGATATTAGATATCGAGTGTCTGTTAGTCTGGAACATCAAGAGAACTCAATGTCAAATGGAGCATAATTATATAAACTCTGGGTTTCCTTCTGCCGTGGGTAATTAACTGTTGTGTCGGAGGTTTTATCCTTGTCAGCCATAAAGTTTCTGATCTACTCAAGTCCTCTCTAAGTGTCTTCTGCCAAGATTCAAGAGCTACAGAGTTTTGTTCTCCCCTGGAGAAAAGTCAGATCTTAGGTCTTTCAGCTGGTAGTAAGGAACATTCTCGCTGGCCCTGTTACTGACCACCCATTTCAATCTCCGGTTGACTTTTCAAACGCCAGCCACAGAAGTGGATTGAGCTGGCACAAGTTGAAGAAGGAGGCCTGGTCTGAGTCAAGATGATTCGGGGCATCCGGAAAACTGTCCGACTGACTCAGAAGACAATGAAAGAAGAGGCAAACCTGGCAGGGGCCTATCTGAACAATAGCTGTGCATGTTCCCTGAATGCTTTAAAACAGGGGTGTCCAACCTTGGCAACTTTAAGACTTGTGGACTTCAGCTTTGCTGGCTGAGGAATTCTGGGAGTTGAAGTCCACAAGTCTTAAAGTTGCCAAGGTTGGACACCCCTGCTTTAAAAGAAGGGCAACTCAGAAAGTAGCATCCAGGTTGCTTTTTTAGAAAGTGGGCTGGGAGAGGATGAAGGAAGATTGGGGGGGGGGGAATGGTTCTTTACTCATGCCGATGCTGGCATGGAGCTCTTAACAATTGCAGTATCCATGGCAACTGGAAGAGAAAGCCCTGCCAGATTGGCTATCCAGACTGCAGAAGTGAGGTGTTGGTGATGTTGGTAACTAAAGCAAAAACAACAACAACAGCAACAACAACAACACAGGCAAAGTTACTTGTTTATTTTCTTTGTTTGCAAAAAGGATGCTTCTTGTACACATCACTACACTGTTTGCCAAAAATTTACTTGATCAAATTCATTTGTTGGCTTTCCCCATTATATTCAACCATAAACTAACCAAGAAGAAAGGGACTAGGGATTTTCAGCTGCCAGAACTTCTACCATGTATAAATATTGGGAACTCTCTGGCACTCTGCCATATGCCAAGTAAATAAATACAAATAAACTAACCATCTAGATTAGGTCCGCCAGACAGACCCAGAAACCGAACCAAGTTTAACCAAGTTTAGCATGCATGAAAAAGAGCAGCCAGGAACAGGCAGTCCTCAACCTATTGCTGCAATTGAGCCAATATTTAGGTTGCTAAGTGAGAAATTTATTAAGTGAGTTTTGTTGCATTTTACAGCAAGTGTATCACTGCAGTTCTTAAATTAGTCACATGGTGGTTAAGTGAATCTGGCTTCCTCATTGACGTCGCTTGCCAGAAGGTCGCAAAAGGGGATTGTATGTCTCAAGGACGCTGCAACCACGAGTTAGTTGTCAAGTATCAATGTAAATTATGTGATCATGGGGATGCTGCAACACCTGGTCATAAGTGTGAAAAATGCTCGTAAGTCACTTTTTTTCATTGTCATAATTTTGAGTTAACTGTTGTAAATTGTCCTCAACTTGATTAAGAAAGATGTGTGAACTACCTGGACTACATATATGAGCCACGGTGGCGCAGAGGTTACAAGTGCAGTACTGCAGGCTACTTCTGCTGACTGCCGACTGCCTGCAATTTGGCAGTTCGAATCTCACCAGGCTCAAGGTTGACCCAGCCTTCCATCCTTGCGAGGTGGGTAAAATGAGGACCCAAAATTGTTGTAAACTGCTTAGAGAGGGCTGTAAAGCACTGTGCAGTGATATATAAGTCTAAATGCTATTGCTATTCTGTACATTCTGCACTTTAAAACCAACAGCCGTATTATCCAACTGCAAACCTTCCAAATATGGGTGTAATGATCTGCAACAACCCTCATTTGTTACAATTAATGAAAAATAGCTTATCAGAGCAAAGGTTTCATTTGAACAAGGCTATTCTCTAATCTCATACCATGCCTGAACAGTGCAGTAAAGCCTCTTAAACTGAAAGGCAAACTTGTGTTTGACGCGGGATTGTGACAAAGCACGGTAACCTACTCCCAGTAAAAGCCAAAAATTGTGCTGTTCCTTTATTTAATTCCAAATTGGGTGCGACTGTTTTGAAGCTAAGGGCCACATTTAATTCTTGAGTGATAGGCAAGAGTTGCTCTCCACTCTAGGCCAGAGCAAATTGATTTAAATTTAAATTAAACCAAACCAAACACAGCTAATATGTTTATTTCTCACAATCCAGTCACTTTCCTCTTTTATCACATAAAAAAATACAATTTAGTGACAACTTTGGGAGGGGTTCCAAGAGCTGGAGCTATATATAATTTTGAGCTGAGTGTATCCAGCCTCCAGAATTTCAGATCGTGCACCACATTGAATTAATTAACTTGCAAGATCCCAAGGCAAGAGCAATTAGATCACCAAAGAATTGATTTTTTGGTTCCGAGGTGTAACTTAATGGAGCTCCCCCACTTCAACCCTCTGCCAAATTGAAGAGATGGATTTTGCTCCTAATTACGCTTGGTAAATGGAAAGCTCATCGAGGATGTGGTAGATGGCAAAAATGTATAAATTTCCCACGATCCAAGTTAATTGGAAAACATTTAAATGAGGAAAGTCTTAAGAACAGCTTGGGAGGTTGATGAGATCAGGCGCTTCATCGGGGAAAAAAATGGAAGAGGGGCTTATCTGTACTTTTGGACACAACAATTTCTTTTCCAGGGAGAAACAGCCGACATCTGCCTACCTCTTGTCCTTGTTCCAAATTATCTAAAGTAGGGGTGTGTTTTGCAATACACATCTTGGAAGACCAGGCCGAAGCTTCATTTGTTTTAACAGTGAAAAATAACACAACTTGGCTGAGAGGCTGACCTTACAAGTTTATATTTATTTATTGTTTGCTTCTGTTAATCCCCACCAAATTCTGCTTGGTGTCAGGGTTCCAGAAAAGCCCACTTAAGAACTCTGAGACAGGCATTTTCTTAAAGTTTCCTTTTATTAAAGTAGTTATACTGGCACATTTGAGGAAGCCTGAATCTGAGAGTTCTGGGTTTTCCCTTAATAATTCAAAAGTCAAAACCCAACCCCTGCACCCATCAGTCCATACATGGTCCAATCACTGTCTGTTCCAACTTGAGACATCCCTTCAACCACTCCTCCTGCAGGAATAACATGACCTTAACTGAAGAGAAGAATGCTATTATGTCTAACGACCAACACTCTACAAATCCCCTTCCCCCGCTCCTACTTTTCCCGGCACAGGAATATGGCAGCATGGAAGAAATTGGTTCCTTTTTTTTTTCCCCCCAAAATTACACATCTCTATTTGCATTGTTAACAGTATTGTGTCATCAATGTTACATATATTTACATTTATTTTTCTACATTAATCCTTATTCCTATGCTCTGTCTACTTATACCATTTATCCCATGCCGCATAATAATCTGATTCTTCCTTGCCTTTTAGTTCTATTGTAGGTTTGTCCATCTTGGCACATTCCAATATTTTTTGTTATTAACACCACTTTGGACGATATATTTCTAATTTTCAGCCCTGTACGAAAACTATCCTCGCTGCTGTTGTTATATGCAATATGATGTATTGGATTTGCTTGCTAAATTTCCCTTTAATTATTCCCAGTAGGAATAGTTCGGGTTTAAATTCCATTTGATGTTCTGTTATCTCCTGTAATGTGATCCCCTTTTGCGAACCTTCTGACAAGCACAGTCAGTGGGGAAGCCAGATTTACTTAACAACTGTGTTACTAACTAACAACTGCAGGGATTCACTTAACAACTGTGGCAGGAAAAGTTGAAAAATGGGACAAAACTTACTTAACCAACGTCTTACTTAGCCACGGATATTTTGGGCTCTATTGTGGTTGTAAGCTATGAACAACCTGCATTTGTTTTTATTTATTTTGCTTTTATCTCACCTTTTGTTATTTTTATGAATAACTCAAGGCAGTTACTGGTTCCTCCTTCTATTTTCCTCACAACAGTAAAACCTGTGAGTTGAGTTGAGTTGAGCTGAATGGAAGTTTCTGTCTGTGATGACCTGGGGTGTAGCACAAAGGCAGCACAGTCAGATAAGCAATAAGAGTCCCTTTATTATCTCCAACTTTGCCCTCAATGTCCAGGTTACCTCCTGGCTGGAGAAAAACACTCCCAGGAACAGCCTTTGACTGTAGAAAATTAAGTCCAAAAGATGAGTAACACAAACTGTCACTTAAAGTCCAAACAAGCCAAACTGAAGTAATTAGTTTGGCAGGGCAGGAACAAGAATTTCAGACTTGAAGGCATGGCAAAACTCACATGGTTGGGAAGATGCCAGGAACACAGATAAGCCACGACAACGCAGGATAAAGTCATGTTTGCTCCCAGCAGCCTGCCGCACGCAGTCTGCCTTTCTTATCAACTGTCTTCCCAGCTGTGGCTAATGAAGGGAATCAGGGCCCTTTCCTCCCCCGTAAGCCACACAACCCTCGTTGCTCTCTTCTCCGTTCCTCCCTGCGTGCCCTAGAAAGAAGAGGGTGTGGGCCTGGGTCTTCCTTTGAACTCCCTCTCCCTTGTTCTATCTCTTCCCTGCTCTGCCCAGCCAGACTTTGCCCTTCCCCAGCCTCCTCACAGCCAATGGAGCCCCACTCCCACTCCCTGTCAGCTGTTCGGCTTTCTCCTCAGATTCAGACTCCGACAGGGGCATGACACCATCCTATAAAGAGTGGCAAAATAGCCATTTCTGACAAATTGCCCAGGGAAGTTGGTGACTGCAATCATATTTTTTCCTCTTAATCCAGAGATCTGCCACTACAGGGCCAGCAATGAACTTAAAGCTAAGCCGTGAACATTTGAGCAAACAAAACACTAGTGTTTTCCAGGTTGCACTTCACACGTACAGTTGATTCCTTTAAGCTGCGAGGTCTCCGACTTAAGCCAAGGTCTGGAACAGCAACAGGCTGGGTTGCTAAATTTTATTGTATTTTTCCACCCTCCTGTTTTCCAACTGCATTTTGATCAGCACAGGTTAGCAGGTGGCAATATGTGTGTTATCTTTTTGTGCGATGCTTGACTGATTGTGTTTGCAGGACAGGGTAACTACGGTTTACTGAACTAATTCAATTTCTTGGGTCCGTTAGAACACCCTGAGTCACAAACTAGCCGATCCTATTTTAGACTCGCACGTTGTGAGAATATGGCTTAGGAGGCTGGTTCGTTCAGGGAAATGACCCTGCTCTCCAGTGTGCCAGAAGAAAGAATCAGCAACCTCTTAAACCGAAGGAACAGAATCTGGAAGTCACATTTGCAAGCTGATGACGAAGAACATATTGTGCATCTTTAAGATTTTGCCCCCAAATCTCTTTTCTTTTTCTTTCATTCTTGGGGTAGGCACAGAGACACGATTCTGCTGACTATCAGTCACTGATGGGAAAAAGAAACTGGGAAGCATCCTGCCTCCATGTTCCTTTTGTAGAATTTGGGGAGGTATCTGATTCAGATGGAGCAGGGAAAAGGAAGCAGCCTTCGATCTCACCTAATGGACGAGCTAACCAGAGCTTAACCAGAATTTATTCCCTGTCTGCCCAATTCAATACTATTCAGGTCTTCAAAATACTAGATATATTTAACCATATTGGGGGCGGGTCCTCCCTGAACTTATAAGCTAACTAAGTTCTTTTCATGTTTTTAATTTTGAAATGGGGAGAAGATGATTTTATTTGGTAGCTGGGGAAGCGCTAAGCTCTGATATATTGCCAGATAGATTAGTCCAGTCCAGGGGTGGGATTCAAATTTCTTAACAACTGGTTCTGTGGGTGTGGCCTAATTTGTGGGTATGGCTTGGTGGTCACGTGACTGGCTGGGCATGGCTTATATGTAAATATTGTAAATATTTATGTAAATATAGATTTTTTTTTTTATTAAAAAGCAACTTTTACCCAAAACCAGGAAAAGCAGGTAGGCAGACAGCGTTGCTCACAGAATCACAGATTCACTCAGAGATCTACCATTCTGCAATCTGCTAACTGAGTCTGCACTGAATAATAGAAGCTTCAGTCCTAAGGAAGGTTCAGCTCTGCTTTTAGGTTAGCTAGAAAGCAAGAAATCCAACCATTCCCTGCTTTCTTGTTAATCTAAATCTCCCAGCACAGCAGAACAGCTGATGGTCAGGGAAAACAAAAAGGAAAAATAGCAACTTACCAAATGCAGGCAAGTTGGATGGTCTGCAAGCCAGATAAGGAGTGAGTGGGCGGGGAGGGGAGGAGAAGGGCCAGCCAGTGGCGCGATTTGCCGGTTCTCTGAACTGCACAGAATTGTAACAACCGGTCCGACCAGGTAGAATCCCACTCCTGGTCCAGTCTCTTCTTGAAAGCTTCCAGGGATGAAGCTCCCAGAACTTCCAAAGGCAACATCTGTTCCATAGGTTGATTGATACAGCCATAAATAAAGTTCTAGGTACACTTGGGAGTGTGCTTTCTTCTCTGGACTACCTCACAAGGTTGACAATAATCGATATGGCATATATTGGAGTTTAGCACTCAAGTTCAAACCTTTATTGTCAGAGTACAACATGTGTACAATGAGATTGGCTGAGCCTCCCTTCGTGCACCCCCCACAACACAATACAACTCACAGTGAAGACAAGAAAATCCCTAACCCAGTGAATCCCACTAACAAACACACAATCTTATTGCACTATGTGAGCTTATTGCATGTTGCACAATAAGAAAAAGCTGAGCCAAGCTGCATCGATCAGTGTATTATATAGATCATAAAAGTGCACGAGACCCATAACAACATTAGCTCTGGGGGAAGGGGGTTGCTCTCCCCTTCAGGGTTTCTGAGAGTTAAAGAAGTGCTGTAGTCCATTATCAAACTCTTCCACCATATTCAAACCTCTTGGATGCTTTTAGGCAGTTTGATAACCAAAGCCCCCAGCAGCTCCCAGAGTGCCAATTAAAGCTTGGGTGTCTTTCAAGGAGTGCAGAAGGATAGAAAACAAATAAGTGGTGGGCTCTTGAGTTTCTTTGCCGTACCAAATGTTACTTGAGGAATGTGGAGATGCTAAGGGCTATAGCTCTACCAGCTTTGGAGAAATAGTTGCAGAAGATTAAGTAAACAATCGACTAGGGCTGCAAGAGGCTGAATAGTCTTATTAATTTTATCATCTATATCAGGGGTCTCCAACCTTGGCCCCTGGAAGCCTGGTGGACTTCAACTCCCAGAATTCCACAGCCAGCTTTGCTGGCTGTGGAACTCTGGGAGTTGAAGTCCGCCAGGCTTCCAGGAGCCAAGGTTGGAGACCCCTGATCTATATTATGCTGTTGGTGCTGCAGAGTAGCTTACAATCTTAAACAGGGAGTGTCCACAATCTTGGCAACATTAAGACCTGTGGATTTCAACTCCCAGAACCCCTCACCCTGCTATGCTTAAAGTCCCAAAGTCTTAAAAGTTGTCAAGCTGGATCTAAAATGCAACACAAAGTAGAAATGGTCTATACCTCAAACTGCTTCCTATCCTGAACAATTTATTTTAGGTTTTGGAGCCATACCTGTCTGAAGACGTCTCCATGGTCAAGTGGCCAGCATGACTAAATTCCGAGGGCGCATGGAATGCTGTTATCTTCCCACCAAAGTGGTCCCTATTTTTTTACTTGCGCTTTGTTTACATGCTTTTGAACTGCTAGGTTGGCAGAAGCTGGGACACGTAACGGGAACTCACTCCGATATGCAGCTCTAGGGATTCAAACTGTCGAACTGCCAACCTTTCTACAAGCTCAGCGATTTAGCCACCGAGCCACCTTTACAGAGGAAAGAGAAGGAGAGAACAACAGAAGCAAGGGGGATGGATTCAGTGATGGTGGCGATGGGTGCACTGCCGGAAGACTTGAAAGACCAAGCCAAGGCTAGATCGTCAAGGGGAAACTTTTATGTGGTCACTAAGAATCAACACCAATGTGACGGCACATAATCCATTTCCATGATATTGGCCCTGCAGAGAATTCTAGACAGATTTAGCTAAGAAAAACTTCACAGGAAAAAGGGATAGAACAATTCCTACCCTCTGCTGCTAATTAGGGCAAAGCCATAGCCCTTCCCACATGCAAAAATGGGATTCTGTTGAACTGGGAGAAGTTATTGTTCTCTTTCCAAGCTATTTTTCTACACACCCAACCAGCTGCTGCTAAAGGCAAATAGGCTTTCTGCATGACTCAGCAAAGTAAGGACAATTCTATTTAAATTATAAGTTCTATTTTTACTTAAATTGTTTCTATTCTTGACTATATTTTGATATAAGCAATTTCCCCACCCTTTAGAAAAATCACTCCTCTCTTCAATGATGTCTTTGAAATTTGATGTGTCATTGACCACGTTTTCCTCTTCCGAAGAGGAGTCAGGCAGGAGCAATTGCCAATGAATGTTCAATAAAATTTGCTTTCTCAATAACATTGTCCTCCCTTCCTTCTCCACATATTCAGTACCACCTATTAAAAAGGCACTTTCCATTAACAATTACAGTTTAATCAGAGTATTCAAATAAGCATGTGACTCATTGGCCTGAAAGAATTGGTTTGAAAATATTTCAGGAAGAAAATCATGAAAATTAGCATGTTTAGGCTTTGGTTTATATGGATTTCTTGAGATCAGGATTGCTCTACATCAGGGGTCTCCAACCTTGGCCCCTGGAAGCCTGGCGGACTTCAACTCCCAGAATTCCACAGCCAGCTTTGCTGGCTGTGGAACTCTGGGAGTTGAAGTCCGCCAGGCTTCCAGGAGCCAAGGTTGGAGACCCCTGCTCTACATATTTGGTGCTTCTGGTTCTCCAGGAGATCAATGCCAAAGTTTTCTGGTTCTTCAGGAGATCTTCCCTGCACTAAGCTTGTTTAAGCAACAAAGAAATTTTGCCTTCCAGCCGAAAATCCTGCCTATTTTGCATTATTTTTCCAACTCCCAAGATCCTTCTTCTTGTGCTAAGCATGATTTGATCAGGCCTGATTTATTGAAGAAGCTACTGGCTTCTCATAGCTTGGTCAAGAATAACTATGCTTATCAACCACATTATGACTTAAATATGACAATTCAGCCTGTCTACATTGGCCTTTGTTTTGCACAAATGTTAAACGAAGTTGTTGGAACTCACCTTTGTCCTTCATCAGTCAGATGTCCAGCATTTATTCTGCTTTGAAGGTTTGTGTTGTGTGTGTGTGTGTGTGTGTGTAGTTTAGATTGGTGGAGTTTGTTTTCAAATCCTTCTAAAGGTTATGCTGAACTGCAGGATTGAGCAAAGAAACAAACATGTCAAGATGTTCCCTTTCCATTACCTACTGGGCAACTGGCAAAATAAAAGCTACTGCTTCCAGGATAGATGGATTTCAAGTGCAAAACAAACCTATTTCCAGGAAAACACAGGAACCAGATTGTACCAGTGTGATGGTGGGGGAAGAGAAGGAGAATCATGCTCCTTGTAGTCAGATTTTTTTAGACTTAATTTTACAGCCTTGTAGATTTTATTATAATGGATTTAAAACAGGAGAACCAGGGAGATGGGCAGTTTGGGAATAAGAAATATAAATAAATAAAACAAACCATCTCTAGGACAAGCACCTCTTAAAACTTTAAAATCTCATTGGGGAGAGAACTAAAGATCTCAACAGTAAAGTAATAGTAGACAAAGGTGTTTTCTAATCTTGGCATCTTGAAGATATGTGGTCTTCAACTCCCAGAATCCCCCAGTCAACAATGAGAATTACTGCAATAGGGTGTAAGCTATTTTTTTTAAACAAAACTTACTGATTTGTGTGGGTTTTTTTTTTTTTTTTTTTTTACTCAACCAGACTGGCTGAAGTTCATGTCAGGCTCGATCCAAATAGCTGAATCACATTGTAACTATCACGATACATGAATTGCCCTTGAATTATTTCAAAAGGTGACAAACCTTTTGTCTTCATGCAAGAAAAGCCGCAGAAGTCTTTCTTTCTCTCCCTCAAACTCTGCCAGAAATGAGTCTTTGCCAGTGCAGCCTCTTGGAGCAGGAGGCCTTGCAAGGTCCCAAAGACTCATTTCTGGCAGAGTTTGGGAGGGAGAGAGAGACTTTTGGAAATTTCCTTGCATACAGCCAAAAGCAGAAGCCTGGTGGGCAGATGAGGCGCGTGGGGTGAATGGGGCAAGTTTCCCCCCCTCCGCCCTTTGCCCCCTCCCCTTTGTACCTGGTGTTCAAATGCAGGCGATGCAAACCTTGTATTCCCGCACAGCCTGGATTGTTTTGGGGGTGACATGTCTCTGCAGACCACCAACATTTTCTCGTGGGCCACCAATGGTCCCCAGCCCACAGGTTGGCAACCACTACTCTAGATTCCATGTTTCCTTCAGAGGTGGTATTCTATCGGTTTGGCCCGGTTCTGGTGTACCGGTAGTGCCAAAGATCAGCCGAAACTGAACCGGTTCTCTCTGAGCTGTTGTTTGGCCAACCCGCCCACCCGGGCTCCCGTACCGACCTTTATTCCCAGCTTTTGAAGCGCAGCTGTTTTCCGCAGCACAGCAGATTGCTGTGCGTCAGCTGCTGAAGTGACAGGGAAAGTGCAGGATTGCAAGAGGTGAGTCAGAAAGCCTCTACGCCTAGTGCAAAGTATGTGTTTGGTGCGTGTGTGCAAAGCACGCCCATCAAGCCACACCCACCGAATTGGTGATAAATTATTTGGAAACCCACCACTGGTTTCTTCCATTTTAAGTTATTCTTATTCACCCTAGGCAACCAGGCCAATGGCCGACGTCCCACAAAATAAAGGGAGAAATCGCCATCGCTTTTGGTAGCGGTGCTTAGCAAAATGCAGCAAAAAAATTCACAGTGGGAAGAGTGGGAGAAATAGCCTACCTCCAATCAAGATGATTTAATCTCGCACACTTTTTTTTTTTTTTTAAATACCCTGCAAATTAAAAACTGAAGGGTATGATACCTGCGACAATTTAACTGAGCTGCAAAAATTATTCCCCCCGTTTCCCGTATTGTAAGAGGTAAATGGAACTCTAACCAGCCTTCCCACACACTGTGCATTTCAAATTGTTAGCGGAATAATCACCGTAATTGTGTGTGTACGTGCAAAGGTGTGCTTCTCGCCTCTAGCTTGGCCGTCTCCCCACCAGTATGTACAGGAGGTTTTTGTAAGCAGCCTCTGTAGACCACGATCTCTCGTGCCATCCCTGGCCCAATTTTGCTCCGAGGGAAAAACATTTATCCAAATCTCGCCGTGGGGAAAAAGGGTTCGAATTCTAACGCGTTGGAAGCAAAAGATGATTTTTTAAAAAAAAATGGGGGGGGGGAGGGGTAGAGAAAGGAAAAGAACCCTGCTTTATGACATAACAAAGCCAGGAAGGAGTTAAAAGAAAAAAAGGAAAGCTGTCTGGTTGCTATGGTGCCCTTTTCTTTTAAACAGCAGAGTTGATTACAACATTAGAAACCAGAGGAGCCCCCCCAACAGCCCCTCCCAAAAGGGGAATAATGGAATCAAAAGGGAGGGAGGCAGGCAGGCAGGCAGGCAGACGTAACACTCTCTTTTAGTTCTGACAGCTGGGCCAAAGGGAACAACGTACGTCCCATTAGCGCTCATGACTAAGAATGAAGCATGCTTGCTAAAACTTCCAAGCATCTTGTTCTTGGTTCCAAATGCTGCTTTCTGAGATGTCTGGCCTAATTCGCCAATCTTCTCAACAGCCATCCCTGTGGATCTTGGCAGGTTGGGAAGAGATAACGCTCTATATCCAGGCTGTTTATGATTGATTTGTTGTCCCAGGTTACGGCTAATTTGCAGCAGAAATTTGGGGGATGTTCCAATGCAACCAAGAACAGCAACTAGGATGATTAGGGGACTGGAGACTAAAAGATATGAAGAATGGTTACAGGAACTGGACTTGGCTAGTCTAGTAAAGAGAAGGACCAGGGGAGACAGGATAGCAGTCTTCCAATATTTGAGGGGCTGCCACAGAGAGGAGGAAGGGGTCAAGCTATTTTCCAAAGCACCTGAAGGCCAGACAAGGAATAATAGATGGAAATTGAACAAGAAGAGATTCAACCTGGACATAGGAGAAATTTTCTGTCAGTGAGCGCAATCAATCAATGGAACAGAAGTTGCCTTCAGAAGTTGAGGGAGCTTCATCCCTGGAACCATTCAAGAAGAGACTGGACTGCTGTCTGTCAGAAATGGTATAGGGTCTCCTGCTTGGGCGAGGGGTTGGACTAGATGACCTGCAAGGTCCCTTCCAACTGTGTTAATCTGTATCAGCTCCTTGTTGGGTTTGCAGGAGAAAAGCCGACAAGCTTAGCACCCTTCTGAAGCAGCAGAGTTACTATCTTGGATCAGTTTTTCCAAGGGAAACCCAGCCCGTGCACCTCGCTTCTCTGTGGTTTGTTTAACTTGTGGCTTATTGGATGAGCTACCGTTGGTTGAGCTCACGTTCTCTGCATTAAGCGAAAACAGGACAAGATCCCTTGTAGTACATAAACCAGCTTACGACTGTGTGGTGCCAGTTGAACGATCATTACTTTTATAAAACGGCAGCAGGCAAGAAGTATTCTTGGCAATCATGATG
The DNA here is from genome assembly GCA_033807585.1 of Hydrophis major. NCBI lineage: Eukaryota > Metazoa > Chordata > Lepidosauria > Squamata > Elapidae > Hydrophis > Hydrophis major. The sequence continues at coordinate 19,932,472 of CM066337.1, read as the reverse complement.
CCAACTCTTGCCAGCTTTCCCTGAGGCACTGGGGATCCCCAGTGTATGTTGTGTGAACCTAGAATAAAAGAACCTGCTTTCTTTCAAGTCACCCCATAGATGCTTCCACAGAATAATTCCTGATACGTTCCAGTCAACAGCCATCTGTGATTTCACCACTGATGGTAAAAAAATCTGTCTCTGCGACACACCATAGACATGAAAGCAGCCTTCTTGTGATCGTAAGAAACTGCCTGATTAAATTGGCAAGAACTATGCTTACCAACCTTGTTCCTTAATTTCCCAAAGCACTAATCAGAAAGTCTTATTGAAATTCAAGAACCAATCATTAAGTCCCTTCATTTCAAACAGCGACTGAACAAATGACCGTAACTCAAGAACTGTCTGCATTATAAAAAACGTTATCGCTGAATGATCTTAATGTGAAATCAACCAATAACCACCCGTATTTCCACAAATTCTCATCTTCAAGGGATTGCAGGAGATTTGGGAGTAAATTTTAGTACAGGAAACAATCTTTAAATGTTCCTGGTTTGATTGGGTAATGGGTTCATTTATTTACTTAAAGAAAAAAAAATACTTTCCCCCAATTTTGAATAATTTACTGAGATTTAGGAGGCACTGAGTTATAAGGTCCAGAATGCAAGATGTTCATGAATGTTGGCTTACTGACAACTATTTTTCATACTTCCTACTGAACTGCTCTGGACTCCCTGATTTTTCCTAACCGACTAAATAGAGAAATTCTAATAGAGATGAGATCTCTGTACGTGCTGATAAGCCATAAAATATTCCCCCCTGGCAAGTGGATCTGTGAACTTTTCATAAGAGACATGGAGTTGGACCCCCAAATGGCACAGTGGGGAATTCTGTAGATGATAGAAAAGAGTTTCCAGATGGCCCATTTTGCAACTGGAAAAAGACTCGCTCATCACAACCAACCTGGATCGAGTTGAAAATGATGGTAAAAAAACGATTCCGTCCATAACGTTAGAAGTGGAAATCAGCCCCAAACCAAAGTGTAATTCAAAGGACCCCTCTGAGATAGGAGGCAATTTTTTCTTTATATTTTTATAAAGACAGTCTCTGGGTTGCCTTCCTATGGGGGCAAACCTCAAGCCTGTCTCTGTTTTGAAAGTTGCAGAAAGAGGAACAGCTGCCTGAAGATGGCTCCATAAACTATTTGAGATCCGGGCACAACCTCTTCTCTTTTTCTTTGCTGGTCCACTCCTCTCACAGTCTTCGTGCTTTCCGAGGGCGGCAGCCGTTGTGCGGTACTGGCGTGTTGTCCGTGATGGAGATCACCTCCAGCCCCCCTAAGGTTAAGCCTTGGATGGCTGCCTGAAAGGGAAACAACACGGTGCTCATGGAATGCTAAGTCAGTCTGTTGAAACACAGTTTCCCAGATAAACCATAACTACTTGAGTTTGGATAACCCACAAAACCCTAAATCTTGCTTTGCCGGATACAATATTAGATTAGCTTTACCATTCCTATGATACCTTTGTGAAATGTGAGAAGCTAGTTCAAGATTTTCAGACAAGAGACAGAGCTTGTTTAGAACTTGCTGTTGTTGTTTTTTTGCCAAGAATTAGAGGTTCTGGAGAATTTCAGCATCTCCCATTTGATGCCTGAAATATCTATCATCTTACCTTTTGCATATCTCTATTCCCCCCCCCCCCCCACACACACACCGTATGGAACAATTTAGAAATCGAAGGAGGCTGCCTTATATTTAGGAAACAATTGGTTAATCTAGTTCAGCATTATCTGCTTCAGATTCAAAAGGCTGCTGTTGCTGGAGATATATACACACTACGGCTAGGGCGTATCGAAATTTTTCACTTTCGATTTCCAAACATTAGGAGTGCTCAAAAATTGTGACATGCCTTGGCGATTGTTTAAAGGTATTTTGGTTACTTTAATATAATTTAGATGAATAGAATTCTTTATTGGCCAAGTGTGATTGGGCGCACAAGGAATTTGCATAAGCTCTCAGTGTACGTAAAAGAGACATTCATCATGAATCGTAAGATACAACTCTTAGTGATAGTCATAGGATACTAAATAAGCAATCAAAATCATACCAGGAAAGTAAATAAAACAATATAAATCATAGGGATACAAGCAATAAGGTTGTAGTCATAAGTAGGAGGAGAAAGGTAATAAGAAGCATGAGAAGAAGAATAGTAATACAGTCTTAGTGTTATAGAGTTTGACAGAGTTGTGGGAATTAGTTGTTTTGTGTCTAGTTGTTCTGGTGTGCTGGTAACGCTAACTAACTAAATATCTTTTATTTATGTATTTAACTATATAAACATAATAAATAAGCTAACTACCTACAAGATGTGCTTGGTAAGCAAACTACATAAATATCTTTTTAACATTTGGGGTGTGTTTTGTTTGAATTGCTACACCCGTCGGCAGCTCCATAAAACCAACTTGTCTTTACATTAATGATAGCTTCTCCCAGGATGACACTGCAACTGCATAGAGCAGTGGTGCAAATGGGGAGAGGAAAAAAGATGTAGCTGCTTTAAGCAGCTGCAGACAAATGCTCCATTGGCAGCCCCCTCAATTAGCTTTTTGCCATCGTAGCCAAGGTGATGCCATGCCAGATTAGCTCCAGCAGCCATCTCCAACCTGGTCAGTCCCCTGAATGAGTGTTCTGACCAAGGCTTCCTGAGATAATAACAATCATACACTGTTCCCAAAAACCTTGTTTTTTATATGCATTCACAGCCATAAAGAGTCCCAAACAGCTTATGAATAGTCCAACAGAAGTTGGCCACAGTCTTTCAGGATAAGGCTGATAAGCACCCACCTTTATCTCCCTTGAAAGGCTGCCAATGACTAAACTGCCAATTAGTTGTACAAGGCCAAACGGAGCACAGTCAACACGGAGCTTCAGATTTTAAATTGACCAGAACGAACAAAGTTGCTTCCTGCAAAGGCTCCTGTCCCTTTGCTCCTCCTTGATGTCTTATGGGAGGGGCCAATCACCTCCAAACCTTACTCCCGAGTCGCCCCTTTTGTCTTAACTGTTCTTGCCATCTGGCAGCTCAGCGCAAGCGCCCACTAGGAACAGGCTCCCCTTGTTCCTCTGCCTCATGATGTCAGATTCTGGAGGCTCCAAAGTCAGCACATAACTTTCAGATGGCCCTGGCCCCATCTCTGTGTCAGATGTAGATCCCTCGACTGAGCCCTTCCCAGACTCCCGGACTGGCCCATGGTCCTCTCCACTGTCCGACTCTGCTGCCAGCTCCACAGGTTGCCGGCGGACCACAACAATGAGTTGGATTTTGGTTTCCATCACTCCTGCCAGCATGAAGAATGCCAAATCGTTGAGAAAGTATTGGGCTTCTGGTCAAACACAGCTGGAGGACAGCAGATGGGGAAGGCCGTTTGAAATTGAGAAGAAGCTTTCAGGGCATGCAATTGTTGTTTTTCTCAGCTTCCTGGCACGATACTCCCACTTAAGTGACATTCACTCCATCACTGTGGCCCTTGATAAATGCAGGAGTTCAGCCAATAAAGACTCCCTCTCACTTGAAGAATGACAACAAAGAAACGGGAAGTGCTTACCAGCCGCCCAGGTCCCAGGCCTTTCACCACGACTCGAACATGATATATGCCCTTTTTCGCTGCTTTCTGGACAGGGAGAGAGGGAAGAAGCACGTTATGCAATGAACCAAAGAGTATAATGACCGCTACTCCGGCATTCAACTGAGATCCTATTTGCCCTTTCCTCTCAATAGGAGCTTCTACTCAGTGGGACCAAGACCGCTATTTTCTTTCGAGCAAAAGACATTATTGATTTTTATGGTGCTTTCTTTGTTCAGAGCTGCTCAGAGTCAGGCAGTTTAATAAACTAATTGCTCACAGCGATGTAAAGTCACAGCTGCCAGGTCTTTAGCTGGTATTGGCCTCCCTAGGCATTGAGACTTTTTTTATTTTTGGTATGGCACCCAGGGTGCCGATAACCACAGAGGCCACCAGAGCCGGTTTAGGCAATAATCTTTCAATTTTGATTTTCAGATCTTGATACTCTGTGATCTGTTTATCGTCATTGCCACCGTCATCCTAGCTTCAATGGAACTGCTCATTTCTCCCAACCCCCCAGTAGAACAACTAGTGGAACAGGAGCTACTGGGGGGAAAAGGGAGCAGTGATGAAAGGTGCTTTGCAGAAATCTAGGATCTCTGTCCTGTATAAATAGGAAGGCTGGAATCTTTTTTGGATTTGTGGCTGAGCAAAATCACTCTTGATCAACCAGCACCTCCCACAAATGGGTTAGCTATTCCCTTCTAGACTTCCAGTCAAAGCACCCACTGATTATCTTGGCTGAAACGCTGGGTGCTGAAGTCCTACATGTCCAGAGATTTGGTGAAAGCTGCTATTTGCCGTCATTTTCCAGACCTGAAAACGCACACAAGTAAAGAGTACTTACAAAAGTCATTTACATTCAACCCACTGTGGAAGAAATGGCTTGCTTGCAGTACACAAGAATCTTGCTACATTTAGAATGGGGAAATTAAAATACTCAGCTGGAAACCTTCCGTATCTGCTATGCCATAGCTCTTTTAAATGTTTCCTACATCCAAAATGATTAATGGGAATTTCCAGAGAAGCCTTGACAATGGTTACAGTAAGTCTGTTGGGCTAAGACTGCCATCTAGTGGCTATTTAAAGACCCTCCATCTGGGCCCATGGAGTCCTTGATTTACTATGTTTTCATTTACCTGACACCTTATAAAATACAAGACTGTATTTTGTAAATACTGTTCTGTTTTGCATTGATCTGACTGCAGAGGTAGTCCTTGATTAACGAATGCTTTATTCACTGATGTTCAAAGTTAACAACAGTGCTGAAAAAGTAACTTTACAACTTATGTCTGCATTTATGAATTTAGCGATGTCCATCAGTCACACAATTGCCATTACGGCCAGTGTGCATTGTCCTGTACATGACCTGTTTCTCCCCCTGCCCCCCCTGCAGAGGAGAGAGAGAGATGGGAGAGGAAGGGATTGCAAGAGAGTAAACAGACACAGAGTGGAGAATTCACCGGATTGTATGCAAATGGCAGGGAAAAAAAGCAGATGTGAAACTGACTAGTTTTGTCAATTTTGAGCAGGAAAGTAGTTGCTTAAAGATGAAATTCTCTGTTCCAACTTAAAAAAAGACTAACTTAGCATAAACACCTTACTCCTACCTCTGAAGTCCCTTTGGAGGGAGGTCTGGCTTAAGGGCATATGTGAACCTAGCCACTGTGAATCCACAATGGATTCAATCCAACAGCATGGATTAGTCAGACAAGAATATTTGACTTCCTCTCCAAAGTACAGTTTTAAGCCTTTCTTCATCTGTTCCCTCTTTTTGAGAAAGGACCAGAAAGTGAGTCACAGTTACTCCCTAAAGAAGGAGCAAAGTTTCTCTGCAAATAGGTTTCCCACTGCTTGGTACAGGTTAAAAGATGCAATAAATCTAGGATTAATAAGGTTCTGTCCTTTTGCTGCATAAAACCAAAAACTAGGCAAATCCTTCAGATTCTAGGGTTAATACTGTATATAAAACCAAGCAGTCCCTGATCTTGGTCTCTGTTCATTTATAATCATTCGTTTGTGATCGTTCTCTGATCATCTTCTCTAAGTATAAGCAATTGGATTTTAGAATCCAACAATGATTCAAAGGGGTGCCTCAAACAGCAAGCAAATATTAGGATCACAATAATAAGGATTCCTTGGAAGTTAAATAAGAGTTGCTGATTGAAGAAGCCTGATTCAGCCAGTTCTGGTCAGCCTGATAAGTCAGGATTCCGGAAGTTACCCCCATTTGTCATGAGTCTCGAGCCAAACTTCCAAAACTTCAAAAGGATTTATTGGGAATTAACATATCCGGCACTACCTGGGTGTAGTCAACTCTGACTCAATTCATTGTCACTCTTGACCCTGGTTTCCCCCCCCACCCCCTGGGTGTATCATGATTCATATTCTCCAATGGGACACATCCATAGCCAAAAATCATCAGTCATGCTCTCCAGTTAGAATTTTGCACGGCAGAAACTTCAGTCACCTAGTGACAATCTTTGAAAACATTTATGGAATGCCGTTTCGGTTTTGCAAGCTGCTGCACTGCTTCCCCCCACCCTTTCTGTTGGCAACTCTAAAAAGACCAAATAAATATTTTATGAGTTGACATTTTGCCCATTTAACTTAGGGAAAGATTGGTTCGAAGAACAGGATGTTAACTTACGTTTCCTGCTGCAATTCCAGTTGTCTGTGCTGCAAGAGCTGTCGATTTCTTTGCATTCTTGAACCCCATGTAGCCACAGGTGAGTAGGACCAGAGGGACTTTCTCAGCTGTGAAAACCTGGATGTGAGTGCTACAGGTGTCATGGGATGATAGGAACAACATTTGGTTAGAAATCCATATTCTTGTGATACTTTTGGATTGCCCTGCAAACTGTCTGGAAAACAACAACAACCCCTAATATTTTAACTCAGCTCTTGCGTTCTTCCCATGGAGACAGCAAATGGGTGAACTAGGATGCAAAAAAATGAACAGAATCACTGCCAGTTTGAGACACACTGCTTATTCCAAAATGGACTAAAAACTAGGATAATTCTTCCCAACTGACTGCCCTCCAGATGTGCTCAGACTGCAGTTTTTAACAGGTCTAATCGGTATGTTTGCTAAGCTCCAGTTCCAATGTCTTTGATAGGCACCAGGTTTGAGCAGGCTGTTTTAGACATTTGACCATTTGGAAGGATGCAATCCTCAAAGGAGTGTGGGGACGTGAACTTGTGGCCACTGAGATTCTTTCTCTGTCACTTTCAGAAGTTTCCTTGAGAATTATTACTGAAAATTACTCAATTTAGTGCTCGCTGTTCTAAGACAGGAAATAACATGAAGACTGTAGCATTGTCAGTCTTACCAGATGGAGCAGAGAGAAAATACGATCAGATTGGTTGTACTTTACTGTAAAACTAATTAATGCAGCATAGTTAATGCAAGTCTGGAAGTACAAATCTCCTGCCATCTCCTTTACACCCAGAAAAATAGGGAGGATTATTTCTGAGCGTTTTGCTCTGTCCACCATCCAGCTGTGGAATATGCTATCTCTTATCTGACCATTCCCTAGGCAGTATCTCTTCATCTTCTCTCCAGGTCTTTCCCACATACATTCCGTCCAAGTTCTACAAGAGCTTTAACTTAGGTTACAAAACAGCCCCGCCCAAGAAACAAATAAAAATCCAGCCCCATTTAAATTACAACCTTGAGCTCTGCCCAAACTCCCAAAGCAAATTTAATGGTAAGCTTTGTCACCAGAAGTTTCTCTACTCTAATAAGCTTCCTGATACTTAGGTTGTCTTTAGCCAACCTGGTACAAGAATAAATTATTATCGTCATCATTTACATGCAATTACATGAGGGTTTAGATCAGGCAAAGGTAGAAGCAAAGAACTGGAGACTAGACTGCTCTGTTAGAAGGGAAACAAGCAGGCATCCCCTGTTGTCTGTCTGTCTGTCTATCTATCTTCTATCCATCCACCCAAAAAATTTATTATCTGCCTAACTACAAGGCAACTCTGGGTGGCATTATGTAGCATCACAATAAAACACTATATATAGCACTTCACTTGAAATATGCCTTGCATTTTGCACCTGGCAGTTTGCTCTTGAAAGAAACTTAGGTTATTAAAGACCAGCGTCCTTGAATCACCACCCACAAAACCTGTAGCATTAGATAATTAAATGAGCACAGTGGTTAGAATACAGTATTGCAGGCTAATTCTGCCAACTGCCAGCAGTTCGATCCTGACTCACCCCCGAGGTCGGTAAAACCCTCGAGGACCCAGATTGTTGGGGGCAACAATGCTGACACTGTAAACTGCCCAGAGAAAACTCTATGGGGCAGTATATAATAAATCTAAGTGCTATTGGCTAGCTATTCTGCACAAAGAACCTCCACTCACTTACTTATTGTAGGTAGCTTTGATATGAATTATTGGGATTTCTTCAAACTTCTTTCCATCCCACTGCAAGGAGCTTTCTTTTCCCGGCACTGGAGGGAAATAGCTGAAAAGAACCAGAGAGAAGGTAACCACACCAGCTAGTTCAACAGTTCAGGCATCCCCTTGCCCCCTTCTTCAATATTCAAGAGGTGTAAGGATTATTTTTATCAGATGATCAATGGGCATATTTGTTCAAAGATGAGTGGTGTAATGGGCTACAGGAGGAGCTCTTCCCTCATATTTCTCTCTGGGCACAATGATAACATATCTGCTGAACAAAGCTCTGCATTGGGGACAGGAAGGGCATCCAGCCAGTAAATACTCAACTCCATTCAGTTTCCCAGACTCCACCCCGCAAGGGATTATGAGGTCATTAAAAGATGATGATATTTGTTCAAAGATGCTCACACACAATAGGATTGTACCGGTATTCAATTCCCCCCTCTAGAATCTGCATTTTGCCTGCACTGAATACACACTAAGCCGTAAACCATTGTTCATAAACTCAAAGCCAATCAGTTTCACACAATACGGTAAGCTAACATCAAATAAAGAGCATTATAGCGCAGTGCAATGTATATTCCATTTATATAACGACATCTAAAGACAACTAGACGGAGTCTCTCATTCTAGCCCAAAGCGCTCAGGAATTGGAGTGCCTTTTCCCTCTCCTGAAATTTGACTGACAACCTTCTGATGCAGCTCTCGTCCAAACTCAAAATCATTAAAAATATGAATCAATAAGCTCTTGAGGCTTTTAGAAAGACGGTGAAAACCTGGCTGTTCCATTAAGCTGATGGGTTGCATTGTTTTGACTGCCTCTTGGATCATGCATTTGGGCTTTTCATTTGATGTTGTTCCATGTTTTTATTTGTGAGGTTTGGGTCCACTGGAACACGCTGTAGTAGTTGTTTTTAAATATACTGTAGAGTTTTAGCCCCAATTAAAAGTTGGGAGTTGTATACTGATCAGCCTAAAAGCTCTGAAAATAAAGAAACAGGTGATCACTAGGGGCAAAAAATATAATTCTATGATGGCAAAAATCATAAATTATAGTTCTGTCAGGCAAAAATTGTTAAGTAAATTTCTGAAAAATTTAAATGTTTCAAAATTTGAAAAACCAAAATATTATGAATTATAATTCTATGATGGCAAAAATCATAATTTCTGAAAAATTAAATGTTTTCAAAACTTGGAAAATCAAATATTATGAGTTCCATTTCTGCATTGGCAAAATTCCTTGAAGCAAACGAACTCTCCTGTTATATACCTTCATAAATTCTCTAATGCTTGATGTAAAACTGATGCAAACATGACTATTTTTTTCTGCTTGTTTCTTTCCTGGACATTTTTGATGGTTAAAAAAAATTGCAAATATGCAAGAAAACAATGAGACAAAGTGACATCTTTGTTAAAGGATTCCTTAGAATGTAACTTTTTTTTTTTTTTGAAACAAATTTTTATTAGTTTTAAAGATAAAACAACACATCATTAACCATTGAATATCATAAACACATAAAACCTCTTAACATTGTAAGTCCTTACAAGTCGAACAAAACATTATTTTTATACAGCATAATTCCAATTTATCCCATCCCCATATGGACATGCAAATATCTTTCAGCAAATTTCTCATTATTTCTCTTTACTCCTATTCAATTTCATTTCTCTTCCATATTTATCCATTTTATAGTCATCATATTCTTTTCTTTCTGGCTTGTTTAAATTATTCTCATCTAACATTCCTCCAAGGTTTTATTGATTCTTTTTCCCTTTTTTTTTTTATAAAAAACAAATTTTGTTAGTTTTATCATAAGCACAATACACAAGACATACAAACACAAAACATAGACAAAACTAAAAGATCTTTTCTGAAGGTTGTCTGTTCCCGGGTTAAAACTCTTTACACAGACACAAATTCAAACATCATATTCAACCCATATCTCCTTCCATATCTTATTATCATTTTCTTTTTTATGTATATATATAAAAACCATTTTTATCAGTTTTCTAAAAACAATGCACAAAAAATCAAGGCATAACAGCTTATAAATTCTTTTCTGAAAAAAAATAATAATAATGATAAACCAATAAGGCATAACATTTCCAGATTATAATATCAATATTTCATATAATATTAACTTCATATCTTGTCCCTACTTCTCTTTTCCATCCAAATTATTTATCAATTAACATTTTATTGCCTTTTATCAATATACAAAATCAAAAAAAAAGCATATATATCCTTCCATATCTTATTACCATTTTCAACAACATTCTTTGTCTGTTCTATTTCCAATCATCCATTCATCTTTTTTCTTTTACTATACTTCTCCTGTATACCAATTGGAGTAGCATCTATAACTCATTACCTAACTTAAAAATACTACATATAGCAATCTTTCTTGGGATTCTGTTTAAAAGATTCTAAGATTACATAATAAGTTTTATGTTCTAAATATACATATAAAAACACACTCTTATATACCCTCCAGAATCCCTCTTTTAATCTAAATTAAATTCACCCATTGTCTCTAAATAAACTTTTTTTCTTTAAGTCTTGCTTCCCCCCATTAAGGCTTCTCCTCCCCCTCTTTCTCTCTTGCTTATTCTTCTCCTTGCCCTTTCTACCCCTTTGCTTTTTCTCTTCGCTTTTCTTGTTCCTTTTCCTTTGCTTTCTAACCTTGCCTCCATCTTTTCGCTCATTTTTCTCTCTTTTGGTTGTTTTTATAATTCTTAAAAACCCCTTTTTCTTATCCTTTTTCTCCTCCTCTCCGGAAGGGACCCATTGTTCATCAAAGATGGCTTCTTCTTCCTCTTCTTCCTTGTCCCAGTCCTTCTGCTGCGTAATCAACTTTTCAAAGGAACATAACGCCATTTCTAAGAATTGAAACAAAGCGCCCAAAGTATCTTCTTTTTTATATTTTTGATATTCAATCTCTAGTTCATCCACAAACGATGCCATTATGAAAAGGGAAACTTTTTCCAAAACAACCACAAGTATTTTTAATCAAAGACAATCAAAAACAATTAAAAAAAAGTTCCAAAAGTTAATACTTTTCTTCCTTCTTCTCTTTCTCTTCTGGGGTTAATTTTTAATCAAAGAGGTCCAATTACCATATATCTTCCTTTGGGATTCTAGGCAATCTCCTCCTTTTTCAGCTTCTGCTCCAATTTTTTTTTTCCTCTCCCTTCCCACTTGCAATGTCAATTTTAAATAATCAGAAATCCATACCTCCAACAAGGGTTTTCCAATTTCTTTAATTTTTCAATGTCCAATAATCCTTTTGTCTCTTAGCTTCAACTCTCAAAGCAATTCACTTTCAATGTCCAATATATCCAAATATTTCTGCTGTTTCCATGGGGTGGGAGAGTAAAGAAAAAAAAAAAAGTTCCCTTTAACAGCTTCTCCGCCGCTTTTCGCTCTTCTTAGGGATACAATGTATCCTCCAGCAATTCAAACAGCTCAATTCCAGGCAATTTAAAAGTTGTTACTTGACCCGGCTCAGACAGAACTTTCACTCTTCACACTTCCTCCAGCACAGTTCTTACCCGGTTGCTGGCTTCTTCGTGGCGGCCATTGCTGACCGCCGCTCCACCGCCTTGGGAAAAAGGGGTTTTCCCGGAGAAAGGGGGGGTCTGCGATGCCCCCACCTCCCTTTCCGACTCCCCTCTATCTTCAGCTGTCCCTACAGGGCAGCCATATCCCCCTGACCCATCTGGATCGGGGGTACCTCGACGGCTAGCACAGCAGGAATCGCGAGCTGTCGCGAATTCCTGCTGCCCCGAAGCCACGCAAACCGGAAGAAGAATGTAACTTTTGAGAATGTAACTTTTGAGAAACACATATTGGTTTGAAATCCCAATGGTGCTTTTTCAGAAGGCAACTGGTGTTTTTTCTTTTGAAGATGTTTCACTTTTCATCAAACTTCTTCAGCTCTGACAGAATAGTGGGAACTGGTTTTGAAGTGTTACATTTCACAATTTGTCTCTTTCCTGCCCCCCTCCAAAATACCGGTATTCACAAAATGCCCAATCACTATTGCAATTATGCACAGCATAATTTTTCCTAGAAATAAGCAGCTACCTGCATCCCATAAAATGTGACATTAACTCACCTGAAGCCCTTTGACTGTGTGGAATCTAGCTCTTTGTCTGTTGCTGAGTCCGAGTTTTCCAGTAACATTTGAAATCTCTGGATGCCTGTTTGTATACTCCGAGAAAAGGTGATGCTGGAACAGCTGCAAATAAATAAAAAAGAGATCCAAATTTAAGAACACCGTATTGAGGAACAAGTGCAGAATTCGTATGAACTGCCAAGGCTGGCCCATTGCTTCCAGCTGCAGAGAGGATAATTTTACAGCATTTGACCTTCCAGATGTGGGACTCTAGCACACCCAACTACCTGGGCAATGTTAATGGATGGCTGCTTACTTCCATGATTTCCTCTTTCAGCTAGGACCAATCTTGATGCCCATACAATTAAGGTTTCCACAGTAAAAACACAAAAGTTAAACTACTTCATTAAGCTCAATGACAGTAATTCAACAAACATTTTGTCAGCCCTCCAACAAAACAAGGGCCTGAAAAAGAATAAAGAAACCATCAGATATAGCGGTAGCCTGTCAATTACCTTTTTTAATGCTTAAAAGTTTTTGGGGGGGGACGGGAGGGAGAGGGAGAAACCCTTTCTTTTTTTCCCCCTGGCTAATGTCTGGTGTGATTTCTCAATTTCTTTTCTTTGGAGGCAGCAAATGGGGATTCAAAGCTCCATTCCTCATCAGCCAGCCCTCCCAGACTTGCAACTGGTCTGGGATTACAGGATCCATGATTCCCAGGAAGCGTGGAGATTGCAGTCAAGAGTAGGTAGCAGACCCTTGCCTGTGAAAGGCTGCCTGAAGTCTTCCCCCAAAGCAGTCCTCGCCCCTGGAGTTAAAAGGGTGGGATTAAGACCGGTTGCCCTGGGGAGGCAGAATGATGGGAACTGTAGTTCTCCAACTCCTTTGCAACCCATGGGACAAGTCAAATCAAGTGAAATTCAAGTGAAATTCAAGTCAAGTGAAATTCAAGTGAAATTCAAGTCAAGTGAAATTCAAGTCAAGTGAAATTCAAGTGAAATTCAAGTCAAGTGAAATTCAAGTGAAATTCAAGTCAAGTGAAATTCAAGTGAAATTCAAGTCAAGTGAAATTCAATTCAAGTGAAATTCAAGTCAAAGTCAAGTCAAGTGAAATTCAAGTCAAGTGAAATTCAAGTCAAAGTCAAGTCAAGTCAAGTGAAATTCAATTCAAGTGAAATTCAAGTGAAATTCAATTCAAGTGAAATTCAATTCAAGTGAAATTCAAGTCAAGTGAAATTCAAGTCAAGTGAAATTCAAGTGAAATTCAAGTCAAGTGAAATTCAATTCAAATGACATTCAATTCAAGTGAAATTCAAGTGAAATTCAAGTCAAGTGAAATTCAATTCAAGTGAAATTCAAGTGAAATTCAAGTCAAGTGAAATTCAAGTCAAGTCAAGTGAAATTCAAGTGAAATTCAAGTAAAATTCAAGTCAAGTCAAATCCAAGCCAAATTCAAGTGAAATTCAAGCCAAGTCAAGGTAACGCACATATCATCCTCATTTGACCTGGGACCCTAAGGTCATCGGTGCATGGAGGTTTAAGGAGGGGGGCGGAGGGAGGCAGAAATGCAACAGGAATACTGGACCGGTTGGATTTCTGCCTTCCTCCGCTGACAAGCAGGAGCCCGACCCTTGCATTCCATAGACCTAGAGACCACCCCGCTTCTTTCCCACCTTACCCCGAGCCGCCACCCAACAGCCCCCGCCGGGCGATGGCCACCGCAGCCTGCATGATCTTTTCCCCTCCCCCTGCTCCGCGGTCCGGGACTCCGAGCGTTCCAAAGGGGCAGAGTCTCCGTCGCCGATCAAATCTCGCGATGCGTGGCTGGAGCGGAAAGAAAAAAAAAAAAACATGGCGGCGCCCACTCGGAGAAATAGGCGAGCCTTCAATGGCCGCGCCCTCGCTGCGGAACGTCCGTACGGGAGCTGGCGGCTGGTCTCCCCCTTCGCTTCTCTGACAATTGAAGCGGGGCGGAGGGGAAGTTTAACCAGGTTTAGGGCCGCCGAGAAGCGTTGTACGATTTGGTGTTTTTTTTTAGAGGTGTATTCCCGAGTATGAAACATCTCCAGTCATCGTCTATGGAGGTTCTCGGTCATCCCTAGCAGTCTCCAACCTTGGCCGCTTTAAGACTCGTGGACTTCAACTCCCAGAATTCCTCAGCCAGCAAAGTGTTAAAGTGGCCAAGGTTGGAGACCCCTGACAGATCATGATTGTCCTGAAAGTGTCTCCCCCTCCATTCCTTCAAAAGGCAACTGGACTTTCTGATTTTGCTTTGAAGACGTTTCACTACTCAGTCAAGAAGCTTCTTCAGCTCTGACTGGATGGTGGGGAATGGAATCCAGTCAGAGCTGAAGAAGCTCCTTGGATGAGAAGCATAATGTCTTCAAAAATAAAAACCAGAAAGTTGCCTCTTGGGAATTAAAAAAAAAAAGTACCTTTGGGTACTTTCTTCCGTCAACCCTGCTTTTTAGGCTCTTGCGGGGAATGGCCTTGCGGGAATCCCAAGCTGCTCAGTTGAGCAATGGTACTATAAGGGAGTCTCCTGCTTGAGCAGCGGGTTGGACTAGAAAACCTCTAAGGTCCTTTCTGACTCTTTGATATTCTATGTTCTATTGTTGACGGAATGACCAGATGAATATAAAAACCCACACTTCTGGCTCTTGTTCAATTAGACTGTGTTGTTTCTCTGTGTCATATACTGTATAGGGGTATGCACATGATTCTGTGTTTATTTTGTCATGGTAAATGAATAATTTATTAATTTATAATGTTTATGTAGTGTACATTGGAGGTCGAGACTCTTTTGAGAGCTGCATGCAACAAAAATTCATTTTCATGTATGCAGATTAGTGTACATTCAAAGTGACAATAAAATAATTCAAAGTCTAATTAATCCCCTTACAAAGAGGAAATTCCAGTAGTTTGTGGGGAATATTGTTTTATAGTAGAAAAGTCCTTTTTCGCCCTTGCCTATCTACTTTTACAGAACCCAAAAGATATATGAATTCTGAATACGAGTCCCACTAAGCCATGATTAATACAGAATAAGAAGGGAAGGCTTTTTATTGTGCCTTCCTTCTGCATTTGGAGTCTTATGAATGGCGCTTGCAGGCCAGGTCTACAACCCTGGTAAGGCCTGGATTGGATTTTGAATGAAGCTTGGCTTAGCATAGCACTAAATCTGTAGAGATTCTGAGTTATCCAGGTCATGGTTGTCCCAAAGGTGCTTTTTTAGGAGGCAACTGGACTTGTCTTTTTCTTTGAAAATGTTTTGCTTCTCATCCAAAAAGCTTCTTCAGCTCTGACAGGATGGTGGGGAATGAAAGGATTTATATTCTTTGCAGACAGCTGGTCATTTGCATCCTTTTAGAGGGTCTTTGAAGCACTTGGAGGTTAATCTGTGTCCTCAGGGTCACCTGAGTAGTGAAAATGGTTCCTGCAGCCTGCAATTTTTCCCTCTGGAAATCCATTCCTACTCTCACACAATTCGAAGGGTGTTCATCCCAAATTGTATAGCTAAAACCTCTGTAAAAGTCCAGATTTGCAGAAAATATAACCCTACCCCTAACCCTTTGAATGGGGTGGGAGTAGAAAGGGATTTCCAGAGGAAAAATTGCAGACTACAGGAACCATTTGCACAACTCAGTTGACCCTGAAGACACAGATAAACCTCCAAGTGCTTTCAACTACCCTCTAAAAGGATGTAAATGACCAGCTGTCTGCAAGGAACATAAATCCTTCCATTCCCCACCATCCTGTCAAAGCAAAAGAAGCTTCTTGGATGAGAAGCAAAACATCTTCAAAGAAAAAAAAAACAAGAAAAACGAGCTGCCTCCAGAAAATAAAAGCACCATTGGGGCTCAGCACATTAGGGCACTTCGGGGTCCCAGCCATTCTCTCAACACCTGGACTAGAAGAGTCCCCCCCACGGATCTAAGGGTCTTGGCTGAACCCAGAAAGTTTGACTTCTCAGCCTGTAAATCAGGTGAAAACCCTGGGAGAAGAGATCTCCGAACGTGGTCACTTTGAGACTTGTGAACTTTAACTCCCAGAATTCCTCAGCCAGCTGGCTGGGGAATTCTGGGAGTTGAAGTCCACAAGTCTCAAAGTGGTCACGTGTGGAGACTTCCTGCCTTGGAGGCTGCCTTAAAGCGAAACGATACTTTGAGCAAAGCCACCAACAGCTTGGCCGGAACGCCCCCTTTCCTGGAAGCGCCTCCTTTCGAAGTTTTACCGGAAGCGGAAGTCGCGCTCCCGGCGGAAGCGGCCGGCCCCGCATGGCATCGTGGGCCTTTGGCGGTAAAATGGCTCCCCTCGGCCGGGTGCTGGTGTCCGTCCGCACTTGGAGCCATTTTTGCGCCGGCCGGAGGGCGTTTTCCGACAGCCCCGGAGGTGCGTCGGGATGGAAACTGTACGGGGCGCTTTGCTTGCAGCGGAGGCCTCTCCTCGCTCAACCCCCGAGCCCGGAGGAGGAGGAAATGGCCGAGCTCACGCAGCAGGTGGGGCGCCGCACAGGTTGGAGCTGCCCGGGGTGGGGTGGTGGGAGGGGTGGTTAGCAATTGCGAGGCTTTCTTGGAGACGAGGCCTTCAGTGGGGGGGGGGAAACACCCGCTTTGTTCGGGAGACTGGGCCGTGCCTGCCCTTCCAGAAGCCGCCCTAGAAAGGAGGGAAAGATGGGGCCCAAAGCGATGAGGCTTTGGGGTCCTTCTGTGGCTATCTGGACCCACCAGCAGGTCCTGGCAGCCTCAAGCAAGGGTTCCATTTTGGGTTTCTTTGGCACCTTCGAGGCAGTCTTGACACCTGGCGACTGCGGAGAAATCTCTTGGCGAGATTTCAGAAGGAGTTTGCCATTGCCTTCTTGTTGGGGCTGAGAGAAAGCGACTGGCTTAGAACTTAGAAAGGACTTACAATAACTTTATTGTCACTTTGAATGTAGCACTAGCACTTAGACTTATATACCACTTTACAGTGCTTTACAGGCCTCTCGAAGTGGTTTATAGAGTCAGCCTCTTGCCCCCCAAAATCTGGGTCCTCATTTTACCCACCTCGGAAGGATGGAAGACTTGGGAAGGATTGAACTGCCAAACTGCTGCAGCCAGCAGAAGTAGCCTGCAGTACTGCATTCTAACCACTGGGCCACCATGTGTCTTGAAACCTAAACCTGGATCTCCAATCCCAATGCAACTTTTTAACCCCCATGCTACACTGTCTCCCACACTTCATGACCAGCATGCTTCCTAATTATTAAATTAAACCTTAATCTGGTTTGCATGATGCATTAAATTCAATAGAAATTTACACAAGATGCAAAACCGGAATAGCAATAGCACTTAGACTTATATACCACTTCACAGTGCTTTACAGCCCTCTCTAAGTGGTTTACAGACTCAGCCTATTTGCTCCCAACAATCTGGGTCAAATTGCCAAATTGCAGGCAGCCAGCAGCTAGAAGAAGCAGCCCACAGCACTGCACTCTAACCAACTGTGCCACCGCGGCTCATGCACAATATATACAGTAGTGTACACTAATCGGCATACATTAAAATGAAATTTTGTTGCATACACCTCTCAAACAGTCACCCCCTCCAATATACGGTATGACAGGATAAATAAGCACAAAGATATGCATATATCCTCATATATGACACAGAGAAGCAATACAGTCTAGTTCGGATGCATACATGGACATGGCGAGAAAAACAAATCTTGACAGTTTACCAGACGGCATAGGGAACAAAGCTGTTACAGAATCAAGGTCACCCTGCTAGATTCAGGCCTAAATGAGGATTAGAACTAAGTTTCTAGTCTGATGTGTTAACTACTACACCAAACTGGGTCTCAATGGCTCATTGCATCTGGTATTACACCAAAATCACTTCCCTTCATCCATCTGGAAGAAGCTCAAGAGTGCAGGATCCCCAGTGCAGAGGCCAAGTAATTGGGCACCTTAGTAAGAGCGTTTCCTGGAGTATGTGGGTTTGGAACAGGATTGGCTTTAAGAGCCCAGATCAAATTAATTATTTCATCACGAATGAAGGCAAATATATGTTTCCCAGGTTAATGTTGCATTTCATCCTTGTTGACTAACTGATGTTTGGGGGAAGGAATTGGGGGAGGCTGATCCCACAGAGGCCTATGTGGCTTGAAACCCAATTAGCTATCATTCATTGCTGTAAAGTAGTGTTTCTGAAAGTATGGTTCAAGAACCCCTGGGAGTCTCAAATCAAAATTATTTGTCAGACGTTGAAGATATTTTCAAAAACTTGAAACAATGTCCCTCTTATTATTTTGTATTTGTTAAAAATACAGGAATTTTTCATGATAAATATGGTAGATACCTAACAAGTTTAATATTGTTATTTTTATAGGAGTCTGTGAATGTGTCAAGTTTAATTTTTGATATGGTAAATGTTGATAAACATGATCCATACAAAGAAGCCTTTTTATGTGTGTTTGTGTTTACTTTCGTGGTCATGGTCATGATATGCACTGAAAATAGTGTTTGATTTTGTTGTACAAGGTGCAGTGACAATAAAGTAAAGTAAACTAAACTTTTTAGGTTCCTCCGTAGTTTTTAAAAGTGGAAAGGGGTCCTGAGAGCAAAAGGTTTAAGAAGTTCTGATCTATGCTACAGTGGTATTGTCAACATTATGTTCTAAAGCTTTCCATGACTGGAAAACACAATAATACCTGTAAACATGTATTTCTCTGAAGAAAGGACCTTCTAAGCTTTTTGAATGAGTGACAAGTGGGACTTAAAATATGAAAGCATGATAATTACTGCCTTGCAGAATCTCAAACTAGATGGATCAATGGCCTATATAGTGCTAAGCAGTACTTCATTTAATTGGGATTTACTGAACTAGGATCTCATGACAGGCTGCATTATAAGGGAATGACTGATTTTGGATTGATCCAGGTTTGTAAATATTACTCTAGGTTGTGTGTACAAAGCAAGCTAGTTTCTACAGCTTGGCAACTTGTTTTTCTTTTCAGATAGAGGTAGATAAAAGCTTGTATTCAGACCATGAACTCAGATGTTTCGCAGAGGATGAGTTTCTGCGTCAAAGGAGTAAAGAAAAATACGATATTCCTGAGAAGATTGTCCTGGTCCAAGATATTGAAGATGCCTGGGAACAGAAATTTCAGAAATTCAAACCTGCCCTACGGACAACAGGTTCAAAAGCATGCTTTTTTCATACTAACTTTGTTGCATATGTTTGGTTATAGGTGAATTCAGATGAATTCTACTGAATTTGGAGAACTACATGCTTGAGAAGACCATTGAGGGAGAAATCAGCATTTTTCAACTCAGGTTGCAAAGACTACAATATGTTTTTTTTTTTATCATTTCAGAACACAGCATTTCTGTAACTTAAATTACAGAAAGATTCTGGTTTAAGAATTTTGTAAGAAACTTCTTGGGTCGTCTGAAAGCAAAGTTACAAAGAGAGGTGGTGGTTTCTTTCTTTTTATGTGAAAGTCTCAAAAATTCTTTGCTCTCAGTTCCTGCACTGAAGACAGAGGCCTCATCCCATAATTTTTCTTTGCTTTTGTAAAGCTGGTGAAAGCAGGACACAGACAGTGTGCAGAAAAGAGTGACTTTCAGTTAATTGGGAGGGAGGTGGGGTGAGAGAGGAGAAACAGTATCTAGACCAAAGCAAAACTGATTATATATAGGAAAAGAAGAGACCTCATGATTTCCAAAGAAGAATAAAAAAAATAGGCACATGTACATATATCATGAGAAAACATGATTTATGGTTTATTCTGCCAAACGTAAATACCAAAATCTGGTCATGATGTGTACATTCTTGCTTCATGACTGGAAGAAGTCATTTCATTTTGCCCTTATGTGGAAGAGTAGCAGCTCAGTGGTTAAGGCTTGTTGGTTCTAAAGCTGGCGGCCCAGGTTCAAGACCTGAGCATCACTCCTGTCCTTGCTCCAGCTCCTGCCCACCTAGCAGTTCAAAAGCATGCAAGTAGATAAATAGATACCATTTCCGTGGGAAGGTAACAGCGCTCTGTGAGGTCATGCTGGTCACATGACCACGGAAATGTCTTCAGACAGCCCTGACTCAATGGCCTTGAAATGGAGATGAGCACTGCTCCCTATAATCAGCAACAACTAGTGGAGTGAAATCCACATTGGGACTCCTTATGTGGAAGAGCACGTGATTAATTCCATCCAAGGCCAATCAATTTCAAATGACCTTTGTTACACTAGATCAGTTAGCCACAAGCTAGCAACATTAAGGATGCTGAATATTAATAGGATGAAAAAATACGCATGGCAATTAACTGCGATATGTGGTTTTAAATTTCACATCTTTAAATATTAAATATCTTCAGAAGAATCTCTTTCCCTTACCTCCAGTAAGTATAATCAGGTACTGGCTGTCCTTTCTGATTTGAAAGAATGAACTTGTGTCTAATTTTTCTGCTTTTTCCCCTGGAGGCATTTCCCACTTAGCATTGGCAACCCACTAAATGGCTATCTGCAGCTTCTGTAAAGCATCTGCCTGGCTGATTCTCCAGGCCAGCTAAAACCAAACTGCTTTCACTGTTTCAGCTGTCAGGAATAGGTATGATTAAGCCTGGCTGAATCTAGATAATGGCCAAGTTGAACTGAAGGAGAGACTTTCTGTAATTTTATTATTTTGTGCTGCTTAAAAATGGCTGATTTCACAATGCTGCTGTGGCTTAGATGTGACTTTTGTCAAGAGCATTGCAAAATCAAAACCAATTTTAAGCCAAGTCAGTGGATGGAAATTGGCTATTGCATTTATCTGCATTACTGTTTTCTAAAGAATAGAGTATAGATGGCTGTTTGCTATCACCAGAAGTAGGAAATAATTTTGCAGTCAGTTCCATTTGCAAATTACATCTGTCTTGGTGGCAAGTTCTCCTGTCATTTGTTCTTAGTGTAGCCTCTTTGGATTGTTGAGTAGCTGAATACTTCTTATGCTAAATTTCTTTCTGAGCCAGAGGCTGACCAAAAGAATGACCGGACCTCTTTGAACAGGAAGTTGGACCAGAATTTGTTGCTTTTGGTTAAGCAGAAATTTGGAGATGAAGATATATGGCTGTTGCCCCAGACAGAATGGCAAC
The DNA here is from genome assembly GCA_033807585.1 of Hydrophis major. Taxonomy (NCBI): domain Eukaryota; kingdom Metazoa; phylum Chordata; class Lepidosauria; order Squamata; family Elapidae; genus Hydrophis; species Hydrophis major. Next base: position 19,911,227 of record CM066337.1, on the reverse strand, counting down.
AAGGAGAGACTTTACGAAACACAGTAGAACGAGTTTTGGTTACCCTTCCAGGTCGGTGACATATTTACATTCTTTAAAACGTCTCTGCTTTTCCCTTCTCTTTCTTTACATACTTTCAGTTTCCTTTGTTGTGTGTAATTTTTCAGTTGTGATATTTTGGGACAGAAAACTATCCTTTCACTTAGAAGTATCTTGTATATAGTGCTATCTGAACAATAATACATTTGTGTTTGTGGCTTGTTGCTTTTGAAGCAGTAAATTCCATTCTTGCGGTTTGTTATTTGTGCGTTAATAAATTGAGAACCCAGCTGTTATGCATCATGAGCCATGGTTTATGGAACAATATGACGGAAAAACACCTTTGGGACAACCATGACCTGGATGATTGTGAATCTCTATAGTCAATATTAGAAAGCATGTTGGAATTGAAGGAAAGTGCTTTAAAAAGGGCTTGGGGCTTGGGACTAGGATGGCGTTATTATTTGTTCTCATGTTGCTCACCGGGTTGCTGCCTTTTTCTTTTTCTTTCCACCTTCTGAACCTCCCAAGGAATCCAGACGCAGGCCAAGTTCCTAGGAAATGCGCCCTGTGGTTTTTACAAGTTCAAGTTCCCTAAGGCAATCCGCACCGAGACCGATATTGGAGGGAAAGTGTTCTTCTTCAAAGCCTTCTTGGAGGGCAGCCCCCAGCTTTCATCCAAGGAGAAAGCGGACTGCTTATGGGTCAGCAAAGGGGAGCTGGGGGACTACTTGAAACCTGCCTATCATTCTCAGGTTTTTCGGTTCTTAGTGGATATCTGAATCCTACAACTATGTTTCTCTTTTGTCACTATTAGTGTGGAAAGTAAGAGGAGAGTGACTTCACATGGATGGTGGAGATGGCACCATGCGTCCTTTGCATGTGTAGATGCTATATTGGGTCCTGGATAAGGATAATAAAATAAATACTAAATATAAGCATGCCAGGAAACGGCAACATCTATGTTTAAGCTGTCTGGTGTCTTCATTTCCTCACAGTGGCAAACAACTGCCCAAGGAGCATAGCGGGTAAGAATGAAGACTAAGGCTGGACTAATAAAAATCTATTCTCTGGATAGCCCAATGACCTGTCTGATGTCTGCTCCTGTGCACCACCTAAGTGAAGCAGCTTCTTTGTTACTGGGACATCAGCCTTTCCTAGGGGATGTAAGAAAAAAAAAAACAAGTAAGAGGGCCCGCAAAACATGCTGCTGTGAGTCAAGAGGACATGCAATGCCACGAGGCAGATTGATTGCAATGCAATCAAACAGATGGAGAGATGGAATGGGCAGCGTGCCTTCTTCCGCCATAATTTGTTGGATTTAATAGTAGGCCACCTGTTTTCAATCGAGAGCTGTATTATTTGCTTTATGCACCATTGTGGAGCTCATAGTGGCCTTTGAAGCCATTCCCTCCATAAATGAGTAGTGAAAGAAACTATTGCTGCATTCACACACCCTTGTTACCTTGAACAAAACTCAATTCTTTGGATTCACAAGTGAGTCTGAATCGTAAACTATAACACTTGATCAAATTATGCTCATTCAGGATGTTTTCTGTCTTTTTGGATGCTGGCATCTTCCTCCTGTGCTTGCCAGGTTGTTGGCAGATGGGCAATTCTTGTTTTCAGCCAGGTTTTGTACCACAATGGGAGTAGCATATAACCATGGGTTTGCATCAGCCAAGGTGGGTGATCATTGGAGGAGACTTGTCTCGCCTTGTCTCCCTTTTCCTAATACGCCATTGTGCCAAAGGAAGAATGGGCGTGTCTGTCACATTCTCCCCTGCCACAATGCAGACTGGATATAAGGCATCCACTTGGTTGAACAAAAGGCAAACTCAAGGTTGAGTTTTGTTCTTTACAAGGGAGTGGGGTGTGTTTTGGCTCTTGTCTAGCTAGCAAATGAGAATATTAGTGGAGGCATGTTTGGTCTTATTGGTTAGGAAGGAGCCAATCTCTGATAGGTTTGTCATCGATATTGCAGACTTGCAAAGAACATCCTTGTAACCTGAGAGAATTGTATTCTTTCGGAGTATAAGATGCACTTTTTCCGTCCCCAAAAGTGGGTGGAAATGTCTGTACATCTTATACAGTGAATGTTGATGAAGCCCTGCCCACCTGCCTGCCCCCACTCTTTTTTGGCCTCTGTGTGCCCCATTTTCCACTTGTTCTGATCCCTGCTGCCCGGAACGGGCTGAAAACTGGGGCGTATGGAGGCTGAAAATGGGATGTGGAGGCCGAAAATGGGGCACGCGGAGGCAGCAATAGGCTGGCAATCCCTGCAGCCAGAAACAGCTGATCATCAGGAGGCCGATCCAACCCACAAATCAGCTGCTTGTGCTGATCAGGCTGTGCTAAAGCTGAAACAGGCGGTTTCTGTTAGGAGGAAAATTGCTGGGAGGCAGAGACACTTTTTTTTTTTCTTGTTTTCCTCCCCAAAAGCTAGGTGTGTCATACTTTGGAGCGTCTTATACTCTGAAAAATACGGGAGTCTGTTTCGTTCCTACTAAGAGCCATGGTGGCTCAGTGGTTAAAATGCAGTATTGCAGGCTAACTCTGCTCACATTGCCAGGAGTTCAATTCCCTCAACCCTGACCAACTCAAGGTTGACTCATCCTTCCATCCTTCCAAGGTTGGTAAAATGAGGACCTGGATTATTGGAAGTAGTATGCTGATTCTGAGCCACTTAGAGCTGTAAAACACTGTGAAGCTGCATATAAGTCTTAAGTGCTATTACTATTGCTACTTTAAAATATATATATCTGTAGTTAGAAGATCTGGTCTTGAGATAGAAGATACCATCGGGAACTGACCAGAGGGAGACCTGACCAAGTTTATTTATGCAATCAAAGCAGAGGTGGTCTTCAGCAGGTTCCGACCAGTTCTGGAGAATCGGTAGCAGAAATTTTGAGTAGTTTGGAGTACTGGCAAATACCACTTCTGAATGCACCCCCCCCCCATCCTCTGCCTCCCGAGTCCCAGCTGATCGGCTGGGTCTCCTTTTGTTGCTCTGCACAGGAGAACGGAGCTGGAAAGCAGGTTAGTGGAGTGGGGAGGGATTGGGGATTTTGCAGTAACCTCCCAGGAGTGGGGGAGGGATTGAAGATTTTGCAGTATCCTTCCCCTGCCATGACCACCAAGCCACACCACGCCTACCAAGCCATGCCCACAGAACCAGCAGTAAAAAATTTTGAATACCACCACTGAATCAAGGTTGTCCAGAGTCCTGTTGTAATAATACTGAAACTCCAGGCTTATTGGTTCCTCTGGACAGCGGTGCAGAACAGAACATGATGAGTCTCCTAAACTGGATTCAAAGCAGAAGATGTTTATACATAGTTTAATTAGTAATATAGTTTGGGATCTGCTTTAATCAGGAAAGAATATCTTGCCTTCCTCCGGTAGTCTTTGGCCCCCTACAAATCAAATAAACTACCTTTTAGTGTCAGCTTTATCTCAAATTTTCAAGCAATACGAAATAAACTTCCAGCTCTTAAAATAGGACATTTGTAATCAATAGAGATCTTTTTTGCCCTTTTTTTCTCCCGTCACCAATACACAAGCTCGAACACACACACAGACACAAATAAAAATATCCCTGTTTCAATTACTTAAGTACCATTGCAGAGACTCCAAAAATAATGGAGTAATTGGCAGAGATGTTAGATCACCCACTTGGGAGTTTCTCTTGCTAGTGCTCCCAAATTTTAAAAGAAGAAAAGGGGGAGGGTGACTTTAACCATCCCCCCCCCCCATGCTTCAAGCTGTCTAAAGTGCAGTATGTCAGCTTTTTATTTTTGTAAAAACCAGGCTGCTGTTGCCAAGCTGTAGGGTTGCAATAAATAAAATAGACTTCTACAGCATGAGGCTCCTTCCAACCTTCCCGTGTTCTGAAAACACCCTGGGAGACTCCTTAGGGACTCGGCTCAGCTGCTGAGACTTGGACAGACAGAGCAATTGCAGACTGTGGAGGGGAAAAAAATAATAAAAAGAAGTAAGGATGGATCTGAGCCAAAGAACTATAAATTAGTTTCCCAAGGTCTCGTCTAACTAAAGCCTCTCATGATGGACGGGTGAGGAGAAAGAGGTTAAAAGCAGCAGACTATTGCTAAGGGCAGGGCCTGACAAAGTTTATTTGTGTGCATCCCCCACTGGCTTGGGTTGAGTGTTGATGCAGAATGTGAGGCCTGCAAAATTGGTTTACCAGATCTGGAGAGTGGTAAAATAAAAATGACTGTTGAGGATTGAACAATTTGTGCCCCTTTTCTACTGGTCCAAAGAAACCTAGCCAGTTTTCAGATCTGCAGTGAGAGTAGAACTCATGGTTTCTGTCTGTCTCTATCTCTCTCTACATCTGTATCTCTAGATCAAGGGTCGCCAACCTTTTGGACCTCAGGGACTACTAAACTCATAATTTTAAATCCTGCAGACCAGAAACCCTGGGAAAACCCCAAAAAAAGTCTGCAGGAAAATTCCCCACCCCATCTTCCTACCGATCGATCATTCTTTGTTTGGGATCGCAGGATACCATCTCCAGCTCCATTCTTGGGGAGAGGGAGAGAGAGACTTTTGACTTCATGCAAGGAAAGCAGCAGAAGCAGCAGAAGCCTTTCTTTCTGTCCCCCAAACTCTGCCAGAAATGAGTCTTTGCTGGCGCAGCCTCTTGGAGCAGGAGGCCTTGCAGGGTCCCAAGGACTCATTTCTGGCGGAGTTTGGGGGGAGAGAAAGAAAGACTTTTGCTGCTTTCCTTGTGTGCAGCCAAAAGCAGAAGAAGAAAGAAGCAGAAAGAAAAAGCCTGGCAAGTTCCCCTCTCTGCCCTCTTCCCCCTCCCCTCACTACCTCGTGTTGTTCGCAACGCAAGCCTTGTGTTCCCGTGGGCTATTTGGGCGGTGCAGACTTGTGTTTCCACACAGCCTGGATTAATTGCTTTGGGGGGGTGCTTTGAGGGTGACATTTCTCTGCGGACCACCAAAATTTTCTTGTGGACCACCAGTGGCCCTCAGCCCACTGGTTGGCACCCGCTGCCCTAAATAGTGAACTGTAATCTCGCCCTAGGCACGAAAGCAAGCTGGGTGACCGCATGCATAGATGGGTGGGTGGGTGGGTGGATGAGAGGGTGTGGGACAAGGGAAAGAGGGAGGGAGAGATGAGATAGAGGTAGATAGATAGATGGATGATAGGTAGATAGATAGATAGATAGATAGATAGATAGATAGATAGATAGATAGATAGATAGATAGATAGATTAGATAAATAGAGAGATAGATAGATTAGATAGATAGATAGATTAGATAGATAGATAGATAGATAGATAGAGATAGACAGATAGATAGATAGATAGATAGATAGATAGATAGATAGATAGATAGATAGATTAGATAGATTAGATAGATAGATAGATAGATAGAGATAGACAGATAGATAGATAGATAGATAGATAGATAGATAGATAGATAGATAGATAGATGATAGGTAGGTAGATAGATAGATAGATAGATAGATAGATGATAGGTAGGTAGATAGATAGATAGATAGATAGATAGATAGATAGATAGATGATAGGTAGATAGATAGATAGATAGATAGATAGATAGATAGATAGATGATAGGTAGGTAGATAGATAGATAGATGATAGGTAGGTAGATAGATAGATAGATAGATAGATAGATAGATGATAGGTAGATAGATAGATAGATAGATAGATAGATAGATGATAGGTAGATAGATAGATAGATAGATAGATAGATAGATAGATAGATAGATGATAGGTAGGTAGATAGATAGATAGATAGATAGATAGATAGATGATAGGTAGGTAGATAGATAGATAGATAGATAGATAGATAGATAGATAGATGATAGGTAGGTAGATAGATAGATGATAGGTAGGTAGATAGATAGATAGATAGATAGATAGATAGATGATAGGTAGATAGATAGATAGATAGATAGATAGATAGATAGATGATAGGTAGGTAGATAGATAGATAGATAGATAGATAGATAGGTAGATAGATAGATAGATAGATAGATAGATAGATAGATGATAGGTAGGTAGATAGATAGATAGATAGATAGATAGATGATAGGTAGGTAGATAGATAGATGATAGGTAGGTAGATAGATAGATAGATAGATAGATAGATAGATAGATAGATAGATAGATGATAGGTAGATAGATAGATAGATGATAGATAGATAGATAGATAGATAGATAGATAGATAGATAGATAGATGATAGGTAGGTAGATAGATAGATGATAGGTAGGTAGATAGATAGATAGATAGATAGATAGATAGATGATAGGTAGATAGATAGATAGATAGATAGATAGATGATAGGTAGGTAGATAGATAGATGATAGGTAGGTAGATAGATAGATAGATAGATAGATAGATAGATGATAGGTAGATAGATAGATAGATAGATAGATAGATAGATAGATGATAGGTAGGTAGATAGATAGATAGATAGATAGATAGATAGATGATAGGTAGATAGATAGATGATAGGTAGGTAGATAGATAGATGATAGGTAGATAGATAGATAGATAGATAGATAGATGATAGATAGATAGATAGATAGATAGATAGATAGATAGATGATAGGTAGGTAGATAGATAGATAAATAGATAGATAGATAGATAGATAGATAGATGATAGGTAGATAGATAGATAGATAGATAGATAGATGATAGGTAGGTAGGTAGATAGATAGATAGATAGATAGATGATAGGTAGATAGATAGATAGATAGATAGATAGATAGATAGATAGATAGATGATAGGTAGGTAGATAGATAGATAGATAGATAGATGATAGGTAGATAGATAGATAGATAGATAGATAGATAGATAGATAGATGATAGGTAGATAGATAGATAGATAGATAGATAGATAGATAGATAGATGATAGGTAGATAGATAGGTAGATAGATAGATAGATGATAGGTAGGTAGATAGATAGATAGATAGATAGATAGATGATAGGTAGGTAGGTAGATAGATAGATAGATAGATAGATAGATAGATGATAGGTAGGTAGATAGATAGATAGATGGATAGATGATAGGTAGATAGATAGATAGATAGATAGATGATAGGTAGGTAGATAGATAGATAGATAGATAGATGATAGGTAGGTAGATAGATAGATAGATAGATAGATAGATAGATAGATAGATAGATGATAGGTAGGTAGATAGATAGATAGATAGATAGATAGATGATAGGTAGATAGATAGATAGATAGATAGATAGATAGATAGATAGATAGATGATAGATAGATAGATAGATAGATAGATGATAGGTAGATAGATAGATAGATAGATAGATAGGTAGATAGATAGATAGATAGATAGATAGATAGATAGATGATAGGTAGGTAGATAGATAGATAGATAGATAGATAGATGATAGGTAGATAGATAGATAGATAGATAGATAGATGATAGATAGATAGATAGATAGATAGATGATAGGTAGATAGATAGATAGATAGATAGATAGATGATAGGTAGATAGATAGGTAGATAGATAGATAGATGATAGGTAGGTAGATAGATAGATAGATAGATAGATGGATGATAGATAGAGATAGAGATAGAAATGGATAGATAGATAGATAGATAGATAGATAGATAGATAGATGATAGGTAGGTAGATAGATAGATGATAGGTAGGTAGATAGATAGATAGATAGATAGATAGATGACAGGTAGGTAGGTAGATAGATAGATAGATAGATAGATAGATAGATGGATGATAGATAGAGATAGAGATAGAAATGGATAGATAGATAGATAGATAGATAGATAGATAGATAGATAGATAGATAGATAGATGATAGGTAGGTAGATAGATAGATAGATAGATGATAGGTAGGTAGATAGATAGATAGATGATAGGTAGGTAGATAGATAGATAGATAGATAGATAGATAGATAGATAGATGATAGGTAGGTAGATAGATAGATAGATAGATAGATAGATAGATGGATGATAGATAGAGATAGAGATAGAAATGGATAGATAGATAGATAGATAGATAGATAGATAGATAGATAGATAGATAGATAGATAGATAGATAGATAGATGATAGGTAGGTAGATAGATAGATAGATGATAGGTAGGTAGATAGATAGATAGATAGATAGATAGATGATAGGTAGGTAGATAGATAGATAGATAGATAGATGATAGGTAGGTAGATAGATAGATAGATAGATAGATAGATAGATAGATAGATGATAGGTAGATAGATAGATAGATAGATAGATAGATAGATAGATAGATGATAGGTAGATAGATAGATAGATAGATAGATAGATAGATGATAGGTAGATAGATAGATAGATAGATAGATAGATAGATAGATAGATAGATGATAGG